>CM064878.1:17523735-18208540 GCA_003313485.2 Penstemon barbatus | reverse complement strand
CTAGGAGATTGTATTTGGGCCTTAAGCCCGCTAGGATATTTTAAATTCCCGAAACTTATGTGGGGGCATAAGATTTTGATTAAAATAGTGGGAGTTATTTGCAAATAAAATCCATGTTTGTGAATTGTGCATTTTAAGTTAATCTTTCGCGTATTTATTTCTTCTATCGTCGTTTTATAGATATGATGTCAAAAGAGCTTAGAGCACTTAGAGATTTGTCCATCTCATCACTTGAACGTAATATTTTAACTGGACCCAACTTGCATTTCTGGACGCATCATTTGAATGGATTATTTGAAGCTGAAAACATATCTTATGTTTTGTCTGTGCCACCACCCATTACTATTTCACATGACGTTCCTGATGAGCTCCGTAAAAGCATCACCAAGTGGAAACTGGATGATGGCTTAGCTCGTGAATACATGTTGGAATATATGTCACTTGATCTGCGTTTGCAACATGAGCATATGGCATCCGCGAAAGAGATTCTCTCGAATCTCAAATTCCTTTATGGGATTAGAGATGGTCGTCGCAGATTCGCGATCACGAGGGAACTCTTGCAAGCAAGAAAGAGAAGGGAAACTCCTGTCGGAATCCACGTACACAAGATGATTCGACTTCTATCTGAACTCGATGATATGGGTGTCGTGATGGACAATGATTTCCGAGTGGATATTATTCTACAATCTCTTCCTAGATCATATGACCGATTTATCGCGGACTTGAATCTCCAGAGGCGAGAGATCACTGTGCATGTCCTGCGACAAATGCTCGAGGAACACGAAGCTTCTTTTGGAAAGAAAGCAAGGGTTGGCGAAAAGACTGAGCGGCGTTCAAAACCAAGACAAATGGAAACCAGAGCTCCTTACTGCACAAGGTCAAAGGAAAGGATTAAATTCGAACCTATGGAGAGTTCGAACAGGTATATTCCTTGTTAAAGTTAATTTTACAATTAACTTTGCATTTTTGGTGTTAGACACTGACTGGAGTTCTCATCCTTGTAGGTGATGGGAGCATTAAGGAAACTGGAGCCTGAGGATTGGATCCTTGAATAAAGGCAATGGAGCTGGAGCTGCTACCAAGGCCGTAGGCAAAAGTAGATTTAGGTGGTTTGATAAAGTCATTAGGAAACTTTCATTTATGTACCTAGTTTTTAATGAGAAACTTATTTATTCATGTTATTGAATAATGTTGATTTTAATGAAAGCTCCTGTTTTTGTTTTTCATTTGGTACATTGAATTATTGACTTTACATCATAAAACCACCTAAGTTAAGTCATGCACGTACAACATAACAAAAGGGAACAAGATAATGAAATATCTGCCCAATTATGGCACGATAGACTTGGACATATATCTAAGTCAAGGATTCAAAAGTTAGCATCATCTGGCGCGATTGAAATCAATCGCATTGATGAAATGCCAACATGTGAACCATGTTTAAAGGGTAAAATGGCTAAGTTGCCGTTTAAGGGAAACCCTGAGCGAGCCAAGCAAACATTGGACTTAATACATACTGACGTATGTGGACCACTAAGAAAAAGCGCCCGAGGGGGCTATGACTACTTCATCACTTTCACTGACGACTTTAGTCGTTATGGATATGTGTTCTTGTTGAAACACAAGTCTGAAGCCTTTGAGCGATTCAAAGAATTCAAGATGGAAGTAGAGAATCAACTTGGTCATACGATAAAGGCTCTTCGTTCTGACCGAGGTGGAGAATTTCTTAGTAACGAATTTCTGAATTATCTTGTAGAGCATGGAATATTATCGCAGTGGACTCCTCCTGCAACACCCCAATTAAATGGAGTAGCAGAGAGAAGGAATCGAACCTTGATGGACATGGTTCGATCCATGATGAGTGCCACTGACTTACCTCTTTCATTTTGGGGACATGCCCTCCTCACGGCAACGAAGATACTGAATATGGTACCTTCGAAATCCGTAGAAAAGACACCATACGAACTATGGTTTGGCAAGGCACCCTCATACGCATTCATGCGCATATGGGGATCTCCCGCTTACGTTAAAAAGCTAGTGGGAGATAAATTGGAAACTAAATCCACTTTGTGCAAATTTGTGGGGTATCCGGAAAACTCAATAGGATACGAGTTCTACGATCCTACAAGACAAACAACGTTTGTCTCGAGGAATGCTCACTTCTTGGAGAAGGATTTCTTGGTGGACAAGAAAGAAAATAACGTAGAACTGGATGAGGTCACTAAAGCTGAAAAAGCCTTAGAGGTCGATCGAGCTGACCCGTCACCACAGGCAGTGGGAGAACAAGAGCATGAAAGTGCACCAGAAAGTACACCGATACTTCGTAGGTCAGAAAGACAACGTAGAGAACCCGAGGGGTACTACGGTCTGCTGCATGAGACTGGACAGTCTCTAACCGACCCAAGGACTTACGAAGAGGCTATGCTAGACATAGACTCGGGAAAGTGGCGCGAAGCCATGGAATCCGAACTGGACTCCATGCACTCAAACAAGGTCTGGGCCTTGGTAGATCCACCAGTGGGAGTGGCTCCCGTGGGTTGCAAGTGGATCTATAAGCGAAAGCTTGGAGTGAACGGAGAGGTGATTACCTACAAGGCGCGACTAGTGGCAAAAGGATACACTCAAAGACCAGGTATCGACTTTGAGGAAACCTTCTCGCCCGTCGCAATGCCCAAATCCATTCGGATCTTGCTGGCCATAGCTGCGTGGTATAACTACGAGATATGGCAAATGGATGTAAAGACTGCCTTTCTCAATGGAGACATTGATAAGGAGATCTACATGGAGCAACCAAAAGGATATGCATCCAAAGGAGAAGAACACAAGGTGTGCAAACTCCAGAGGTCCATTTATGGACTAAAGCAAGCTTCCCGAAGTTGGAACATTCGTTTTGATGAGACAATCCAAACTTTTGGATTCATCAAGAACATGTTCGAACCTTGCGTGTACAAGAAGATCAGTGGGAGTACAGTTGAATTTTTGGTGCTTTACGTTGACGACATTCTTCTCATTGGAAACAATGTAAAAGCATTGTCTGAAACTAAAGCATGGTTGTCTACACAATTCTCAATGAAGGATATGGGAGAAGCATCCTTTGTACTGGGTATAAGGATCTACCGAGATAGATCAAAAGGACTGCTGGGCCTCTCCCAATCCCAGTACATAGATAAAATCTTGAAAAGATTTAATATGGAAGAATCCAAGAGAGGATTGCTTCCAATAAGACATGGAATTGCACTCTCCAAGTCTATGGCCCCAAAGACGCCTGAAGAGAGAAGCAATATGTCTCGAGTACCATATGCATCCGCGATAGGAAGCATAATGTATGGTATGCTATGTACGAGACCAGACGTAGCGTACGCTCTTAGCGTAACAAGTCGCTACCAGTCTGATCCAGGTGAGCAGCACTGGATAGCCGTAAAGGCAATTCTAAAGTACCTGAGAAGGACTAAGGAATTGTTCTTGGTATACGGAGGAGGAGAATTGAAATTGGAAGGCTATACAGACTCGAGCTTCCAATGTGATGTAGACGACTTCAAGTCGATATCAGGATACGTTTTCTGCCTCAATGGTGGTGCGGTTAGCTGGAAGAGCTCCAAGCAGGAAACAACCGCGGATTCAACCACTGAAGCAGAATACATTGCCGCGAGTGACGCAACAAAGGAAGGTGTTTGGATGAGGAACTTCATCCAGGAATTGGATGTGATACCTAGCATTGCTGAGCCCATTACTATCTTCTGCGATAATAATGGGGCAATAGCGCAAGCAAAGGAGCCGAGATCTCATCAGAAATCCAAGCACGTACAGAGACGATACCACGTGATAAGAGATATCATTGGTAGAGGAGACATTAAGATGGAACGTGTCGACTCAGAAGATAATACGGTGGACCCACTAACGAAGCCTCTGCCTCAGAAGGCATTTGAGAAACATCTGCATAAGATGGGACTCAAGAACATAAAAGACTGGCTTTAGGACAAGTGGGAGATTGATAGAAATAGTGTCCTGCAAGCCAGCTGTATGGCTAGCATTAATTGTAATTAATGAGGAACTATTCAATTTAGATTAATAAATGCATTTTTATTAAATGGTCAACTTTATCTTATGTAATATTTGTCTACGCATAAGGATAGAAGTCCTTAGATCACAGGGCTATGGGACAACCCGTGGACTGATCTCTAAGGCCGTGATCTAGAACATATTCAAGAGTCGTAGAATCCAATCGAGATAGGACATCGTTGGATTCGGTTAGACTCTCACTATTATGTGTTGGAAGAATTTAATAACTCAAGAACAGCTAAGTGATCTTATCAGTTGAGTTAATTAAGTTAGTTAAAAAGGTTTTGATGATAACAAAAAGGTGTCATCAACTAAGTTACGGAAGCTTAGTAAGCCTTTGAAGATTGGATACTTGGTTTAAAAGATAATCATTCAAGAATAGAAGTATTCAAGAAATGAAGATTCAATCTTATGATAAGAGTGAAAATCAGATTAATGAAAGATTGAAAATCAGCTTAGTGGAAATGAGATGGGTGATCATGAGATGACTGGTCATGAGATGACTAGTGCATCAGACTAGTGCATAAGACTAGTGCATCAGACTAGTGCATGAGACTAGTGATCAGACTAGTGCATCAGACTAGTGCATGAGACTAGTGATCATCAGCGGAGTGGATCCCATAAGCTAAGTAAAATCGGTCAGAAAGCTCTCCAACGGTAACAAGCTAAGTGCATTAAATGCTGCTGACAGAAAGTACAGCAGAGTGTACAGTAAACAGTGCAGAAAGTACAGCAGAGTGTACAGTGAACAGTGCGACAGTCTGCAAAGGTTACCATTCAAATTATGACCGTTGCTCAAGGACTTAAATGCAATTTTGCCAACCTTCAACGGGCAAAATTACAAATCCAGGAGTATAAATAGATGGTAAACTGAAGATTCAAAAGAGACTTGCACACTTTCAAGATCAAATCTTTAGAGCAAGAATCCATCAGTTGAGTCATCTTATCATAAGCGGAGTCATCTTATGATGAAGCTGATTGTTGAATAACAAGATTAAACCCTTGTATATCTGAGTGATATTCAACTGAGTGTTGTGAGGAGTAGATATCCATCTTTGTGAGTGATATTACTTCGGAGAATAGGTCTTCTTTGTGATTTCCTATTGCGAGCTTATAGCCTTTTCATTTGTTGTCTAGGTGTAAGTGGAGAAATATTGTAAACTTTGTGTTTATAGTATAACCCAAGATCTATGTGACTTGGAAGAGTGGATTAAGAGGATTTGTTCCTGTATAACCACTATAAAAATTCCTTGTGTTATTTACTTTATTTATCTTGCATTGCATATTTCATAAGCATAGTAAATACTTTAAAAGAAGAGTCTTTTAAATTGAGGAATTTCCAACTTGGGGTAAAACTTTCTTTGTGCTTTAAAAGTTTAATTGAGTTGAAAACATTGTTTGAAAAACACATGTGTATATCCGCTGCATCATTGTTTGAAACTCTGATTATATAAGTTTGATGAGCAAAATCAGCATAGTAGTCTACTTTACTGAATAAGCTAAGTGCTATATCAGCATAGTAGTCTCACGAATAAGATCAGCTTACTCTGCTGATAAGCTGAGTGCAAAATCAGCTCAGTCATCTTATTTTGCTGATAAGCGAACTCTACTTATAGAAGAAAAGTTAAAGAAAATTTTTAAAGTCTTGAGGTCTATTCACCCCCCCCCCCCTCTAGACCTCAACTGACCACTTGGGACCAACAAGTGGTATCAGAGCAGGTGGTTCATTTGAATCAACTGCCTGATCAACGAGCTTGATCCAAGTGTTTTTCAAAGGTTTTAAAACTTTTTCAAAAGAGTATATTTTGAAAAACAAAACTTTTTGAAAATGGAGTGCATAAGCCATGTTCCTCACATTGGCCATATGGACTTTGAAGATTGGAAAATCAGAATGGAAATCCTTCTTGCTGCTTATAATGATAACATGTTTACATGTATTACACAAGGACCATTCAGGTTTAAGAAGATTGTGAAGGTTGCTGACCAGCCTGATCAGATCATTGACAAAAAGCTATATGAACTAACCCCCGAAGAAGTCAGATTAGTCAATCTAGACAAGGTGGCTAAGTTCATAATGTTCAAAGCTCTAGATGAAGACAGATTCCAGAAGGTCAAGCATCTCAAAACAGCAAAGGAGATGTGGGATAAAGTCTGTGAGCTGAGCGAAGGAAACAACGCTATCAAAGAACATAAGCTTAGTGTGGCTCTTGAGGAGTTTGAAAATTTCAAAATGAAGTCTGGTGAAATGATTGATCAAATGGATACCAGATTTACCAAAACTCTGAACGAAGTTCTAAGGCTTGGTAAAAAGTTTTCAAACAAGGAGATCACCATGAAGGTTCTCAAGGCTCTTTCACCTAAATTCAACATGAAGGTGACAGCCATGGAAGAATCAAGGGACTTAGGGAAGATTTCCCTTTCTGAACTGTTCTCGTCACTCAAAGCTTATGAGTTTAAGATGCCTAGAATGGGAATAGATGAGTCATCTGGTTCAGACCCTACTGTTGCTCTTATCGCGTCAGACAAGTCAAGAAAATCAGCGGACAAGTTCGAAGAGAATACACTGCTGAATTCAGAAAAAGCATACACTGCTGACGACGTTGCCCTACTTCTGAATGATTTCAAGAAGTTCTATAAAAAGAAAATGAAATTAAAATATGAAAATGTTATTTCATCTTCTTCTGATCATTTTCAGGAAAATAGGGATTCCTCAAAAGCAAAACTTGGAGACCAAAATTGCAAGGCGTATGGACTCTTCACCAAAGATCGTCCGCATCTAATCTCTCAAAAGTTTGCTAACAAGGAAAAAGGTGCCAAAAAGGAGTATAAGCCAAGTAAGAGCAAAGTAAAGTTAGCTAAGGCAGCAAAGCTAACAAACTCCGGCATATCTTATTCAGACAACCAGTCGTCTGATAAAGAATTTGAAGAAGTACCCGAAACTCTATGCTTAATGGCCAAGGAATCTGATGATTCTGAAACTGAGGTAACTTCTACAAATTAATGAACTTGCATTATTTGAATCGTTTGAACAAATATTAATTTCAAATTCAAATATTGTTTGAGTATTTGCCAAGCTTAAGGAAGAGATGACTCTGCTAAAAAGAGCAAAACAGATCACTGAAACTTCAGGTTGAAAAACCTCAAGAATCAGCTGACTACAAAAAGCTTGAGCATGAGAATGAAACTCTAAAAGCTGAGTATGCAATTCGTATAGAAAATATAAATGAACTTAAAAGAAGTAATTGCATCATTCTCTAAAAAGAAATCAGAGGCTAAAGAGAAGAAGCCTACTGAAGCTCAAAAGGTTAAGAAACCTAGTAAGCAACCTAAGACTAAACAGACTAGTAAAACTCATCAGCTTAGTAAGCTGAAAGATGCTGCTGATAGGAGTGAAATTAAAAACGTTAAGTCTGCTGAATCTATAGGAGAGTTATTAGTTAACTCAGCTTATCACTTACTTCATGCTTCTTACCTTGCTTATGAGCATTGTTTTCATCATGAAAATTATTACCATGCTAAACTTACTGAAATTCATGATAAAACTGAGTCACAAAATCATCACATGTTAAAGGTTATACTAACCATGCAGGACCCAATATAAGGGGTACCAAAAACAGTAATCTGTTTTGTAGGAAAAACGCATGTGTGATGACAAAGGTTGAGTTGAATGCCCTTGCTGATTTCAACAAGTTCAACAAGTAGTTTTACCATCGAGTGGAAGAATATCAACAATTGGTATACAGTACTGTATCAACATGTGATATCAACCAACAAGTGGTAGCCGCGTTGTTTGGACATAACAAGGAAAGCAAGATTGTTGGAAAATTGAAGTTTATCAAGTGAATCAACGTTTGTATCCAACAAGTGGTATAGTCAATCATGTGACAACAATCTTTCAGCTCTCAAGAGTTGAAAATGGGTTTGTTGAAATTGGATTCATGAGCTGAGGGGGAACATATCAGAAGAATCATCTCAATGGCTTACTGGAATTCAACGGCTGAGTATCTTTCGAGACTGACTCTCATAAGACTACTTGACCACAGATTCTTGAACTCAGGGGGAACGTGTACGACGAGCGGTACTCCTGATTAGAGATGATGTTCTCAATAAGTCAAATGAAGTTATCAGAAGACTGCTTCTCATCAGCCGACTGAAAATCAACAACCAAGTGACATTCAAGAATACACTTCAAAAAGGGTGAAGGAACGGACCAACAAGTGGTATCAATTCTTGAAGTCAGGGGGAACAGTTATTCTAACTGGAGTGATAAACAGCAAAGAAGACTACAAACTGCTGGCTTGCGTATAAAGAAGAATTAATTAACAGCCAACTACCCCAAACAGCTAAGTATTCACCTACTTGTCTTCAGCATACTAAGTTTTGGTGTTGATGACAAAAAGGGGGAAAAGTGAGATGCAACTAAGAACTCTCAAAGGTTGCATTGGATCTAATGATTTTATTCCTAGAGTATGAAGACTAAACTGAAGACTTGGAAGACGTTCTTAGTTGAAGGTTTTGTCATCATCAAAAAGGGGGAAATTGTTGGAAGAATTTAATAACTCAAGAACAGCTAAGTGATCTTATCAGTTGAGTTAATTAAGTTAGTTAAAAAGGTTTTGATGATAACAAAAAGGTGTCATCAACTAAGTTACGGAAGCTTAGTAAGCCTTTGAAGATTGGATACTTGGTTTAAAAGATAATCATTCAAGAATAGAAGTATTCAAGAAATGAAGATTCAATCTTATGATAAGAGTGAAAATCAGATTAATGAAAGATTGAAAATCAGCTTAGTGGAAATGAGATGGGTGATCATGAGATGACTGGTCATGAGATGACTAGTGCATCAGACTAGTGCATAAGACTAGTGCATCAGACTAGTGCATGAGACTAGTGATCAGACTAGTGCATCAGACTAGTGCATGAGACTAGTGATCATCAGCGGAGTGGATCCCATAAGCTAAGTAAAATCGGTCAGAAAGCTCTCCAACGGTAACAAGCTAAGTGCATTAAATGCTGCTGACAGAAAGTACAGCAGAGTGTACAGTAAACAGTGCAGAAAGTACAGCAGAGTGTACAGTGAACAGTGCGACAGTCTGCAAAAGTTACCATTCAAATTATGACCGTTGCTCAAGGACTTAAATGCAATTTTGCCAACCTTCAACGGGCAAAATTACAAATCCAGGAGTATAAATAGATGGTAAACTGAAGATTCAAAAGAGACTTGCACACTTTCAAGATCAAATCTTTAGAGCAAGAATCCATCAGTTGAGCCATCTTATCATAAGCGGAGTCATCTTATGATGAAGCTGATTGTTGAAGAACAAGATTAAACCCTTGTATATCTGAGTGATATTCAACTGAGTGTTGTGAGGAGTAGATATCCATCTTTGTGAGTGATATTACTTCGGAGAATAGGTCTTCTTTGTGATTTCCTATTGCGAGCTTATAGCCTTTTCATTTGTTGTCTAGGTGTAAGTGGAGAAATATTGTAAACTTTGTGTTTATAGTATAACCCAAGATCTATGTGACTTGGAAGAGTGGATTAAGAGGATTTGTTCCTGTATAACCACTATAAAAATTCCTTGTGTTATTTACTTTATTTATCTTGCATTGCATATTTCATAAGCATAGTAAATACTTTAAAAGAAGAGTCTTTTAAATTGAGGAATTTCCAACTTGGGGTAAAACTTTCTTTGTGCTTTAAAAGTTTAATTGAGTTGAAAACATTGTTTGAAAAACACATATACATTATCCGCTGCATCATTGTTTGAAACTCTGATTATATAAGTTTGATGAGCAAAATCAGCATAGTAGTCTACTTTACTGAATAAGCTAAGTGCTATATCAGCATAGTAGTCTCACGAATAAGATCAGCTTACTCTGCTGATAAGCTGAGTGCAAAATCAGCTCAGTCATCTTATTTTGCTGATAAGCGAACTCTACTTATAGAAGAAAAGTTAAAGAAAATTTTTAAAGTCTTGAGGTCTATTCACCCCCCCCCCCTCTAGACCTCAACTGACCACTTGGGACCAACATTATGTATACTCCGATGAACTGGAGGACGCTGGGGTCCACGAGCGTGACTGGGATAGTCGATACACATAAGTGGGTGGCTTGCTGGGATGGCAAGTGCACTGAATACCCCAATTAGGAAATAACTCACCATGGAAGCGGTAGTCGCATATCGGGGTTGAAGTTATTCCAATTTACAATAGTATACGAGGAACGATCCCTAACAACTTGAGATGATAGGGTTTACCTGGTGCGAGAACGTCTATACTTTGATATGAGTTCCGACTAACTGGGGATAGCCAGAAAGTCTCTGTGGACTCATGTTGGGTATAGAGGAACTCGTATGCAGATTCATATCATCAACAAAGGATCCATTGACCCGACTTGATAGGTTGGGAAATTCTCCTATGGATTTCTGTGAGAAATTAATTCTGGTAAAATCCTTGGCCAAGGTAACTGACGACTTTATGTAAGTAGCTCATAAAGATTAAGTCAAAGAGAATTTATTTCGAGACCAGAGTACATAAGGTCAAGACAAAAGAAAAGGGGAATCCGATAAAAGACCATACCCTTAAGTCTCGACTGGGAGATTGATCGATGGAGAGATTTTGTCGTATATGGAAATTGTAAATGATAAAAGGTTCACTGAATTAATTCACCAGTTATTGGGCTCCATGGGCTTGTGACTGGACATCGACCGTGGAGTGTGGGAGAATTCCCAAATTAGCAGGGGTGCTAATTTTGGAATGATTAATCGACAGAGTGTTCGATTAATTTAGAGTATTAATTGCTCGAGTAATTAAATAATATTTAATTACAACCTGCGGCCAATTATGTGGTGAACCTACGGGGGCATACACAATACACATGAAGCGAAAGCGAGGAAACAAGAACGAACCAGTCGACTGGGTCGACTGGGTCAAAATTGACTGGGTCGATTAAATGGGTGGGTCGACTGGGTCGACCCATATGGAACGAAAATGGATCCAATTGGAATTGGATCAAGATTATAAATTAAATTGGAATTTAATTTATGAGTAAATTAATTAATTAGGATTTAATTAATTAATGGAATAATTAATTTAATTAGACTTGGAGTTTAATTAATTAATTGGGAGATGATTTAATTAATTGGGCTATTTAATTGGGAGATTAAATAAAGCCCTGAAAGATTAATTAATAAGGGCCATGAATTAATTAGAAGACTTAGTCTTCTAATTAAAGAAGGCCATGGCCCATGTAGGAGAGAGAAGACCTAGTCCTAATAGGACTAGGATAGAAAGAAAAAAATAAATAGCTTTCTTCTAGTTATTTTTCACAGAACTCCTTAAGCAAAAATTGAGCAAAGCAAAAACTCTCTCCCTCTCCCTACCAGATCGGCCGAACCACTTCTTCCCTGTGGAAGAATTTTTCGTCTTTGTTTTTCGTTTCAAAGTCGTTCTAAAACCTAGATATTAATATACCCTATGTTCTAGTCTATTAGGATATATTAATTTTCGTGATATTGTGGTGTATCAACTCGTAGAGGCGCAACACGTGGGGCGCTACCAAAAGGTGTGGGTCGATCAACCGGGATCAGAATTCAGAGCTCATATTGCTAGCCTAGGATTTGCAAGGAGACAGGTATAAACGAGAAAACTTATACTGTCATTTATTTATATTTATATATATACAACTAGAGAATATCCTGGCAAGATTCTTTAAGAGGCCCTAGAAAATTTTATATTCCGCTGTGCCTAGGGCTGTTTTTCTTACCGAATCCCAATAGAATAAGCAAAACTATTATTAATTTGCTTTCTATCCCAGTTTTCTTGATTTATTCATATGTTCTATTTCTGTTTCATGTGCCACTTAATGGGCATCTCGTGATTTAGACTGATCAGTCAATTTTATTTTATAGCGCTTTATTTTGAAACAGTTTCCTCTTGAAGATGGATATGTACTTTGAGTACCATTTTCCTTCTTAAGTTTTCTGTTGCACCAATAGTAATTTCACGCTTTAAGTGCGTTTATAGTATGCTAGCATATTGTCCTTTAAGGACTTCAATCGATGGTGGTGTAATTTTCAATTCTTGCTCTACTATTTGTGCGTGGGCCAAGCTGAGACAAATAATGTACATTTATGTACTCATGTCAAAATAATTTCACGCCGTTCTTCATGCAATGACATCAAATCTCCCCCTAACGGCGAGAAAACTGTCTCAAAAAAATTATCATGATATTTTGATTTAACCATATCGCCTCGTCAGACGTTTAAGATATATGGTTATAGCCTCGTCAGGCGTTCAAAATATATGATTACAGTCGGGAAATAAAAACTAACCAACACATTTTTGTAGACCCATATATGTTCATTTTGGTGGAAAAATCAGAACATAAATCGCACAATCATAAATTTTAATTGAAAATTATTAGGCTATCAGCCTGACACAAGTTGCAACGTTGCCCTCAATTTTATACCTGAGCAAGAATCTCAGCAAAAGCAATACGTGTTGACAATAGGCATATTTAAACCATTAAAAAGAAACTTTAACAGGACCATGTAATTACATAATGGTCCACAAAGTGGATCTACAAGTCCACATACATCCCATTAAAATCATCATAAAAAGTTTTGGGACTCACGACCAATCTTCACAATAGATGGTCTTACAATTTACTTTCTTTGTGAGCAATCAACACACACATAATCATGAGGTAAAGAATCATATGATTCTTTAAAAGATGCCCGTAATAATTCGGCGCATTTGTAATTTTCCCTGGATGACCAAGATTATCATGCCACTTCATAATATTTTGGATCATTGAACTTTTGGTTCAACTTAAATTTATGATCTAACATTGCTTATGGTCGCATAATTCATTATGATAAGAAAACTGGGATCATATTCATCAATATTTTTCTGACATGAAATATCGGATGTAGTATAAATATATTTTATATTCCCCTTATATATATAGTTTCCATATGAAACTTGTCATTACATTTTTCAAGACGGATGTCTTTGAATTCAACAAATCCATAAAGAGCACACATCCTCTTTCACAAAAATATTTGTTCATCCATACAATTTACATTTGCTCTTCTGGAGCCTTTATAGTATACCTCAATATGTATTAACTTTTGCTTTTGCTAATTTCAAGTTAGAGAATATTTTTGATCTCGAAGAATTGTGTGTGTCGACCTACTGTCAACCAAATAAATATTTCCACCATTTAAGATACTCACATAATTATTCATGCATCTTCATGACGCATATATTATCGGTATACCTACGATTTTGAGTAAAGAAAATTTATTAAACATTTATTTACTAAACTTAAATAAATCATCATTAACTTTTCATTTATCAATATTAGCTCCATTTGACTTCTTATCATATTAGCAGTGTGTCAAATGGTCCAATTTTATTATCAACACTACGTGCATTGCTAAATTAATATCGTTCATCTTCACTTAATGAATTCTTAGAAAGTATCCATAAGATACGTAAGAGACCATTGTCTTTTACTCCACATCTCTAGCAAATGTTATCAATTTGTACACCATTGCCTTTATTTCTTGCTTACCACTATAATAGTTTTACTTCGAGTGGTATGATGCATTACCACTATAATAGTTTTACTTCGAGTGGTATGCTGCAATCTTTCTATGAAGCGCACAATATAAATTTTGACCATGACTAAACCATGTCATGTCTATTGCTAATTGCATTCACTTATGTGAATGAATCATTTATATACACTTTCCGAGAATGAATATTTATATTAACATCTTACATTTACATCAGACAATGGTTATCAAGCAATGATAAATCAATTGAGAGTATATTAAAACATTTCATCCGGTATTGCTTCTTCAAAAGTCTTTTAGAATCATACTTTATCTCCACATAATCTCGGCTGAGAAACAATTCTAAATTTGTGGAGTATAATAATATACCAATTTAAAATATTGCAAACGGGTGCAAATATCCATAGACAGTATTATACACCTTTAGTGATTGTATTGTCCTTTAAAATTTAGCATGATGCAACTTCATGTGTCATCTTTCATATAATATCGATCCTCACTTTATGATTTCAATCCTTCAAGGAGGAATTGGCTAATGCAAGCATTGCCCCTCACTTTACCTTTTTCGTTTATTCAAATAGATTTCAACATCAAGAATCCATGTCATAATATTTTGTTTTTCTTTCGGAAATTTCAAGGGCAACAATGCCTAAATTGATAATATTGGCCTTAACTTTAAAGCCCAAGCATATAATTTGAGATTGCTTAAAATATACTCAATCTTCGGGTTTGAGTTTTATTACTTAGGCTTCAGGCCTAACATTATGTTTTCATTTTAAAACTTCAAGTTCTTGATAACAATAAGAGTAACATTCTTTAAAACATAAGCATTATGAGAAAATATAAATTCTCAATTCACCTTTCCTTTTATTCATGATGTAAATCAAAATTAGTATCACAATACCAACTATTAGGTAAAAGTTTGACAAAACTTTCAAACACACACCCGAAGAATAAACAATAAATTATAAATTAAATAATTTAATTTATAAAACTCTTATTATTTCAGGGGTAAACTGAAAATCAGAATCAAGGATTGTAAAATATCATGTTCTAAACTGACTGTAGTTTCAGTGAAAATAGTGATTGAACTGCAATTTTGCTAAAAAATACAGTGGCTGAAGTGAGATTTTCCAGAAAGCTAGGGTATAAACTGCAATTTTTTTTTTCAAAGAAAATCAGGGACTAAACTGTAATTTTAGAATTTTCATAATATTCTTTTAAATCACATTCGAACGAAAACATGTTCATATGTTAAAAGTACTTCAACCTTATTATTTCTTGTAATATTTAATTTTATTTGTCTTATTTAACCCTGAATAGACAATTCTCTACACTTTTGCGGACTTAAAATTATACTATCAATGTAATCACCTTAGATATAATATACAAAAACAATGAATGAAAATAACCATACCTGCTACATGAATTTCTTACATGCATGCAAGCTTAATTATAAGAGGAATGAATCTATGTTTAGCCTTGTAGCGCACGACCGAGCTTTCAAAAGCTAAATATATTAATGCATATTTGCACATTTGAAATTGCATGTATCGTTCGTAAAGTACAGGTAAAATCGTGAGTATATATGCCAAAATAAATTATGAACTGTAACAAATCTATTAGTCATCATCTAAATAAATCTTACATCAAAAATATTAATTTGTTCAAATTAGAGAGTGAGGCAGTGAGCATAGTTTTAAGAGACTTCTACCTCAAAGAATGGGCCTAATTTATGCAGCACACATATATGTTATATCATATTAATGTCACAATGAGACAATAAATCAATCTTCAATCAAATTTGAGAGCAATAGATTAAACTATAGGAACATACCTAGTCATTCATATTTGGTGTAATTTGTCAAAGAAAAAATCCGTTTTCTTTCATGTATTCATCTAAAGTTGATTAGTAATTAGTAATATACTTACTCGTGCATAGAGCTTTTGTATGCCTCAGTATTGCAACAACTTATTGTTGATCCATGAGCTAGTTTGGAATTGAAATAGAGCAAGTTCGTGCTGATAACGTGTTGTAAAACAATACAAAAACTAAAGAACAAGAGAGCACAAGAGAGACAAGAATTGAGTAAATCTTTTATTCATTTTCTTGGTGTGTTTATACAAGCCAAAACCTCATCTATTTATAGATTAGGTAGATACATAATAGATGAGATAAGATTAAAATTAGCATGCATCTTATTAATTACAAAGGGTACATGTATCTAAATAAAGAGTTAAATACATTGACCATAGGAAATGGATATTCTTCATGCATGTACTTCATAGGCATCCATCCAAATACACTTGATTTACAACATTATATGGTTTCTTCTGATTTTTTTATTCAATACACTACTACACAAATCCCTAAAAATAAAATCTCTACCCCTAGTTATCATGAACCGTTTTTAAAAATTTTAAAATCATTGCGGTAAATTATAAATATAAATGATGTAATTAAAAATTAAAGTTAAGATAAGTAGATGTTTGGAATTTTTTGAATCATGACGGGGTATCATATGTGCGTAAAATAACTTGTACGGGTTATTTTTGTCAAACTTCATCTTTTTTTTTTTTTTTTTTGTATCTCGTATATTTTTGCTTGAATGAAGTAATTTTTAAGTTTGACCATTTGATTGAAACTTTATTTTCCGATCACTAAATTTATCGTAGAATTTCAGCCCCCATTGGACCAAATTCCTGGATCCGCCCCTGATGGTAAGTATATGCTTTAATGAAACTTATGAATAATTAATTAAGATTTATTGTTATCTATTCTCACTAAGTATTTTTAATGTTTACATATTCAGCTTGCAGAGGCCAAAGAATTATATATCATTAAAGAACCCAAAAATCAGCCATTTAAGTTTGACCATGCTTGGAACATACTAAAGTTCCGCGTGAAATTGGCTGAACCTATCAGACAAGTAATACATCCTCTCCCCTTGGAGATAGTACGACCTTATCCCAAGACTCTGATGGGGTCGGTTCACATGAAAGGCCAACTGGAATGAAAGCAACAAAGGCAAAAGAAAAATGACCTAGGAAAATGATTCGATGTACGTGGCAAGAAATGATGAATAGTGCCGCAAAGAGTCAAGAGCTAATGGAAAAGCAACATGCAGAGTATGTAGTTATCCAAGAAATGAGAGAAGCACGTGCGGATTTACTGGTGACTCTTAAGCAAGAAAACTAGCCATGAAGCAAAAAGCGCTCAAGATTAAGGCTCATGAACAAGAAATGGAGATTATGAACAAGGATTTGAGTAATCTCACACCATTTAGCTCATTAATAGTGGAAACATGCCAAGAGCAGCTAGGAACTTGGATTTTAGTGCAGGAGGAAGCTACGAAGATGTGTATGTCCCGGAATCTCCTAACAACAAGGAGTACAACTCTGGTGAATATACTGACGGGAATCCAATAGATGGACATTTTCCTGTTTTGAACTATGACAGCCAAAACTTTCTTTAAGTAGTGGCGCCAAGACTTGAACTAGTGGGTAAGTTTTCGTTTAGAGTCTTTTTATGTTGTTTAATTAATTGTGTGTTTCATTAAGGAGTTTGTCGTCATGTATTTTATTTCATGTATTATTTAGGTTTAATAATATAAATGTAGCTTATTGTCATTTTATTAACAATGTATTTCATTAAATGATCCAGTGTCGTGTATTACATTTTATTTATTAATGATAATTAGTGTATTTATTTGATAAAATCAATAAATTAATTGATTATAATTATTAATTAACAATAATGTAAAGAATATTCATTGTTATTAACAATAATTTTTTATTAATAATAATTAGTGTATTTATTTAATAAAAACTGATAAATTATTTAATATATAGTTAAATACATATAAATTAGAATAAGCATGTCAATATGTTGCTAATCATGCAATGAGATGCTAATTAATCAAATAGGGACAATTACACCAAATCCTATTTATTTCCCTATATTTGGTGATAAATATAGGATTTGGTGTAAAAAATTGCGGAATGGAGGGAGATGCAAATTCCTTCACCAAAAAATTTGGTGTAAAAATAGAATTTGGTGAAATGGTGGTTGACCACCATGGGAGGCTAAAACAAAATCTCTATATTTTTTGGTGTTATGGTGATTTAATGATTTAGGGTAGGAGGCTTAAAACATCTAAATTAGGTGAAAAAAATAGAATTTGGTGTGCCATGAGATATGCTCTTATGGGCCTATTTGATTAGGTTTTAGCTCGGTTTTGTTTGGTTTTAGTTTTAAAAAATTGGATTGAATGATTTCGGTGAAACTTTTGAAATTTTATGGGCTTTTGGCACTTTGCACCCTGGAATTATAGGGTTTTGGCACTTTGCACCATAACTTAAAAGTTTTGACACTTTGCACCCTGGAAATACAAATTAGTTGGCACTTTGCACCCTAGTGTGTGTTTTGAAGAAAAAAATATTAATTTATTGAAGAGTATAATAGTTATTTTCAAATATTTTTGTCACTTTAAACCCTAAAGGTATAGATTTTGATAATTTGCACTCTGAAATATAGAATATTGGCACTTTGCACCCAAAAAATATAATTTCTGACATTTTCAACCCCGACTTAATATGATAATCTAAATTATGTAAATAACATGCAATATAATAATATGTTAGATATGTAAACGTGTATTTTAGATATAAAGTAAATAATCTTGAGGATACTTGAAAATAAAATGAAGACAATGTCTTTTTTTAATCTAAATTTTACAGAGAGCAAATGTTAAAATAAGTTATTATAAAGTAAAATAAATTTAGAATAACAAGTTTATGATTGTTGTGCATAGAAATGACCATTTTATCTCTACATCGCCGATATTCATGAGTCTGTTATTTTTTAAGAAAAATATATTATGGTGCAAAATGTCATACAAATTATATTTTTAGTGGGCAGAGTGCCAAAAAATTTAACTCGGGGTGAAAGATGTTAATATTTTATAATTTTAGGGTGCAAAATGCCAACATTCTATATTTTAAGGGTGTAAAATCTATATTGCCAAGGTGCAAAGTGAAAAAAAAAATTGAAAATAACTATTCTACCTTCTATCAATGAATTTTCTCACTAAAACACACACTAGGGTGCAAAGTGCCAAATAAATTATATTTCCAAAGTGCAAAGTGTCAAAACTTTTAAGTAAGGGTGCAAAGTGTCAAAACCCTATAATTCCAGGGTGCAAAATGCCAAAACCCTAAATTTTATTTAAACTGAAATTGGATATTGAATTTGAAGAAAAATAAATAAATATTAGATGTCAAATCAGTATTTTATAATAATAAAAAAAAATAGTACGTGTAAAAATTATTATCATTTATTTAGTTATTTAGGTTTTAACTCAGTTTCACAAAATCGGGAGATTGAGCCAGGATCTGCCAAATAAGGCCCACGTACTTGATGTATTTTGGATTAGAAGTTTCAATAATTGGGTACGAAATGAATGGATGTTGAAATTGATTGGGGATCATTTAAAACAATATATGAAAAAGACGTGTAAAACAGAGAACGTAAATCTAGGAATTAAGATCAACTTTAGTTGTAAGCAATAATTAATGAGCAGGTGGAATTAATAAAGTACTATTTCCTGGTGTTTACTGTTTGTAAAATAATGAGTTTTAATGCTTATATGATAGTGCTAGGATTTGTGCACAAGGTGAGAGATTCAAACTTGAATTTATCATTTTTGAGAATTAATCTCTTTCATTAAAATAATTATTGTTCGTAGTTAAATAAATTTTTAATTACAGTAACAAATTAGTTAATTACTAAATTTAATTAACTATTGAAACACGCGGTCATGCAATAGATTATAATTTAGACAGTCTCTGTCCAGATATATCTTATTATGTCAAATCTTGGTATGGAAAAGTATATCCCCTTTAGCTTAACCTTATAATAACATATATCATCCCATGCCACTTTCTATTTACACGTTAAAGTAAGCGTCGGTCAAATAATTTGATAAAGACAATTAATCTTTTTGAGATTGAGTATATGATTGTACAAGCAATAAAACCTTTATAATTTTTTAGAAAAATAACTTAAACTATGCAAACATTTATCTCATTTCATTTTGATTTACATGCATGACAATAGATAATTAGGATAAAACCATTGGATACATTTACAATTTCAAGTTGCTTCAATCAGATAATATTACTTAATTAATTGACCTAAACGACATTAGATGGTGTGGTAGGTCAAAGTTCGATTTAATATATAATGGAGACAACTTATATTGACGGATCAAAATGGACTGGGTCAAAATATTAGGTCTGTAACAAATGAATTAGGTTATTTTCAAGAGGATTGGTCTTTGAAGCAATGCTTTAAAAATCGGACCGAACATTCGAATTGATAGTCTTATTGGTTATTGATTGAATCGATATATTCGTTTTAATCATTGATTTATTTGGTGTGACTTCATTACGATATAATAATTAAGCTTAAGTTTATTATATGTTAGCAAGCATTTAAAAGAAATAATTTTTTTTATCCATTCTTGTACGTTATTTTCATTAACTAAATACTATCTCATAAATCACTACTAGTTGACAAACAAATCTTTTCGATGTAACTAAAAACAGATAAACACAAGTAACTATGCAATTTCAAATCCAACATAACATGTTCAAACAAAAATTATTACATAATTATTTAAAAAAAAAACAAGAATTATTACATCAATATTCATGCACCTAAAAGACGACAAACTCCAAAATAACCACCATATATCCAAAACATAGACCTAAAAATCGAAATAAAGACCAAATATCCAAATTACAACTATAATAACATAATATTAAAGCAATAATTCAAACTTTGATAAATACCATATCAAAACAATAATTTTATTAATAATCACCTATAAGTATTAGAGAAAATATTGAATGAATTTTTTCATCCATTTAAAAATATGCAAATATTTAAAATTGAGGAAGAAGAAATGAATAATAAAATCCCTAACTATATATGTTAAATACCAAATCAAAACATGCAAACACTAGTTCACCGAGTTTACTGGTCTTTTTTCTATTCGAACTGGGCAGAAGCCATATTGATTTTGGAGGGTTGACCAAATTGGATTGAAAGAAGTCGCTTACCGATTAAACCGACTGATCTAATTTTTAAAACACTTCTTTGAAGTTATAATATTGGAATTTCGAAAATTTTGGGCAGATTGGATGTCAGTGGAGATTTAAATTTGTAACTCGTAACTGTAACTTTGGATGTCAGTGGGCACTATCTTTTGTTTGGGAAGGCACGGTGTCATTTGCTTCCTCCCCATGCAACTGTTTTTGTGATGGGGTGTTCCCAATTTTTTTTCTTTTGTAGTAGCTTTTTTTAATTAGTTATAAATGCAATCGTTACCGATATTAAAAAAAAGTTAATGTTCGAAACCATATCGACCAATTAGGGGTATATCTTAGTTTAGTTAGTTGTTTTTATTAACTCGTTATTGACACTTACAATTTTTTTTTAAGTGAAGCTTGGTTAGATCGGCTAACTTTAATTCGTGCTCTTCAAAAGGATGAAACGCATTGCATGAACTCATCAATCTTAGCCGATTGCATTTATGAGGTAGAGTCAACTAATCGTTCAGGCTTATTTGGAAGGAATTTGACCCGATTTCATAGGTTTTGATTTTGAATGATATCGGTGAAATCTTATTTGGTTAGAGGTTGGGGTGAAAAAATAGGTTGTAGGTGTCAAATTAAAGTTTTATATGTTTCAAGAGTTTGAGTATCAGTTTTTGAATAAGTTTGTGAAGATATTCATGAGTCTAACGAAAATTTATTTGAAAGAGTTTTGACCCGATCTTGCGAAACCTTAAAATTGGTCCGGAACCCATTCACATGCGCCGATAATGTTTCACACGGGTCATGAATAAGCCTAGTCACCCATCATTGTGTACGACAAACAATCAAAGTCCCTACAAGTAATATTTTATGGTTAGAAAATTACATTGATATGACCAATAAGATAAAAATACTTGTGGACTCGACTTTAAAGTATATCTCCTATTGGGTGTGTATTGTGTACATTTCCCCTTATTTCTAAGTCCAGGTGATTGTTGAAATAGTAGCTAAAACAAACTAGATTCAAATAAAAAGATGACTATCATGTAGTATTATAAAATTTATTGATTATCTACTAAAACTTTTATCAAAATTAACAATTAAAACGACATCACTACTACATGACACTTTTATTCAACGGCAAAAGCTTAATTTAGTGTAATGAAAAGGGTTGATTAAAATAAATTGTATTACTTTGATTATTTTAAATTCTAATTATAAACCTATTTATTTCCCAACAAATCTTTACCTAACAATTCGTGTTTTTTTTAATAACACTACCATTCCCCATGATTGACTTTAATACACCAACACCCCCCAAAAGTATCCCCTAGCAATATGATATGAGCCAATAAAATTTGTCAGTAGCCCACTTTTTTTACATAAAATATACAAATACTCCTACTTATTTGTCTTGTCATAAAATATACTACATATTTTCAAGTTTTCAACTCATTCATTGTTGATGACGATGATTCCAAAGTTAGGAAGATGACCTTGTTTTTAATGTGGGCCCCGATAAAAAAATGACTTTTGTGGGCCCCCATTTCATTTTGTGTCAGACAAGATGTAAGGCCCGCAGTCACCGTGGGCCCCACCCACATACCTCTGCTCTTTGATTCTGACGCACTAAGCACAGCAGAACAGAACAGAACAGAAATCACACACACTAAAACACACACAGTGACTGTCGTCGGCTGTCCATCACTTTCTATCCACACCAAATTGGAAAAAGGAAAAAAAAATGCTTTTTGTGTAGAAAAGAT
Source organism: Penstemon barbatus (assembly GCA_003313485.2). NCBI lineage: Eukaryota > Viridiplantae > Streptophyta > Magnoliopsida > Lamiales > Plantaginaceae > Penstemon > Penstemon barbatus. The sequence continues at coordinate 18,186,028 of CM064878.1, read as the reverse complement.
CTGTTTTTTTTTTAACACTAAATGCAATGCTCTGTACTATTATGGGCGTATTAAGTATGCGTGTGTATCTAAAATTAATGTTTTGTTGAATATTTATATTCATTTATTTCTGTCTTTTTCACTCTTGGTGTTTATGGAGAGGAATAGATTGGACTTTTCATAGTGCAAACAGAGAGAAAGAGAAAGAGAGAGAGAGAGAGATTTGAGTCTTTTTTTTAAGCTAAAGCAGCGAAATGAATCGATTCCTTTGTTATTTGGTGGGTTTTTTCTATTGACTTTCATCTGGGTTCTTTTTCTGCGAGTAAAAAGCTGAAATTTGAAGATTTGGACTCTACGAAGATTTTTCTTTTTCAGGTTTGTTTTAAACCTTCATTTGCTAATTACATGTATTACAGAACGTATGGTATATGGGTTTTGAAGATTGGTTTGTAATTCTTTTTCGTGTTCTTGGGTGGTTCATATGATTTATGTGTTTATTCAGAGGCTTTTCCATCTGGGTATGTTAATTTTTTTTTTATTCCTTAGATTTTGTGGACTTGTTTGTAATCACTCTGTTTTGGGGTTTTAAGCTAAGCTATTTTGTTTCATTTCTGTGTTGGTTTTAATGATTTAGATTGTGGTTATTGGTGGTTGTGGTTTTGCTTTTGTCCTTTTCGTTTGCAGATCCACTTTGTTTAACATATTTGATCCCTTTTGAGATCTATTAATGATGTTCTCTATAATAGTTTTTGTACACACCAAATAGAAAATAAGTTCCACTTTCAATGATTAGTTCAATTACACATGAGCAAATTTGTTTTTCTATGAGTTAAATTCTAGTCACTTCATCTATAATCTGTTAAGCAATTCTTGAGTGAATCTGTGATATGATCTATTCGACAGTGCGTTTGTGACTTAACAAGCAATCTCTGCTTGAATGCACGATGTTCGATTTCTGTATAATCCTCTCACATTTCTCACCTTTAGCACATAAATACATTGCTATGTCTTATACTCTCTACTTATATGTGTTTGTATATGGAGAAAAATGCTGAAATTGATTAGCTTATCAAGCTATGCGGCTTAATACATTTTTCAACTCAAATGTCTTCATTTCAATTAGAAATTTGATGGTGATAGATTTATTTTACAAAATTCAATTTCTGGTAGTTTGTTAGTTTGATATTGGTTATCACTGCAGATTAACAAAGTAGATATATGTTCCCCAGAGGTACGTAATGTAGATCCAATCATCTTAAGTCTGTTATCTCTTTAATTAGAATACAGAAGATTTAGAGAAAATGGAGAGCTTATTTTAGCTGTTTATGTTAGCCATTTTTTTATAATATATGTATCCAAAAGTCGAAACTTCTATACAGGACTTAAAGAAGCTAGAATAATATAGTTTCTCACCAATGTGGATATTTTGCATGTGTTTCAATCCATTCTTTATTGTGATTTATGGAAATGAGGATTCTGTTTGTAAATTTTTACTAACATATGGTATATGTGATTTTTGCAGGAATTCAGCTTCTGATTCTAAATTCCTAGAAGATAATCTTGCAAAAAGATCCTGCTTATTGTACCTTTTAAAGTTAACGGCTAAAGTTCAATCTTGGAAGCAGAATGGCTGAACCAAAGGGTGAGATTTGTGAAGCTAATTCATTTTCAGATAACAAGGAGATAAAGAATTACGATTCTATCCGTGCTCATGATTACAAAGATGGAGGTAAACTAGGCAGCATGAAACCACCATCTTCTACCTTTTCATCATCAAAAATATTTGGTGAACAAGCTTGTAAATCAACATCTACCGGCAATGAATCGACTTTAGTCTTTGAGGGCAATTCAAAGTGCTTTGAAGCTGATGTTCAATCATCAGTGAAGAGTGATATAAGCACAAATATTGTGTTACCTCACAGAAATGGAAACTTCGAAATGGAAACAATGACACACGATTCACAACATCGAACTGAATCTTCATGTTCAAACTCTTTATCTGCCATCCCTTTATCAAATCACAGCTATCAGGAAACCTCCAAAGAAGCTTACTCATTCAAGAATTACGGTGATAGTTCTAACTCGAAAGCCTCTGATAGTTTGGAGTCGAGGTTATCTGGTCAAATTGCTCGCAAGGCTATAAGGAATGCACGATCCAAGAATGGTTCTTCGATTGTTGGGAACCATAGCTCATTGCTTACAAAGAAAGGAGACAATACATTAAGGCAAAATGAAGAGAGTTGTGACAAAACTAAGAGTGAATTTCAAGGGAATGAATTTTCTGAGTCTTCATTGAAAGATCATGATTCATTTGTTGTTGGATTTGATTTAAATGAAGACATCAATGATGATGGTGCTGATGATCTTATTCAGCCTGTTGTTGAACTCGAACGTAAATCTTGTCAAAGTGTAATACACGTGGTAGCGAAATCTGGGATTCCTAGGGGCTTACCAATTATTCCATTAAAGTTTGAAGGTGCTCTCGACTGGAAGGGCTCTGCTGAAACCAGTGCTTTCAAGAGTTTGGGTAGAAAAATACGTTCTAGAGATAACAGTTCAAATGAGCGACAAGGTTTTACCGGGATTGACCTCAATGTTGCTGCTTGGGAAGATACATTTCAAGATTCTCGTGCAGAAAATAGTTCGAAAAGAACTGAAAGCCTCAGCTTTGATCTCAATTGCCTTTATGATGCTTCAAATGAGTACACTCAACCTTCTCTTTTTCATAAAAAAGAAAACCACCCTTTGATGGACTTGAACACATCAATAGGAGACACAACCAAGAATCCAGATTTTGATAATCGAGGAAAACGAGATTTTAATTTCACAAATGATGCTTCATATTTGGCTCATCCCCAACAATATTTGATGGCTGCTCCAATAATGCAGAGAGTTGTTCCGTTTCAACAAAATTTACCGTATTTATCACATTCTTTGCCTCCTCAGAGTTACCCTTTAAAGGGTCCCTTTCATTTTAGCCCTGGCACCATGATGCCCTATTCGAGATATGCTAATGAACATGGCATTTTCCCCGGGGCCCAGAATTTCTTGCAGGTTGCTCATGGATACAACACTGGCAATACGGAGATTTATACACCGAGAGTTGATCTTAAAACTCAGGACTTGTTATCAAGGAGTGGAAGCAAGATGGATGATGCCAGACAATATATGGTTCTTGCCAAAAACACTCCAATGGATGAACATGTCAAGTCTTTGAATCATGAAGCTTATGCAATGGCCATGAAAAGGAAGGAACCCGAGGGAGGATTGGAATATTATCAGCTTGGCTATCGACAAGTGACTTGAAATGACACTGGTCATCTTTGCTAATCTAATTGTTCTTGTTTCGTTTTTGCGGTTAGGAGTTTATTTATATTTGCTCTGTAGTTACACTCTAGATTGAAATGTTTTTGACATGTTTGTCAAAGGCCCATATGTTATTTTGGTATAGAGGAACGATTATCGGCTAGGCCCAGTCGAAGCCTTTTGAATGGGTTATCATGTTGGGCCCAGACTCTTTATGTAAATTAACCAGGTTGAAATATTTTCCTTGATAACACTTTTGGCTTCATGAAAAGCAAAATGCCATTGGACCACAGGGAAAGTTGAGCAATTATCCATTGAAGAATATGCTTCTAGAGATCATTCATATGAAAAGTTGAATATTCACCCTATATCTTGAAATCCCATATGCCAGATTCCAGAAGAATATTTACTACTTTTTTACCTTTTTAGAAAATCCAAGAGGAGTGATTCTTGATTTAATGTTAGAGGCCACCTCTGTAAAAAAAAGACAAGAAAGAGCACTTTTCCTTGCAACAAATAATAACACTTTTATAGCATAGTTCTTGAAATAAAATACCAAGTAAAGATTCCATGAAATGCATATTGCATCATAGTATAGTTTTTTTCTGACATGGTTGAAATTTGATTCTAAGTAAAACTAGTAAAGTGTACTATGGCATAATTTTAAGACCAAAAGGTTACATATATATATTCTATTCTCTGGTCTTTGTTTACTGTTTCAGGATTTAAAACATCATTTCAAGGAAAAACATCAACCGAGGTACAAGTCATATACTTGTGTTAATTCGATCGAGCCATGACTAAACTGGAACTTAATTTCACAATTAGACAATATAAATCTATGTTTTGTCCTTGAATTTTAGCGAGTAAGACATGAATTATTCTTTTTTAATCAAATGATATTTTTTGTCCATTATCATTTTACTCATGAATTCAAGAATCAAACGTAGCATAAGTGTCGGTCAGATTTTATCATTACCAAAAGGACTATGGAAAGTATTTCTGCCATTGATAGTGATGTATGATAAGCACTAAATTAATATCAACCAATTTTTGTCCTTTATTTAGGGTTTGATGTGATATTATTACCTAGTTCTTAATTTATGACATTCCTCATTATTGTATATATAAAACTTTTCTTCAACTTTATTGTTAATTTAAGTTAGCATGATCATCTTCTTGATAGACAAGGGATATCCCTCTGTCGTCAATATTATTATGTTATGGATTAAATAAGAGTGCACAAGCCAAAAAAAAAAAAACATTTATAATTATTGAAAAATTGTGAATTGTAGTACTGCATTTACTTCTTGCTTCCCCTTGAAACTTGACTAATATTATATGGACATATTAAAGCCCCACTTTTTAATAAGAGAGTGTTTCCTCTAGTTTTTGAAGTACAAATAAATGAAACTAGAATTTTGTCAAAGGTGACATATTAAAGCCTCAAATTTTAGTAAGAGTAATTGCATGTGTTTCCTATGGTTTGATGTACAATAAATGAGACTAGAATTTTCACATGAGTAGGCAATTTAAATTATCAATTTTCAACAAGATGACATCAATAATTTCTATCTTCCTTGTAGCTAGTAATAACTACTTTTGTACTTTGGAAATTTCCAAAGAAAATGTGTAAATTAATTAATTTGTGATTAATCAAGTTAGTGCGGCAAGTGTACTAGCTCTTACACATCCAAAGATCAATATTGAAATAATTTCAGAAGTTTTCTATGACAATTCGGAAATAGTGTCCAAATAAAATATCTTTGCGCCCCATAAGGAAATAGTGTTTCGCAATTAGGTGTCAAGTTGCGCCTAAAATACATTTTGTAGATAACCAACAAACTGAATTTGAGTTAAAAAATTTTAGAAACAAAAACATAGGGATCTGATCAGAGGAGTTATATATGAAATTTCAGAAATTTGTTCAGTGATCAGTCTTTAAAAAACATATACTATATGTTAATTGGGGTGTGCAGAGTTTCTACTTCTATTATTTTGTTCATGAATTGACCCCTATACACATAAATAGCTCAAATAAATGAAAGCCAAAAGCTGGCATGTGCTGTACCATGTGAATGTTTTGCTACAAAACAAAATAATGAGTTAGAAGCTACCACATGCATTCTCTTTCCCTTTATAGATTCCTATGCTTCATATATAATTTATTTAAATATAATGTTATTATTATTATATGTTTATGTACTTCATATTTGGTTGATATATAATTTACTATTTTAACATTGTCTTATCGTTTATAATCTTGTACTTTTGTTTGATAATAATTATATATAGTGTTTATGGGCTTTTCAAACCATATTGGATTCGCTGCTCCCACCCACCTCAATCATTTATTCAAAGAACTAAAAATTAAATTAGTGTAAACATTATACTATTGGTACGTCCATGCATTGCTTTAGTTAAGATAATGTTTGATTCTTAAATTTTAATGATTAAACATTTTCATGAATAAAATGATTGAAGTATTGAAATTTTTTGTCCATTCACTTTTTCTAATCATTTCTACTAACCTACATCCAAAAACAAAACTTAGCCTAAAAGTTGTAGGAAATGTGTTAAGTACTAAAATTTCAGTTTGGACCTTAACATATAGAATTGCATTTAACTATAGTTTTTCTATTTCAAACATGACTTTTCGCATTCTCTTCGAAATGGCCATGGGCACCTTATTTTTCCAGACCTACTAAACATATTTCTTAATGAGTAAGAATACAAAATCATCCATTCCCTTTTTTATGAGTGAATAGCATATTAACTCCCTGTGTTATTCAAAATAGGCAATTTAACTCCTTGTGATAAATAAAAGGGCAAAGTACCTCCCTGTGATAACCTAAATAGACAATTTAACTCCCTGTGTTAAGAAAAATGGCAAAATAACTCCTTGTGTTTTTATAAAAGAAGCACATTGCCTCTAAATTGCTTATTAATTCATATCACAGGGAGTTAAATTGCTCATTATTTCATTTCACAGGGAGGTATATTACCTATTTTTATATCACAAGGAGGTAAATTACTCATTATTTCATTTCACGGGGAGTTAAATTGCCTATTTTTATTTCACAGTGAGGTAAATTGCCCATTAGACATATCACAGGGAGTTAACTTGCAAAAATCCCCCTTTTTTATAGGAGTAAAAAAACTGTCCTTTTTTTTTTCTTCATTTTAAATGTGAAGTTTCAAAGTTGAGATAGTAAAATATTCGGATATAATTTTTTTTCTTAAAAAATAATAAATAATAGTTGAAATTTTTAATATCATTTAAATATTTTTATCCAAGAGGAAATATGATATTCTGAACGACCTATCGTAAATTTTTTTTGAGATGGTAGAAATTTTTAATGCTAGTAATAAATAAGAATAATTCACAGTCTAGCTCGCTCTCTTCTTGAAAGAGTGTCATTTAATTAATTAAGTTGATAGTTACATAGACATTGATTTTTTCATGCCACCACAAGACCAACCAAGCATGGTACAGCCTAGCTTGCTATCATACTTAATATATATATTGTGTGAATTAACTAATCAAGAAAACATATATACCTACAGATACTGCATATTATGCATATTAAAGTAAAAGAACTTTGTCTTTAATATATAAATTATTAAATGACCATGACTTCTTTTTTAATTGGATATCATAACAAGACCTTAGAATAAATCATATTTAAAACATTGAAATTAAGCATTTGAAATTCATTTCTACACATAATTCAATTAATTACTATATTATGATGTTTTGACATGATTAAATTTCTCTATTGCCTAGGTCTTATAAATAGTACAGCCTCATAAATTCAACAAAAAATGCTAAGCTTAAGGTAAAATGATTCAAGCTAGTACTATAATAATGAGGAAGAGCATTTATGATTTATGTCCTTCAGCTGATGCTCTTCAGGAGTGGGCCCTTCCGGTCTTCCGGATGCCTACTGCAATTTAGGTGGGCTCAAGATCCTCTGTACCACTTTTGGTGTACCACTTTTGGTGTACCACTTAAGTGTACCACCATTAAGTGATTGACACATGCATATGTTAGAGTTATTATAATTGTCAAATGTGCATGTGTCAATCACTTAGTGGTTGTACACTTAAGTGGTACACCAAAAATGGTACAGATGATCTACACCCATTTAGGTGCTTCCTATCATAGCCGTTATTAATTGTAGGACACCGAATTTTATGTATCATGATATGGACAAAAATGATTATATAATTAGTAGGGAAGTAAAAAATACTTCAACATATGTAGTTTCAACAAAATTAAATCTTCGAAATTTTAGTCCTCTTATTCGCTAATCATAAACTCACAAGAATTAAAACCAATGTCTAGACATTGTCATGCAAGCAAACAAATACGGGATTTTGTCTCGCAGGCTGCCACACAATCATAACCTGTCAACCCAACTAAATCAACTTAGATTGAGGTAAAATAACACTTTATTACCTTTCATCTCTTCTCTCATCTACTGATTATCAGGGCAAAATTATTAGAATTCTTTTCGATTTCTTCTTCCATAAAAAATAATGCAATTTTTTGGGCATTGATATTTTTAATTTCAACGAATTAAGGATTACAATTGCGGATAAGGGGACTGTTATTACAACAATTAAAAATTTAAGTTGTTTGTCAGGACTACAAATGTCTCATTTTCACGTCACATCAAAATTTGAATGACTAATGTTGCTTTTTTCCTTTTTTTTTTGGGTCTTTTTGTTTAAATACTTGGAATATAATTAATTGATTCCCCCCATACATCTATGATAGTCATTTCGTATTCCAGTAGAGTTAGGGATATTAACAAATCGATTGTATCAAAAAAAAAATTTTAAATTATCTTCACCTTGGTAGTTACAAGAACCAATCTCAAGCGTATTTTAATCAAGCTAAAAATATAAGTTACATTCGAGTAACTTGACTTTTTACATATACTTTATAAAATTGTGTTAGTATTTTTACTTTACTAAATCTAAGTCGAACTCGAATTGAGTTTTAAAAGTTGTCAAACAGTTAAGTTAGGTTGTGATATGTATAATTAATCGAATTCGAATAATAAATTCAAGTCAAATGTCAAACATGGAGTACATTATAGTTGATTTTCTACCTTGACCAAAATTATTTACCCATTATGACCACAATTATGAGGTCCCTCTTGTAGCTAGCTTAATTATGTCTGAAGTATTAACATATGTATGAGCAAGAGACACACGTTTCTGGTTGAGCACATGAAAAAATCCGATGACTTCTTGGAGCAGTGAACCAAAACTGCAATCATTTAAAATGTAAATGACCAATTGCATTCTAATAAAAGTTAAAAGTACCAAAAATACATTTTTCATAATTATTTTAAATGACATGGCGGATGAGATGGCAAATAACTATGTGTGTCGTGTGGAGTCACGTGAGCAACTCTGACAAATTTTTGAAGCAATGGACCAAAATTGCATTCAAATGTCCTAAACTGCAAACCACTAAAATCATGGAAAATTCTTGTCCAAGCCTGGCTTGATCAAATCATCCAACCACCAAGCAAGTGTATTGCACTTGCTTTGTGATTGGTCACTCTCCTGAGAGTTACATACAATCCCAAAGCAAGTGTATTACAATTGTCATGTAGTTGCTTTGGGTTCGGCCAAACCCGGTCTGAATAAGAATTTCCCCTAAAATCATACTCCCTCCATCCCATTTATTTTGCTCTCTTTGCTACAGTACCCGGTCAAACTTTTTAATCTTTTAAATGATTTATTATTAAATTAATTATATTTATGGAGTATTAAGCCTTTTAAAAATAAATATATATGGTGTCATATAACATTAATAATTTATTAATTAAATTATTTATTATAATTTTTATAAATTTGGTCAAGTCGACTGGTTAATTGTACCAAAGGATAAAAATAATTGGGACGGAGAAAGTAATTAAATGTAAATTTACTCATTTGAAAAGAAAACTATCCCAAAATTACGACGTGGTAAAACTTAATGAACCAAAAATACATTTTTACATTAAGAAATAATAGTTTAAAATAGAACTAAGAAGAAATAACTTATAGACGGACATGATAGGAGTCGATTGCAAGCCTAGCACTTCCAAAATTTGTTGATTTCTCCCATGTCATTTATTCCGGTTTTCCTCTTCTTGCTGATTTTCTTTATGTAATGTATATCCAATGTTTGGACTTGCATTTTAGAGAAGATAAATACTAAACTTTTCGATTTGAAAAAACTCGAAAAAGAATTTGTATGAATGAAATTTGAACGACATTGATATATTATTCTAAATTAGAATTATTTTCTTTACAGTGGTATTAACATAAATATTTAATCCAGTTTTGATGTTTGTCTATACGAGTACTAATTATATATTTAAGTTTATACGCTCTTTTATCCCACATTTTACTATATTGAATTATTTACAAGATAAGTACGGACGGACGATTGATCTAATTCTAGTTTTCCAAAGTTGCGAACACAAGTTCCTATATAATATGTTCAACGCGCTCCAAAAGATATTCAAGTCTTAAGAAAAGAAAAAAGTAAAGTGGACTCGTTGTGTGATCAATTTTGTTTTGGTTTCCCAATGGTAAGGATATATGTCCAGTTCTCAGATTTGACTTAATAAATTCCTTCATCTAATTTAAAAGAATATTCTTTTTCACTAAAATGACAAATATTAATAACAATATTGGAAGAATGATTCACTAAAACATATATCGATCACATACCGAATATGTAATTGATTAGACAATTCTACTAAATCGAGTTTAAATTAGAATAGATAAATATCACTTTTGGTCCCTCTTATCATTAATTTTTTTACAGAGTGGTCCCTTTTATATTTTTTTTTCCACTCTAGTCCCTACTATGAATTATTTGTTTCACTTTAGTCCCTACTATGAATTATGTGTTTCACTTTAGTCATTATCAGGTGGTTCCGATAACACGTGACATGCATACGAATATTTTTTAGGGCATTTTCGTCCGTTCACTATTGAGACTATTTGAGATACTGTTTAATTGGTGAGCAATTTTGGTGTTTGAAAAAGATTTTAGAAAAAAATTTTAGTTTGGAACAAAACGTACGATTAAGTTCGATTGGAATGAAAGACTAGTTTGGAAATTTAGATTTTTTTTTAAATAATTAGAAAGACGAAAATATCCATATTAGTTTACTTGAAATGACAAAATTGCACTCATGAGCATATCACATGTTATCGGAATCGCCTTGGACCACTTGAAAATGACTAAAGTGAAACAAATAATTCATAGCAGGGATTAAAGTGGGAAAAAAAACATAAGAGGGACCACTCTGTAAAAAGTTAATGATAAGAGGGACCAAAAGTGGTGTTTACCCAATTAGAATTTTATTGAACTGCACGAGTATTGGACTGTATTATCTACCGACTTGTCAATCAAACCAAAACTGTACAATATGATTTGCATAACTACTGTACTGGGTTGTACAATTGAGTAGGATTCACCCAAAGAAACTAGTCTTGCTGTCAACTTTTTGTATGGAATATTATTATTATTAAGAGAAAAAACAATTTGTAAAGTTGTACCTAGAAACTCAGAAGAATTTGTGAAATTGAAGGATCTTACTTTTGCACTTGCATCTCTTTTATTAAAGTTTTCATGCAATCAGACAAGAAAAAAAAAATGAGAGAGTGGAAATAAAAGGTGGACCAAAGAAGCCACTACGCACAAATATTGTCATCACCCAAAAAAGCTTAGCATATAAGGTACGCATCTGATCATGGGTACTTTCGTCCATTCACCTTTTTATAAAAGATGAAAAGATCAAGTTAAACGAGAATTAAAATTTATATAATTATCCATGGCTCGGTCCCGTAATTAAAATTAAACATTACAATGAATTGTTTTGTAAAAAGATTTATTTAATCACATAGTAAGTGTATGTTCATGAAGTCATAATCTAGTGACAAAATTGATGTCACATGATCTGAAAAGGCTCGAGTCCCATTAATGCTTATACCTTTATATAAAAAATTTATTTATATTTGTATTTTTATATTTTTATAGTGATTGAATAGATTTAAATATATTTTTATTATAATAATTGATATAATGATATACCCAACATCTTACAAAATAAAAAATATAGCAAATGTATATTTGAACTATAAATTTGGATTTGTCCCGAATTAATGGATCTACGGTAGAAAATTCAATAATAATAATAATAATAATAATAATAGAAATTTGAGGTCATGCTTTTACTATTTATAGGAATAAGTCAAGGGGCAAATGCATAGTTATCGCATTATGGAATTTCTAAGTCAAAATCAACTGCCTGTATAATCTAGACAATTGGCTGATGAATTGAAAAAAAATGTCTTTTTCCGTAACACCATTGAAAAGGAAATCCATATTATCAACAAAAAAAAAATTGAAAAGGAAATCCATATTATTAAAGAAATAAAAATTGAAAAGGAAATCCCATCCAACTAAAAGGAGAGAATTACTTTATGGACACTTTTTTCTCAGTTTCCATGAATGAAAAGTCGCCCCACCTCCTCAAAAATTAAATTCCCATTTAATTTCCTTTCCCCACACCAGAATATATATAATATAATCACAGCCCCACAAATCAACTCAACCGCTCCCCCAGCACCTAGCACATATACTTAAGCTTAATTAATTGAGTACTTATAAGTTAAAATGATATATGTTTAAGATAAATAATTTGAGTCAGTATTAGAATAAATTTATCAATCATATTCATATTACAAACCATTGAATTAATTAAATAAAATGCTTATATATATAGAGATCCAATATATATAGTTTTATGTTTTATTCAAAAAGTAACAAGAATAGGTACACAAATCAGCTACTGTTAATAACATGATTTAATTTCTCCTTTAAAAAAATGATTTAATTAAATGCGCACGGTTTTAAAATGGAAGAGGCAATGCTCAACAAATAATACGCATTAAATTTAGAAAAATCTAAAAAAACTAAAATTTTCTTAAATAGGTATAATACAGAAAGATGAAATAGTATATCAGAAGGAACTTTTATAACATATAGTGATTACAGAAATATAAAGAGTAAAGCTAGACAATTTATTATATTTTTTTTTTGGAAATAAATATAATTTAAAATCTTAAAAAATATTTATGTAATAATAATGACGTAAAAGTAATATATACAACTATATGAAGTTTTTCCTCGAGTACAAACGGAGACAGTCAATAAGAAAAACTGCAATAAAAAACTCATAATTTAAAGATTTATAATTCAACTAAAAGTAACACGATCAAACACCTATGTAGTAGAATATATAGTTTAGATTTGGTGAACTCCCTAATTCAAAGGTTAGGATTTTATTTTTTATAATCATGTTGAATGTTGTAATTAATCTGGTTATAAATTCATGGAGTAACCCCTAAAAAGGCGTTAAATGTTAGTGAATGCAACTAAAACAAATTAAAGAAATAAGAATTATTGTAATCATATTTTACAACTTGTATACATAGCTAAAATTTAGTGTAAGATTAATTCAAATTGCTATAAATTCAGAATTCAACAAATATAGCGGTGAGAAACCCCTCTGCTTAATATAAAAATAAAAAATAAAAATTTACATAGTACATATAATAGATGCATGTACAGACTTATACATATTTATTGTCACCATAATTGTAATTGAAATTTAATCTTCTTCGTTTCTCATTCAATAATTAATCAGAAAGGAGATGTATTTGCACTTTACCAATTTACCATGTGACATTTGGGGTAAAACTTAAAAGGGAACTCAATTCAGATCCCATTTATTTCATGTAGACAGTAAAATACACAATTACACACACATGGTTTGTTACATATAAATATACAAATGTAAATTCTAAGCATACACATACAGACACACACATATTTTTTTTTATCAAAAAATAAAAAAGTACAGACACACACACACACACACACACAGAGTCGTCAAGAATCAAAAGAGATATACGATTGTAGGGGCCAGTACAAACCAAAAGCATCATCTCTTTCCTTCCAACAAATTAACCTACGTGTACATGTTTCTGTCTTCTTACTCTAAATAACCCAAATTTCATCGGCACCGTTTACTGATTTTTCCACCCCTTCAGTTGTCCTGTTTTTTATACCCACCAAAATTTTCACCATTTTTTTGCAGCCACACCTTCTCTATCTATCTTAATCTACCTGAATTCCCGGCAACAAACTTGGGTTGTCTGAAAATAATATTAGAAAATGGCAGCAAAACTTGTGATTGAAGTTCTTGATGCAAGTGATCTTATGCCTAAAGATGGTAATGGGAGTGCAAACCCTTTTGTAGAGGTGGAATTCGAAGAACAACGTCAGAGAACTTCAACAAAGACCAGAGATCTCAATCCAAATTGGAATGAAAAGCTGGTTTTCAATATCAAGAATCCCAGAAACATTTCTGACCAAACAATTGAGGTGTTTGTGTACAATGATAACAATCATGGACACCACAAGAATTTTCTTGGAAAGGTACGGATTTCCGGTAAGACTGTACCTCTTTCTGAGCAAGAGTCTGTGATTCAGAGATACCCACTTGATAAAAGAGGTATCTTTTCTCATGTAAAAGGTGATATTGCTCTAAAGATTTATGTAGTGCATGGGGGTGGTAATGGATTTCAGTCTTTTGAGGCAGGGGAGGAAGAATTTGGTGTGGAAAATCATCATCACCACCATCGTAAACCCACATCGGAAAGTGTTGCTCCACCGTTGCAGGAGATCAATACTAATAATTATGGTGGAGAGTATAACTACAAGGAAAATCATGAGAAAAGTAAGAAGAAAAAGAAGGAAAAAGAGGTGAGGACTTTTTACTCTGTAGGGGCTGGCGGCGGTGGACCTCCTCCTCCGCCGGCTGAGAAGCCGGTTTTTACGGAAACCCGAGGTGATTTTGCAAAAGCTGGACCGGTTTCTTCCACGACTGTAAAGCAAATGCAGTTTCCAGGGCAGAAGCCAGAGTATGGATTGGTGGAGACAAAGCCTCCTTTGGCTGCAAGAATGGGGTATTGGGGAAGGGACAAAACTGCAAGCACTTATGATTTAGTGGAGCCAATGCACTTTTTGTATGTGCATGTTGTGAAAGCTAAGGATCTTCCTGTAATGGATATTACAGGGAGCCTTGATCCATATGTTGAGGTGAAAATTGGGAATTACAAAGGGGTGACTAGCCACGTAGAGAAGAATCAAAATCCAGTTTGGGATAGAGTTTTTGCTTTCTCAAAGGAGAGATTGCAAAGCAATTTGGTTGAAGTTACGGTAAAGGATAAGGATATCGCGATAGATGACTTCGTGGGTAGAGTCGTGTTTGATATACCGGAATTGCCTCAACACGTGCCGCCGGATAGTCCTCTGGCTCCTCAATGGTACCGTTTGGTGGACAAGAAAGGTGAGAAGGTTAATTTAGGGGAAATCATGCTTGCAGTTTGGATGGGGACACAAGCTGATGAATCTTTTCCTGATGCTTGGCATTCTGATGCTCATAGCATAAGCGCACATAGCCTAGCCAATACGCGATCAAAAGTTTATTTCTCACCAAGATTGTATTATCTCCGTGCCCATGTCATTGGAGCACAAGATCTTGTGCCAGGGGACAAATCACGGCCGCCAGAGACATACGTGAAGTTGCAGCTCGGGAATCAGGGCAGGGCCACTAGGCCTTCTCCAATGAAGCACATTAATCCCGAGTGGAATGAGGAGCTTATGTTTGTAGCTTCTGAGCCTTTGGACGAGTATATAATCGTTAGTGTGGAGGATAGAGTTGGACCAGGGAAGGATGAAGTGATTGGAAGAGTTATTATACCAGTTAGAGATGTCCCACAGAGAATCGATCACGCTAAGTTTCCGGATGCACGGTGGTTTGCTCTCCACAAGCCATCTGTTGCAGAGGAACAAGGGGAAAAGAAAGAGAAATTCGCGAGCAGAATTCTTCTTCGACTCTGTCTGGATTCAGGTTACCATGTTCTTGATGAGTCCACACATTTTAGTAGTGATCTTCAGCCATCATCAAAGGCACTGAGAAAGCCCAGTATAGGACTTCTTGAAATTGGTATTTTGAGTGCTCGGAATCTGCTTCCAATGAAGGGTAAAGATGGTAGATTGACTGATACGTATTGTGTAGCAAAGTATGGAAACAAATGGGTCCGTACTAGAACACTTCTAGACACTTTACATCCTCGTTGGAACGAGCAGTATACTTGGGAAGTCCATGATCCTTGTACTGTAATCACAATTGGTGTTTTCGACAATTGCCACCTTAATGGCAAAGATGATGCAAGAGATCAGAGGATTGGAAAGGTAAGAATTAGGCTCTCCACTCTAGAAATAGATCGAATTTACACCCATTCTTACCCATTACTGGTTCTTACTCCCTCTGGTTTGAAGAAACATGGAGAACTTCACTTAGCAATACGTTTCACTTGCATGGCTTGGGTGAACATGGTGACGCAATATGGTATGCCATTGCTCCCAAAAATGCATTACATCCAGCCCATTTCAGTCCGCCACATTGACTGGCTACGCCACCAAGCAATGCAGATAGTTGCTGCAAAGCTATCACGGGCTGAGCCACCTCTCAGAAAGGAAGTAGTTGAATACATGTTGGATGTAGATTACCATATGTTTAGCCTAAGAAGAAGCAAAGCCAACTTCCACCGCATAATGTCACTTTTATCTGGTATAGCATATGTCTGCAGATGGTTTGATGGCATCTGTTTCTGGAAAAATCCCTTGACAACGATCCTCGTTCATGTCCTGTTTTTAATCCTAGTATGTTATCCAGAGCTAATCTTGCCTACAGTTTTCCTCTACCTTTTTGTCATCGGCTTATGGAACTACCGGCTGAGACCAAGGCTCCCGCCACATATGGATGCTCGGCTTTCACAAGCAGAGAATGCTCATCCAGATGAACTAGACGAGGAATTTGATACATTTCCAACTACTCGGCCCACTGATATTGTGAGAATGAGATATGACAGGCTGAGAAGTGTGGCAGGAAGAGTTCAAACTGTGATAGGAGACTTGGCCACACAAGGGGAGAGAGCACTTTCAATATTGAGCTGGAGGGATCCTCGAGCCACTGCCATATTTATAATATTTTCACTGATCTGGGCTGTTTTTCTCTATGTCACTCCATTCCAAGTCATTGCAGTGCTGGCAGGGCTTTACATATTGCGCCATCCTCGGTTCAGGTACAAGTTGCCATCGGTACCTGTAAATTTCTTCAAGAGATTACCTGCTAGATCAGACTCCCTTCTGTGAGATTCACATATTCAGAGTACACCAGAGAGTTCATTCAGTAAATAAATCAAATAAAGTCTGCAGCAGAAGCAGCAACGTAAGAGTTCAATTCCCAGAGCCAAAGTTTTTTGTCTCCAGTTCTATGATATAATGTATCCAGTACAAGAATTTTCCTTTTTACGTTAACTATATTGATAATCTATTCAATATTTTATTGAGCCATGGAGAAATCAAGTGTAAGAATTACATATCAAAATGTAATAAGGATATGGAAATTAAGTTCAATTCTCAAATAATAACATGTCAAACAAAATGTTGTAATTTAGCTTCTGATACTAAACTAGTTGTATGAATGAATCCCTAGACCAAAGATACAAAAATACAGCAATAATAGTCATGATGCTTGTAAGCATTCCAACAAGAAGAGCTTTGTCAACAAGAACCCACTCATTCGCCCGAGAAGAAGTTCCTTCCTTTTCATCTGATTCCAAAACCAACTCTTTCTTTATCGTTCTTTGAGAATTATTCTTCCGCTTCCTGAGTAACCATCCGATTAGATTTTGGCTTATGTATTCACCTGGAATTTGGTCATCCTTTGACACTGAAAATATTTTTCCTTCGGTTTGTCCACAGCTACTTGTCAGTTCACAAGCACAAGTTTCTGTCTCGTTTGAACAACAGATTTTGTTCGGGTTGGAACATTCTGAGTATTTGTCACCACGATTCTCACGGGAAGTAATATTTTGGGTAAGGACCTCAATCACATCTCCGAAGACCGACCACCTTCCAACAGAAGTTATCTTTACTGTAGCTGAAGTCCCCAACATGCTTTCTGGCCCAAGAACCAGCACCTGAATGTAACCCTTTGTGTGACCCACCTAAGGCAACAGAAATAAAGTAGAGATATTGGTTAAAATTAATGAGCATAAAACTCAAGAAAACGCATGTTGACTTATAGATGCTAAAAGAGTTGATCTCGAAATAACTATACCAAGTGACTTCCATCCGTGGCAATGTCGGTAATCCATATCCTCTCAATTTTGCCTTCCATTCCAACATATGGTGTAAATGACTCGAATATAGTAGTCAATTCACGACTTCGTTTCTTCACTACATTACTAGAAACCTTTTTCATCCTTGCAGCAGGTGTTCCTGTTTAATATAGAATATCAGAAATAATGGAGCATACACAGCTTTGTGCTGACTGACTATTTCATAAAAAAGGCATTCAAGCTATTACCCAACTAAACTAAAAATTATTAGAAAGTGCTACATTTGACTGAAATAAACATGCCACTACTAACCTGGCCGAGGATAAAATTGTGATATGTGGACTTGGGAAAACTTGTAATCCTTGATGAGATTGACTGTTTCTTCAAAGTCTTCATCAGTTTCCCCTGAGAAGCATGAATAGTAAAATTTACACCAATCGCACAAAATTTGGACAGGAAATCTCAGGTAAAATAACATGTCAAATTTATTATGAAAAGATAAAAGCCAAAAAAATTTAAAATTACAAAGAAAATATATTGGTTGAACCATAATGATGAGAGAATTAAAGAAACTCCTTTGTCATGTAACATAAGAATTGACCAAGAAAGATAATGTGAAATATTCCTCAAAAGTGCTTGAATATTTTATATATCTCCCTCTTTTTTTCCTTGGGTTTTCCAAGGCTACCCAGGTCTTTGACCTGACTATTACCCTTTCAAGGTGTGACGGGCACATTAAGTGGGAGCCTCTCTCAACATGGATTCGACAACGTTTCAGATGGCTATAGTATCTCCCAAGTCCCAACTAATGCATCAACTCGGAATCATATTAACAAACTGAAAAACTGCATATAATCCCCTGAACATTGGTTTGACATATAACTCGGATGCAGTACAAATTGGAGAATGTAAACTACGATCAATCACATGAGCTATAATACATACCCTGCATTTTCCCAGGAGATACAAGCACAATGAAATACCAAAAAATTGAAAATTACCAGGAAATCCACATATAATATCAGTAGCTATTTGCATTCCAGGAACCAATTCAATCAATGTATCAACCACCTTCCTAAACTCGCCGACAGTATATTCCCGGTTCATTGCCTGAAACCAATATTAAAAGTTGGATATCCACACATCATGATATCAAGGTGCAACCAAAAATTTAAAGTTTAAAAGTTTCAAGTTTCATGCGGATGATGCAATAGAATTATGGAAGAAGTTCCAAAGGAAAGACCAGTATGGGTAAAATGAAAACATGGTATGGTACTTACACTCAAGATTGCATCACTTCCAGACTGAACAGGTACATGAAGGAAAGAATACACGCATGGATGGCTCAAAATCTCAGCTATCTCTTTCAGGTGCTCTAGTATATAAGGAGGATTAGTCATTCCAATACGGAGCATTGTACTTCCATCCAAAGGAAGCTCTGCTACTAAAGAATTTAGCAGGATCGGAAGATTAACTTCAATGTCACGACCTGAAAATACTCAAGTCAATACCATAAATTGTCAAAGACAACATTCCTTCAATATATATCACCATAAGAAATTACAAGCCTAACAGTTCATTTGCTATTACCAATTTCTTCTATGTCAAGCCAGAAAGGTATACCGTATACATATCAATAATATCTACCAAAAACTGGAAAGAAAAGGGACATAAAATTGCAGAAAGGGTGACAATCAGCATAATAAGACCATATTTCTTTTCCTTCTGTGTTCCTTGAAAAATAACAAATGACAATATTCAATTTCCTGTCACAAGTAATTGTTATTAAACAGTACAACTATAGTTTGTTAAATAATGTTGACAGCTAAAGCATTTCCAGTTAGCCAGAGTGCCAACAACATTTCTTCCAATATTTATTCATTCTCTCAAGTTACACAAATTATTTGAGAGAATGAGACACACTACATACCATATGCTCCTGTGTCTTCACTACTTAACCAGATCTCCTTGACTCCATCAGCTATGACAGTTCTCACCCGACCTACCTACAATATCAAACTTGGCAGAGTAAAACTATTGTCTTAAAACAATTCACAATTCAAATGAGTTGGTTGATTCTTCAGGACTTACAAGACTGTCAACTGTGTAGCTTCCTAGATGACCACGAGCATGCTTTGTCTTGCAATAAGTGCAAGCACCTAAACAACCAACATTAATTGGAAGGATCTCAACAAACTTGTTTTTTCTCACCTGATGGAAAAAATTAAAATGAGCTTACAAACTAAATTAACTATGGATACTTCGATTAACAAGTGATTTCTTATCAAACCTATGGAAAAAACAACATCAAATACTTAAATTTCTCATAGGATGTAATAGTTGTTAATAGCAGATATTCTGCACTTCGAACTGAAATTGGGTTCTTGCCTCCCCGCGAAGCGAATGAAGGGAAGCTCGAAGAGTTTACGGGTGAGCTTACCAAAGCAAACATAATTGCAAATGTGTCAATGGGGCTATAGCACAAGCGAACTTTGTTGAAGCTAAGCATACAATTACATAGTTTTTAATGTATACTAACACCAACATATTTCAACAATTTTTAGCACTTTCTTAGAAATTTAGATTCAATCACAAATTTTCAGCACTGAAATCAAATTACTTAGCTTTAACAATTAATCACAAGAACTAGTCAAATTCAGCATATTTCGCAAAAGTTCAGACAGTTTAGTACTTCTGGTGAGTTTATAGGAAGCTTCTAACTATTATAATGTGTGATAAAGCGCTTGCAAAGCACAATAAGGCTCAAGGCCTGTGCTTTGAGATTTAGCACAAAAGTGCGGGATATGGTGTGCTTTAAACAACTATAGGATGAATCATACAACTCAATGCCAATGAGGAAAATTCAGAAGATCCAAGTACCACACCTTTGGAAGGTCAAGTGCCGGTAGTGTCTTTCGAGTCAAAAGCCGGACTTCATGGCCTTTCAGGGTTTCTTCAACTACTTCAACCACTCGATCAATTTGCTGAACTCCAACTATGCTTACACCATCCAGCTCTTTCAAATCCCGACTTCCTTGAGGCACACATCCTGCGACTACTAGTGGCTTTTTCGCACTTTTACATTTAGCTATAAGTGTGTCCATGGCAGATTGACTAGGAGACTTTACTGTACATCTGCATAATTAGAAGTAACATGGGCGTGATAGAAATATAATTCAGAATTTTGAATTTGTAGACAAGAAATTCTCACACATGCAACCATCTAATAGAAACTGTGGTCACTATCAGATCCAAATGCATCTTATAATTCTTAAAAGAAGTTAATCTTAGTCCTACCAGATATCATTGGAAACTTAAAGTTAAAACAAGGATAAGGAGACTCTAACTAACACAATAAAATTGAGAAAGGCAACTCTGGCTAGCTTGCCTTTCACTGGTAAATCATAAAAGCAGTTTTGTTGTTAGAAAATTTACACAGGAAAAAAGTTGAATGCGAACAGGCTGCCAAAATTATGAAGCACTATATCAGTGAGTGAACAATAACTAATGAATTTAATCTGAAAAGATAACACTGACAAGAAAGCCTAAGATCTAACCGATAAGCAGATTTAGAACTTAAAAGCGACATGGATCCCCTTGATCAGCTACAGAATTCAGAGCTTGAGAAGACATAGAACTGTCATTTGCGCATTGCCAACAATACATGATAATAGAGAGAGTTATGCATTCGTTTGCACCTCATTGCATTCAATAAGCATGCATGCAATGGACAAGATTCTAAATCTTTCTTTACACGTCATATCAGCAAAAAAAAATGAAAAAGAATGTTGTAATGTGGAGAGAAAAAGAAGAATCTTGTAAATGGGAGGGAGGGGGGGAGACAAGTGTGTAGGAGGCAAACAAAGGATCTCACGTGTTTATTAGCCACAGGTCTGCTTCATCCTGATTTTCACTCAAATGATATCCAAATGCAGAAAGTTGTCCCGCCATATATTCACTATCACTCTGAAAAGATCAAGTTGAGGAAATGCACATATTCAGAACAAAATCTACATTTATCAATTAAATTCAGAAATTAGGGATATACATCTCTGTAAATCAACTGGGCATCAAGTGTGTGACATGAAGAATTTAATTTAGACAGATTTTTTAATTGAGTCATTCATCCAATTCCAGGTTAAAGTCTGCATTTAACATGCAGTAACTGATCCTCGAATCTTAGTAGCCTGACCTTCCCTTACCTTTCACGTTAGTTTCTTATTTTCACCACTGCAGGTTGCTCAACCATTCACTTTTAGGGAAATAAGAGAATATGAAGTTTCTTTTTACCCAGCATCTATGCATTTATATCAATTTTTCTTCACTAGATTCAACTTCTATCCTAGTCCCATTTTCCACACCCAACAAACTCTTTAAGACTAACAACATTCTTCCACTATTGCTTTACTACTATCAAAAACCAAGAAGAGAAGGCAAAACGGCATGCCACCTCTATTTCCGTAATTTATTTTATTTAACTAACTACTAATCCTAAACTCTGATAGTCACAATTCATCATCAACTAATGCGAGCTAATTCACTTTGTTAAATCCAAATAATAAACATACTATCATAATTAATTCCATTCTTCCAAACATGAAATTAGGAAATAAGAGTTTACCTGGTTATGTGAACATCCAAAAGTTTTGATGTAGATTGTCTGCACATCATAATTGGATAAACGTATTTATTCTATATACACAGACATACGTAAGTTTATGTATATCTACGGAGGGAAAGAGAAAAGGACCTACCTGAGTGCCAGGGATTTTGGCATTAGTGTAATCCTTGAGAGAATCTTGGAAAGTGATGTTCTTCTTTTTATGCTTAAGGTTTACACCGACGGCAGTGGCCACAGGCAGCCGGAACCCAGGCGGAGCTCCGCCGCCGCCACCGGCCAATAAATCTTCAATGTCTTCCATTTGCAATGTGCGCGAGTTCGCGGAAGAGAGAGAGAGAGAGAGAGAGAGAGTGAAAGTGGACTGAACTCTACTGCGGCATTTAACTGGGCTGATATTGTTTGGGCTAAGGTCCATACGTAAAAAAGCACCCAGTCCTTTTTGCGTTTTATTGAATGAACAAAAGGCACCCAGTCTATTTTTTTTTTTTTTTTTTTTGGCGCAGTGTTTATAAAAAGATGGGCCCAAACGATTGATTGGGTAATAAATTGATTAAACTTAGGGCTGTCAATGGTCCAATTTCAATCTGAATTCGATCTGAATTCGATCCGATTTATTTGACTTTTATCGATTAGTGATTCGATGAATCTTATCCGATTATAAAGATCTGTAATTCGAGACACATGGAATTAATAAGATTTAGGTCAATCCGTTCTGTTTGATATCCGTATCTGACAATAAATAATATATATACATATATATACGCATAATGTTTAATTAAAATAGGTAACATTATCAATTAAGAAGATAGTAGTTATATTAAAAAGGAAAGTTTGAACATGTGAGCTAAATGAAATGAAATCGTAAAACTAACAAACTTATTTTAGAAAAAAATAGATATGTAATTTTTAAAAGTGAAGATTTCATTGGATTTAAAAAAGATCCGACACCCAATCGAGATTCATCGGAGTCGAGAAATTAGATCCGAACAAAATTCAAATCCGACCAAAATCTAAATCCGACATAAAAAGAGTCGAGTATGGGTCTAGCTTAATCCGCCCATTGACAGCCCCAATTACACTTATGCTTGTGAACGACAGAGATTCAGATCCAATCAACGATTTTTTTATTATTTGGATCTATTTGGTCATATTTAGGTTGAACTCTATAGATTTGATCCATCAACTTTTTTTTTTCCGTAAAACCCAACTTCCTAACTGAATTCAAATGAGGGTTCAATTTTTTCAAAATTGGAAAACCGAAGATCTAAACTCTATCCAAATGATATTTCAAAGGTTTCACTAAAATCATTCGAACCATTTTTTAAAATAAAAACCCACGAAACTGAATCAAAACTCTCCAAATGGACCCTAAAACTTTCGAGGATGTTGGAATTTAAGTCATTTTCCAAAGGTTTGGTAATTGCAAATACTTACAACATACTTTTACAATTTTAAAAGTAATAAAATAAATTTTAATAATGATTTTGTTTTTGTACAGGGAGGTGAATTGGAAGTGGTTCACCACCAAAAAAAAAAAAATTTGGAAGAGGTTCAATGTTATCCAACTTTTAAAGCTTGTGTAACCGATCTTCGCCAAGGATCCATCTTGTTAATTGGCTAGGATCTGAAACAAGAGCCTTGCATGACTTTGGGAAAATCCCAAGATCCTCACCCACTCGATCATACTCCCTCATGGCAGCTTCCATCTCTGTTTCAACAGCAATATCATCCGTACAGTCAACCTTGTTTACGCGAAGAAGTTCACCATAATATTTTTCCTTCTCAATATCATTTTCAAATGGTTCCATTGCAGGTCCCTGCAAATTCCAGCAGCCAATATATTCAGATAGTAGATGCATAAACAAAATTTAGCCTCACTTCCAGTAACCTTGCTGAATGTACTCAAGTAAGCTAAAGAGTGTAATTTAAACAAAAGATGCCAATATTTTCTAAGGGAATTTCGAAGTCAAAATGACAACAAAGAAATGGCCCTTTTCCACCAATATATGATATTACAAAAGCAGTCCAAAATAATTATCGAGAATAAGAAGTTTGAGATAAAGGGTGTGATTTTTTTTTTGTACCTGAATAAGTTCAGCATAGTGCCGATAAATCTCACTGTTCTCGTCTTGATCACCCAACAATGTACCACTATACCAACCATTCGTCTCATCA
Organism: Penstemon barbatus; assembly: GCA_003313485.2. NCBI lineage: Eukaryota > Viridiplantae > Streptophyta > Magnoliopsida > Lamiales > Plantaginaceae > Penstemon > Penstemon barbatus. The sequence continues at coordinate 18,161,667 of CM064878.1, read as the reverse complement.
ACTGTAGTCATTGCAAGGTATCTACAAAAGAAGAAGGAAAAGTTAATACAAGAAAGTAACTCTATATATAGACTATAGATAAAGTTGATTTCAAATATTTATTATCCACTTTGATGCTTTAATATAAAAGAAGATAAAAGAAGAGCCAGGAATTACTGTTGGAAAATATCTTCTTCATTACTCTCAACAGTTGGAGAAAACAAATTAAGGTCGAATAGGCCATCAATCTTCTTCTCATCACAAACTCCTCTATTTTTAACTTCATGCGAAGTCAACTTTGGAGCAGAGTTACTATCCTCATATTTCCTCTGGCCAAAAAGCCAATTTGGACTCTTAAGTTGTATTTCACTGTAATAATGAGGTATTGGTTTTCATTAGTACAAGAAAGTTAAAACGTATAACTTCAATAAATGGAGAAAGAAGGATACTTCAGAAGAAAAAACTTGACACAATTTGTGAATCTGCTACATTGCAGGGACAGGACCATATACAGATTTCTTGATAATTAAAATAATGTAATTTCCTAGTTCAAGTAGCCACTTACGCTGCATCAGGCGCGACACCAAAGTTTCCTGGCTTTTGATCCAACTCACTGCAAAGTCGTACATTCTTGATTGAACTACATGTTCTTTCTATCAATTTATCAAATGATGTTAACTTCATGCGCAAGAAGTCATCCCGGCAAGCAGGAATTGGAGCCAACTGCTTTGATGTTCCTAAATGCTTAGCATCATCTAAAGGACTTCAACAATGAAATAAAACATATCATTGCATAAATCAGATTATGGAAGGAAAATTTCAATCTGCTAAAAATTGTGATAATATTTAACTCTTCCGAAAAGCATGGTTTGATGTTATAGCTAGTCAACCGTTTGTGTGGCTTTCCTCACTAATTTTGCGTAAAATTTAACTTGGCAGAAAAATTCATATGGAAGTATCTAATGTAGCATCTTGTGGCTGAGAATATCCATAATGTATTATAAGGAAGAACCATTTCGAAAAACGAATTATTTTTAAAGAAAAAAGAAAAGAACATTCTTTTTTCTGAATATACCATGGTTATAAGTGCATGGAATCCTTAACGGGTCCATCAAAAAGAAAATAAAAGAACACATTAGATATCAGCAAATTGAACAATAAGCATCAATGTTCAGATTAAAATAGTCCCTCAACTTTTTTCTATTATGCTAAAAATGCTAATTTTAAGTTGATAATAATCCCAAAATGTGACCGAGGTGTAATTAGAAAATTAGATTCAAGCTAACCCATAAGCATAAAAAAATATATTAAAGATGATGAGGTACAGTTACATCCAGTACTGCTATTCAATACTAGAGATTAACTTAGCACTACCTGTCAGGCACAAGATCATCTCCAATCCCTGATACATGAAGATAATAATCAGAATCCAACTCCCACAGTGCAGGTTTTCCTTCTTGAGGTTGAAAGTAACCCAAAAATCTGCATGGACCATCAGCAGACATACTCAGAAAAACGGAAAACACAAGGCCAGTGAATTCAGGGAGGAAAAGAAAAGATATTACATGGTCAACAAGATCTATATCTCATAATACCAAGTTCTATATCTCATAATACCAAGTTTGATGTAATATAGAGTACATATAATTAAGTTTACCTAAAATAAAGACTGATATTAAATGCAACTCAAATATATATAACAATAAAAACTAAAAAGCACAACTCACAAATTTATTGCATCCTGCTTTTCACCATCCGTGTAAGCATTGCTATAATACCGCTTTATAGACTTCAGAAATTCGCTAGATTGGGTCGTAGCTTTCCACTTCCCCTGCCTCTCAGTGAAGACCTATATTTAGGGGCAAAAGCATCAATTCGAATCTCTATACAAAAAAATTCACTGTCAGTAAAAGCAAATCAAAATATATATACACAATCCTGATTAATCACAAATAAAAATTCCGGCAGGAAGCTTACAGTGTTATGAGCTGCCGAGCCACCATATTGCTGCGCCAGAGCATCACCCATGCTCTGATACATATCCATGAGAGCAGCAGCAATGCTACTATCAGCATCCACTTTTAGATTGTCTGATAAGCCCAACGCATGAAGTTGACGTCCAAGAGCTGCTAAGCCATAAGCATATTGGGCAACATTCGTACGATCCAAGCAGTCGATGCAGTTTGTACGCAGAACTCCACTTTGAAATTTTGGTGTGGAGTTACTGTTAATATCTTTCCTACTCAGTTGACTACTTTCAGACTCCTTGTCTTGTTTGTTCAAGGAATTCAAAGTATCACTGCTAATACTAATCCTTGAAAGATCTCCGGAGTTGGCTCTTATATCTCTTAGAGAAGATTCCCTGTAGAAAGCAGTTTTAAGTTGGTTACAACTCTGTAGCAGCCCAAAAGTGCAGACACGCCCTCTCCTCCACGTGGAATCAAAGGGATACTAAGTACTGAAGAAAGAAAGAAAGAATACCTCCATATGGTAGATGTATTACTCATACTACATATTATAATCTCAACCAAGGTCCATCTATTGAGATTATTATGGAAATGTGAAATGAAAGCTTGACATTGCATCAAAGGATTTCAGACAACAAAGATAGAGAGAGACAAAAATGCATGCACACACCCATTAGTGTACACTCACCCAAAAAGATCAAACCTCCAAGAAGACCAAATAAAACCATCGATGAGACTAAGATATAGAAAAAGGGAAAAACTGAACAGATTGAACCCATTTTACTTTTAATTTTATTCTTCTTCATTACTTGAGTCCAACACTTAGGGACCAGACTAAGATTTTCCTCCATATATATTTAAAAAAATTAAGTTAGATGCCAAAGGAACTAAACTATTGGGAAAAGGAAGAACACACAAGTCCCAAAGGGCTAAAAGCGCAAAAAAAACTTTATATACCAAACTTGCCATGCATTTTTTTCCTTTTCCCTGTATTTCTCACCCCCTAGCTTGTAACATCATAGTTTCTCTGAAAGTCCAAGCCAGATCTTTCTTCTGGTTATCATCCCACTCAACCTTTTTATATCCAACTTGAGAGATTCATAAATGCATGTTGGCTTTAGTGCAGTTTCAAGACACATTTACCGCACAAATAAAACACGTCAATGGTGGAAAACATATGCTGTTACTGGAATACTTTGTTACGCCTACACTTTTAAGCTACTGGACCCATGGTCCTATGCCTTACAACTTTGTGGCAGTTTTAGAGCGTTCATTTATGAGGCATCACGTTTATCACATCAAACAAAATTTATTAGGTAACATATAAGAAACATATAAGATGATTCAATGTTTTCTGAACTGGATGAAAGTCAATATCATCAAAAGCAGGTCAAAAGACCAGAATTTGAATAACAAATTCAGATCCCCAACATAGGAAATGGATAAGAAAACTCCGTTAGAAATGGCACGCAAATGAATATAACACGTCTGTAGAGCAAAGAGAATGAAATAATACCTCGCTGTACTAGTTCGAGAAAGTTGCAGAGCCCTTCTTTTCACCACCAAAGGCTTTCCGCTATAATAAAATCCAGTTAAATCAAGGGCTTCACTTGCAACACCACCCAAAACTGCCAAAACGTTGGCAGATTTGCTGGAAAACATAGAAAAACAGTCAGCCAGGCAAAGACCAGAAAGGAAAGGAAATACACAGCAAAAAAATTGTACATGCCTCTTAGCAAACTTGTGAAAGTCCCAATGGATAAATTTGAGATGATTCTCTTCTGAAAGAATCTGGTTCAGATACCCCACGGCATTAGCAAACTCACGCCTTAACATCATTTCTCGGGGTCTTTTCTCAACTGTCTGAAATTAAATCACCATTTTTGAGAAGTAGTAGTTAATACTTACACCAAGCGGTCAACCCAAAAACACTCGGTAGCAGCTTGCAACAAAATAGTTAAAGTAATGATGAAACTCCATAGTCAGGAGATGCTTGTTCCTTATAATACTTCAGGGATTAAATAAGAGGTTTTTAAAAAGAAGATAGCCAAGAAAAGAGATATTGAACATGAATTGAGCAGCAATTTGCACCATCTGTGGAGGCAGAATAGGTGAAGGAATGGATTGCTCATCACCACTATGGTGAAGGCCAATCTGTAATCAGTCATTCAGATCTATTCCAGTCTCCTGGTAGAATATTACAGTTATGAGTGTGATACATCTACCAATTGGGCCATTTTAACTTTGCTTATGATCAAATTCAACTGCTTTCTTCAGAATCCTCATGGACACAAAGGGTGGTTGAGTCTAGCCTTGACACTCATCTTCATGACAAACCTAAAGTGAATTCATGTGAAAACAGTGTTTTCTCTGAAGTGTATTCTCTTATGAAATGGTCTAAGTTCTGAATACAATCAGCCTTTGATGCTATATTGGATACAGAACTAATGCATAGTTCGTTTGACACCAGCGTCCGTAAATGTGTACTCTTTTGTGAATTGTGTAACTTGGTAGTTTACCAGGAATCTTAAAGGTTTCATCTACTGTCTTCTTGTAATGACAACAGTAGAAGTGTCATCCTTCAAATTCCAAAATACAGTTTATCTACTGTAACCTACCCCTATTTGTTGATGTGAAGAAGTGTATAAGTGCATCCCCCTTACAGAAGTGCTCCCTATGGTTCTTATATAGTTGTCGAAGAAGTCCAGACTACTTTAAATAATTTATTGGAACCACCATATACTAAGGGAATATATTGAGAAGCTAAAATGAAATAGAATGTGATAATAAGACCTAAATAATACAGTGGTGCTCGACTTCTCTGTTAAAATTACATGAATTCGCCGAGAAGGCCGCATCACAAAACCAAGTGACATTCAAATCTCGAAGTAACAGAAGCCACATAAATGCCAAAGTTGGGACTAGAAACTTTCCATTTTCTGTTAGGGGTGGGGGGCTAAATTTTCAGAGAGAAATTCTGCTGCAAACCTTTATCAGATTAAGAACAATTATTGGATTGCCATATCTCCTTGCCAGGTCTTCAAAATGTTGTTTAGTTGACTCGTATGTAGGATCATATCTTTGCACTTCAAGTTACAAAAAAAATATGTTATCTAGAGGTCAAATTATAAAACAAAGAGAAGACCCAAAACTCTAGGAAGAAAAACAAGGAAAAAATAAAAAATAGTTTCCCTCACATATAATATCAGGTTTGGGACTGAATCTTGAAGCTTCTTGAGACCAGAAAAGAGGAATTGAACCCCTCATTTGTACTACAGAACTCATTTTTCCTTTGTACGATCCAGCTTCTTCGTCAAGGACAATTTGCTCGGTTTCAACGTCATTTGCTACCCTTCCATGATCATTAACTCCCCGTTTCAGATAACTGCACCAAAACCAAACAAGAGATATTGAAATTTTAAACATGAATGAGTTATAATTGAAGATGAAAATCTTTGATCAATTATTTTGTAGACTTGCTCATCCAAGTAAGTTCATAAAACCTTCACAAGGCACATCCTATAATGACAAGCCAAAGATAAAAGAGCCCATGCCACCATTGAGTATATTTTGGTGATTCATAATGGTGATTTGAGTATATTTTGGTGTGTAAAATGTACATTACTCTCTCTCTCTCTCTCTCTCTCCTTCCTCTCCCATTTTTTATTTGGTTTTGCTGGAGGTAATCTTGTTAGTGTGAGTGTGATGTTTGAGTTTTTGGATTCTATGTTTAAAAATATAACCGAAAATGAAATTTGGGAGTTGCGATAAAAATGCAGGTGATTTGTGAATATGAACCTGACTATTTATTGTTTTTCATATACTGCTTAAGACATTTTTCATAAATTTGATATCCTTAACGTAGGGTAACCTATGTTGACTGGCATGATACACTTGATCTTTTGGTATTCCTTATTATTATTTCACATTTCACTCTGACTAAAGTTCATTTCCCAAGAGATGTTAGCACTTTACACTTTTAAGCAAATTCTAGGTTCAACAGAACTGTTGACTCCAACATTATTCACATAAAATAAAATCATAGATGGAGCTTTAGACTAACAAAACAAATAAATCTAATGAAAGAAAAAATTTATACATTCACCTAATTTTCAAGGAGAAATCTAATAAATAAAATATGTAAGATTGAACGACTTCGGAAATGTATCTTCTTCTTCCATATATAGAAGGATCAATTGAGGTTGATGCAATAGAAAAAAGAATCCAGCTGCTGAATGCAATTTGAATAGAAAACACAGATAATGACCAACTGCAAGAATTAAAACTCTCCACATTTTATGTGTTGAAAAGAATACCACTTGTTAATGCAGCAAAGGATAAGTATCTTCATAATTAGCACTAAAGCCAAAAACTTAAGAGACTGAAAATAGACTTACCGTGTGCCCGCAAAATGGCGAGAACGTCTCGAAATCAGAGAAACACTAAAATCTCTTCCAAAAACCGATAGTCTAACCTGTAATTCGGAAAGAGAAATTCCATCAAACAAGATAAGTATCTCGAATAATAATCAAACTTCTTCCATCTTAACGTTACATAACTATCGATGACTAGGAGTCCACATATATGGAAACATACTCTATCTAGATGAAATGCAAGTGGGAAAGGGTTAATTATTTCAATTTCAAACAAAATTAATCACCTGTTTGAAATTTCCATGAACCAGAGCGATTGTCCATATGGTGTTCTTGCACCTTGATCGAATCCCTTGAGTTAGAAAAGCATTCCAAACAAATATGTTGTCATATGGCATACCTTCTTCGCCCATTGATAACACATTTTTCTGTAAACTTTGCATGACAGGATATGTATAGCTATAGAAAAAATCTTTTGTCAAATCCACACTGGATAGGAGCTTCTTGTACCTGAAATGAAGGAGATTTTGTCAATTACGAGTACATGATAAAATAGAGGTTTACTAAACTTGCACCATTAGTCCATTCTCCTCATTAAGTAAAACGACAAATCTAGATCAAATTGTAACAGAACCATGCACCAAATGTTAGGAACTTATAGGTAATCAATGTCAATAAATTCATAATCTCGACCCAAAAGTACATTCTATATAACAATATAAAGTAAATTCCAAAACAACACACCATCACAAATCATATTAACACATATATCTGTTCTGTATGGATATCCATACAAAAATAAGAACATGAGGAAGGCATTGTGAACTTAAGTTCTCCTAGAGCCATGTTCATCACTAAGAGAGACAAGTAAAGATAATCAGAAAGCAACACTGCATCACATAAGTTGAACCAACCAACTAAGTAAATGCATCAGAAAGTTTTGCATCGCAGGAACAAGATAAACAATGACAATGTACTACAGCAGACAAAGAAGTTACCGTAGCTCAGTTTTGGAATGGGCAATATCAGTTTGAACGGAAACATGAGGAATGGTAATTATTTGGCTCTCCTCTATACTATATATTGCATGACCGCAGAGACATCCAATTTGCCGCCGCTTTGTTACCAGTATCAAATAATATGACTCCAAGAATTTAATGCAACCTATAAAGCAGGAAGAAAGGTAACAGAAACATGAACACTGATAATAGTCAAACTTATATTATTGTTTTATTTTCTAGACTTACCAACAATTCCATATACCTTCGCAACAAAATTTAACCCTCCAGTAGCACGATTTCCCTCAGCAATCCGCTGGAGCAAGCTCTTGACTTCTTGCGGTGGATAAACAACAGGGTCTTCGCTGATATTCAAATCAGAAGGTTCCATTCTATCAATCTTTAACACCCGGAAATACTTCTTGTTCCTATCACTTCCAATCAGATAAAACCTCTGAAAAAAACAAATCCATACAAAGTGAGGCCTCTTAAAACTCCATGATGAAAAGTGCTTGACTAGTTGTTAAAATTATTTCCACTATATTCATTCATCCTGATCACATTCAATCAGGGAACCAAAAACAACTCACCAAAAAAAAAAAAAAAAAAAAAGCCAGTGAATTAAAGATAGCTCCTTTAAGAATGAGTAACTAATGACTAGAAAATAGATTAAAACTTAATCCAGAATACCCTAAACAAGTCCTATTATATAAAAGAATATGCAGAACGTCACAACAAGTCCCTAGTTTTGAAAAGGAATAATTTTATAAACATTTTTAATATTCGAGAACAGAAGATTATATTTTGTATTGATAAACGGTAATTTAGTGATGTAAAATTGGCGGCCAGGTTATAGCAGAAAAAAAAAATACTCAAAATTAAAAGTTTTTTTTTTTTTTTTGATCAAACTTTCTTCAGCAATTTAACAAAAGATCAATGAACTTACAGCACGAGTTTCATAGAGGCGGAATTTCTCCAAGGAGTATGAATTCGGATCAGGTGGAATTTCCGGGTCATTGGTTGATTTGATTTTGGAAGCATTAGACCCGTATACTGGCGGAAGATTCACAGAACTCGATTTAGGGTTCTCAAGTCTCGTCATCTTCAAATTGTGTACTTGAATCGAACAACAAAATCAATGAAATCGGTTTAAATTAGTACGAATTTCACATTTCTTTTTCTTTCCGCCACTTTTCCCTATTCCTTTTACCTCCAAACAAACTGTCGATGAATTCGTGTCGAGAGGAGACGGTATTCAAAAGTCGCACTATGTAAATTTGATAATTATTTTCTTTTGACTGTGTTTCATGGAAATGTTTCATTACATTTTATTTCGTATCATAGCTTATTGGCTTGATTAGGAAAATGTTTACTGTCATATTTCATTTTATATTATTTTTCTTTTAATTTGAGTATTTGAGAATCCAAATGAAATTTATCATGAGTTTTTTGCTTCAATAACCTTATTCCAATGTATCTTTGCAAAAATGACCTCCTATTTTCTTTTTCCTTTTTTTTAAATTCTAAACTCAATTAAAATTAATTAAGTATACTTAAAATTAATTAAATACAATTAAAATAAATTAATTAATCAACTGAAAATAACAAAAAAATAAAACACCCCCTCAAACTTTTACAAATTCATTTTCACTCCATTTCACTTAAAATTTTGTCTTTCTAAAATTTTCCTCTCAAACCTTCAAATCCCTAAAATTTATCTCCCAAATTCACCACAAAATCAAGCAATGGCAAATTAATATCTTCCTTTGGAAATAATCCATGACGTGCCGGAAGCATCAAATGGACCAGAAAATCGGCAAATGGTAAGTTTTTTTAATTTTTTTCCAATTTTTTCATAGAAATACCTTGGTCCCCTCGTCCCCGGTAAACCGGAGACAAGGAGATCACTTGGTCCCCTCGTCCCCGGCAACTCGGAGACAAGGAGACCACTTGGTCCCCTCGTCCCCGGGAAACGGAGACAGGGAGACCACCTAGTCCCCTCGTCCCTTGGAAATCGGTGACAGGCAGTCCACTTGGTCCCCTCGTCCCCGGATCTCGGAGACAAGGAGACTACTTGAACCGTCGACTCGGCTGTGCCATGGCACGGCACGGTCTCCGTGGTAGGAGGCCCGAGAGACTAGGCGTATTGGCTCGGACACCGGCTCGGCCATGTCCGTGCCAGGGTGTCGTCTCCCGAACCCCTAGCCCACGAAGACCGTGTCTTGTGCCTGTCAGGCCGAGTCTCCCTGCCTCCGGTCCCAGGAGACACGCCTACCCAATGTCAGGGTGCCCAGTCTCCCGAACCCCTAGGCCACGGAGACTGTGTCTTGTGCCTGTCAGGCCGAGTCGCCGCGTGCCCGGAGACTAGGCGGCACGCCCGCCCGTTGCCATGGTGCCCTGTCTCCCATCCCCTGGACCACGGAGACCATGTCAGGTGCCTGTCTCCATGTCAAGGCCGAGTCGCCGTTTACCCGAAGACTAGGGGACACGCCCGTGCCAGGACACCTTGGCTCGGTCTTCGTTGTCCAGGGGACCGGGAGACTGGGCACCCTGCCAACCGTGACAGGGTGCCTAGTCTCCCGATCCCCTGGACCAAGGAGACGTGCCAGGGTGTCCTGGCACGGGCGTGTCGCCGGGTCTTCGGGTAATTTTCAACGGTTTAACCATTTTCTCACCGGTTTAAGCATTTTTTATCTTTTTTCGATTTTGAGCTACTTTTAACCGGTTATAACCATTTTTCTACTTCTTTTTGCGCTATTTAACCATTTTCACCGGTTTAACCATTTTTAACCCTTTTTTTATTTTGAGCTACTTTTAACCGATTTTAACCATTTTTCGACTTGTTTTGGCGCTATTTAACCATTTTTACCTTTTTTTTTATTTTGAGCTACTTTTAACCGGTTTTAATCATTTTTTACTTGTTTTTGCGCTATTTAACCATTTTCACCGGTTTAACAATTTTTTTACCTTTTTCTTGGATTATGAGCTACTTTTAACCGGTTTTAACAATTTCTCTACTTATTTTTGCGCTATTTAACCATTTTTACCTTTTTTTTTTAATTTTGAGCTACTTTTAACTGATTTTAACCATTTTCTACTGTTTTGGCGCTATTTAACCATTTTTTACCTTTTTTTTTTTATTTTGAGCTACTTTTAACCGGTTTTAACCATTTTTCATCGGTTTAACCATTTTTACCTTGTTTTTCGATTTTAGCTACTTTTAACCGGTTTTAACCATTTTTTTCACCGGTTTAACCATTTTTTACCTTATTTTTCAATTTTGAGGTACTTTTAACACGTATAACCATTTTTCTACTTGTTTTGCGCTATTTAATCATTTTCACCGGTCTAATCATTTTTCTTACTTATGGCTTTTTTGTAGGATATTCCTTATAAGACAAAGTTCACTGATGAATTACCTGAGGATATTCCCGATCTTCATTTTGGAAAAATTATTAACGAAGGAAAATTGACTATTAGGGGGGCTTGGCACAAATTGAGTGAATACAAAGGTTACCTTACTGAAGGAACCTTCGAGATGCCCAAAATTACCCTCAGCTGGGTAATTTTCTTATGCTTAAGACAACCGGGAAATTTAAGGGAATGATGTATCACCAACTGATGATCCGGCTTATGGATCGTCCGCTAGAGAAGAACATTTACGAGTTATGGTTTCTAGTAAATGGAAAGCCGGTGAGGTATAGTGCGATCGAATTTGCATTGGTTTCCGGGTTCAAGTTTAGTTGTAAGCTTGGTAGACAAGATCAGGTCTAAGCGCGCCACGAGCCACATTTTACCATGATTTATATGTTCGGATTATGATTACTCAGCAATATGGTTCTTGTTAGTATTCGATTACGACAAGGATCGTTATACATTACCCAAAGCTTCACAGTTCGGAAATTGATCAACAATCGGATCAATTATCAATTATACGGACGTAAAGTCAAAATCGTTAACTTAATCAACAATATGGTTATTGTTAGTATTCGGTTACGTTTAGGTTCGTTATACATTATTGAAATGTTTGCAATTTCATAAATCCTAAATCCTAAACCCTAAACCCTAACCCTAATCCTAATCCTACCCTAACCCTAACCCTAGACTCATTGCCCGTGTCTCCCTGTCTCCGTGTCGAGTCGGCTCGGCCATGTCCGTGCCAGGGAGCCGTGTCTTCCTGTCTCCATGTCGAGCCGGCTCGGCATGTCCGTGCCAGGGAGCCGTGTCTCCCCGTCTCCCTATCGAGCCGGCTCGGCATGTCTGTGCCAGGGAGCTGTGGCTCCCCGTGTCCCTGTCGAGCCGGCTCGGCCATGTCCGTGCCAGGGAGTCGTGTCTCCCTGTCTCCATGTCGAGCCGGCTCGGCATGTCCGTGCCAGGGAGCCGTGTCTCCCCGTCTCCCTGTCGAGTCGGCTCGACCATGTCCGTGCCAGGGAGCAGTGTCTCCCTATCTCCATGTCGAGCCAGCTCGGCATGTCCGTGCCAGGGAGCCGTGTCTCCCTGTCTCCCTGTCGAGCCGGCTCGGCCATGTCCGTGCCAGGGAGCCGTGTCTCCATGTCTCCTGTCGAGCCGGCTAGGCCATGTCCGTGCCAGGGAGCCGTGTCTCCCTGTCTCCGTGTCCAGCCGGCTCGGCCATGTCCGTGCCAGGGAGCCGTGTCTCCCTGACTCCGGTCCCAAGAGACTGAACTTAAAAAAATTTAAAATTTTTTCTATTTTACTCTAACAAACAAATACTTCAATAATATTATCCATCAATCAAATACACCAAGAAAATATTAAAATAAGAATGATTAGAATATTACAATAACAAGATTAGAATATGTTCGATTATCATTATCCAAATAATAACACCAAGTCATTTCTAAGATTCATCGCGTCTTGGACAAGTCTTTTTGTTGTGATCTATACTGGCGCAAATCGAACATTTATATTTTCTTTTCGACGTTTCTCCTTGAGAAGGAATACGAGATGATTTTGGTCTTCCGGGAGTCTTGCCCACATTTGGAGGTAACACTTCTCTTGTCGCCACGTTGTCCGAGATATCCCTCCATTGATCTTTAGATGGAACGGGAATGAATGTACATAGCACTCGCCAAACATACATCATTGTTTAAGTGCAAAGGAGGCAGTTGTTCCGCGCTTTTGCGCGTGATCACAACTATATTGGTATATCGATCAATACCGATGGTTTTACAAATTGCATCCAATAATTCCTCATACTTAATAATTCTGTCAACATACAAAGTAGCTATATCATCAACTCCACCCACCCATTTCCACGTATCGTTGTCGTCCACCGACTTCCACTCACCATTGTGTCGAACATATACAACAACTTTACCTTCCATATCTACAAATAAACAACTCAAATTAACATACAAAGTAGCTAAACAATAATCTTTAAAATTTTAATTTTTTTTTTCACGTTTTTGGTCTCCAATAACTGTTAACTCGAGGAGACCAGGAGACCGGCCCGGTCTCCTGGTCTCCTCGAGTTAACAGTTAAAGGAGACAGGGAGACTGGCCTACCCGTCTCCTAGAATTGTAAACAGTCCATGAGACTAAGACACCAGCCGGTCTCCTGTCTCCTGGAGTTAACAGTTCCAGGAGATGGGAGACTGGTCTCCCCGCCTCCTGGAATTGTTAATAGCCAGGAGACCAAGAGACCAGCCGGTCTCTTGGTCTCCTGGAGTCTCCGGGAGACAGGAGACCAAAAAAGTGGAAAAATTAAAATTTTAAAATAGAACAAAACATAAATGTTTGTCCGGTTTTTTCAATTAAAATGCAATAGAAGATCGAATATTAACCGTAAATGTTGATCTTCTTGTGATATTCTTCCTCTAGATTTTCTTTGAAGTGAATTTGAGAGAATTTTTGTTAGCGAGATAAAGTTTGTTTTGTTATAACGAGAGAGTGAGATTTATTTTTGAATTTTGGTTTTTAGTAGGGTTTTAGTTTATGTTTTGAATTTATTGGGGGTATGATTTTGAGTTTTTGAATATAATGGGGTTTGATTAGTTGGGTTTATTTTTATATTTTTGAATTTATTGGGGTATAATAAGTGGGGCTTGATCTTGCAATTTCTAAATTTCGTGGGGTTCAATTTTAAATTTTAAAATTTAATGAAATGGGGTTTGATTTTGATTTTATCAATTTTATTGGGTTTCTTTTTGCAATTTTCCATTTAATTATAACTCTAACTAATAGGCTAATCAAGTGGAGGTCATTTTTGCAAACTCAACATTCATAAGGTTATTTTAATAAAGAAAAATTGACAAAAGGCCATTTTTGCAAATGACTCATTTATCATTAATGAAGAGAGTTGATGGATACAATGTTTTCCTTAACATAAAGGAGGTCATAATTAGCTATATTATTACAAAGGTTCTATCGAGTTTAACGATGTGACGTTTAATTATCTTCCCTAAAAACATGACACACAATAAAACCAACGGAGGATTCCCATGAAGTACTAGTGTCTCTAAACAAGATGTTTAAAGAATTGAGGGAATATGAAGCCTTTGAGATACTCGAAATAACTGTTTGGCAATCTTCTTGGAGAATGATATAGTTCCATCTCATTTCTTGGCCAAGGTTCAACGCTTTCTTAGCCGCTATGGCTTCTGCCATTTTCAGGTCAAGGTAAAGTTGTGACACTGACATCCCACATAAAGTCTCGAGTTGTTCCTAGCCACAATGACGATCCCAACAAGTTATCCCCCTCTATCCAACGTCGCATCATAGTTGATTTAGTAAACGTATACTGAATAGTCTCCCACTTAATCTTACAGTGTCTATTTTGGGTGTTGCTTCTTGCACATGCTGCCTAGAATAGGAAAAAAGTCATGTGCAAATCGTATTACTTCAATAGGGGTTTTGTCAACATTTTTCCACACATGTGTGTTGCGTGCATACCAAAACGCCAACATATAATAAAAAAATAGTGCATAGTTCAAGCTATCCAGATGTCCCACTTTCAGCCATTCTTCGGACGATTTATATGGATGAAAGTACCCAGAGTATACATGCCTTGCAAATGAGCAGTGAACAATGGTTTCGTACTTGGAAGAACAACTCTAACATTTGCTATCATTCGCGGCTCTTCTTCCTTGAATCAAGGACATGGTTGAGATTGCATTCTTACAGCACTTCGATACAAAGATGTGAACATTCGGCGGAACCAACACTCACCATATCCATGCCCAACTACATTTCGTACTCAAACCAGCCCCCCTTGTCCCAAGGGTGTTCACGGTGCGGTTTAGTGCGATTTTATACTTTTTCAAATTCAATTAAATATTTACGATTTTTGAATACTCTAATCCAATTCCACCACAAAAAGTCTTGAATTACACTTTGCATCCATTCGGTTTGGGGGGGGGGGGGGGTTGCGGTCTAAGTTTTAACTACTTTAATTTAATTATCAATTTGTATATCGTACTTTCATCCACTAGTAAATTTGGTAGATGTGTATTATTCTCAGTAGTCACATGAGCAATTCTACTTTTTCAAACTTTTTAGCTTTAATTTGTCAACCCCTTTCAAGCCTATATTGACAATAAAAAGAACAAATAATTTTTACACAAATATTAAATAGTAGTTTTCAGACAATAAACAAAAATAGAAAATATCTTGATACAATTAGAGTCGATGTTGGTGGTTGTCACTCACATGTAATTTGACTTGTGTGATAATAAATTGTGTCGAGTAATAGGTTGTTTGTGGATAAACTGGGCTTTAGGGGTGGAACAATAATAAAAGTATGTATAATTAAATTATAGTAAATTATAAATTAGAGTTTCTCATTTGATATATCCTGCGATCGAATGCGATTTATGTGGTTTTTGAAAGTATAATTCATAATTCTATTGCAACTTGCAGTCTTTTTTCAGGAAGCCTAAGACCAACCCATTCATCTTCCAATCCGCGTGTTGCGGTCGGTTCGGGTTGGGTTGATCGGTTGGGGCGATTTCGTTGAATACTCCTACTTTGTCCCGTGTTTTTCAAAGTGCCACAAGAGAGAATCGGGGCCCGTTTGGCTCGCTTTTCTCATAAATTAAATCATGTTATTATAATTATAAAGAAAAGGAAAAAGCATATAGACATATCCAGGTGGTGGTCCGGACATGTATAATCTTTGATTGGTGGTCATACGAATGCCACAAATCTCTTTATCCATTTAAACTCATCTTTTAGTGAAAAAAGAGAGGAAGAAATTAACTAACTTTAATTAGTAGCTAGCTAGCTTTGTTGAGATTCAATTCAATTCAATTCCCAAGCAAGAATGATGAAGAATTTGTACTTGTGTAGCTGTAGCAGCTTTACTTTTCCAACACTCCTCCATCCTCATCATCAGCTATCAGCTGGACAAAGAAAAACAAACTACTTCACATTCACATTACATGCAGCTGCTAAATCTGGTGGTGTCTTCTCACTCAATTCGGTATCTAATTACTAATTAAGTACTAGTAATTAATTTATGATGCATATATGTGGCTTCAAATTGAAAGTTAATTGAAATTGATCATTAATTGATCTTGCAGTGTAAAACATGTAAAGGCCAAGGTGCAATAGAATGTCCCGGGTGTAAGGTGACTTATCTATCTTTTTAATTAATCTTAAGGTTGTAATTATATATGAAGCCAAATATAAAGACTTTTTCTTTTCTTTTCTTTTCTTTTCCCTTTCAAAATCATAAAGGGAACGGGGAAGAACAAGAAGAATGGCAACATGTTTGAGCGATGGAAGTAAGTTTAATTTATATATCTCCTAGCTAATTAAGTATTATTAATTTGTTCTGAATTATTATTATTAATATATAAAGAATGCAAATCGAAATTGTACATGAAGGTGCTTTGATTGCCAAGGATTCGGACTCAAGAGTTGTCCTGTTTGTGGCAAAGGAGGATTGACACCGGAACAACGCGGAGAGAGATAATTAAATTAAGATAATCAACATTGATCGATCCATCGGTCTGAATCAAGTTATGTTATGTTATGTTGGCCGGCCTCCTATACATATTGGGGCTTGTTTTAGTTGTTTATGTACAAAAGTATTTGTTATAATCGTTTCGTCTTAAAGTTCATTTTCTATCATTTCTTAGAAAAAAAGAAAAAAAAAAGTATAATCATAATGTATTAAGGATCAAAAATGGATTTAATGTGTGAGAAATATGGAAAATTAGGAACCGGGTCTTTTGAATCGGAAAACTACAATTCAAATTCGATTTGTTGAATCCGTCCAATCATATTAATTAAACAATAAACATACATTGTAATAGGACATTTTCTTCTAGTTATAATAATTCGGATGCAATCAATCCATGTATTTGGATTAGGATTTCTTATAAAAACTTGATTTCATACATAAAATCGAAAGAAACATGGTTACCAAATAAATTTGAGCACGATTCACATTCACATTCACTTACATTTTAAGCAAAATAGTTCATACCAAATTTGAGTTTATCTACCCAATCATTTATAAATATATAATTTATGCGTTGTTCTCAATTAAAGTTTGTAGCCCATAATCAAAAGACTGTCAATTGTTCAAAGGCCAAACCAATTTTTTTTAGATATTCTAAAGCCTTTTTGTAACAAAATGAATCAAATTTAAAGAGCAACTCCAACATTACATTTTCAGCTAAATTGATATATATGATTCTCCAAATATAGTTATAGAAAAGACCACCTCCAACCACTATCCTCTCAAACAGCTCTTTTGCATTCAAGATGTTCAATGCTGATTTAAATATAACCAATCAATAAAATACGTTAATATATGTAAGTTTGAGTTTATTTAAAATCAATTATATTGTTAAAAAAATATGTATGTCTAAACTAAATTTATCCGCTTATTTGAGAAAATAAAAAATAATTAGTAACATAATATTTATAGTAACTTTTCTAATTAATATATTTAAAGTAGAATATTGGAAAATAATTGTTGGAGTGAAAAGATAATATTTTATGAAAATGTTGTTGGAGATGCTTTAGGCCCATGACAAAAGTTGTTTGTCACTTGCCAATCCATAGCCCAAATTACCAACTGCAAAATTAAAATGCCATTATAAAGTCGCAGAAGCGATTTTAGTTGCTCCATCCAGTTACAGTATTAGCTTGAGACTCAAGCTTTTCATGGTATTTGCATTTGCAGTACTATTGAGCTATTGACTACTGTGTAAGTGTATATATAAACCCTTTCCGGAATTTCTTCTGTTAATTCGAGATTCTTGTTTTTCTCTTTTGGTAGTTAGTACTCCTTTCCAATTCACCCAAACGGAATCTTGATTAAGTGATTACTGATCTGAACTCCATTAATCCCCAATTTTTCCTCGAATGCAATATTGACTTCCTAATTTCCTCCCAAAAGAAACTATGTCAGAAGCAACTTCGCGAAGCCAATTGCCGGCGACCGATGTAATCGGCTCCTACTTCCTCAATCTATGGCACCAGAATTCCAAAACCCTAGGCTTAAAACCAGAAGAACTCGAAGAGGAGGAGGAGGAACTTCCTACGGTGCTCGACACGGTAAAGAGCTCCGGCGGTTTCTCATTGGTGGGCCCGGACAAGCTTTCGGTTTCTTATCGGAACGTTAATTTGCACGGACACGATGTTGGAGTGGTGCAGGCCAATCGCCCTGCACCGTCTAAACGATTCCTTTATTACTTCGAAATCTCTGTAAAGAACGCAGGTGCAAAGGGGCAGATCGCTATAGGATTCACTACCTCTGCGTTCACACTCAAACGCCAACCTGGGTATATGCTTTTATTTTTTAGTGAAATTACATCTGAATATCGAATGATTACACTAACAAATTACAATAATTACATAGCTAACAACTAATAAGACTAGTATGAAATTACAAAAAATACTCACACTTCTGGTGACATTCAAACCTAAGACCTTAAAGTCTTGGTGCCTCAGCATTTTACCTCTACGCCACGGCTTCAAATGCATTATGCATACGCGTTTTCTTGTTCTTTTGCTTGGTTGTGTAATTATTTTAATTCCGTGATTTTTTATAATATTATTTTCGAGAGGATTATGTGTGGAAATGAATGTGATGGTACATGGTGATATTCTGTTTTGGATTTGGAATCTGTACTTAAAAACGTTGTGCCTTGTATGGAAGCTTTTTGATTTAGTGGATCACTTTCATATCGGTTTTTGGTAGTTGTTAGTGCATTATGATGTCCTTATGATGGTTCTTTGTGTGATAGCTGGGAGGCAAATAGTTGTGGATATCATGGTGATGATGGGCTGCTTTATCACGGGCACGGGAAGGGAGAGGCATTCGGTCCGACCTACACAACTGGTGATACAGTTGGTGGTGGTATCAACTATGCCACTCAAGAGTTCTTTTTCACGTAAGATGGTCACGCACTTTAGAGTTACCTGGAAATTTAGCATTCATGTATAATTTACTTTGGTTCTTGAGGGTTGAGGTTAAACGATAATCAACCCTTTTTGACTATTATATATTGGTATTCTAGGTCTTGTTGCACCCTATTTAATAAATGTAAAAGTAATTTGTCCCTTCTTTTTAATTCTGAAGTTTCTTATGATTTTCTACCTTCTTACCAGGAAAAATGGGGTTTTAGTAGGCTCTGTCCATAAGGATATCAAGGGTTCAGTCTTTCCTACAGTCTCTGTTCATAGCCAAAGTGAGGAGTATGTATCATCTCGAAACATTTTCCTATCACTTCTTCTTTCCCTTCCATGTTTGTTGTGTGTACATGCTACTCCTCCTTTGTTATGGTAATACATGCTTCAAGGAGGCTAATTACTGATCTATTACTTCAAATGTAGTAGTTCTTACTTCTTCCAGTTGTGTATTTACCTCATTATGACAGGGTGGCCGTAAACTTTGGAAAAGAGGACTTTGTTTTTGATCTAGAAGTAAGTTTTACTTTCTTTGGTGTTCAATTCCTTTCTTGAGTAAACATGCTTAACTATCTTCAACTGGTTTTGGCCCCTGTTGTCTGCTCTTCAATATTCTCATTTATCAGAAAGCTATATTTTAAATTGAAAATGTTTACTTCAAGTATAGATAGAGAATTGTTATTCAATTTAAAGATTATATATTTATTTTTGGCCTGCATCTTCTTTTAGTTGATGTCCCCTATAGTGATTCTATAGGGTGCAGCTTTCGATTCGATACAACTATTTTTTTGGTAGAACTGCGGACAGCAAATAGCTTAGAGCTTCTTGATTTTTCCTCTTGAAGAACTCTGACTATAAAGCGTTTTTTTGATTGCTCGGTCTTCTATGGTGGTGTTTGCAAAAGATTATGATTCTACTTAAATCTTGGAATCTAAAAGAAAAAGCCAAAAGTTGTAGAGAAGTAAAAGTAGATAGTGCTTGCAAAATATGTCAAAAAGTTAATTACATGTTTGCCACAAGAAGCCAAAAGCATGTCTTTACTTGCTTAAGCTTTTCATGTCCTTTTAGCATTTTTTAAGAGAAGTAAAAGTGAAGTTCCACATGCAAACACTTGTTAAATGCTTTTTTATACCTTAAAATTTGAAAAGTACTTATTTAAAGTCTTTGCAAACACCACCTATATATATAATAAATTCCCTGAAATTCATTATTTCTGAAAAAAAGAAAAAAAGAATTTCTTACATGGAGATTGTAGTATATTGTGATATTTAACTTTCTGATCTGTCATGCTCTGTTATGTGAATTGATCAGGCATATGAAGCAGAAGAAAGAGCAAAACAACAGATGAAAATTGACAGTATATCAATATCACAGTACGCCAGTCATGGGTAAGTCAGAACTATATTAGATAAAGGTCAGCGCCTGCTTTATTTTTCTAGGAAATAAACTCATTTCGAGTGAACTTTCGTGAAAATGTGAACCTGAATGAACTTGTTTTTGTGGGTCCAAATTAACGATTATTCTACAATTTTATTTCTTATTGATAATATGCTGGTGCACTTTTTAACCATCTTAAAACATATTGATGCCTCTTCCAAACCTATAACTTTCCTACTTGCAATGTCAACATCTTATTATGGTCTTATGTAAGCAAAAGCCAAATCTTATACAACAAGATAAAACTGCGGATATGTTAATTGTTTGGATCTATTTGGTCTGCAGCTGATACTTTTGTGTTGATTACATTTTTTCCAGAATAGTTCGATCCTATTTACAACATTATGGATATCAAGAGACTCTTAATTTGTTTGACATTGCTGGACAAAGTACTATTCCTCCCATTTCTTTAGTTCCAGAAAATGGTTCTAAGGAGGAAGACATCATGTATGCTTTGAATCGGAGAAATATTCTTCGTAAGGTATGACCTGGAAATTCGCTGCTCTTTGTAACTTTCTTATGTAGCAGTTGATTTTCTATATATCCTTAACATCTCAGCTGGGGCAAACTTTTTGATCATTGAATTTGAGTAGTAGTGATGCAACTTTTTTATTTTTTTTTATTTTTACTTTGTAATTTTTCTCCTATTCTCTTTCCTTCTCTCCTGGACTAAGCAAAAATTAGGAAACTCATTTGTGAATTTAATGTTTTGGACCAGAGTATAGCTGTATAAAGCTGGGCAGGTTTGAAAAGTGCCTTTTTATGTGTAGTGAATTCTTAAATAACAATTCATCAGCTTTATGAAATGGGGACACTGCCTGGGTTAACTAAGGATTGTTGAACTCTTGGTTCTTCGTGGACTTATAAATACAATTATATGAAATAGCCCAAATAATTACGACAGCTCCAAATTTTCCTCAACTTCATAGAATTTGATGCTTCTGAAACAGCATTTTGATAAACCTTTCAACATGCTCAAGTCTGTGGAGAAGATCCAAATTAAATTTCTTAGTCTGAACATGACACAAATTTAGGGGAAGTGTGTGACATTGCTCTGCTTAAGTTCTTCGGTTAGATATGAATGAAGACAGTTTTTATCAGCAGCTTGTTCTAATAAATCATGTATTGCAACTTTAAGCTGTTTCCTTCATAATAATTTTGCTCTGGGTAGTTTTCTTCTACGTGCACCATTGTTGAACAAACTCACAGATCAGATAACTATTAACAATCCGCGAATTTGTTATTTTTTGGTTATAGCCTCTTATGTAATTCTTAGTTTACCCTCATGAATCCGTTCCATAAATGTATATGTCAATGATTATACACACACCCCCCTTATATATGTATGTAAGTTGGTACTTTGTGTGCTTTGCAATAAAGTTTGAAGTTCTTAAATCAGTCTGTACAAATTGTTTGTTTGAACATTTTCTCATACAAACATTTCTGATTTCACATCTGCTACTATTCTTGCTTATTACTTTTATGAGAAATGGCTCCCAAAACACGAAATAATGATTCTTTTATTTTCTCTTCTTTGGTCCTGTAGCTGATAAGGCATGGTGAGATTGATGACACGTTTTCTAGACTTCATGAATGGTATCCTCAGATTGTTCAGGTAGACGATCTCAAGTTTTTTTGCTTCTGAGAATTTTGGTCTCGATTGTATTATCATTTATGTAGTGATCCTTTTTAATGCCTTGGTGGAAAAGATTTGACAACTGTACCGCTTTCTGCAGGATGATACATCAACTGTTTGTATATTGTTGCACTGTCAAAAATTTATCGAGCTTGTCAAGGTAATCTATCTTTTATGATTAATTTTGTTCTTATTAACAAAATACCACTATTTCTGTGTCAAGTTTCGTTATCTAAGCTGCCCCTATCTTACTTCAGGTTGGCAAACTAGAGGAAGCTATACTGTATGGCAGAAATGAATTTGCCAAGTTCAAGGAGAGGTCAGAGCTTGATGATCTAGTTAAGGTAGGCTGAAAGAAAATTTTAATTAGATAAAGGTCACAAATATGCTGTGGTATAATTGCAATTTGACCAATCCATCTGTACTATTGCTTGATCACCTGCATGCATGCCTTGGCTTTTTATTTTCTAATATTGACTCTTCTCCTAATAGGACTGTGCTGCTTTGCTGGCATATGAACAACCATTGAAATCCTCTTTTGGATATCTTCTTCAAGAATCTCAACGGGAGTTAGTAGCAGATGCAGTGAATGCCATGATTTTATCTACGAACCCCAACGTAAAGGATGCTGCATTTTGTATGCACTCGAATCTTGAGAGGCTAATAAGACAGATTAGTGCATGCGTTTTGGAAAAGAGATCTTTGAATGGGGATCATGGTGAAGCTTTCCATTTGAGCAAAATTCTCAAGAGTATTAAGAAAGTTTGACCCTGATGACTCATATCTACATCTGTATATATATGTTCAGTTGTTCGTTTTACTACCCGGTTATAAAGATTTCCTTGGTTTACAATTCTGCATATGGAATGATGGCAACCTGTGGTTTATGAATGAATCTTCAATTCTTCATACATAACTTTTACATGCTGAAATTACAGAAGATGTGATTGTACAGGTTGACTTGTTTTTAGGAGCATTATGTTTCTTTTTGTACATAAGGTTTTCAGGGCCGGACCGACATATTAAGGGCCCTAGACAAAATGTATAATCGGGGTCCTATTCTACAAAAGAAAAATATCAATATAAAAAAAATTATTTTTTTACTATAAAATTTCGTAAAAATGTTTATTAAGTATTTACATGACTTTTCTCTAACATATTTGTGATAGAATAAATAGATAAAATGACATATCTCAATGGTAATTTGACTTGAGATTATCTTAATATATAATTTTTTCTAATGTTTTTGAAAAGTTTCAAAAAATTTTTAAAAAACTTGTAACACTGGATTTTGACCTTTTAAGGGTCACAGCAATAGAGATTTCCTTTTTTGGTAAAACCAAGAGTATCATTAATTAAAAGAAAACTTAATATTAAAATTACGATTACATTGACTTGTACAAAGATGAAAATATTTAGGGGCGGGGGGGTTTGTATTATATTTTTTCATTTCATTCCGTTGAAAGTGGAGCAAGGTTGATGGACATAACATAGAATAGAATAGAATAGATCCTATATAACTGGCATCTGAAACTAGAATGCAAATGAAAGGACTCCTTTTAATTTGGCTACGTAAACTGCGCTCCTTTTCTCACTTTCAATCCTTTGTTTTTCCTTCTTCAGGTGAAAGGGAAACAGAAAATCATACCCCAAACCTTCAAAACTTCTTTTTCTTGCATAGTTTGATTTTTGTTCCATCTTCTCTCCTCTCCTCCCACTATCCAGAGCTTCAATCTCTGGAGTTGTGGCATGTGGGGAATCTTTCGCCTTCATCCATGTAAAAACTCGACCCCGTAAAATATTCGTCTTCCCAGCGCTGCCTTAGGTACGTCACCTCTATTTAATGCTACGACTGCATCTTGCCATGTAAATGATTTTTTCGTGTAGATTTTAAGCTTTCTTTTCTAGGCTGGCGCTTTTTTTTTTTTTTTTTTTTTTTTACGGGAAATGGAGGGCACAGCTGAATTATCGAAGCTCAAAAACTTGGCATTCATGACTGGCAACAGCAGACATGTGCCGGTTGTTTCTCCTTTCTCCTCCTTCCTCAGTAGTACCGGTTCCTCATCAATCTCAAATTCTTTACTTTTTGAACCGAAAGAAGGTCTACAATACCATCAACGTTGCTCGTCTGAGAGCTTTCTTATCGAGGAGCAACCATCTTGGCTCGATGATCTACTCAACGATTCGGGAACCTTCATTCATAGAGGTCACAGGCGCTCAGCAAGTGATTCTTATGCATATTCCATAAGAGAGGAATCCAAGTTTATGAACGCGTATATTGAGACCAAGACAAACTCCTCGGATGAAATAAAAAACAATCAGGTTCATCAAAAGTCATCATGTGTTTTTGCCAATTTTAGCAGATACTATAAACTAACATTCATGAAGCTGTGATATGTTGCAGGAGACAGAAGAACTGGTTTCTGTAGAGCAAAGCAGTGAGGAACCTAGTTCACAAAATCATGAGGGCTCTGCTAATAAAGCTCCTAATGTTAAGTCTGCATCAAAGACGGACACCAAACGAGCTAAACAGTAAGACTCATTTCATGGTTCTGAATTCTAATCCAGTTGAAGTAAATATCGTAAATAAGCTCGACTGCTATTATATAGGCACAATGCTCACCGATCACGGGTAAGGAAACTTCAATACATATCTCATCTTGAAAGGACTGTCCAAATGCTGCAGGTAAATGGTCTTTGACTGATTATCTTTTACTTTGTTTTCTGATTGTATGTATTAAGATGATGTTTATGGCACTAAGACTTCACTTGGTTTCTTTCCCATGTTTCGTCATATAACAGACAGAAGGGTCCGAAGTTTCAGCTGAGCTTGAGTTCATTGAACAGCAGAATATAATCTTGACCATGGAAAATAGAGCACTGAGGCAACGCCTAGAGAGTTTATCGCAGGAGCAGATCATCAAACACTGTAATATACTACGATACACTTTTTCCATACCTTTTCTAAACTTGATGCCTATTCCATATATCTCAGGCTCCTTTTTTTGCGCAGTCATTTCCAACTGGGCATATTGTTTGATCTTTGTTAGTCCGTAGCTTGTATGGTAGCTTGTATGAGATACCGTTTCATAAACTATAGAACTAACTTTGATATCTCGGATCTTTTTATGAAGGGGAGCAAGAAATGTTAGAGAGAGAAATTGGGAGGTTGCAAACTTTGTGTCATCTACAGAAGCAACAGCAACTACAGTTGCAGCAGAATCAACAGCCACAACATCCTAAACAACGTAGAAGCAGAAGTAAAGATCTTGATCAAGTGAACAATTTTCCAATGAAGAAGAACAAGGAACCCAGTTCTAGTAATGGCTCAGTTAACGGTTCTATTCGAACCTAAATTAGATCTGAGAGTCCATTTCATCACTTGCCTAAAAACATACATAAAGACACGCCTAAAAAGTACCAGTTTCTCCATTCTTTGCTCTTTTCCCTTTTTTGCACTTAATTATACTCCTGTTTAATACTTCATGATATAGATTTAGCAGGGCCTTAAGAATTTATGAGCAGCCAGCCCTGATTTGTGTAGTAGACTTTTAGTGTGTTAGGCAATTGTGATACTTCATCTAAATTTAGAGCTTGTATTAATGGATTAATGGATATTTTCAGTTCTTATTATATGCATCTAAACAATTTCTGCATTACCTGTTGTCGACCTTCACAGTTGAAACTTGAAAGAGAGAGAGAGGGAGGTAATCTGCTTGCCTCGAAACGAAATGGCCTGAACCAGTAGGCTAGTACAGATTGGAAATCAAGTAACCAATTCGAAGAAAAATCAATATCCAGGGTCCAATACCATAAATATTGATACATACATAGCAAACTTCCCTCAGTCCTTTGAACTAGTGCATTTGTTCACATAAGAACGCAGAAATCACTTTCATAACAAGCACCAAGTACCTTGCACAATCCAAAAGCAGTTGTTATGACAAGAAAGCAAAGAAACAGACACAATTGCTTTCTCGGGTATCTTTATTTACAAGATTTCTTTCATTACTTGCCACAATCTCTCTGATCTGACAATATAAACCAAATATCTGTACAAATTATACAACAAAAACCATGAGTCCTATCTATTCTATGTAACAAGTGATTTTGCTAGGCATCAACGTCTTCTTCCATCTAGGTTCTACATATTATGAATTTTTCTTGTCACCATGTGGATATATAGAGGTATATGTCGAAAGATGAACCAATCAATTTCTCCTCCCTTTTAAGGTTCGCCAACTTTTTTTCTTTCTTTCCCACCTTAGAACAGCCATTTTCTCATGTTTCCGTTTACGAAATTTTTTGCGTTTGTTTAACCAGTCTAAGAAATATTTTTCTTCATTACATTCAACAAAACCGACTAAATCGTCAAAATTTGAGGGGTTTTGTCCCATTTTCGTAATGCAATTAAAAAAGATCTCCCCATTGCTCGTCTCCTCTGTTTCTTCTTCAAAGGCTACAGCAGGCTCCATTTGTGAACTTAAAGTTTTCATTTCATTATTTTTGTTTTCAATCACACTGCAAAAAGTTGATAATCCATTAGCAAGAAAATGATAGGTTTGGGTACAAGCTAGACAGCATGCATAATAACATCAGTTACCTCTTATATAGAGACCGTATTTTTTGAAACTTTGACGCGACCACAAGGCTGGAGTTCTGGCCCAGTACCGTCTGCATCAGTATCAAATATTCAAACAATTAAAACCCAAATAAAGTTGACATGTGTAAATGCCCAAACGAATAAAAAAACAATCACCTCCTGGAATTTGACAACTGGTGATCTAGATAAAAAGGATTCGGTGTTGGAATTAACCAATGACTTTAATGCATCCAAATTACCCTCCTCAAAAACAAATAAATTCAACAGTGCAAGAATTGTCAACAGACAACCTTTAACTAAGCAATCATGGCCACCAACAAAGCTTAGTGACATCAAGCCTGAGAAATGGAGAAACATGCTTTTGGAATCCGTATGCTTCGTAGAATTTCTCGACATTTCATTGGATAAAACTTCTTGTAATGGTAAACTGATGTCCATATCTCTGAAACAATTGATTATGCCAAGTATGAATTCATACTCTTTACACGAAGAGAGGTCTTTCAAGGTTTTCAGGCTACAAGAATCATCACCATGTCTGAGAAACCAAACAACTTGTAGCAATGAGATGCTCATTAACTTCAGCAAAGAAGCTAGAAAATATATATGTTGCACCGCAGTACCCTCGAGTGGATTTATTGCAGTATCATCAAAATTTTCAGAAGCTTTGAGAATGGTACAACTTAAGATGGCCAAAATCTCATCTTGGCATGATATATCACAAACATTTTGGAACTCCTTCACAAATCTCATTGAAGAACTCACCAGGTCAGATTTCATTCTAGGAAAACTATCATTCAACAGATTCGGAGAACAATCTAATTCGTCAATTAGACTATCAACCTTATTTTTTGTGTCAGCTGATATGTAAAATTCAAGTGACGGAGGAGAAATTTCATGCGATGTACTGTATGTAGCAAAACCCCGACTGGTAGAATAGCCATAAGACATATTTGTCATGTACAAGATGACTGACTTCTCAAAAGTTGACAGAAAGCAGGTGATTAGCTTATGATCGGGCTTGGATCCTTTAATATTCATCACATTTTCGATAGCTTCTGAAACTAATGAAATAACATGTGCTTGCATATATTTAGGTGCCGAAATCATGATAGGACTGAGAAGTAATGATACAGCTGAAGTCACACCTAAAACTGGTTCTCTAAAATGATATCCAAGTTCTTTGTGATGTGAACAGAATAATCGACCGAGAAAATCTCCGAATGCTTGCTTATCCGAAAACGTGTGTATAAAATGATTACAAATTGATTCCATCACAATATCATCCTGAGCAGAGTGAGGATCAAATAGCCTATCATTGATAGAGGCAACGGAATTGATATTTGTTAAGTACCTTCTTAATTGTTCATGCACCAACAGCTCATCTACAAATATCTATCGACAAAATATATTAATTTGTTTAAAGATTACTTATAATTTAAGCATAAACAAAGAAATTTAGTCCAAGTACATTCATGTAAGGCACCCGTTCATTCAGAAGCACGTAAAAAAAAAAAGGTTTCAGAAGCTAGTTCTTGAATTCCCAATTATCATTGAAAATATAAGATACATAACCGCATCTTCCAAGTAAAAAGATAAGCATGCCACTACCCATTCACTAAAAGAGTAAAAGAAAATTGGAAGGTTGACTAGGAATCTGAAATTGAGCACGAAAATATAAAAGCTTTTCAGCAGGTGGATAGGATTGTGTATTATGCTTTTTATCCAAATAGTCTCAAACTAATTTGTAATTTTACTCTAATTTAAGATGTTTATCAATTCAAAGAGGGGTGCAACACAAGCTAAGCAAGGGTGAGTTTCTGCAAGGCTGCGGTCTCTTTCCGCATGAGTGTGATAAATTCAACGAAGAAAATCTTGGATAAATCATACTTAATGTTTAAATGCTGGAACTTCAACTCTTTTAAGCACCAGAACCACTGGCTACAGCTGTAATCACAAATCCGACAATTAAATGTGTTTTTTCTACTGATTCATACAAATCTACAAATAAGTGCAAATAATTGTTAAACAAATCACATGGAGAAAATGTTTTGCATTTATAATGCAAACAATAAAGCAAGAAATTCATCTCATCTCCAGGGAGTAATAAATAAATAACAAGCATGATGGAGTCCATAAAATTACCTCAAGCATATTAGACAAGAAAAAAAGGAGAGGATTATAAGGCTCCAAAAAGTGTAAGGAAGCAGTGATTTTCTCAGCAGAGGAAGATGCATTGCCACCATTATCCCCGAGAGGGCATTTGTGGAAAACTGACTTCTCAAACACGACCTCACGATGCCCTGTCTTCTCAACCAATTTTGGCATACTCAATTTTCTGTGTATGTTTAAGAGAATTTGCCTCTTTTCAAGTACAAGACTTGGTTTGCCTGCAAGCAAATTCAACAGTATCATGCAACATCTTAACAGCAATTTCACTACTTCCACGGCATCATATAAACCCAAATTGGAGATACATTCTCTGATATCCTTGTTGGCAGATAAATCACAGAAAGACGAGAAGCACTGCTCAAACCTTTCCTCTAATTCTTTGAAGAGGACATTAGAAAGTTCACAAATATCTCCAAATGCTACTTTGATCCCATCATGACACATTTCAAGGTCAAAGTCATGTGAACCCACTGCAAACTTGAAACTCCACTGTGCCTCTGTAGATAAACGTACAAGCAAACAATACAGATTCTTCAAGACTGGTGGGTTCATTCCCTGAAATATCAAGTCATATATCAAGCTATGACACTTCATAGCATTTGCTTCACATAATTCTGATTTTATACATATATAAGTAACCAGAATGTCGAAAAATAACAAACTCAAGCTCCACCCATCAACCAATTGCAGAGAAAAAACAAAATCCTAACAGTTTCATTCCAGAAACTGAATTAATTCAAACAGGGCCGGCCTGACATATTACGGGGCCCTAGGTGATATTTAAAATCGGGGCCCTCTTTTACAAATTAGCTGATACTTTTTAGATTCAATCGTAATATATTTTTATGACATTTCATTCTTAAACTTTCTCTTAACAATATATATATATATATATATATATATATATATATATATATATATGTATATATGTTGAAAATTCATTTATCGTGAATTTAGTTATATAACAAATGCACACTCATATGAATTGTTATGTATTATATGCATTAATGCAGCATAAGAAAATTCAACCAATTACATTAAACTCCATAGACATCTTATATTATATACACAACACAAGCTTTTTTTTTTTTTTTTTCCTCGAGGTCTGAATCCGAACACTTGAAAATTCCAAAACAACTTGGCTGAGCTAGCAAATTCATTCATCATTGAATAGTTTTCTTTAGTTCAAATCCAAGCATTCTTGACAACTTAAGTTTATCAATATGCTTATTTTTAAATAAATGGCTACAATATATAGAACATGGTTAAGAAGTTAGTATTGGGTATGATAAAAGAAAGATAACATTTATTGAATTCAAATACTTTTAACTATTTTTCTTTTTGGTAAATTGATTGAATATGAAAGTATAATATTTCTGCTCACCCTACTATCTTACGTAGGCTGTGCAAATGGTAGAACCGAACCTTACCAAATTTCGTTATACCTGCTGGTTCGGTATTTTGAAATCTCGTACCGTTTGCCAAACAGAAAATTTCAGCTTGGTTCAGTAAATTACCGATTCAGTACGGTTCAATTTGATTCGGTACAAAAAAAGGGAAAAATTATTGAATCAAAAATAATTTGTCTTGAATACATATGTAAATTATAATATGCTTCCTACCACTCTAAACACTAACCATCCAATGAAGTTGAATTGAAATTATAAAGAATACATCAGAGACGCTCTAGCCTCAGTCCCCTCTCCAAAAATTACTTTAGCATCATTCAAGTTTTGGACTGTACCTCTGTAAATTACAAACCTTGGCCGAGAGAGAGATGGTGGAGGCGCGATGGGGGTAGGTGATGCGGCGGCGCGGTGGGATTTAGAATTGAAGAAGAAGAAGATTTGGGTTTTGCTCTAGTAGAATAAAAGTGAAGGGGCTAGGATGTACTAAAATCAACTAAAATCTAACAATAACCAACGACACTAATATTAAACTAAATATATTCATACCTCCAGAAAAAACTGAACTCAAAACAGCAAAGTCTAAGGGCATGTTTGTTTGGTGTTTGGGAAATAAATTTGGTAGAGTAGTGGAGGTTTGTGAAATAATCTCGATTTGCGTAATATTGTTTGTTTGGGTTTTGAGAGATCGGTTTGAGAAATAAAGTAAATGTAGGTTTTTTTTGGAAGAATTAGGTTGTAGGTATAAGATGTGTAAGACTTTATGTCAAATCATGTTTGTTGTGAGATAAATTGTGTAAGATATATGTTACTTTATATCAAATCAGAGTAGAGTTTGTATATGTTTTGTTTAGAAATAAGAAAATTCTTGTTTGTTTGGGTTTTGAGAGAATAGTTTGAGAAAATTGAGAGATGAAAAATTTATTTCAGAAAATAGAAAACATGTTTGTTTGACATTTTCCAAACACGAAATTTTTTTGGGAAACGCCAAACAAACAGGCCCTAAGAACTTTATTAGTGGATTTGGGCTCATAATTGTGCTTAATATATATGTATTTGATAAAGTTTGTACATGCATATCTTTAATTTTGTATTTTGTTATTTTAGTTTTTGAGTTTTATTTAGTTTTAAAATTCTTTTTTCTTTATATTCTTTCAAGAAAATAATTTTCCACTCATGTTTTCTTAAGGGTCAATTTGGATGGGTTTCGGCTCGGTTTTGCGGGTTTCGGTTTAAAAAAATTGGTTTGGGTGGTTTCGATGAAACCTTTGAGACTTCATTTGGATGAGTTTTGACTCTTGGGTTTTGTGGTTTGAATAAGTTGAAACCCCACTTGGATTGAGTTTGGATGTTGGGGTTTCAGAAAAAAAGTAGGTGATATGTGTCAAATCAATGTCTTTTTTAGTGAGAATTAGGGGAAAAAGTAGGTGGTAGGTGTCAAATCAATATTTTATAGGTTTGAAGAGTTTGAGTGTAGGTTTTTGAATAGGTTTTTGATTGTTTTATGGGGTTGACGAAAACTCATTTGAAAGGGTTTTGGCTCGATCTCACGAAACCCGCGAGATCGGGCCAAAACCCATCCAAACACAGCCTAAATATTTACTAATCTGTATAGTATTAGTACTTTTTTGTGAGAGTTTCCTAGCTACTAGGTCTAGTTAAGTTACTTTTTCTCTTAATTGGCCAACTATAGTCTATAGTAGTAAGCAAAAAGCAAACATTTTGTGATTCCTAAATGAAAAAAGTCCCAAACATTTAACGAAACAAGTTGGCTTTGGAAGCAATTTGTTCAGTCAAGTTGCATCTCTTTATTGGACACTAAAAACACTTTTCAATTTATAATAGAAAATAATATAATATTTCTGTTTATATTTCCTTCAAGGATTCAACAATATAAACATCTTTCAACGAAGAGCTTCACACAAATTAATAAATAAGAACAACAATAATATTCAGCAGGTACTTAATTTCCAAATCCAAATTTGTCAACTAGCATTAGGGTCAATTTTTTCCCCCAGATAATTTAAAAAATCATTACATCAAGATCACACGTCAATATCACTACATCAGAAAATCTATTGAATTACAATCGAAGAAGAAAAATCAATTACCGAAAACTAATATTGAGCTAGAGCAAAACCTACATCGATGGGTGTTAATCAGTTGAAACTTGGGACCTCTTAGTCCTAGGTCTCGACCTTACCAATGAGCTACAACCTCATTGACACATTAGGGTCAATTAAGTATGGTGACAATGTCATGTCCACTTATTTAGCCACCCATATTGCACAACATCTATCCTAAATGCTAATTAAGATCATAATTACCTTATGTAAAACAGATTCCTAGAAAGAAACACGACAATTAGGGCTCAAGATCCTCTGTACCACTTTTGGTACTTAAATGTATCACCACTAATTGATTGACATATGCATATGTGAGAATTATTATAATTGTCATATTGCAAGTATCAATTAATTAATGGTGATACACTTAAGTGGTACACCAAAAGTGGTACAGATGATCTACACCCGACAATTAGAGCTTTCAGCTATACGAGTTGATCTAGACTCAATTTTTTTTTAACACTTGATTCTTTTTTGGTCCACTTCTGATACCTTTTATAAACTAGGTCTTTCCCTCGGCCCCATCCAATACGCCTGGACAATATCCTACTAAAAAAGGTTGCACAATGTCGAGTCAGAATATATTGTCGTAATAAATTTTACAAATCTTTCAACAAGAATGACATTTTGTATTTTGTAACATAGTTTGTATATGTCTTGCAAACAATAATCCATTATTTTGAATAAAAATAAGATCCAAAGAATTATTAAAATCTTCACCATTGTTATAGTCTATGAATTTTTTTTTTAATCCATTTAATATTTCATGTTAGCTCACCAATTCAAACTTTTTTCACAATATATATTCAATTAGCACCGACATAATTTGACCAATTACTTCAATATATTTTTTAGAAATTGTCAAAAAACAACGATACCAATAATGTATCAAACTTAATAAATATTATTATAGATGAGAACGAACATACAAATTAAGCTCATAAATGAAAATATCAACTAATACTTTTTTGGATTTACGATAAGACATAGTGAATATTACAAAAACAAATTAATACATATATATATATATATTAAGCATTTATAATATTTACTTATTAATCATCAGATTCAAATCTTTAATAGTACATCGATATTTCTTTATATGTTTCAAATTACAAATTCTTTTAATCAGATATATTAATTATTAGTAGATTTTTAGTAAATCAAATCGGTCTATGTTCGTAATCGTGAACAAATTCTGTATTGCGAATCCCTTCAATCAGATTCTAAATCCATTAAATATCATAATTAATTCAATTGAATTTTGTATGTACATACTATCAATTTCTTTTTTTTTTTGGTAAATATGTATGGATAAAATTAAAAATTGGATAGAGCCCACCGCACAAGGCCAACTCATCTTTAAAGTGTACCAACCTAACAACCTTCCAAATCTCAACCTCATCCACTAATTACTTTATTTGTCTTTCTCACCTCACCAACTTGGTCAAAATGTCAAATGTCCTTTCCTCTTTTCCTTTTCTCCATCAAATGCTTCCAAACTACTGGCTAACCGCCTACTAACCCTATTTAATAATTTCTCTTCTCTTTCAAGTCTCATCTTTTTGGCAGGTGTATATGAGTCGATAAGTATCGAACGACACTGTTTTTATTTTATATGAATATTTTATTAGACTTAGTATTGTGTTTGAGTCTCGTTTCCTCATTCAATGAATCGCTCTCAAATAAGCATACGTCGAGTATTGAATAAATTTCATCATTCAATGAATCGCTCTCAAATAAGCATACGTCGAGTATTGAATAAATTATAGGAGTATATGTATTTTATCAATTTTTAATTTATCTGATAAAGCATGAATCGGGTTTTAAAAATTTTCGAAACAAAAATAGAAATTCAAACTCATTTAATTTGTATAAACAAACCCAACTCA
Organism: Penstemon barbatus; assembly: GCA_003313485.2. Taxonomy (NCBI): domain Eukaryota; kingdom Viridiplantae; phylum Streptophyta; class Magnoliopsida; order Lamiales; family Plantaginaceae; genus Penstemon; species Penstemon barbatus. The sequence continues at coordinate 18,127,696 of CM064878.1, read as the reverse complement.
AATTATTTTTTTATCGGATATGCTCGAATCAAATATAAAGTAATTCAATTTAATTTTGTGGACCCCACACCCCACCGTCAACTCAATATATATACCAACTTTTCACTTCTCTCAAACATGACCTCTCTTTTTCTCTCATTTTCTCCTCTGAAATATTCCCTTTTCAGGTTTTCTTCACATCTACATATTGTATAAAAAAGTAATTTCCAGAGAAAAAAGAAAAAAAGTTTTAATTTTTCAAATATCATGGGGCGTTCACCTTGTTGTGAAAAAACACATACCAATAAAGGTGCTTGGACTAAAGAAGAAGACCAACTTCTTATTAATTACATCCGTACCCATGGTGAAGGCTGCTGGCGTTCCCTCCCCAAAGCAGCAGGTACAACTGTATATTATTTATGAGAAATTGATATTAATTCTTTGTTGTTTAAGGTAAATCAAAGTAGAAATGAAAGTGAATCAAAAAAGTTGAGATCTTTTTCTTTTTCTTTTTTGGTTACAGGATTGCTTAGGTGTGGCAAAAGTTGCAGATTGAGATGGATAAATTATTTGAGGCCTGATCTTAAAAGAGGCAATTTCACTGAAGAAGAGGATAAAGTCATTATCAAACTTCATGCTGTTCTTGGAAATAAGTATGACCTTTTCCCTTCTATTTTTAAATTTGAAGGTTTTAATCTTAGGTCATGGAAAAGTTATCTAATTTGGACCAGATAATAGTTTTGTTTAGGTGATTGGTTGATTGATGGGAAAGGACTCAATTTTGTTTTGTTTTATTAAGGAACTTTAATTCTGTTTTATCCTTTTGTATTTCCATGTTTACTGACTCTGTTTCTAGACAGAGTAAAAGGAAACAGAGGGTTAGTACAAGAATCAAATTTATTTCGAGATAACAATATTATTCTATTTTCTTTTCAAGATCTTTTAAACTTGAAAAAAAAAAAAAAAAAAAGAATAAATGAAGGGGTGTAAATGAGTTGAAGAACATTGTTCAAGTTTTTTATCTGTTTGAAATCGTATTCGAGTCAGATGTGATTGTTTAACGAGCTTCTTAACTGAACTCCAACAAGTTTCAGGTCAACATTAAGTCAATTTTAAATCGAGCTTCAAATTTTTATCAATTATTCAGTTATTCAAATTATTCAATTTTAAAAGTTATAAGTACAAACTAACTTTTATCAAAACAAGCTGAATATCGAGCAACTTTGTTTGATTTTCGGTAGTACTTGAAATAAGTATTTACCTAATATCTAATATTTTCGATGGTATATGATTTTTTCTTTTTCAGATGGTCATTGATAGCTGGAAGATTGCCCGGAAGAACAGACAATGAGATCAAGAATTACTGGAACACGCACATTAAACGCAAGCTTATAAACAATGGCATCAACCCTCAATCCCACCGCCCAATCTCCTCCACCTCCACCGCCACACCCGCCACCATCAAAACTTGTTTAGACTTCACAAACTCATCTCCACAGCCTTCAAAAGTAACCACTTCCTCTATAATATCCCCCACAAAAAGCATATTCATACCCACAACATATAACTACTCCTCATCAGTTGATGACACCATTGGCAACAGTAGCCTCACGGAGGAGTCTCCGCCTCCGCCTCCGCCATCAGAGAAAAACGCCGCCCCTGCACTTGACTTAGAGCTATCCATAGGTCTGCCTTTTCAGTCCAAGTGTACAAAAAGTACTACTTTTAATTACTCATCATCATCATCAACGAGTTTATCTGACTTCTTGCGGCCGCCCGCGACGGATGCAGCGGCGAAACCTGTCTCCGCGGTGGCTGTGGTGGCGCAAGCTATGTGCCCGTGTAAGTGGCAGTTGGGATTGCAGAAGGGTCAGTTGTGTAATAATTGCCAACCTTTTGTTGGTTTATACAGATATATTGCTAATTAGTTAAATCACTATGTAATTGTAGAGATTTTAGGTTAATATATTAAAAATATATTTGTAACTTTTTTTGGTTAAACTAAACCATGAGGCTCTCAGAGTTATGGATTTATGATTATTAGGAAGAAGTTTTCTAAATCATTCTGTAGTTTTATATCGCACATATTTTAAATAACTAACTTTGATCATAACATATAATTTTGAGAAAATTGCACTTCCCCTCTTAACTTAAAGTCAAGTTGTACTTTCCTCCTTGAACTTTAATTTTTGGCACTTTCCATAATGAACTTACATTAATGTTGCACCTTTCCCCTTGAACTCTTTTTCGACCACTTTTCCGGTCAAAGAGTTCGGTGCACCTTTCCCCTTGAACTCTTTTTCGACCACTTTTCCGGTCAAAGAGTTCGGGTGAAAGTGCAACACAAAAATTCAAGGTGGAAAGTACAACACAAAAGTTCAGGGTGAAAAGTGCAACAAGAGAGTAAGTCTAGTGAAGAAAGTGTAACTCGGCTATAAGTTTAGGGGGGAAGTGTTGATGAATTTAAACATAAAATTGTAGCTTACACTCGATTTTAAACTCATCAATATATAATTAAATTACAAATTGAGTTAATCACATGCGTTGTGATTTCTGACTACCAATTACAATTAATATATATATATATATATATATATATATATATATATATATATATATATATATATATATATATATAAATGAAAAAAGGAAAAGTCAATGGTTGAATGAAATTGTATAGATTAGTAAAACCCATTGGAGGAAAGAAATTGAAGTGTGTGACATAATTTTAGATGGACTTTGGAGTTGCGTAAGAAAATATATGCTGATTTCTTCTTATTATTATTCCCTCCATTCTTTTTAACAGTCGTTTAGGGTTGTTTCACAAGAATTAATGAATCATTTAATGTTCTAAATTTTAGGAAAATAAAAAGGTAGTTAGACAAAATTACCCTTGAAAAACATGAGTAAATATTTTGTAGTTCCCCATAATCCTCTCTCTATCTTGAAAATGAAAAAGAGTAAAAATGTCAAACTAGCATTTAAGTCTATCTTAAAATTCTAAACTGACATGTAAAAAAGAATGGAGGGAATATTATTTTTGTCCTTTTAAGTAGTTGACATTTTAATTAGGTGCAGGCAAGAAGCTGTTTTCAGATAAATTCCGTATGCATAATAGTCACGCATGTTTTTTTTAATTACATGAGCTTAAATAAACGAAAAAAATATAATTAATTTGAAAGTTTTTGGTTCATCTGACGGCTGAGAAGTGAGAACAACTAGTAACTGAAAAACTCTCGGAGTCTATAGCGTTGAAAATAAAATGACCAGGCAAGGCAAGTTTAGATGGAATTGATTACAGATTTGTTAAATTCAGCTAGTTGCCGTACATGACAAATCTAATATCATTTGAATTTTGACAATATATATTTACTCTTCCTTGATGAGTTGAATATAAAGGAAAAAGAATATTATTACACATTACCCATGCAAAATCTGATTTTGATTTTTGGATCGCTATTTTTGAATTTTTTTTTTTTCTTCTCTTCCTAACCACAATTTTGGGATAATTGATTTTATTTGCCTTTTCTAATCGCAGTTTCAGAACAAAAATTAAAAATAACAAATTTTTTTCTCCAAAATCCTAAATGCAATTTTGGAACAAAAAACTTTTTAAAGAGAACATTATGCTCTTCCTAATCACAAATTTGGGACTTTTTTTCTTTTTTTTCTTCTGCTCTTTCTAATTGTGATTTCGAAACTAAACTTAAAAAAGACAATCTTTTTTTTTGTTCTAAAATCCAATTGCTATTTCGGAACAAAAATCGTTGAACAAGAAAAGTTTTGCTCTTCTAATCGTAATTAGAAAGAGCCAAAAAAGAATTTGTCCCAAAATCGTGATTGGTAAGAGTTGAGTAATAATAGCTGATTGATTGTTGTAAAACAATAAAAAAATAAAAATTATTTTTTAAATCATTAATTAATTTTTTATTTCAAAATCTCGATTAAGAAGAGCATGGAATATAATAATTTTATCCCAAAGTCGCGATAAGGAAGAGCAGGAAAAAGAATTATTTTTTGTCCCAAAATCGCGAATAGGAGCCTTCAAAAAGCCAAAATCAGATTTTGCTTGGTTCGCTGCATTTTAATTTTGCATGACCCCTGTTAATTTTTTTTTCCCTTTTTTCTTTAAATCATGGTCAAGTTCTTCAATTAAGATTCATCAACCTGCAAGTGAAGTTCACTTTTTCAATTGGGCCGAAACCCAACTCCGCTTCATTTAGTAACTTATGGGGTAAAATTGTCAAGTCAAATACTTATGGGACAACCTTACCGGCAACAATAAATTTTGGGACCAAGTTTTCTTTTCCATATTTAAGTTCAAGTACTATTCAAATATATTTTATTTTTATAAAATTATATTTTTAAGCTTTAAAATATCACTAAAAGACCATGTATGTATTCGATCAATAAGTTCAATCCCGCCCAAGAACCGTGAATTTCGGAAAAATTACGAGTCCACAAGCTATAATTGATGTTAAGAAAGTTTACGAGGGTGGTAGAGGCAATTAAACATCTAATTTGGTAAACTAATTAGATGGACAAAAGGAAAAACTTAGTTGTAAAAACTCAAAATATACACTAAAAATGCACATGGTACTAATTAAATTTAGAAACATTAATGGTGATTTTCGAATCTAGTTCTTGTTCCTATATGAACATTCTATGTGAATGACGCTTATTCCTCTACCTAAAAAGACCTACTTTATAATTTTGTTGATTAAAAATCTCTTTTCATAAATTAATGATCACACAACAAACAACTCACTATATTATATTGTTAAACAATAGGAGTATATCACAAAATGCAATAGGTATTTTGAATTTAAACAAATGAAAAATACCTTGAAATTCATCTAGTTAAACATATTTCCAAGCTGCAAAATAACATTTCTAGCTAGATGCAATAAATTAGTTAAAATTGTTTCTTGTTGTTAAAATAATAATAATAAATTAATGAATGAAAAAGGGATAAAAGAACATGCGCATGTTTGGATGGTAGGTAACCTAATCTGTTAGAACATGCTTAGTACTATATTAAAAAAAAGTAAAGAAAAAAAGGATATAAAAAATTATAAGATGAAATTAAAGAAAACAATAGGTTAGATGAAGGTTGGTGGCTAGTGAAAGTTGTTGTGATATATATATATATATATATATATATATATATATATATATATATATATATATATATATATATATATATATATATATATATATATATGAAATTATGAATCATGCATGTGAGAAACAAAGAATTTTAGGCCGGCCAAACATATATTGTATGTTTTTTCAAGCATAATCCAACTATAATATGTACTAATTCAAAACAGTAATTTCTTTCCTTTTTCACTATCTAAATTATGAAATAATAATGTAGTTTTGCGTATAGTTTGTCAATCAATTATAAAATTTAAATGATCGATATAATTAAAATGGTAAGAGCACGGAACATCATTTTGTTTTCTGAATAATTAATTAAAATAGACTTAACTGCATCTAAATTATAAATAAATTAAGTATTAGTATTAAGTAATAAATTTAGAGGTTGAAATACACTTGCTTTTGTACGTAGAATAAAAAATGAAAGGTAGAGTTATATTCACATGATCACATGCTCTCACTCTACCCATGTACTCTGCGGCGTTGTTAAGCTCCAATGTCATGTGCCAAGTTTAATCCTTTTCCAACTCACCTATTTCCTTTTTTTTTTTTTTGGTTACATCAACTCTCTCTCACGTATTTCTTTTTAACTTTCTAATATTATTTTTTCTTTAGTAAGATTCTCTGTTTGTTTGTTTGGTTTTTTTTTTTTTTTTTTTTTTTTTGTTCCAAAAAGGTGAAATCGCTCACCCCGGGCGCCCCTCACCTCCCTGTCCGACGAGATTGTGAGAGGAGGTAAATCATGGTGACTCAACCGGCAACAGAGGCTGGGACCAGTACTCACTGCGCACAAGGAGCCCCCCTCATTTTTTGAGAGGTTGCTCCCACACTGCCGCTGGTGAGGTTCGATCATTGGTCACTTGTTCCAACTTCCCCCTCTGAGACCAGTTAAGTTGTCCATGCGGACTGGTTTTTTTTTTAACAAATATTGTCAATGGTGACGGTATGTTTCAGGATTTTTAGGGTGAAATACAGATTTTCTTCTTATGAGTTGGTATCAGTTACTCCCATAAAGTATTATTTGTAATATTTGCTCGCTTCTGTTATAGTTTTGGAGTTTTTATTTCAAAATACTCCCACCTCTTTTATAAATATAAATAATAAATTACCTTATTAATTATCAAAAAAAAAAAGATTGTCTCTTTATTAATTATGAATACATTCATCTATCAAACAACATTATATTTCTTTTATTTTCTTCCATTATTCGATCTCATATTTTTTCTTTATTTCATCTAATTTTTTTTTTATTTCTATTTCAAGTGACGTGTGAAATTATATGTAAGATAATACAGTGATGAGTGTATATATATATATGAGATAATAAATAGGGTGGTGGCCGTTGGTATGATATAGCTTTAATGCTTGGTTGGTATTTCATCCATTCTATTTTAATGGTCGTTTTAGAGATTTTTTTCTATTTAAAATTAATTGGCGCTTTAGTATTCTAATATAACATTAATTACATATTTTTCAATTTTATCCTTATTTATTCTTTATTTTTTTTCTCTCTCTTATTTTAATCAATTGAACGAGATAGAATAAGAAATCATTAATTGAAGGAGAAAGAATAAAAGTCCAGAGTGAAGAGGATTATTTTAGGTATAACTTTAACTTTTTCCTAAAATTTAGACTAATTATTAACTTTTTTAATATCCGTGCAAAAGCTTAAAACAATAATTAAAATGGAATGAAGGGAGTATCGTCGTGACTTTAAATACTATAACTATACCTATTTTTCTTTTTCAACTACTAGTAATCAATTTATATATGGGGTCTACTTATTAATTGTTCTCCAATAAATTATAATATTTCGGCACGTCATTTTATCCATAAAACTTCATCGATATTCGTGACTGGGTACTCTTCAATTCGTGCTCGAGGCTACTTGAAGATGGGTCGAAAATAAATGCAAAAATGAACTAGCCAGAAAGCCTTCAAATTGGGCTGCATTTGTGTCCGTAGGTCATGGACTCGCATGAATCTTGAAGGTCTGAAGCAAATTTCAATGCATGATTTGCACCACCCTATGCACACAAGAGGAGAGACTTTTTGTAGCTAGGTAGTTACACCACTACATTGCAAAATCATATATAAACCTCAAGTTTTTTCATTTCACTTTCAATGTGGGATAAAAGCCACTTGTATTTATTTTCTTCCATTTCAAAGAGTGTACTTTGTGTGTCAATTTCTCATTCACCCGAACTCCGAATTTGACATAATTTACACTGTTTTAATCTACTCTAGTAGTAGATTATAAATCCGCAAAGACCTGATACTTTTCTCAAAGTGAGTCCCACTTAAATTATGTCCAAGTTACTCCATTATCTTACTATTTTTCCAACAGAAAATTAATTTTAAAGTAGAAAAATTTTCAGGTATTATTTGGAATGTTAATTATTTATTGAATTCAAAATTTGAAGACTCAACATTTTTTACTTTTTTTTTGTTTTGATAATTCAATATTTTTTACTTTTACTGACCTTGTAGTTGCAGCCAATAAGGCCGTAACCCATTGATAAAAATTAAGACAATTAAGGCTGAAGCTCCGGACTAAGAGGTCCTCTAATGCATAATTCTTGAATTACTAGAAAGGGATTTTCGCACATCACCCCTCAGTTTTTTCTAATTTTCGCACATCCCCCCCCCCCCCCCCCCCCCCCCCCCCCCCCCCGATTTTGCCCAATCCAAATTCTGACCAATTTTTCCATCGGAACGGGAGCACGTGCACAGCATGCCCAATTTTAAAGGGTAGAACGGTAATATTACTTTCATCATAACTTCCCTCTTAACCACTAAATCCTCACATGCCTCTCACATACGTTTAAGTCTTTCTCTGTACAAAAAATTTAGGGCTTACCACCTATTGATTTAAGTAAGAGGAAAATCAGAAAGAAATATGAAAATCAGTGGGTTATTTGAACGATCTACAAGTAAGAGTAGACAATGGACGCGAAAATAATTGAGAAGTTGAAGCAGTTTGTACTTGTAATTTTTTGTTGGAAGTGACAGATGGCCCATTTGAATTGGACTTTGGGATCGGAACTTCACTTGCAGAATGATTAATTATATACAATAAATACTTTTAAGTATGGAATTTCAAATGCTAAAGCCCATTAAGAAATTGTCAGCAACCAAACTCATATATGAAATTCATTTTAATTTTTTGTTAGTAACAGTATTTTAAAAATTGGAAGACATTGTCAGCAACCAAACTCATATATGAAATCCATTTTAATTTTTTGTTAGTAACAGTATTTTAAAAATTGGAAAATGTCTATCTTCAGTAATTAGTATAGGAAAAAGTTTCACATTTCGTCTTCTTAATTTAGAATTAATTCCATTTCTTTTTTCTACCTAATTTTTGTATGGTTAATTAACTTGCCTCCATCAGCTTCTTAAGTCATAGTACTTCTGAACTTATAGTCGTTCGACGATGGAATACTACAGAAACATAATTAAATGATAAAAATAGTATAACTAAAAATATTTTACTTTCTAATTTTTTAAATATTATGACAGTTCGATTAAAGTAAAGTGCTGGAATTAATCTGAATATGACCATGCGCCAGTACATAATGATTGACATATATAGTTACTACAAGATAACTTGTAAACACATACAGTACATTCAGAAACAATACATGCATCCAATTCAGAAACTAATTAAAAGACACAACATGATACACAAATAATAATAGGACTTTTTACATACTACTAGCTAGTAATTAAAAAAAAGCACAATTGGGCATGGTACCAACTAAGATCGATTCGATCTCATCTGGCACCGTTCATCGGTAATATTATATGACCCCTACTGGTGTCATATCCAGTGCTTGTACTATTACCATAGTCGTCGTTGCTATTTAATCCATCGTCAATACAGTATAAATCCATCTCTTGGGACTTATAATTGTGTTCATTTTCAGGGTGCTTTCTATCTCGTTTTAGCCCCCCGAGTTCCATAGCAACTTCTTTCATAGTAGGCCTATCTTTTCCTTTCCCGTTTAAGCATACTTGTGCAAGATTAGCAACTTGTATTAGCTGCTCCTTGTTTTCCTCGCTCACAATACCATCATCAAGAACATCGAATAGGCGTTTCCCCCTTAGTTTAGAAAGAAAAAACACAACAAAATTTTTCTCTTCCTCTGGCCTATTACGGCTTACTACCCTCATGCCTGTTAGTAGCTCCACGAGAACTGCTCCAAAGCTATAAACATCACTTTTCTCGGTTAACTGGCCTGTTTCCATGTATTCAGGATCTAGGTATCCAAATGTCCCTTGAACCGATATAGTTAAGTGAGTTTGATCTAAATGAACCAATTTGGAAGCTCCAAAATCCGAAACTTTGGCTGTGAAATCATTATCCAATAGGATATTTGATGACTTTACATCTCGGTGTATGATCGTAGTGAAAGCATCAGTGTGTAAATACGAGAGCACACCTGCAGTATCCACAGCTATACTCAAACGACGGTCCCAATTAAGGAAATCAACATTTCTCGTCTTTGGCTGTTTGCAGTGTAGATGTTCATAGAGTGTTCCATTGCTGATGAACTCATAAACTAGAAGGGGGACTTGCCCTTCCAAGCAACAACCGATGAGCTTGACTACATTCTTATGGTTGATTTGAGAAAGAACAACGATCTCATTGACAAATTGATCCACTTGGTTTGAGCTAACTTCTTTAGATTGTTTTATGGCGACAATCTTGTTTTCTATGATGCCTTTATATACAGTGCCAAAGCCTCCTTGACCAATGATCATGCTGTCATGGAAATTGTTTGTTGCCTTTCGTAGCTCCGTTAAACTGTAAATCAATCTTGCCGTGTTTCGTTCTATTTGTTTGAGTTTTTGCTGTAATAATGTGCCACCATTTTGAAGAAAGTTCCTTTTCTTGTCCTTGTTGGAACTTCTTCTCTTGAGTTCTAAGTATATCAAACAAATAACCAACAACATAACAATAGCCCCCAGAGCAAGACCTGCGCGCATATGTGTTTTCAATTATATATGTGTAATTAGCTAGCTTCATCATGATCTATGTAATAATTAATATAGTTTAATTTGCAAATTAACCTGCTGCAAGTCTGTATGCAAGAGATTCACCACGAACGCAACCACCTGGACCTGGTCCTTGTTTTTTGTATCCCTGGCGGCATTTACAGTGAAATCCCCCTACAGTGTTGGAGCAGTACTCATTTTCTGTGCAGTTGTGGAGCGTTGAATCTTTGCATTCATTTATGTCTGCAATAGTCATCATGTAGTCTAAGCATTTGATGAAAGCTTTCATATTTAGATCACACACAATATATAGATTATAGCAGACAAAATGACCCCCGTGGAAGAAGAAATTAGTCGACTGGAATGGGCTAAAGTAGAGGAGCAGAAGAGGGAATTAGCGTAATTGATCGAACCTCTGATCATGATCAACATGTATCAATCGAAATACTAAATATCAAACAAAATACTACTACTAATTAACAAAGTATTATAAAATACCTGGTTTGAGGCATGCTTAAATCAACACTCTATTTAGAGCTAAACGCAAAATCCCTCCGTTTTTTGTTTTTCTTTAGAAACAGAATGCATTTGAAATTACTTCATAAAGCATACAAAAGTTTTTATCAAATTTTTAAGTGAACAGGTCAACAGGGGTTATTGACAATCTTTTAGGTTGTCTTTAATGGGGGAATTTTTTGTCATTTCGGCTTGTAAGGGATTTTTTGCTAATAAAAATAATACCGATTTCTTTATAATTAGGCGAAGCACAAGGGGTGTTTTTGCATTTCACTCCTCCGTAGAATTTCGCATTGTCTTGGTGCTGAATTTATGACAAAATCAGCAATAAAATTTTCGAAAGTGATCTTGCAACCATACCTTGAGTGCAACCTTCATCTAGATATGGATTTCCTTGATAACCCACCGTACAGTGACATCGATACCCGTAGCCATTAATCGGCTTATAGCACTCTGAATTGAGGCCTTTACACGCATAACTTGAAGAATTCGTATGCACATCCTCACACGTCCCATTGCCAACAGCCCAATCAGCCACCATAGGAAGCCTTTCAACATTCCTTAAGTTGGTAAAATTATCCGGAGAAAAAGTGAAGGCACTCTCCTCCACAAGAAAAGCATAGTTGCAATCATTAAAGCCCCACACATGGGTGTTATTATCAAAGCTTCCCATAGTCAAGTTCACTTCCAAAACATCTTTAGGAAAACTAGTATGGCAACAACCTACACCTGTGCATGAACCTGGTTCCAATTCATCTTGTGCATAGCACATAGCAGTGCAACCAGTCGCATAGTACTGGCCGTTTTGTCGCCACCCTGTGATGTAGCCATATGCGTTACAACCCAGAATAGTGAATCTGTTTGCGGTGTTATTCACGGTCATGTATAAAGGCAAACGTATAAATGGCCTGTTATAAGTGTTTCTGGTGCCATTTTGAAAATAACAGTCGCGGGATATGTACTGCAAGAGTCTGAGTTGTCCATCAAGTGATATGTTTGTGATTTCTATTGTGGTGTTTGTAATGAATAGTTTAGGAGGGTCTGAAGATGTTTGGTTGCGGCAAGTGACTAAGAAACTACGGTGTTGATAACAATCTCGTGTCGTGCCGAAAGGATATGGAATGCTTATGTTGCCGCACTTATCAGTACAATTGGGTTTTGCCAAAGGGAAATCAGCTGGAATTAATGTTGGTGAGAGGATTAGCAGAATTATTATTGTAAGTCTTATGAATTGGAATTCTTTAGATATTCCCATGATTTTTGGGTAATAACTAAACTAACAATGTGCAGGTAGGAGAAATAACATTAGAAATTCGATCGAGATTATATAAGACTGTTAGTATAGTAGTATAGCTAGAGCAAAATCCCTTAAACCAGAGCAAAATCCCATTATTCTCTTTTCTACCCTTACCAACACTATGTCAATTTCTTTATTGCCCTTGATCTAAAATATTCAACACGTACTATTATATTAAACAAAAACTCCTGCAAATTTCGAATTTCCTAGTTATCCATTATCATTCAAGTTAAAAGAAATCCAAAATTAGTTTGTTTCAAGAAGTGAAGAAAAAGAGAATTCATTATACATCAACAAGTTTTCGTGGAGTTAAGTTAAGATTTCAATTCAACTAACCATGTATATGCCCAAGAGTCCATATCTGTCTACTTTAATGATTCAATCTTTTAATTCTGTTTAATTTTAATTCTCATACTTCTCCACTTTCACTTAATAAAAATGATAATAATAACAAATATAATAATAAAGAAAACTAATAACTTTAATAATAGTAAATTAAACATTGTCATTAATATTAAGAAATTTTATATCGACATTAACAATAATAAATTTAATAAAAACATTACAACAAATATAAGTAGAAAATTAAAGCCTTACAATATTATAAATAATGAAATTAATTAATGTCAATTTTTTAAATAAAAGTACAAAGACTAAGATTTAAAAATAAAATTAACCCAAATTTGCGTAATAAAATAACATAAAAAAAAAACAAATATCCTAGGCGAGTTGTCGAGTTGCCTAACGCAATTAAGAGGTGGGTGGGACGATCCCAGGTGGATGAACCACTACCCCTCCATCCTCATCCCCCCCCACCCCTTGAGTCATTGAAGTTAGAAACTCATCTCCTTTCCCCGTGGATTCCCCTTCCCCTTGGAGCATTGGAGATTGCTTAAAAAAAAAAAAAAAAAAAGGAAAAACAAGGCTTGCTTCTTGCTTTTAGAGAAGGGCAAATGAAGAATTAAAACATTATTGAAAGGGGTAGAATAAAGAACTCGAAATTTTCACTCTGGTATTAGGAGTTCTGCTCTGGCTATATCAACAGTCATTATATATAATATGCATAATGTCATGTTGATCAAGTTAAAAAAAAAAAAAAAAAAGTTACTGCCATAATGATGCATGGTAGTTATAATGTCAATGACATCTAATGTCATATTGACCAAATCAACTGCATGTACACTTGTGTAGTTTATTAGTTGACTTGTAAAGTTAATTTTAAATTTCCAAGTTGTAATTTCACGGTAAGATGGTTAAGGGTATGTTTGTCTCGGTCGCTGCTTTTAAATTTTCACAAACAAATGTCATAATAAGAAAAAAGTTCTCTTATCCTTAAAATAACTTACACAAGTTTTACTTTGTTTTGCAATAAATAACACTTCTGTTACTTAACTTATATCACGTAACAAACATGAACATATTTCTTACAATATTTCTCTTATTTTTATAATCTATAAAACCTATCAAATTTCATTTGAAACAACTTTCACAAAATCCAAACAAATAATATTATGAAAATGGAGAAATTTTCAAAATTTCAATTTTATTTATGAAACTATTTTCATAAATGCGAGACAAACATGGCCTTTCCATTTCACTCTTCTGTTATGCGGTCCATATAATATTGTTTGCTCAGCTAGAGACATCTTAATAATGGATTTTTGGCAAGTTACCCCTATGATATGTCTAATGAACAATTTATCTTCCTATAAAATAAAAATAGGCATATTATCTCCTTATGATACAAATATATGAGTGTTTTACCTACTTTCTCGTGGATGTGTTGCACATATGCTCTACATTGCAACGATGATTTTAATGTGAAAAATGATCAATTTAACCTCATGTTGATATCTTTTCAATTTTACCCATGGCACTTTACCTACCCATGTGAAATTGTCTAAAGAACAATTTGTTCCATGTTGAAACTGTAAAAATCTAGAGGAAACAATCTACAAATTTTACAAAAACACAGGAGGTAAATTGTGTTTTTAATAATAACAGGGAGTAATTTGTTATTAGCTCTCTGAATAATGCAATGAAACCTTTTGAAAACTTTCACTTTTTCGTTTTCGATATTCTTTCAAGGGTGAATATTAAGTAAATCTCTGAATTAACAAAAGCTACCGCAAAATAGTTTAATTTTGACAATTTTTAACAGCCTTTTTAGGGTTCAGAAAAGTCTCACCGTCCGTTTATTATATATTTTTTAGAATATATTCACTATCAATCATTACATAAAAAAATCATTTCAATAATTATACAAATATAAAAAATTACAAATAATAAAAAATATATTAAACTAGAGGAAAATCCAAATAATAAACCACATTAGTATCTATTGTGGTCTACTAAAGTAAATTCCATCTTGGGATTTCGTCTAACATAAAAGGAGAGCTTCATAGGAACCAGTCATCGTAAGACTAATGCTCTTTCTTTGGCTCAAATTTAGAATTCTTATGTTGATAATTCTCTTTTTGTTTTTCTATGCAGTTTAGAGTATATATTGTTTTGAATAAGAACCAAAAACAAGAGAATATTATTTGGTGGAAAAGTAAATCCAGATCGGTACCCAACCTTTTGTGAAAAGTAATACATGGAAAAATCTTTCCACTTTCATAACAAATTCCTTAAAATTTAATGTTCTCTCCTCTGTATTTTTATTGATCATGAAAACCCGATACCGGACTACGATTTTGTGGACAAGTATTACTCCGTGAGAACCAGTCTTTAAGAACTAATTCCTATAAAACTCATAGCTCATATAGTCACCCCATATCCAATTCCTCTCTTCAATCGGAATTGCTGGGGTGTTAGCTGCAGAGCTACAAGCAGGTAGCTCCTTACTCCATACTTTCCTAATGGTCGGAGCCTCACCCGAGCCTCCTTTACTGCCAGAACTCAATGAGAACATCCTTAACAACTGTAAGCTCCTTTAGAAAAGGGCAAGGGAAGAATTAAAACATTATCGAAAGGGGTAGAATAGTGAATTCATTTTTTTTACTGCTCTGGCTATATCAACAACCAATTATATATAATGTCAATGCCATCTAATAATGTCATGTTGATCAAGTCACTGCGAGATTATATATCGAGAGAAATTTTCATAATGATGCATGGTAGTTATAATGTCATGTTGATCAAATCAACTGCATGTACACTTGACTAGTTTATTAGTTGACTTGAAAAGTTAATTTTAAATTTCTAGCCTTATACTAAACTTATAACCTAAATATAATCTTTTTGAATAATAAAACACCTTATACTAAACTTTATTATAAATTTGTGGACTACTCCTTTCTAAGATTGTTGGATTTTTCTAGGATGCGGCCGCCCGAGTTACGCCCTCACATACGGGAGGGTTAATCGGGCCGTCCATTTGGATAAGATTAATCTGGACCGTTGATTTGGTAACTCGGTCAAAGTCAATTGGTAACTGTTGACTTTTAATTAATTTACAATATACCTAAATTATCCTTTTAATTAAATTTTAAAAAAAAATAAAAAAATCGGCCTGTATTGTTAATTACCACTTTACCCCTATCTTATTAATTGAGTTTGACAATTTTGCAAATTGACCCTAATGTTCCGCGATTTTACGAATTTAATTATTTAGCTTGTAAAAAATACAAAAAACATCATTTCATATAAAAAGACATTGTTACCCCCAAATTTGATAATAATTAACTTTTACAATTTTGCAAATTGACCCCTATGTTCCACGATCTTACGAATTTAATTATTTAGCTTGTAAAAAATATAAAAAAACCTCGTTTCATATAAAAAGACATCGTTACCCCCAAATTTGATAATAATTGAGTTTGACAATTTTGCAAATTGACCCCAATGTTCCGCGATTTTACAAATTGAATTATTTTACTTCTAAAAAAATATAAAAAACCGTCTGTCATATAAAAAGACCGCTTTACCCCCAATTTTGATAATTATTGACTTTGATAATTTTGCAAATTGACCCCTATGTTTTTTTATTTTAAAAACTAAATTATTTTGCTTCTAAAAAAATAAAAATAAACGCCTCTTATATAAAAAAGACCGTTTCACCGCCAATTTTTATAATAATTGACTTTGACAATTTTGTAATTGACCCCTATATTTTACGATTTTATGAATTGAATTATTTTGCTTCTAAAAAAATAAAAACAAAAAAAACCGCCTGTCATATAAAAAAGACCGCTTTACCCCCAATTTTGATAATAATTGACTTTGACAATTTTGCAAATTGACCCTTTTGTTTTCTTATTTTACGAATTGAATTATTTTGCTTCTAAAAAAAAAAAAATAAAAACGCCTCTAATATAAAAAGACCACTTTACCCTCTATTTTGATAATAATTGACTTTGACAATTTTGCAAATTGACCCATATGTTTTGCGATTTTACGAATTGAATTATTTTGTCTCTAAAAAAACAAAAAACAAAAACCGCCTGTCATATAAAAAAGACCGATTTACCCCAAATTTTGATAATAATTGACTTTGACAATTTTGCAAATTGACCCCTATGTTTTCCGATTTTACGAATTGAATTATTTTGTTTCTAAAAAATATAAAAAAATGCCTCTAATATAAAAAAGACAAAATACCCTCAATTTTGATAATAATTGACTTTGATAATTTTGCAAATTGACCCCTATGCTTTGCGATTTTACGAATTGAATTATTCTGCTTCTAAAAGAATTAATAAAAAAACCTCTTGTTATATAAAAAAGACCGCTTTACCCCCGATTTCGATAATAATTGACTTTGACATTTTTGCAAATTGACCCCTATGTTTTCCGATTTTACGAATTGAACTATTTTGCTTCTAAAAAATAAAAATAAAAACGCCTCTAATATAAAAAAGACCGCTTTACCCCCAATTTTGATAATAATTGACTTTGACAATTTTGCAAATTGACCCCTATGTTTTGCGATTTTACGAATTGAATTATTTTGATTCTAAAAAAACAAATAAAAAACCTCATGTCATATAAAAAGACCGTTTTACCCCCAATCCTGATAATAATTGACTTTGACAATTTTGCAAATTGATCCCTATAATTTCCAATTTTACGAATCGAATTATTTTGCTTCTAGAAAAACAAAACAAAAAAATCCGCCTCTCAAATAAAAACAACCTCTTTACCCCCAATTTTGATAATAATTGACTTTGACAATTTTGCAAATTGACCCCTATATTTTGCGATTTTACGAATTGAATTATTTTGGTTGTAAAAAAACAAAAAAGCGCATGTCATATAAAAAAGACCGCTCTACCCCCACTTTTGGTAATAATTGACTTTCACAATTTTGTAAATTGACCCCTATATTTTCCGATTTTACAAATTGAATTATTTTGCTTCTAAAAAACCCAAAAAAAAAAAACCGCCTTTCATATAAATAACTCAATTCATAAAATCGGAAAATATAGGGGTCAATTTGCAAAATTGTCAAAGTCAATTATTATATAAATTGTGTAATACCCCAAAAAATTTGATTTTTAGAAATTCCTAAAGTTTCACTTTTGTTTAGTTATAAATCTTTTTGAAGTTATATATATTGAGAAAGTTTAGGAAATTTTATTTATTATGAAGTTGTGCTTTTATGTAAAACTAAAATGATCCTGAAAATAAGAGATATGGGAGATTAAAGTTTTAAAAACTTTTGGAGTGAAAGTGTAATTGATTTCTTGACCAATATGATTATGTTTATTTAGTTTTAAGATTTATTTGCTGTTTTTAAAATTTTGGGGCTAAAGTGCCACTTTTAAAAAACTCAAGGTTCAAAATGCAAAAAAAAAAAAAAAAAAAAAGGAGAATTTTGCAGCAGGACAATTGTCCTGCTGCTGGCCGTGAAAGCACAAGTGGAGGTTTTGTAGCTTATATTCTTGGAGAAGAAATAATGGTTTATCACCCATTATTTTTCATTCATCTAATTATGTTACACACCATTACCTATATGTTTAGCAACAAAAATCAGAAAGAGAAAAATGTGGGTTTGATAATTTCCTTCTACATTTCTTACTTTCACCATTGTCATCTTCTTCCCAAGCTTTACACATACACACACATAATCATAACTTCATCAATTCTTAATCAAATTGAGTGAATGAGTAGTCAAAATTCATCTCCTCGACGAGAGCTTTCTATTGGTACCATTATCCGATGGAAATTTTGGTCGGAAAAATGACGACGGCGGCGGCAAGTGGCGGTCTTTAAATGGGTTTCCTTGCATGTCCCTTTTCCGGTCATTTTTCTGACAATCGAAATTCACCACGGTGTTCTAGGCTTAAAGGAGAGCGGAATGGTGGGTTCGGCTCATTTTCCGGTGCCGGTCAACGGTGGTCAACGGCGGTCAACAGTCGGTCAACAGGGGCTGCTCCGGTCAGCGATTTCATCTCGGAATGGGTATTCCATTTTCGGTCTTCATTTTTCGATTTAAGTTCGTTAGATAGTTCCTTGAGCCTAAATGTTATTGTGCATTAATTACATTGTGGTTAATTTTAGGCTTTAGAGTTTAGTTTGAGTTCGTACTATGTTATGCATGAATCTCGATTAACTCGATTTTAGCTATAAGGATGGTGTAGTTTTGCTTGGTTTAAATAAATGTTTATTAGATATTTGGATCTTGATTTATTTTTGTAAGAAAGTTATTGTTTATAATTTTTTGAAACTTGGGGGGTTATTTTTGAAAGATTTTAAAAGTTCAAGGGTTAGGGATGTGAAAATTTTGAGAGTTTAATGGACTGAAAAATCTATTTTTGTTTGATATTTGGTTATGTTTACTAAAAAAGTATTTATTTTAAAGTTTGTTTCGATATTTTACAAAAATGGGAGTTTTTGAAACATTTGGGGTTATTTTTGTAAATCTAAAAATAAGGTGGGTAAATGTGCTGTTTGGTCGCTATTTTTACATCGTTACTTTTATAAACTTTTGATTAATTGATTTGAAGTAGTGCTTTGATAACTTGTGTTTTAAGATTGAAAATTTGAAAATTTTCCTAAGAAATTTTTTAATGAAAGAACTTTTGTTTCTCATTGTTAGTTTGTGAAGTTATTAAAACTTGTGATTAATTATGGTTTTATAGTGAATTTTTGCTTAAATATCTTTAAACGTTCTTGTGATATTGGGTCTTGAATTATTTTTTTCAAGAAAGTAATGTTTTAATGTTTTGGAAACTTTAGCAGTATACTTTGAATGTTTTCAAAAGAAAAGGGTGTTTAATTATTAGCTTGTTAAATATTTTGGATTTTCTCAAATCTTAAAGTTTAAAAAAAAATGAATACACTTTCGAAAGTTTTAAGTTCTTGTCTAAGATTTTAATTTAGGAAATCATTGTGATATGATTTTCTTTAATTATATTTAAGTAAGATTATAAGATAATTTATTAGTCGTATACGTATCTGCTCAGGTTTCGAATGCAATTCACTGTGGAATTTTGGTCGCCGTAATAAGCTCCTCAGGTGAGTGCTATGTGTTACTTGTGTGTAAGTCTAATGTGCTAGTAGGTCGAGTCATAACTGTAACTTAGTTACTAAACGAACAAGCATGTGATGTATGATAACATAAAGAACCCGGCTGCTAGGACAAGTTACACGTTGAATTATGGTTTATGTCTATGTGCTTATGAGTCATTGATATTGTATGATGAACCGTTATTGAGTTGTTTACCGATTTCCTGTTACTGAACTGTTACTGTTACTGTACTGTACTGTTTACTGTTACTGTGTGGGCCCCTATTTTGGTGTGCGGAATCGTGGATAACCCGGAAGGTAAGGGCCGGAGGGTTACCTCAATCCACCGTAGACCCGCTTCACGAGCCAAGTGTGGAGGTTACACTTGGGGAGTGAATGTCAAACTCCTGACATTTGACGTCAATGCGTATTGTTATGTAAGGTCGCACCTTACTTGGAGTGTTCGGTGGTGGTTTTCCTGACTGTGGATTGGAGGGTAAGAGGAGGACGGCATCAACAAATGTTGGTTACTTATTTAACGTGCTTAAATGGTTATATATGTTAATTTACTGCACTGTTGTATATGCTCATGTATATTATGTTGCATCACGCACAAGTGCACTATAGCCTCACTAAGTTGAACGATCAACTTATGCATTCCGTGTTTCAATCTTTTCAGCTACAGGTATTTGGGGTAAACGATAGTTCATGTTGCGGTTAGATCATCACGATTGCTGTCCCACCCTAGTTCCAGAGAGTAGTTGAACTTTTGTTTAAATTCTTATTTGATTTTATGATTTTCGTTTGAACTCATATTTTAAACCTCTTATAATGTCTAAGTTCATTTTTATTATATCTTGCTAAATATCTTGGTATTTTAGCTAATTTTGTAAAATGAGAATATTTATAGAAAATAATTTTAAATTTTAATAAATATTAATCTTAATCTACTTGTATTTCTGTTGGGTCCCACAAGTTGTTTTACCAAGTCATGTCATCGGTTGAAATTTATTTTAATTACTTTCGCTTTAAACTTAGTATTTTAAAATGTTCTAATTTTGTTTTAAACCGCTTCCGCTTAAAACATTTAATTCCCGATTTTAATTTATCGTTTCCTGTAAAAGGTTTCGATATTTTAACTCTTTTTCAAAATAATAATAACTTTTCAACCGTTATCCGACGGACCCGCGGAATCGGGCCGTTACAAATTGGGGGTAAAGCGGTCTATTTTATATGACATACGATTTTTTTGGTTTTTTTAGAAGCAAAATAATTCAATTCGTAAAATCTAAAACATAGGGGTCAATTTGCAAAATTTTCAAAGTCAATTGTTATAATTGGGGGTAAAGCAGTCCTTTTTATATGAGAGGCGTTTTTTTTTTTTTTGTTTGTTTTTTTAGAAGCAAAATAATTTAATTCGTAAAATCGCAAAATATAGGGGTCAATTTGCAAAATTGTCAAAGTCAATTATTATCAAAATTGGGGGTAAAGAGGTCTTTTTTATATGATAGGCAGTTTTTTTTTTCAGAAGCAAAATAATTCAATTCGTAAAATCGAAAAATATAGGGGTCAATTGGTAAAATTATCAAAGTCAATTATTATCTAAATTGGGGGTAAAGCGGTCTTTTTTATATAGTAGGCAATTTTTTTATATTTTTAGAAGCAAAATAATTCAATTCGTAAAATCGCAAAACATAGGGGCCAATTTGCAAAATTGTCAAAGTCAATTATTATCAAAATAGGGGGTAAAGCGGTCTTTTTTATATGACAAATTTTTTTTTTTCAGAAGCAAAATAATTCAATTCGTAAAATCGGAAAACATAGGGGTCAATTGGCAAAATTGTCTAAGTTAATTATTAACTATATTGGGGGCATATCGATCTTTTTTATATGACAGACGGTTTTTTTATATTTTTTGGAAGCAAAATAATTCAATTCGTAAAATCGCAAAACATTGGGGTCAATTTGCAAAATTGTCAAAGTCAATTATTATCAAAATTGGGGATAAATCGGTCTTTTTTATCATAGGTTGTTTTTTATTTTATTTTTAGAAGCAAAATAATTCAATTCGTAAAATCGTAAAATATAGGGGTCAATTTGAAAAATTGTCAAAGTCAATTATTATCTAAACTGGGGGTAAAGCGGTCTTTTTATATGACAAGCAATTTTTTTTTAATTTTTTAGAAGTAAAATAATTATATTTGTAAAATCGCAAAATATAGGGATCAATTGGCAAAATTTTCAAAGTCAATTATTATCTACATTGGGGGTAAAACGGTCTTTTTTATGACATACGGTTTTTTTATATTTTTTTAGAAGCAAAATAATTCAATACGTAAAATCGCAAAATATAGGGGTCAATTTGCAAAATTGTCAAAGTCAATTATTATCAAAATTGGGGGTAAAATGGTCTTTTTATATTATAAGTGGTTTTTTATTTTATTTTTAGAAACAAAATAATTTAATTGGTAATATCATGGAACATAAGGGTCAATTTATTTTTAGTTTTAATTATTTTGATTCAAATGTTATAAATGTCTTTTATTAATTGAAGATTATCTAAACTTTTAATTAAATTTTTTTAAGAAAAGGGTAAAAGTGTCTATTTACATACCGAGTCAACTCGTCGAGTCACATACTAGTTACGCATGCCACATGGCATCATTTCAGGGCCATCCTGCATGTGAGGGCGAGTTACGATGCCCGCACCCTAGAAGCCCCGAAGATTGTTTGGTTGTCTTTGCTTCTATTTTAAAAGATCACCGATCTAAATTTGATCAAAGGGCTAGAAATTGTGTTTTCATTGGTTACTCACCAGGTATTAAGGTTTACAAGCTTCTTGGTGTTACAGCTCATGAGATATTCACATCCATAAATGTTGTCTTTCCAGTACACATTAAGATGATCAGTATGAAAGATGTTACCGCTATACCTACTACTTCCCCCGAAGCTAGGAGATCTTCAAGGCCACATAAACCTCCTACTTACCTTCAAGAATATCACTGTGGTTCTGTCCAGCAAACCTTCTCCAAAGACCCTATATCTACTGTATTGGACTATTCCTCCATTTCAGCTGCACATAAAGCTTTTATAGCTAACATTTCCACATCTACTAAACCCTATACATATAAACAAGCAATTCAACATCATGAATGGATTCAAGCCATGCAAGCTGAATTAGAGGCAATGGAACTAAATCATACTTGGAGTGTTCGATCACTTCCTCCAAATAAAGTTCCCATCGGCTGCAAATGGATATTTTTAATTAAAAGACATTCTGATGGTTCTATTGAGAGACATAAGACAAGACTGGTTGCTCAAGGTTTTACTCAACAAGGAGCAGACTACACAACTACATTTTCTCCAGTGGCCAAATTGGTCACAGTTAGAGTACTTTTGGCATTATCAATGGCCAAGCAATCGGATCTACATCAACTGGATATAACCAATGCTTTTTTTAAATGGAGATCTAGATGAGGAGGTATACATGACTCTACCAAAAGGCTACAATCCAACTTCCTCGTCCATCTCAGGTAACACAACAACTTTTGTTTGTAAACTACTGATAACTCTGTGAAAATAGTGTTATCAAGTCTATTTCCTTAACTCATTCGATTATTCTTATTAGAGTTTTGATAGAATCTTAGGCAATTTTAGTTAGTTTTGTATTTTGTTCGCTCGAGTCATTGGTTTGATTATTTTGTGCATGAATTGAGATATTTTCTTATATATTGTGTTCATATTTGTAGGCCTAAACTATTTTGGATCAAAGAACATGATTGGAAGCGAAGAACAACAAATTAAATATCAAAATGAAGTCAACTAGTGTAAGAACGAAGAAGCTGTCAGAAATGTTGTTGTGCACTCCGATGACCATAACTCTTTCAAGGAAGCTCCAATGAAGTTGAATTTCGACTATGATGTAGAGGAATGAGTTAGCTACTCCACAGATTTTACGGATCTTGATTTGGAGTTCGGAGCTGAAAGTTATGACACTTGCAAAACTATCGCGCAAATCTGTCGCGATTTTCAGCGGGCTTTTAAGGGAATTCTTGGGCCCAAAGTCTCCTACTTGGACTCAACTTGGTAGATCTATATAAGGATTTCTAGGTCACGAAATTACACATCTTTGATCAGCTCTAAAATATTTCTTTCATAGAATACACCTACAACATCAAAGATCTACTTGGAGAAAGATTGAAGAAGAAAAGAGGGAAGTTCTGAAGATCACCCAAGCAAGAAGAACGCAATATTGAAGATCTTTATCTTGGATTCATCGTTTTGTCTATAAAACCACATGAACTCAGATTTGTTTTCCTTTATTATTTTCTTCTTATATTTATCATGAACTAATTCTTTAGGATCTAGGGTTTTTATGAAACTATGTTACTTCGATTATTTTCAATAGATTATTCGTAGTTACGGGCAATTCTTGTGTTTGATTTAATTTCGTTCTCTATGCTTGCAACTTGACTGATCACCTAGTTGTTAGATTTAATATTCTTTTCGAACTTGGAAAAGGGAGATTAGGATTAGATAGGAAATTGAATAGTAAACGAATCTTAGTATAGGAATATACCTAAGGCGTTTATACCCGTTACATGAGGTTCGTGTTTAATGCTTTGTGTTATTTATGAATCACCTAGGAATAGGATCGATTTATATAATACATTAGGTTCTTATGTAATTCGGAAGATACGTAGGAATATACTTGAATCCTCGGGTAGCACTCTTGTCACCACAATAACTACGAAAATCTTAATTGGGCAATCGATAGATAACATAGTGGATTATAACCCTAGGTTTCTCTTCTCATTATTCGAACTCAATCCAAGTACTCAGTTTAGTTAATTCTTCTAGTTAATCTAGTTATTTAAAACCCAAAAGTATATTTGAATTTGGAATCATATTAAAAATAAATTAGGAATTGGAATTGGTAGATATTAGTCAAGTCCCTGTGGAGACGATACTCTTATACTTACTCTTTATTACTTGTTCGATACGTGCACTTGCGTTTATTTGCGTGTGTAAAAGCCGCAACAAGTTTTTGGCGCCGTTGCCGGGACATACATCTATCTATGGATTGAAACAAACTAGTAGACAATGAAATCAGAAACTCACTGACTCAATCAAGGTCAGATTATTCCCTTTTTACTAATGGTAATTTTTTTTTAACTTTATGGATATTATAGTTTATGTAGATGACATATTATAGCTGGGCCTAATACCAAACTTATATGTCAAGCAAAACTCAAACTCAGTTCAATTTTCAAGCTTAGGGATCTGGGTAAGCTCAAGTATTTCTTAGGTATTGAATTGGCCTATTCTAAACATGGTTTGATGATTTCTCAAAGACAATACACCTTACAGGATACAGGATACGAGTTATCTAGCAAGTAAACCGGTTTATCTTCCCATGGACCCCAAAACTCCCGTCTACAGTGATGCAAATGATCTACTTTCTGATCTTCTCCTTATAGAAGGTTGATAGGCTGGCTAATTTATCTAACAATAACAAGGCCTCGCTGTCCACAAATTGAGTCAATTTGTATCCAAGCCCACTCATATACATCTGAGTGCTTCTCATCACTTACTAAGGTACCTAAAAGCATCCCCATGGCAAGGAATTTTTTATGCTAATTCCCTCAATTTTGCTCTTAAAGGTCCGTTTATGTGATTCTGACCAGGGTGCTTGACTTGATTCAAGACAGCTCTACTACTGGGTATGGCACATACTTAGGAAATTCAATGATTTCCTGGAAAGCAAAAAAACAGTCTACAGTATCAAAAGCATCAACTGAAGCTGAATAAGATCATTGGCTGCTATTAGTAGTGAGATTCTATGGTTAAATCAGTTACTAGGGGACTTACAGATTGCTCAAATGACTCCTCCAGTAGTTTTCTGTGACAATCCTTCAGCTCTTCATTTGGCTCAAAACCCGATGTTCCACGAGAGAAAGAAGCACATAGAGATCGATCTCCATTTCATTCGCGAGCATGTGGCTAGGAATCATCTAAAGCTGCTACCCATTTCTGCATCGTTGCAGATCGCGGACATATTCACGAACCCTCTTCCCAAACAGCAATTGGAGTTCGAAATATCTACTCGCCATCTTGAGGGGGTATTCACAGACATTGATGGAAGCAAAGAAGAGCTCACTGACAGAGCAAGAAGAAGAATAAAGCAGAGTTTAATCCCAAAACAATTTGGGGAAAAATTATATCTTCTCCTTCTAATTTGGTTATTAGCTTTAGTGAAACGTGTCAGCGTTTTATCTTCATGTTAGGTTGTTAGTTTACTTTTCTGTTTTTCCGCTTTTGCCCTTGTAGAATATTATAAATAAAGGGATTTTCCCCTGTTTGTTTGTGATTAACATTCTGTAATCAATATTCTCTATTTCTCCCAGTTTAATCCAATATCAATTTTCAGTTCTTTCTTCATCTTTCAATTATTCAATTCAAATATTTTCTTCTTCAATCAACAATCTGCAAATTACTCAAAAGAATGAGAATTGTATTATTAACAAAACATAAACATGTATAAAGACAGAAGGCAAGATTTTCAGGCTAACATGAAGTTTATAAACAGTGTCAAGTCCTTATCTCAAAGATATTGGGTACTGTATTCATTTTAAGCCCATACACACATTTCAAATCCCTATTTCTGTAGGACTATACCTGTTTTATTAATATTCTTCAATATTTATTATAGAGATATATTTGCAGGCTCATGTAACTTGGAAAATTGATTTTAAAGCAATAGAGTTTTCAGGTATATATTATTTGGAAAGTTAATCTTTTATTGAATTCAAAATTTGAATACTCAAGTTTGCAATATTTTTTACTTTTTCTGACTTTGAATACTCTTTTGCAGCCATTGAGACCGTGGTCCGTTGGTAAGACACTAAGGCTGAGATCCCGACTAATTAAGAGGTCATGAATAATACTAATTGTTTGACAGTTACTTTTCTTTGTAATTTGATTTTTATTGAATAGATCTATGATTCGATGATATTGATGTAATTTGTACTTAAAAAACAAACTCTCCTATTAGAAGATATAACAATTAAGACCTCGATATGGTTTTATTCTTCTTATCGTATTGGTCATTCGAAGGTTATGTTCATATTATTTCCTAATTCATTTGGTCTTATTTAAGGTAGAAGAATGTATCTTATTATTAAGTAAAGATTTTTATTCCACTTTTCTTATGATGAAAATCTTCCTTTTCCCTGTATATATATAAGTAATCATTGGCCTTGTAACAAAAATACTACATCATTTCAACCATTTTGACTACTAAAATTTTCTTAACTAATATAGTGATACTCATG
This sequence comes from Penstemon barbatus, assembly GCA_003313485.2. NCBI lineage: Eukaryota > Viridiplantae > Streptophyta > Magnoliopsida > Lamiales > Plantaginaceae > Penstemon > Penstemon barbatus. The sequence continues at coordinate 18,100,954 of CM064878.1, read as the reverse complement.
TTTTTAGATGAAAACATACATAAATATAAAATTATGTATGGATTATAGCTAATATCTTTTTAACAAATAATACTCCCTTCGTCCCATTATTTTTACTCCAGTAGCTACAGTACCTGATCAAATTTTTTAATTTTTTAAGTGACTTATCATATTAAATTACTCATATTTATGGTGTTTTAGACCTTCTAAATATTATATATATAGTGCCATGTGATATTATCAACTTATTAATGAAATATATTAATTAATTATTTATTATAATTTTTATAAATTTAGTTAAGTTGACTGATCAACTATACCAAGGGATAAAAGAAATGGGACGGAGAAAGTAAACAATTATTAATGTTATTTATTTTAATAATATATTACGTAAATAAATTATTTTTTTATTTATTGTTGGATACATATTTGCAATAAATCGGATCATCCTAAATCCTTCACATATTTCGAATTATAGATCGAATTTTGTAATTAAATCAAATCCGATAAATCCATAATCGATCGGATAAAAATTCTACCTGTTCCCCCCAACCAATTGGTTGCCCAATATAAAACACTTTGACTATTCGAAAGAATAAGAAAATAAGCTTATTTGTATTTAAGAATCGAAAGGTAAAAACGATATGAAGAAGTCCAACGAGAATGAGTTTTATCGATCCAGACATATTTTCACTCATTCATGGACTTTGGGATTGGAACTTCACTTGCAGAATGATTAGGTATATAATACTTTTAAGTATGGAATTTCAAATGCTAAAGCCCATTAAGAATTGGTCAGCAACCAACCACATTGATATATGAAATCCATTTAATTTTCTTTATAGTAACAGCATTTTAAATTTGGAAAATTGTGTTATGGAATTATGAAATTATCCTTTTCCTTAAAATATTCACTAGACATTGGAGAATTGCACTTGTGGTACCAAATTATATACCAATTTTCACTTGTGGTACCATAAAAATTGAGGCCGATACATATGGTACCATAATTTAATAAATCAATAACCTTTGGTACCACCGTTAAAAATGGACCTCAGCTCAGAAAACTGACCGATCAGGGTGTTAACTGATGACGTAGCAGTTAAGTTTTATTGCAAAATTGATATCATTACTTATGTTGATTGACAATTATACCCCTAACATTTCAGGTTGTCCAATTAACCCCACATCTTTAAATTTATTGACAATTTTAGCCCACATTATCGCCCAATTTTAAAATTGGCTCGAATAAGATACGTGCGGACCAATTTAGAGATTTTATATATATTATATTTACATATTTATTTAACTAATTTAGATTTATAAATAATATTAACAGACCAAATTATACTTCAATATAAATCCGATAAAATATTAATTAAATCTAAAATTTATATAATAATTTTAATTAGAAAATAAAGTTATATATTATTATTAATATAATTATAATTAAAACCCCAATACTACTAGCTAATTTAAAGACACAACATGATACACAAAATAAAGACTCATTTCATACTAGCTAGTGATTAAAAAAACCACGACCGTGCACGATAGATTCGATCTCATCTGGTATTGTTCATCGGTAATACAATATGACCCCCACTGGTGTCATATCCAGTGCTTGTACTATTACCATAATCGTCGTAGCTATTGAATCCATAGTCAAGGCAGTATAAATCCATCTCTTGGGACTTATAATTGTGTTCATTTTCATGGAGCTTTCTATCTCGTTTTAGCCCCCCGAGTTCCATAGCAACTTCTTTCATAGTAGGCCTATCTTTTCCTTTCATGTTTAAGCATACTTGTGCAAGATTAGCAACTTGTAATAGCTGCTCCTTGTTTTCCTCGCTCACAATACCATCATCAAGAACATCGAATAGGCGTTTCCCCCTTAGTTTAGACAGAAAAAACATGACAAAATTTTTCTTCTCATCTGGCCTAACTATCATCATGCCTGTTAGTAGCTCCACGAGAACTGCTCCAAAGCTGTAAACATCACTTTTCTCGGTTAACTGGCCTGTTTCCATGTATTCAGGATCTAGGTATCCAAATGTCCCTTGAACCGATATACTTAAGTAAGGTTGATCTAAAGGAACCAATTTGGAAGCTCCAAAATCGGACACTTTGGCTGTGAAATTATTATCCAATAGGATATTTGATGACTTTACATCTCGGTGTATGATCGTAGTGAAAGCATCAGTGTGTAGATACGAGAGCACACCAGCAATTTCTAGAGCTATATTCAAACGACGGTCCCAATTAAGGAAATCAACATTTGTCGTCTTTGTCTGTTTGCAGTGTAGATGTTCATAGAGTGTTCCATTGCTGATGAACTCATAAACTAGAAGGGGGACTTGCCCTTCCAAGCAACAACCGATGAGCTTGACTACATTCTTATGGTTGATTTGAGAAAGAACAACGATCTCATTGACAAATTGATCTACTTGGTTTGAGTTAACTTCTTTAGATTGTTTTATGGCGACAATCTTGTTTTCTATGATGCCTTTATATACAGTGCCAAAGCCTCCTTGACCAATGATCATGCTGTCATTGAAATTGTTTGTTGCCTTTCGTAGCTCCGTTAAACTGTAAATCAATCTTGCTGTGTTTCGTTCTATTTGTTTGAGTTTTTGTTGTAATAATGTGCCACCATTTTGAAGAAAGTTTCTTTTCTTCTCCTTGTTGGAACTTCTTCTCTTGAGTTCTAAGTATATCAAACAAATAACCAACAACATAACAATTGCAACCAGAGCAAGACCTGCGCGCATATATGTTTTCAATTATATATGTGCAATTAGGTAGCTTCATCATGATCTATGTAATAATTAATATAAGTTAATTTGCAAATTAACCTGCTGCAAGTTTGTATGCAAGAGATTCACCATGAACGCAACCACCTTGACCTGGTCCTTGTTTTTTGTATCCATTGTGGCATTTACAGTGAAACCCCCCTGCAGTGTTGATGCAGTACTCATTTTCTGTGCAGTTGTTGAGGTTTGAATCTATGCATTCATTTATATCTGCATGTAGTTTAAGAACATGTATTACTACTGCTAATTAATAAAGACCAAGAACATGTATTAATTACACACAATATATAGAAGACAAGAACATGATCCACTTGTATCAATCAAAATACTACTGCTAATTAATAAAGTATTATAAAATACCCGGTTCGAGGCATGCTTAAATCAACATTCTATTTAGAGCTAAATACAAAATCCCTTTGGTCTTTTTTTTTTTGCTAGAAACAAAATCCATTTGAAATTACTTCATAAAGCATACAAAATTTTCTGAAGTGTTCTTGCAACCATACCTTGAGTGCAACCTTCATCTAGATAGGGATTTCCTTGATAACCCACCGTACAACGACATCGATACCCGTGGCCCTTGATCGGCTTATAGCACTCTGAATGGAGGCCCTTACACGCATAACTTGAAGAATTCGTAAGGGCATCCTCACACGCCCCATTACCGACAGCCCAATCAGCCACCATAGGAAGCTTTTCAACATTCCTTAAGTTGGTAAAATTTTCCGGTGAAAAAGCGAAGGCACTCTCCTCCACAAGAAAAGCATAGTTGCAATTATTAAAGTCCCAAACATTGCTATTATTATTGTAGCTTCTCATAGTCAAGTTCACTTCCCAAACATCTTTAGGAATACTAGTTTGGCAACAACCTACACCTGTGCATGAACCTGGCTCCAAATCATCCCGTGCATCGCACATGGCAGTGCAACCCGTCTCGTAGCTCCGGTTTTGTCGCCGCCCAGTGATGAAGCCATATGCGTCACAACCCAGAATAGTGAATTTGTTTGCGGTGTTATTCACGGTCATGTATAAAGGCAAACGTATAAATGGATTGTTAGAAGTGTTTCTTGTGCCATTTTGAAAATAACAGTCGCGTGATATGTACTGCAAGAGTTTGAGTTGGCCATCAAGTGATATGTTTGTGATTTCTATTGATGTGTTTTGCATGAATAGTTTAGGAGGGTCTGAAGATGTTTGGTTGCGGCAAGCGACGAAGAAACTAGGGTGTTGGTAACAATCTCGTGTCGTGCCGAAAGGATATGGAATGCTTATGTTGCCGCACTTATCAGTGCAATTGGGTTTTGCCAAAGGGAAATCAGCTGAAATTAATGGTGTAACAAATAATATTGTTGGCAACGTTAGCAGAATTGTTATTGCAAGTTTTCCCATGATCTTTGGATAATAACTAACAATGTGCAGGTAGGAGAAATAACATTAGAGAGAAATTGTCATAATGATGCATGCATGGTAGTTGTAGTGTCATCCTCATAATGCCATGTTCTCTTGACTAGTCGACTTGAAAGGTATGTTAATCTACTTTCGCATTTTTAACAAAACTCAAACAAACAAACGGTATTACGAAAATTGAAAGAATTTCAAAAATCTCAATTTATATTTGAAACTACTTTCAGAAATGCGAGACAAACATGATATTTCTATTGCACTCTTAAGTTATGCAATTCATCCGAATAATGGGTTTTGGCAATTACTCCTTCTACGATATATATATCCGTGATACAAATATATGAGCATTTTATTTCCTTCGTCGTGGAGGTATTGCACATGTACTCACATTGCAAGTATAATTTCATTTTGATGAGAAAATATGATCAATTGAAACCCTGGTATTTTACCTACTTATAATATTTTTTTAATGGTTATTATAATCCCTGTGATATTGTCTAGTGTGTCTAGTGAACACTTTACTCCACTGTGAAACTATAAAAATTAAAAGGGAAACAGTGTGCATCTTTACGTAAACACAGGAGATGTCTTGCTCTTTTATTTTTCACGCGGGGTAAATTATATTTATGATTAGCTCTTTGAATAATGCAACATTTTTTTAATGAATATTCGGAATATTCGTGGCTACTCAGACTGTCATGTTAGGTCACTTTTACATAATAAGTGTCCCTAAAATCCCTTAACATGGCGGATGGTGGCTACTTCAACCACGAAAATTCCCGAATATTCACATTAAATTTCCTAGTTGTTTGATTGGAAGATGCATTTACAAGTGGAGGAAAAGTAGTGACGCACACGGAAACTAGGATAAACATTTCGATACGTATGTCCGGTCGATGTTGCCACTTGCAAGCTAGTTTGATATATTCAGACAAGGACCTTGTAAGACAAATTTTTGTCTTGTACTAAGAACCTTTTGAGGAGCAAGATTAGTGTATGGAAATTGGATTGAAAATTTGGGATACGAATTTATGGACACAAAATATTATTTAATTATTTTTCTTAAAGTGTTATTCGCCCGTTATTAATTTCAACTTAGCAACTTGGTTTCAGCGAATTGCTTCCCAGAACAGAAAAATGTCAAGAATTGATTTGCTTAATTGACTGTGTTTTGCAAATGAAATTAATTAATCCCAAGAAAAAAAAACAAATATGCAAATATCACATAAGTTATTTTTTTTTGGTTGGTAGATCTTGTCATTGAATTGAGTGCCACATGGTGATGTTCTTTTTTCGTCATGATGAAATTCTTATTTGATTAAGTCGAACTGGACTCCATTTCAAAATACCTATCATGTGATTGTAACACACCATTAAATTTAAAGTTGATAAAGATTTAAATCTGACTAAATAATTATAGTATAAATTAGAATTTTTTAGGTTAAACTAATTCCTTAAACTAACAAATTTAATGTGTGTACGTATATTATTATTTTTATAGGAAAAATTATGTATGGGATAAAGTTAACGTGCATAATTCTTTCATAACTAATATACTAATAAGAAGATTTTAAAAGTGGCATCCCTTATTTTAACAGTAGTATTTATATGTCGCTCTTATCTGAAATTACAATAATTACATCATGAATCTCATATACTGGCCTATATATATGTTGTCATAATTCTTAACTTCTTGTACTTTTAATTAAAATAGTGATATATGTACTTATGTTGGGCGTATTTAGTAAAAAAAATGTGGATATAAATTACTAATTAGTATTTACTTCACTTTTATAATTTATCTAAGAAAATAACAATGATTTATTTGTAAAAATCATTACAATTTAATTTTGAAAATAATATTAATTTATTATCAAATGGGCCGAAATTTGAGCAACTTCTCATTTATATTTATATATATGAAGTAATTCGAAACATTTGGACTATAAATTAATCGAAAGTTTTAGATGACGCATCATATATATTACCAATGTTACATTGTGTCATATATTATTTCCTTAATTTTCATGCAAAAAAGATAATAACATTATGATTTATCCTAAAATGATTTTAGTAGAAGTATCAAAATTCTCTTAAAAGTACATCAGAATACTCAACATCAAATATATGAGCCGATCAATTTATTAAACACTTTTTAACAATAATAAGCATATTTGAAAACCTCGTCAAAAGGATTTTAACCTTACAAAAAAAAAATCATCGAAATATCAGGTTTTTGAAAATGAAAAGGTCAATCTTAAATAAGATTTAATATTATTTATCGGAAAAATTGTTTTTTTGTAACCATATGATTGACTGACTTGCACTTTTGGTAACATTGAATATGAAAATGCAAATTTGGTACCATAGCATAGGTTTTCATTGCAATTTTGGTACCAAACCCAAATTTTCTACAAAGTTAATGGCAATTTACCCCTACTAAATGCATAATGTTCAATTTAACCCCTCGTGGTTTAAAAAAGAGCATTTTACACCTTGATATTTTGTAAAAATTTCACAGCCTCCCTGATATTTTTATAAGCGGCACTTAATCCACTTTTATTATGATAATGTGATTTTTTACCCATTGTGTTATGATAAATTTGGCAATTTATCCCCCTATGTTAAATAAAATAGTTTGCATGCATACTCTCAATTTCGGCAAGTGAGTTACAATCTCCGGCTGAAGGGGGTAAATTGCTTCATTAAAATTTTACAAGGGTAAATTGATTTTTTTCAAATTATAGAGAAATAAATTGAACATTATGCATTTCACAAGGGGTAAATTGCCATTAACTTTATAGAAAATTTGAGTTTGATACCAAAATTTCAATGAAAACATATCCTATGATACCAAATTTACATTTTCATATCCAATGATATAAAAAGTGTAAATCAACCTATTATATAATAAAAAAAACATTTTTCCCATTATTTATCACATCAAATTGATGTGCTTGATGTGCCTGGTTAGACTGCTAGAGGATTAAATTGGAAAGGCCCACACTTAATTTCATCTCAGCTACTTGTGGCCAAAATCATTTTCAACTTTAAATGCCAACTTGGGAAGACCTATAGGTCAATATTGCTATTCTGTTTATTGGACCTCCTCAATTATATTGTATACTTATACGGACACGTATGGTTATTTTTAAATCTTTGGTTGATTGTCCGGCAGCCAAAAATAGGCTTTATAGGAACGGACCTCCAATCCAATTTTTTTTTTTTTTATCTACTAGACTTTGTATTTATAAATAAGATCGGAGAGCGTATTGGGTATAGATCATTTTCAATACGATAATTCTAGTAGAATTCGAACTTAAATTTTGCTTATGAGAAATAGAAGAAATTACCACTTGACATAATCACCTTGAATATTCCAATTCAAATTTAAGTTTTGAAGTATTTGCTCCATTTAGTTTTAACTTTTAAACTAGTTAATTCAATGTTTAATATTGGGCTATTTTTTTTACTAATAATCATTTATAACTAATCCTCATTAAGTAGTACTACATATTAATGTATTTATATTCACATGCTAACCTCTTCGTGTTAATCGGGCTAATTTGAGGATTTAGGGTGTGTTTGCAAATAGCTTCTGAGTTTTTTGACATCGAACGAAATAATTTAGTGTTCGAGAAATTACTTCAACTTCAATTTCTTTCAAAATAAGCTATTTTAAGCTCATAAGATGTGAGCTTCCCTTGGAGTGTTTATAATTATACTGAACTTAACTCACAATCTCCAACTTCAACTTATTTGCTAGAGTTTGTAAATACAATCTCAAACCCGTAAATCTATGCTCAAACAAACCGGTTATTATCCGGACGTTTATTTTGTTTTCATTTTCCTATTTTTCCACAAAATTGGGGAAGACTGAGCCTTCTTTTTGTCTATTTTAATTTAATTAAACGGGAAAGATCTCTAGTCAAATTGTTTCTTGGCAAAATCTTCTAATAATGCTTTCAATATAGATTTTTTTTTTTTTTTGGTTTCCCAAGGGTTTAATCCCTTTCGAGGCGGGTCGGGCATATTAAGTGGGTACCTCTCCCAACAAGGATTCGAACTTGAGTCTGCTACTTTGTAGTGACTAGTCCCTTCCACTAGACCAATCACATGTTGGTCCAATATAAATTTTTGTGCTTAGTAGAAGATGAAACACACAAAATTCTCTTAATGCGATCATCAATTGTAAAAATTAGAGTTCACCATTACCAAAATACATGACTCCAGCTACAATAATGAAAGGGATAAAAAATTGAAATTGGACTTTTGAATTCGTCCAACATTCGAATGATTTTTCATTTTAAAATTGATGAAAGGAAAAAGATATTATACTTGGAGTACAATTTGCACCATCTTCACTTTTAAATATAATATATGAACAATAGTTTTTTGTGTGTGAAACACCAACATGGTCAACTCCTCCGTTCTATTTATCAATCTATTCATTATTTTTGTGTGTGTTTTTAAATGCCACATTTCAAACTACCTTTAAGAAATTATAGAAACATGGGGTCAATTAATTTTGGAGTTCATTCAAATTGGAGTCAAATTGGAGTAGAATTAATTATCAATTTCTAAAATTCCATACCACTAGCGCGGACAACCATTATTCAAACTTGAAGACAAATACTACTCACTAATTCCTTTTCCGTTGGAAGTGATTAATGGCCCATTTGAATATATTGGACTTTGGGATCGGAACTTCACTTGCAGAATGATTAGTATATAAAGGCTAAAAGCCCATTAAGAAATTGTCAGCAACCAACCATATAGGAAATCCATTTTAATTTTCTTTTTAGTATTTTAAAATTGGAAAATTGATTGTGTTATGGGATTATGATATTATCCGTTTCCTTAAAGTCCACACTAGATGAATGTCTATCTTTAGTACTTAGTATAGGAAAAAGTTTCGCATTTCGTCTTCTAAATTTAGAGTTAATTCTTTTTCTTTTTTATTACCTAATTTTTATATGGTTAATTAACTTACCTCCACCAGCTTCTTAAATCTTACTAAGTCATAGTATTTCTCAAGGATTTTTGACAAGCTAACTAAATGTGATATGTCTAATGGGTAATGTACCTCAACGTGAATTAAAATAATGAGCAATTTACATCCATGCCTTTTTAAAAAACACGAGGAGTTAATTTGCTATTCACTCAATGGAATACTACAAAACATAATTAAATGATCAAAATAATACTATAAGTTAAAATATTTTATACTTTCTAATTCAATTTCACAGGAATGTTGTTACCGTATAGGGGATTCATTTACTATTCAAGTGTCATGTATCTACTTTTGTACTTACACTATCCATTATTAATTTGTTGTAAATGTTTCTTAATTAATCACTGAAAGTTTGATGTAAAGAAAAATGGTGGAATTAATTAATCTAAAGCTGGCCATGCCAGTACATAATGATTGACATATATCGTTACTACAAGATACCTTGTAAACACATACAGTACATTCAGAAAAAATACATGCATCCAATTCAGAAACTAATTAAAAGACACAACATGATACACAAAATAATAAGACTTATTAATTACAAACTAGCTAGTAATTAAAAAAAGCACAAGCGGGCACGATAACGACTAATTTCGATTTGATCTCATCTGGCATCGTTCATCGGTAATACAATATGACCCCTACTGGTGTCATACCCAGTACTTGTACTATTACCATAGTCGCCGTTGCTATTTAATCCATCGTCACGGCAGTATAAATCCATCTCTTGGGACTTATAATTGTGTTCATTTTCAGGGTGCTTTCTATCTCGTTTCAGCCCCCCGAGTTCCATAGCAACTTCTTTCATAGTAGGCCTATCTTTTCCTTTCATGTTTAAGCATACTTGTGCAAGATTAGCAACTTGTATTAGCTGCTCCTTGTTTTCCTCGCTCACAATACGATCATCAAGTACATCGAATAGTCGTTTCCCCCTTAGTTTAGAAAGAAAAAACACGACAAAATTTTTCTCATCATCTGGCCTATTACGGCTTACTACCCTCATGCCTGTTAGTAGCTCCACGAGAACTGCTCCAAAGCTATAAACATCACTTTTCTCAGTTAACTGGCCTGTTTCCATGTATTCAGGATCTAGGTATCCAAATGTTCCTTGGACCGTGATAGTTAGGTGAGGTTGATCTAAAGGAACCAATTTGGAAGCTCCAAAATCCGAAACTTTGGCTGTGAAGTTATTATCCAATAGGATATTTGATGACTTTACATCTCGGTGTATGATCGTAGTGAAAGCATCAGTGTGTAGATATGAGAGCACACCAGCAGTTTCCACAGCTATATTCAAACGACGATCCCAATTAAGGAAATCATCATTTGTCGTCTGTGGCTGTTTGCAGTGTAGATGTTCATAGAGTGTTCCATTGCTGATGAACTCATAAACTAGAAGGGGGACTTGCCCTTCCAAGCAACAACCGATGAGCTTGACTACATTCTTATGGTTGATTTGAGAAAGAACAACGATCTCATTGATAAATTGATCCACCTGGTTTGAGCTAACTTCTTTAGATTGTTTTATGGCGACGATCTTGTTTTCTATGATGCCTTTATATACAGTGCCAAAGCCTCCTTGACCAATGATCATGCTGTCATGGAAATTGTTTGTTGCCTTTCGCAGCTCCGTTAAACTGTAAATCAATCTTGCCGTGCTTCGTTCAATTTGTTTGAGTTTTTGTTGTAATAATGTGCCACCATTTTGAAGAAAGTTTTTTTTCTTCTCCTTGTTTGAACTTCTTCTCTTGAGTTCTAAGTATATTAAACAAATAACCAACAACACAACAATTACCCCCAGAGCAAGACCTGCATGTTTCAATTATATATGTGTAATTAGCTTGCTTCATCATGATCTATGTAGCAATTAATATAGTTTAATTTGCAAATTAACCTGCTACAAGTCTGTATGCAAGTGATTCACCACGAACGCAACCACCTGGTCCTTGTTTTTTGTATCCCTTATGGCAAGTACAGCGAAATCCCCCTACAGTGTTGGTGCAGTACTCATTTTGTGTGCAGATGTTGAGCTTTGAATCTTTGCACTCATCTATATCTGCAGTATGTACGTACATATAATTAATTGGCTAGTCATCATGTAGTCTTAATTATAAGCATTTGAAGAAAACATATATATATATATATATATATGTATATGCGTGCTCCTTAATTCGAGTCTAGCGATTTTTAAACATACTACTTAAACGAGGGGTAAATTAATTAATTAATGATACTAGCTAGTATGTACTTTTGAACCTCTAACTAACAAATCGCAATATCTTTTATATTTATATTTTGAGTTGAAAAAAAAAAATCTGAAGTGTTTTTGCAACCATGCATACCTTGGCAACCTTCATCTAGATAGGGATTTCCTTGGTAACCATCCTTACAACGACATCGATACGACGAGTTGCCATTGGCGGGTTCATAGCAGGTTGAATTTGGACCCTTGCACGCATAGCTCGAAAAATCCGCACGGGCTTCCTCACACGTTTTATTGTCGACAGCCCAATCAACCACCATAGGAAGCTTTTCAACATTCCTTAAGTTGGTAAAATTATCCGGAGAAAAAGTGAAGGCACTCTCCTCCACAAGAAAAGCATAGTTGCAATCATTAAAGCCCCACACATCGGTGTTATTATCGTAGCTTCCCATAGTCAAGTTCACTTCCAAAACATCTTTAGGAAAACTAGTTTGGCAACAACCTACACCTGTGCATGAACCTGGTTCCAATTCATCTTGTGCATAGCACATAGCAGTGCAACCAGTCGCATAGTACCGGCCGTTTTGTCGCCACCCTGTGATGTAGCCATATGCGTCACAACCCAGAATAGTGAATCTGTTTGCGGTGTTATTCACGGTCATGTATAAAGGCAAACGTATATATGGATTGATAGAAGTGTCTCTCGTGCCATTTTGAAAATAACAGTAGCGTGATATGTACTGCAAGAGTTTGAGTTGGCCTTCAAGTGATATGTTTGTGATTTCTATTGAGGTGTTTTGCATGAATAGTTTGGGAGGGTCTGAAGATGTTTGGTTGCGGCAAGTGACGAAGAAACTACGGTGTTGATAACAATCTCGTGTCGTGCCGAAAGGATATGGAATGCTTATGTGGCCGCACTTATCAGTGCAATTGGGTTTTGCCAAAGGGAAATCAGCTGAAATTAATGGTGTAACAAATAATATTGTTGGCAACATTAGCAGAATTGTTATTGCAAATTTTCCCATGATTTTTGGGTAATAATAACAACTAACAATCTGCATGTAGGAAGGAGAAATAACATTACAAATTCGATCGAGAAATTGTCATAATGATGCATGGTACTTGTAATGTCATAATGCCATATATGTACTCTTGACTAGTTATTAGTTGACTTGAAAAGTCAATTTCAAATTTCCACATTGTGAATAGTTGGTTAAAGACAATGTGCATCATTACAAAAACACAAGGAATCGATATCAGCTCTTTTATTTTTTACATGGGGTAAACTATCTTTTAATAGTTACACGAAGTAATTTGTGAGTAGCGCTCATCAAGCCTTCTGAAAAGTTTCATTTTTCACTTTTACTTTAGTTTTATACTTCACTTTTACTTTTTATTTCCTTCTCCTTCTTCAGGAAAACGATCATTACATCAATATCACTAAATTAGAATTAAAATATATGGTGTTTGCAAATTATTCCAAGAAGCCCAAAAAATAACTTTTGTGTGTTTGCAAAATAATACAAAATCCACTTTTTTATCCCAATTTGCTAAAAATGTCAGAGCAAAAGCCAAAAGCACCTCATCACCAAGGTGGTGTTTGTAAAAAAATTGTGATTGTGCTTAATTATTAGAATCTAAAAAAAAAAAGCTAAAAGTTGTAGAGAATTAAAAGTAGGTGGTGTTTGCAAATTATGCCAATAAGTCCAAAAAAAGCACTTCTAAATGTTTGCAAAAAAATCACTTTTGTCCACTTTTTTTTTTCCCAAAATGTCAAACTAAAAGCTAAAAGCACCTCTTTACCAACTTCAGCTTAATTTGTACTTTTTGGCTTTTTTTTAAGAGAAGTAGAAGTAGAATTAAAATTTCAGTTTGCCAACACTACCTAAGTGTTTATTTTATCCTAAAAGTTGAAAACTACTTATTTTAAGTTTTTGCAAACACCACCCAAATTCAATTTTTTGGCTTTTTTAAAAAAAGTGGAAGTAGAATTTATATATACAAACACTACTCAAAGTGGTGTTTTCAGTAGCTTAAAAAAATCACTTTTCTGTTTTTTCCTTCAAAAGTGTTTATGATGGTGTTTTCAAAATTAACTTATGAATTAACTTCTCTAAAAATAAGTTAAAAAGGACAGAAAAGCAAAAGCTGATGAAATGTAGCTTTTAGCTTTTAGTGTTCGTTTTTTCCTCTTAATTTGCAAACACTACCCACTTATAACAGCTTTTCTCTTAAAATGCAAACACTACTCACTTTTTATTCTCATCTACTTTTAGGTGATTTTCTAAGAATCTCTAATCTATGTAAAAGTTCAAGCAATTGAAAATACCACATTTGTCCTAAAAGCTAAAAAGTACTTATTTTAATTTTTTTTTCAAACACCACCAAAGCCTCAGCTAGCAAAAACTCATTGACCCTTTTACTTCTAGTTCCTCAAGAAGTAATTTTTCCAGACGTATTGGGATTGTTGATTTCTGGAAAACCCATATTTCTGTAAACATCTGGCTTTATTTTTATTCTTTTAAAAAATAAAATACGAATATTCACATTAAATTTCCTAGTTGTTTGATAGGAAGATGCATATACAAGTGGAAGGAAAATTAGTGACCCACACGGAAAATAAAATAAACATTTCAATACGAATGTCCGGTCAATGTTGCCACTTGCAAGCTAGTTTGATAGATTCAGACAAGGACCTTACAATACAAATTTTTGTCTTGTACTAGGAATCGGAATTTTCGTGGCTACCTTCATCCCCATGTTAGGGGATTTTATGGACACTTTTTATTTAAAAATGTCTTTAAAAGTGACCTAACATGATAGATGGTGGCTACCCAAAGAATAGCCACAAATATTCCCTAAGAACCTTTTTGAGGAGCAAGATTAGTTTATGGAAATTGGATTGAAAATTTGGGATACGAATTTATGGACACAAAATATTAATTATTTTTCTTAAAGTGTTATTCGCCCGTTATTAATTTCACTTAGCAACTTTTGGTTTCAGCGAATTGCTTCCCAGAACAGAAAAATGGAGAGAATTGAATTGCTTAATTGACTGTGTTTTGCAAATGAAATTAATTAATCCCAAGAAAAAAAAAACAAATATGCAAATATCACATAAGATAATTATTGTCGATATACCTCGTCAATGAACTGAGTGTTACATGTTGATGCTTTCTTTCATCAGGATGAAATTCTTAATTGATCAAGTCGAACTTTCATTTCAAATTAAAAACCTATCATGTGGTTGTAACACCCCATTAAATGTAAAGTTGATAAAGATTTAAATTTGATCAAATTATTATAGTATAAATTAGAATTTTTTGATTTAACTAGTTTCTTAAACTAGCAAATTTAATGCGTGTATATTATTATTTCTATAGGAAAAATTATGTATGGGATAAAGTTAATTAACGTGCATAATTCTTTCATAATTAATATACTAATAAGAAGATTTTAAAAGTGGCATCCCTTATTTTAATAGTAGTATTTAAATATGTTGCTCTTATCTTAAATTATAATAATTAAATCATGAATCTCATATACTGGCTATATGTTGTCATAATTCTTAACTTCTTGTATTTTTAATTAAAATTGTGATATAAATACTTATGTTGGGCGTATAGCAAGAGTATAAAATTAATTAGTATAAAATATGTGGATATAAATAACTAATTAGTATTTACTTCACTTTTATAATTTATCTATGCACATATACTGGCTATATGTTGTCATAATTCTTAACTTCTTGTATTTTTAATTAAAATTGTGATATAAATACTTATGTTGGGCGTATAGCAAGAGTATAAAATTAATTAGTATAAAATATGTGGATATAAATAACTAATTAGTATTTACTTCACTTTTATAATTTATCTATGCACATATACTGGCTATATGTTGTCATAATTCTTAACTTCTTGTATTTTTAATTAAAATTGTGATATAAATACTTATGTTGGGCGTATAGCAAGAGTATAAAATTAATTAGTATAAAATATGTGGATATAAATAACTAATTAGTATTTACTTCACTTTTATAACTATGATTTATTTGTAAAAATCATTACAACTTATTTTTTAAAATAATATTATTTTTTTTCAAAATGGCGTCCCCCTGGCACTTTACCTAATAAAATTGAAATCATTGAAATACCTTGGGCCTATTTGTTTGGTATTTGGGAAAGTAGTTTCAGAGAGTAGTGGAGGTTTGTGAAATAATTTCGATTTGAGTAATGTTGTTTGTTTGGGTTTTGGGAGAGTGGTTTGAGAAATAAAGTAGATGTAGGTTTTTTTTTTAAAGAATTAGGTTCTAGATGTAAGATATGTAAGACTTTATGTCAAATCATGTTTGTTGTGAGATAAATTGTGTAAGAGATAGGTTACTTTGTGTCAAATCAGTGTAGAGTTTGTATATGTTTTGTTTAGAGATAAGAAAATTGCTGTTTGTTTGGGTTTTGAGAAAGTAATTTGAGAAAATTGAAAGATGAAAAATTCATTTCAGAAAATAGAAAATATGTTTGTTTGGCATTTCCCAAACACAAATTTTTTTTGGAAAACGCCAAACAAACGGGCCCCTTGTTTTTTTAAGACTGCACTTGAAAACCTCGTCAAAAGGATTTTAGCCTTACAAAAAAAACAAATATTGAAATACCAGGTTTTTGAAAATGAAAAGGAATCTAATTTTGAAAATATAGGTCCATGCTATTCGCCTGGTTAGACAGCTAGATGAAAGGCCCATGCTTGTTTTCATCTCAGCTACGTGTGGCCAAAACCATTTTCAACTTTAAATGCCAACTTGGGAAGACCTTTAGGTCAATATTGTTATTCTGTTTATTGGACCTCCTCAATTATATTGTAAACTTATATGGACATGTATGGTTATTTTTAAATCTTTGGTTGATTGTTAGGCAAAAAAAAGTAGGCTTTATAGGAATGGACATTAATTTTGGACTCCAATCCAATTTTTAAATTTTTTTTATATATTAAACTTTGTATTTACAAATCAGATCGGAGAGCGTATTAGGTATAGATCATTCCCAGTGTAGTGATTTTAATAGGATTCGAACTTAAGTTTTGATTATGAGAAATAAGTCGCTGCCACTTAACACAATCACCTTGAATATTTAAATTCAGTTTTAAGTTTTGAAGTATTAGCTCCATTTAGTTTTAACTTTTAAAGTAGTTAAATTCAATGTTTAATATTGGACTATTTTTTACTAATAGTCATTTATAACTAATCCTCATAAAGTAGTACTACATATTAATGTATTTATATTCATATACTAACCTCTTCGTGTTAGACCTGTAAATATATGCTCCAACAAACCGGTTATTATCTGGACTTCTATTTTGTTTTCATTTTCCTATTTTTCCACAAAATTGGGGAAGACTGAGTCTTCTTTTTGTCTTTTTAAATTTAATTAAATGGGAAAGATCTCTAGTCAAATTGCTTCTTGGCAAAATCTTCTAATAATGCTTCCAATATATATTTTTGTGCTTAGTAGAAGATGAAACACACAAAATTCTCTTAATGCGATCATCAATTGTAAAAATTAGAGATATAAAAACTAAGAGTTTACCATTACCAAAATACAAGATTCCAGCTACAATAATGAGAGGGATAAAAAATTGAAATTGGACTTTTGAATTCGTCCAACATTCGAATGATTTTTCATGTTAAAATTGATGAAAAGGAAAGAGATATTATACTTGGAGTACAATTTGCACCATCTATTTTAGTTGGATCTAAAGATATCAGACAATTGGTCTAATGTACTGGGCTGGGCCCATATTTAGATCTCAGTTGCAGTGGGCCTCAACCATCTAAAGAAAAGACTAAAATGATGTAGGCTTATTATATCGTTGTTTCACTTGTTTGTAGAATAGGGCAGTCAATAGTTGGACGTAAATCCGAAACCGGTCTGAATGACTCGTTTTATTAGAATTTTTATTTAATTAGAAATTTGATGTACTTTATGTTTCTAGATAATTTCTAAATGTGTTAATTAATGAGATAAATATAATAAAATCTTATGTCGAATTATACCTTTTCAAATAATTTTACATGTTTGTCATTAAATTAGATACCACTTTACAATTCAGATAAGGATATAAATTGAGTTAATGAAGATAAATATAATAAACCTTCATGTCTAACTATACCTCAACAAATATATTTTCATGTTTATCATTAAACTGAATACCCCTTTACAACTCAAATAATAATATATTAATCCATACAAAAATTCAAGAAATTCTTTATAACGAATTCGTATTTTTAATAAGTGTAATAACAGTTTAATAAAATAGAATAGAATAAAAAGATATAGAATAGATGGTGTAAACATTCATATGCAAACTATAATGAAATTCAAATTTTATTTAGAAAAACCTGACAAAGTTATATTTTGAACCAAATCGAACCACACAGTTGTTAGTTGTCAGTAGAGGCATAATCAATATTCTTTATTCCCCTTTTAAGCAATTTTTTTTTTCCAACTGCAGCATTTGACATATTTTCTTTTACTGCAACCGCAAAGGAAAAAGTCAATTGACATAATCTGGAAGAGAATATCCTTTATAAAGATATATTGCTTGGTCTTCAATGGGCATTTTGATGAGAATATTTTGATTCAATTGATTTGAATTTAGGGCTAATCAAAAATCAAAGTAATAAAAGCAAAACACTTATGCCATTATTTAATGGTCACCAACTCTATTTCTCTTGCAAATATGCAAAGACATTTGAACTCCTGAACATTAATCCATGTCCAGATAAAGCATTTTGGCACTGATTTCATCATCTGTTTGAACATCAACGTGCTAATATGTGTAAGAAGTAGGATAAGTAGTCTTAGAGACCCCTGCAAGCAAAGGAATGATGGATGTCAGATTTTAAAAATTAAATATTTTCAAGAAGTCTAATTATAACACGAGAAAACATAGATGAAGAAAAAACAAGTTCAAGACTTGCTAGAAATACAAGCAACCGAAATAGAATATACATAATTTCACTCGACAAAAACATTCCCCTCTTATTCGCAGATCCTCAGAACTGTACGGAGGTTCTCTTGTTGATAATTTGACATGATTTTGTGGATGGTGGAGATATATGTATACTTGGAAGGTGATGGATTTTGTTGATATTTGGAGTAGTAATGGTTGATATTTGAAAATAATTAGTTCTTCGAAATTTACCAACTTTTAGGTTGACCACCAGTCATCACCATAAAACAACAATTCTTGCCCTCGGACCATAAAAGAAGTAACAATAGTACTACTATAAGCAAGGCTAAGCATATATAAAGCCTGAAGGCAAGATTTTCAGGTTAACGTGAAGTTTATAACAGTCAAGGTAGGTACAGTGACAAGTCTACTGCCAACAATCTCAAAGATATTGGTGACTACAGTCATTTTAGGCCCATACATGTTCTATGAGTAAAGGATAAGAGAATTTGATAACATTTGACAAATACATCAAACAATATCAAGATAAGAAGCAATTGGCTCACTCCAACACATACTTCCCTTTCCCCAAGTGAAGAGAACACAGCTTGATCAATGTTATGTTAAATTATAATGAACAATATATGGATGAGTGTAGCCCCCTCTAGTTACTCAACAAAGGAGATTGTTCACATCCCTATTTCTGTTGGACAATCAACATCCACAAATAATTTGCTCAGTATTTGTGTTCTTTTTCATGTCCTCCTTCATTTGGAATTCTAAAAAGATATTCCCAAGTATTTACTTATTTTCAGACATTCCTGATTATGATATAAAATCTAGTAACTAAAGCAACCAGTCTCAAAGGCACAGATACCATAAACCAACTAATTCAACCACAACAACTACCCATATACCCTTCTGGCAGACAGCAGCAGCAGGACTGGTATCTTAAAATGAATCCATTTAAGTACAGGTTCAATGTGATTCATCAACATGGTCAACTCCTCCGTTCTATATATCAATCTATTCATTATTTTTGTGTGTGTTTTTAGATGCCACATTTCCAAACTAACTTTAAGAAATTATAGAAACATAGTGTCAATTAATTTTGGAGTTCATTCAAATTGGAGTAGAATTATCAATTGCAATTCCAGAGTCTAAATTCCATACCACTAGCGCAGACAACCACTATTCAAACTTGAAGACAAATACTACTCACTAATCAATATATTTAACACATCACATCAATACTCGAATTCGCCAAGCCAATTATTTTAAAATAACAAAAGCCCTTTTCTCAATTATTCCATATTAAAAAAAAAAAAAATCAATATACAGGAAGCTTCAATTCAACCACACTAATACACCATTCATTTCATCATAACCATTAAACAAAAACTTAATAATATTATCATTAATTTGTACCTGACTTTCTGGACGAGAATGGCTTTGAGCTTGCGGGCGAGGTCCTGTGCACGAAGCCTGCGTTCCAGATTCTTCTTAGCCAAAACGCGTTTTTCGGAGTTTTTGATGTGCTTGACTTGCTCGTTCTTTATCATCCGTTCGATCCCGCTCGACTGCATCTTTCTCTGCATTATCATCAACGCCTGATCTAAATTGTTGTTCCGAACTTTCACACGGATGCCTCTCCATTGTTGCAGCTGATAACCTAGAGAACGAGACTGAGTTAAGAGAGCGCGAATCATTTTTGGCTTTCGTTTTGCTGTTCAATTTTGGGTGTGCTCTGAAGACAGGAACATATGGAGGTAAAAGGTCAAAAAGTTTCTAGTGTGTAGGGTTCTGGGTGTGTAGCGGCTGTAGCCTTTTTTTTTTAGCAAAACGTTTTTAGTACGAATTGGAAGGAAGTGAATAAATGGTAACGTAGAGGGAGGGAGGTGTTATTTTTTTATATTAATTGACAATGCATTTTTATCCGCATATTTATCCATATTTTATGAAAATTGATTTATACTTAATCCATCCTAATATTTTTTCTAAGTTAGTATAGTTTACCGGTCAACTTAATCAAATTTTGTATCATTTTTAATAAATATTTTTATTTTTTATTTTAACAACAATTTAATAATATTATATAACAATATATATAATATTTAAAAGGATTAAAATATTATAAAAATAAAATTTCTACTTGATAATTGTAGTTAATGAAGTAAAAAATTGAAACTGAGGGAGTATACAATAATTTCATGTCTTAGGTGATAATGACAATTAACTTATAACAAATAAAAATTGTAATAAGAACATTTTCCAAAACAAAAATTTGAAAACAAGCAAGTAAAATGGAAATGAAACCATATACTATTACTATCTATTTGCCTAATTTCCTTTTTTTTTTTTTTTTGGGAAAATCTATTTGCCTATTTGGTGAAGTATAGGAGTTGGGAATAAGTAGGGCGAAACAGTCTTTTAACAAGTCATATTAATGGAGTATGAATAAAAGAATTTTTATAATACAAGAGAAAAAAACCATTTTCCATCTTTTGCTATAATTAAGTGAAAATGTCTGCTATTTCAATGGCGGTTTATATGTGGCCGGTTGCCCTAAATAGAGAAATTTCCTTCAAATACTATCGTTTTAATTTTCTACAGGATGATTGAAAAATCGAAGCATTCGGAAAACACTTGGATGAGCTCTGTTGAAATCGTTGACAATGTCACTTTGATCAGTGAATCAAATATGGTTATTGCAGATGGAATTCAAGCCGCCTCTGAAACTTCACAGAAGCCTCTTCCTAATGGCGCCTCGTTGAGTTTGCATGAGCGCGCTCTCTCTGCGGCCGCCGCTGCGTTTCTATCCGCCATTTGGGTCAACCCACTTGATGTTGCTAAAGTACATTTTTTGATTCCTTTTGTTCTCTACAT
This sequence comes from Penstemon barbatus, assembly GCA_003313485.2. NCBI lineage: Eukaryota > Viridiplantae > Streptophyta > Magnoliopsida > Lamiales > Plantaginaceae > Penstemon > Penstemon barbatus. The sequence goes on along the minus strand of CM064878.1, from coordinate 18,079,704 downwards.
TTTACCACAAATTAGTTATATTTTCTATTTTTGCTGAAGTGCACTTAAGAGAGTTTTTGCCTCTTTCTGCCAAATTAAATGTCTACTATTTTATTAATATATGATGCCACTTCTTTATTTTCCTCAATCAATTGAATGATTTGCATGTATAGTGTATTTTCCTCTAACTAATAGGCACCCTTCATAAATAAGTTTGACTTAATATTGGATTTTGGTTGATTGGCCTTACTTTTCTTTTTGGTGCTGCAAGGAAATTGCAACTAATTTTTGAAAATTTTGAGGTTGATTTCGCGTGATGTGTCTCTTTATAATGTTGCAGACAAGATTGCAGGCACAGGCTGCTGGAGCCCCTTACTCGCATCCACTAAGTAATGTTACTAACCGAATGGCATGTTTTGGACCAAACATGGTAGGGTATGCTATTTATTTGGATTTTTGAATTCCTTTGTTCAATGCTTTCCCTTGGTCACTTCGCTCTTTCTTTTATCATGTACTAATATTTATGTGCACTACTTTTTCTTTGGTCAAATCTCATTTAAGTTAGATTAGAACTGATGAAAATTGAGTTGTCCATGTAAAACATGATGTCTTGATGGTATTAGTACTTTAAGTTTTGTCTTACCATTTATGTATTAGTTAGACTCTACTTTAGCGTGTTTGGCTTTAAATCCACGGTGACACCTAAGATTAAGTAGTGGTATTCAGATGAATTCTAGAGCTGCAAGGTTCCATGTGTTGAAAACCTAAGTGACGTACCTTTTTTCTTTTACTATATTTTCATTCACCATTATCTATTTCAACCCCAAAGGCTTTGAATTCTAATACACAGGTGAAGTTCTAAGGTAATAAATATGTAGTAATTCATATTCATGTGATGTAGTTTTAAAATAAAATTAGTTTTATCTTTTTTGATTTATATGCATCTTTAGTGTAATTTATATCACTACATACAGTTTAAATGGTAGATTTTTTACATGGTTGAAATTTCACCCATTTCCTATTCAGGCCATGAAGTTTGATACTGTGTTGCCATAACGTTTGCCAGATGTTTGCTGATCTCAGGTGTTCTCCCTCATGCACCCGAGCTGGGGTTCATGGGACAGTAGCAATTTGCCCACCTGATTGTTTTCGTTACAAGGGAACATTGGATGTCTTCTACAAAATTATTAGGCAGGTTCGTAAATGATACTTGAACTTCTGAATTTTATTTGTCTTTTGTATTTCACTGCAACATCCAATAAAAAACTAGAGACGTATTTCCACTGAGGTGGAGTGGATATTCACACCCGCTTGTCATCTCAGCAAGGGTCATCACACGTATGACATATATGTGTTTCTTGAACACTCATTTTTGCCTTAATTGATCTATAATTATTTAGAATTTAAGCATGTATTTTGCAGGAGGGATTTTCTAGGCTTTGGAGAGGTACCAATGCTGGCCTAGCGATTGCTGTGCCAACCGTAAGTTCTGAAAGGCTATTGCTGTGTTTATTTATATCGTCTCCACTGCTTTCAATTGAGTTAAGGAATTTGATGTTTGTTTTCTAACAGGTTGGTATCTACTTGCCTTGCTATGATATTTTCCGCATCCAATTAGAAGAATTTACTTCACAGACTGCGCCAAACTTAACACCATATGTACCCCTAGTGTCTGGTTCTCTTGCACGTTCTTTAGCTTGCATAAGTTGCTATCCAATTGAGCTCGCCAAAACACGGATGCAGGTGTATAATATGTTAGCTGCATAAGGACTTTCTCCCTCTCTAGTTCTTCGTTATCTTCTAACTAGTATATAATTTCGTTTTTGAGAAGGCATTTAAACTTGTTCATGGTGATAAGAGGCCTCCTGGAGTCTGGAAGACATTATTTGATGTTATTTCCCAGGTCAAGAATACGACCAGCTTCAATAATAGCTGTGAGTTGATTTTTTCTAAATCTACTAGAAAAGTTCCTTTGTTAAAAAATTGTCTTTCCGTGAAGCATCCAACAGAGATGCACAATTGATTTACTTATGCAGGTTACTTCTAGACTATCTTCGCCACTTGATACATAGTGCTGGACCAAATGAATGAAATTTATTTACCTTCTCTTAGCAAATACTCCCAACTTTTAATCTGTGAAAGGAAGATATCATGACATACTTGGTTTTTTCTTTCTTTATTTCTTATTTTAATCAATTAAGGGAATCTTCTTTTCTTAAATGCTTGCAAATCTGTATGAAGTTTCTGGCTTTTTAATTATTTAGCTATAACCATGTCATTTTCTGGTGCAGGGCAGAGCTATCGAGTCTTGTGGACAGGTCTCGGGGCTCAGCTTGCTCGTGATGTTCCTTTTTCTGGAATCTGCTGGTCAACCCTTGAACCTGTAAGAGCTCCTTCCACTATATCTTTTTAGATATTTTTGTGTAATGAGATTTTCACTTTTAACTTCTGTTATAGGTAAGGAGGAAGCTTCTTGGTCTGGTTGGAGATGAAGCTAGTGCAGCCAGTGTTGTTGGGGCAAATTTTTCCGCTGGTTTTGTGGCTGGGAGCCTTGCTGCCGCAGCTACATGCCCGCTAGATGTTGTGAAGACCCGTAAGCAAATTGAGGTAATTTCTTTGTCTAAACATATTTTAAGTATTACAGTAAGGGACTATAACACAATCTCATTAGAGATGAAAAAAATGTGTATTTTACTAGCACTGTGGTGTATCTTAACTGTTGTCATCGTCTTGTTTCTGTTTTCACTTTCCAGAAAGATCCCACTAGAGCACTTAGGATGACTACGAGGCAGACACTCCTGGAAGTTTGGAGGTATGTATGTATTGATATAAATGCATTGAAGGTTCATTACTATCAGCATTTTCACTTCAGTTTTGGCAAATTTCCTCCTTGGACCCATCATGTCACCTTGAATTGCATGAGATAGCATTATCATTATTCCTCTTAAGAAGCTCGATAATCTTAGGGCAGGTTATTGTTTGGTTTGTTTTCAATTTGGACAGAGAATAACCATTAAATTTTAGTTTTCTACTTGATTTGACACTACCAAATATAAAAGAATATTAGAAACTATCTTTTGTTTTTTTTTCTTCTTTAAATTGGGGGTGCCCAATAGTTATGGCTGGGCGGACCCATCTCGCATTTTTATTTGCGATTATTACCACTCATCACATCACATCCCAACTACCTTTTTCTTATTTGATGCAAAACACCAATTTTTCTCTTGATTTTTATGCCACATGACAGTGATCCACATGTTTCCCTAAATACGATGATCAAAACTAATCCGAACATAATGTCCAACACCACTAACCTATTGATTAATTACATTATATGCACTAAACTTACTGAGAACCAAAAAGCCATAAAACCTTTTTTGCACATAATGAGGTAGAATCTTTCAAACTTCCATAATGGAACCGAAACCCTGAAACCAAAAGTAATCCAAGCAGTCCTTTCTAGTGATTATTTTTTAAATCAAGGAGTTTCCTTTCCTTTTCGTTTCTACATTATGTTTGTAGCTGGTGAGTGGTGATTGATTTTTTTGATTAGATCCTCCCTGATTTTATGATAGCTATCCAGTTTCACTTTATATAGTTCTAGCTATTCAATCTTGAATAACTCCAATTACGAGCCCTATTCAATGCCATTTGTTATTTTCACAGGGACGGAGGTATGAAGGGACTATTTACTGGTGTGGGACCCCGTGTTGGACGTGCAGGTCCATCTGTAGGGATCGTGGTTTCTTTTTATGAAGTTGTAAAATACATACTACATCATCATTATGCTGTATCTTAATGTATCCGAGATCTTCTCACAATTTAGACACTACCAAAAGCCATGGCTGCTGCTGGGAAGCTAACCAAAGCAATTTTGATGTTAATAAATGTATGTAGAAGTTGTAGGTTTCTTTTTTATATGAGAAAATAAATTTCTCTTCTCGTTTATTTTTCTGATCCAAGTTTGATGTTTAGTTAGGTTTATTTGGGTCTTTAGTTGAAAAGATTTGTAGGAATTTTTGTTGATTAGTAATCAATTTCTCAGTTTGTAAGCAGCTCTCAAATTTTGGATGGCCTAATCTTGAAAAATGTCTGCAGTTTTGATTTTATTTTTGCCTTTGATTGAGTTTTTCACACATTGTAAATTTTTATACTAGTATCTTTTCTTTTTAAAATGGGAGGGTTTTTCTTATATATTATAGTATTAGATACTCCAGTTGATTGGGGTTGTGACCTGATTATTCACGAAATATGAATTTGTAGACATCCAAATAGTTTCCTTGTACAATTCTCTGCTTGCTTCGCATTACTTTGTGTATTTAGATCACAAAATCTTGCAGTTTTTTTAGAATTTGGCGAATTATTTTGACGAGTTCAATACTCTATAATTTTCGTTTTGATACATGCCTAAAAATAGGAGTAATAAAAGCATGATGCGACTTTAAACAGTCAGGGGTGTTTTTGTAATTTTGTAGCAATTCCAAAATTATATAAATACAGAACGGACAACAAAGGAGAGGGTAGTCGATGAATATTAAGATTAGTCTTTTCCCCCAAAATTCTCCGCCGTCCTCTGATTTCACCTGCGTGACTTTCCCCCTAATCAAGCTATCTTCATCTTCATTTCATCTCCATGGAGATCAGGGGTTTGGTTGATTGTATTCGAATGAGCTATTGATTCAATCATATACAATTTTTATCTTATATTTGTGTAATTTTCAATTTTATTGTCATCTTATTGTAATTTTATAATTTTATAATTGACTTAAAAATACTATTTCATCCGCCTCATTTATTTTGCTCCGGTCAACTTAACTAAATTATGAACATTATAATAAATAATTGAAAAAGATAAACCCATCAAATTTCAAAACCTGTTTTTCATTTCTTCAACCCTAAAAACCCGCCCCCTCCTTTTCTCTACACTCAAACTCTTCTTCTTCCATACCCTTGCTCCCAACTGTGTAGTTTCAGATAGATATAGTTTTACCCAAAATAGATTCACACGTGCTTTTATAAACTTTTTGTACATTTATTTTGTGGGGTGTGAGATGCGCCATAGTGATGCAGAAGTTGCTGCGCAGAAGTCCCACGGCCTCTGGCCCCCTTATTTTGCCCGTTAATTCCCCTCTCTCTCTACCGCTCTTCAGCACCAGCTTTCTCTCTCTAGGGTTTTGCACCAAATTTGTGAAAAAGATGTCGTTTTCCATAGCCGCCCTTCCCCACCCAGTTTCCACCGCCAGGTTTTCGAAAAAAATGCACTCCGGCAGTTACTCTATTGAGAACGAAAGCAATACGGTGCCGTTGAGGGCTTCGGTTGCATGTAAAAGTTTTGGTAGTATTGGTGGTGGGTCCCGTGGGAGGGCGTGGTTTACTACCCTAGCCACAGTGAATTCGGATAAGGGGGACGGTGAGTTAGAGAATGAGGTAGAAAATGCGAAAGTTAGGGTGCAGAGGAGGCAGAGAAGTGGCGGTGGGGCTGCAGTGGTTGGGATAGGTAGCCCGGATTTGCTGACGATACCGGGAGTGGGGCCGAGGAATTTGAGGAAGCTGGTGGATAAGGGTATTGAGGGTGTAGCTGAGCTCAAACAGCTGTATAAAGACAAGGTATGAAAACTACACTAAATTTTCTTCGGTCGGATGTTTGTGTGTGTTAATTTTATAGGCTGTTTTGATATTTGTTATGCTTTTGTGTATACTATAATGTTCGTTTTGTATATCTTTATGGGGTATTTAAATTGTTGTGGACCTCTTTACGTTGTTGAATGTTTGTTATGAGTTTGATGGTTGTTGTAGTTGTCTTGAACTGTTTTTGGAAATGAGAGGTGGTACAGGTTGAGATGGATTATTTTTTGAAGATACTCGAAATTATGGGTTAATTTGGATTATTCATTGGAAATGTGTTTGTTGCATGTTTTGGCCTTATGTTGATTAGTTTTGAGTACCATGTATTAGCTATGGTTAGGAAAAAGGGTTTTGGGTTCTTCAGTTGGTTTGTATTTGGTGGGAGGGAGGAAGGGAGGGGAGATCGTCTTACATTGGTTCGCGTGAAGATGATGTATGTGTGAATCTAGTAAAATTCTTGCAACAATTGGAAATGATTTGTTTATGCTCAACAAACTATAGGTAATTAAGCTAAATAGAATGTATATGACACGCAGTTTACGAAAAAGAGCTTGATTTTACTATAACAAGGATATTCTTTTATGCAGTTTTTTGGGAAGTCCAGTGAGAGAATGGTGGAGTTTCTACAGAGTTCGGTTGGTATCATACACAAAAACCATGCTGAAAGTATAACCACGTATATCAAGGAAAGTGTAGATGAAGAGCTGAAGGAGAATGATTCAAAGCCTACCCAAAAGAAAAGAATCACTTTATGTGTTGAAGGAAATATAAGTGTTGGAAAGACCACATTCCTGCAAAGAATTGCTAATGAAACACTTGAACTCAGAGATCTTGTGGAGATTGTTCCTGAACCAATTGACAAGTGGCAGAATGTTGGTCCAGATCATTTCAATATACTGGATGCATTTTATGCCGAGCCAGAGAGATATGCTTACACCTTTCAAAACTATGTTTTCGTTACAAGAGTTATGCAAGAGAGGGAGTCTTCTGTTGGTATTAAGCCCCTCAGGCTCATGGAAAGGAGTGTTTTCAGTGATAGAATGGTATCATTTTTTGCTTTTGCTTATCTTAGTTGCTAATTTTATTATGTCTGATTGCTAATATATATGAAATCGGTTAAAAGGTCTTTGTTAGAGCTGTTCATGAGGCAAAGTGGATGAATGAGATGGAGATCAACATCTATGATTCTTGGTTTGATCCAGTCGTTTCGAGTTTGCCTGGTTTAGTTCCTGATGGTTTTATTTACCTAAGAGCAAGCCCTGATACTTGCCACAAGAGAATGATGTTGCGTAAAAGATCAGAAGAAGGTGGAGTCTCTCTGGATTATCTACGAGATTTGCATGAAAAGCATGAAAGCTGGCTTTTCCCTCTAGAAACTGGAAATCATGGACGACTCTCTGTCAGTAAAATACCTAATCATGCAGATGGGTCTTTACACCCCAATATAAGAGACCGTGTGTTTTATTTAGATGGTGATCATATGCACTCAAGCATCCAAAAGGTTTTAATTCTATGCTCACTCTTCAGCTGTACTCTTAAGACTTTGTTTTGTCCTTGGATTTAGTTAGTAAAAGCGAAAATGAACAAAAATTAAAGCCCAATTTGATGGAAAAGTTATTTTCCTCAATGTATTAACCATTAAAATTTAAGAACCACGCATAACCTAAGAGTACTGTTAAGTGTAGCTTTAACTTAACTTTGTTTGGAACTGAGCAGGTTCCTGCGTTGGTTCTTGACTGTGAGCCAGACATTGATTTTAGCAGAGACATTGAAGCTAAGCGAGAGTATGCTCACTTTCTCTATATTTTCCTATGTATTTCGATTTTTGTTATATCCAATCATGATACAATGATGTAACTAACTCGTTCCTCATTTCCTGGAATGTTGTGTCTCGTGAAGGTATGCTCGCCAAGTTGCCGAGTTCTTTGAGTTTGTGAAGAAAAAGAAAGAAGTTCCTGGAGAATATGCTGCAGCAACTAGCAATCAACAACCTCAGGTATTAATGCCTCATCATGGGAATTTGTGGATGCCGGGTACACAGCCTTTGCCAGATTTGGCCCTAAAGTCATTTAAACGAGCCATTTCTTTTAGGCCTCAATAGTGGAAGTTGTTGCTGTTGCTTCTCTAAAGGTCTCTTTCATGACCTCTGTCCAGAATGATGTGATTAGTTTCTTCCATGTAAAATAGTTAACCTATTAACCACCCACTTTTAGAGATGTAGATTCAGTTGTAAGTTGTGGATTGCAGTATATATATATGCTGTTTAATGGAAGCTTAGTTTTGTTTGGAAATCAAAGGAGTTTCCTAATTTTTTTGGCGGTTCTTGTGGGTGTATTCGGGGCAGTTAAGAATTAGATACTATTCTTAATATGAAGAGATTAAATAATCCAGCATACAACATTGTTAATGTTAAATTTTATGATCCTCGTGTAGCTAAAAAACAGAGATCAACTCTAGAGATAAAGGCAGAGTAGCAAAGTTATTTGATCTTTGCAATGAGGACTTGACCTCGAATTAGAAGCCAAAATTGCTGCAAAAATTCATTACCAGAGACTTTTGTATGCACTTAACCTCTCCATTTCTTTCTAGAAAAAAAAAAAAACCTCTCCATCTCCACATATATATATATATACACCAACCCATCTCTCGGCAGCCCTATACAACATCTAAATATACATAATTGTCCAAAATCCCATCTTAACCTTTTGATGGTATACTAAACAACTAGACACACTCAAGATAATTATGAACAAGGAAAAAAGAAAAAAAAAAACACCAGAGACCCTTTAAAGAATAACTTGTATTGATCAAACTCCAAGATCAAAGGATGGAGAGCCTGGAATCTCAAAATTTGGTTGAATAGTTTCAGATGCTGTAGCTGTTTTCTGGGACGAGCATTCTGATTTTAATCTAAGTAGTTTAGCAGCTTCTTCCTCGACTGCATCAAGATCGATACCTTCATAAAACTGGTCATCTTCATCTTCAAATACATCTCTGTTTTCTTCCATCTTCTCTACTTGTATTTGCATGGATGTATTTTCGACGGCAGCCTCAGCAAGTAACAAGAACTCCTTGTCTAAATTAATCATCGGTACTGATTGAGCTTGGTGAAAGCTCAATTTTCTTTTTCGGCTCTCCAGTTTGTTCTCATTTTCAGCCAGCTCAGAGGAGATCCTGTCAGGAGGTAATTGAGAATTCCTAGCAGTTGATTCTGATCCAGTTTGAGGAGTCTGGTTATCTTTTGTTCTTGATGAGCTCCCACTTCCATCCAGCCTACTACTTTGAACCACAGAGTTGGGACTGAAATTTGTAGAGAAGTCGGGTAATCTCTGGAATGGAGATTGACTGAGCAAAGATCGTCTGCCATTATATATGATATAATTTTCATAAGAATAGTGAAAAAATGACCAGAAAATTCAAGGAACTATGTTTAATATTGATTTAGAACCAGATATGTCTGCTAGAAACAAAGACTACATCCATTAAAAACTAAAGAAAGGCGGAGATAGAAAAAACTACGCGGGAAAGGTTTGCAGGAAATGCATATAGAAAATCTCATTAATAATTCTCAAATTCATATTCATTTTTCTCAGACACGCTAAGAATAACATCAAAAGCTTCTTCGCTTTTGGCTTCTACTTGTTAAGCAATAGTGAAATCAGGTTATATTACTTATAGGTAGTCTTCAAAACCAATGTTTCTTGCTGTCGTTTACATCTATGCATGAATGATTCAACTGAAGCAATGTGGGTCATTATATGGAATCATAATAAAGCCAGTGAAGTCAGAGGAAACTTTCAAATTTCTTGATTATATCAGCAGGGAGATGCATAAAATCTACCTAACATATTCTGCACAAAGATTAAAATTGCAGAATTGCTAGAGAACCTGAGCGCGCTATCCACAGGACATTCTTTATCACATTGTGATAGATCCCGTCACCGAGCCTCAGATTCTTTTTATCTATATATCATATCTGTAATTATGCATATCACAAAGGTTGGAGTCAGATTATGAATGCCTAAGCAACAAATTTCTCCTTTCATATATCTAATTGCTAATTAAACTTGCTCAACAATAATGATGGTGATTCGTAACTTATATTTATGTGAGGTAAAGTTTAATTATGTGAAATGCATCTCTTGTTCTTTGCACCGGGAAATGGGAATTATATGCTATCACCAATTCTTGCTTTCTAATGATGCATTATTCAGATTTTCTTTAGTTCCTGAATCTAACATCTCTTTCACCCCCCCCCCCCCTCCTCCATCCCTACCCAAAGCTTGTATGAAAATACACTGCAACGATTAAGCAAAAAGCTGAAGCAGAAAATCAATGAAGGAATATTTATTAGAAAAGAGAAAAAGGAGAAAACAAAGTGAACTTCATGAAAAACCTGTAAATTGCCATCATGTCAGGCCTACTAGCCCCAGCTTCTTGCGTACTAGCTGATGTAGGATTTAGACCATCATCTATGAAACTGTCCTCATATGAACTCTTAATCTGCTCATCCTCGTCATCAGATGACATGCCTTCCGAAGATACCCTGAACCGGAACCCAAATTGAACATGAGTAAAAAAACTGTTGCGCCCAAATTAGAGAAATCAGGATGCAAAGAATACGCCTTTTAATGGTATATTTGAATTGGTACTAAAAAGTATAAAATAACATTTCAATTGTGGAGATAGGAAAATGTTTTTCTGCTGCGATTTCAATGGACTTACTCTGCTTCCTCTTCAATATACACTGCAACATCTTTCGCTCGCTTCTTCTCACCTGAATGCAAAATAATACCAATAAATTTAGTGGTTCAAAGAAGAAAGGTGATTCTCACATGACAAATATTCAACCGCCTAGTTGTACAGGCACTTTTAGAGTGTAACATTTACCATTTCCTGTATGATTATGAGCGACTCGAGAAGTTTTGAGTTTCCTACTCGGACCATTTCGTTCCTTAGGTTCTGAAGGAATTTTCTTGTTGAGGTCTCCATGCTTGCGCAGCCTTCTGAACTTGCACTGCTGCTCAACTGTTTCAGGATTTACTCCAGAGTCCAAGAGCCAACCACTGCTGCTGCTCGTGTTTGAGAATTTAGCAAGAGGAGTTTGTGCTTCTTTGGGAACAGCTGATATGCTTGCTCTCGGTGCATTGTTATTCGAATGAAGAATAGCATCATTACTCGAACATGGTACATCTATTCTACTCAAACTTCCATCCTGAATCACATTTTCATCATGTTGCCATGAGTTCATCAGGAACTCCTTCTGCATATCTGGTGAGGAAACAAGACCAGGTACCGTGAAATTGCCTACATTCGATATCACTGCAACACTCAATAAAGCGTATATAAATATTAGTATAATGATGCATAGGCAGACAATGTAATAATTATTAAAAAAAAAAAAAATTCAGAAAATACATACCTGCATTATTTATTGGAGATTCTGGAACGATCCCGCTTTTGATGAAATTAGTCAGCCGTGGACTAAGCTCGGAATCTTTTAATTCATCGCTTGACTCATCATCTAACTGCATTAGTGTGGTGTCATACTCAACATTACGGTCCTCACCAGAGGTTCTCTTTTCTTTTGATTTTTTACTTGAAACTGGAGATTGAAATATTTTCTCAGGCAAAGATAACAGTTCCCCTTTTTCAGCACCAGAGTTCCTCAAACGAGATTCAAGCGAATTCTCACCTTCTGTGCATCCTGACTGTGAAGAAGGGTTACCTTTTGCTAGAAGAGTGTTATCGCGTACACATTTAGAATGAGAATCCAGAGGAAGCTGTGGTAATGATAAAACGAGGACATTCCCAAGATCATCAACCGATACAAATTCTGAATCAAACAGAAGCATATGCAGGCAAGGTTTTTGTTTGTGGAGGTCTTCTATGTGCTCATCCTCAGTTCTAGCAATTTCCCCAAATTCTGTATCATTTTCTTGTACTTCTGTTTGCAAATTATCCTCATCGGGCTCATTAAATCTCTCTGAATCTGAAACATAGCTTAACACATGAATTATACAAATTTGAGAGTTACTGCAACATTTTCCATATACTGAGAGTTCAAGCCAAATCACATGGGAGATTTTATATGCAAGTTGAATTGACTCAATATGCTGAAAAGGGGTAAGCAACAAAGCTCGGAGGTGTACAACTACGTATTTCAACACATAAAATATCTCCACTACTCAGGTTGCTAATGGTATAACTTCGCCAAGTACATTAGCTTTCTATACGAAACTCGACCGATTGAGACCAAAAATAGATAAGTAACGTAGAAGTTAAAATTTCCATAACATATCAAACATCTTCCTGAAAGAACAACTTATATTATTTTTTAGGTCGTCGGGCAAATGTATGAGAAAATTACGTAGAACCTCAATTTGTAACCAAAAGAGGTCGCCCATATTATGATAAAAATAGATGTAAAATTTTGAGAAAAGAAAGAGTATCAAGGCAATGGACTGTAACAGGTTTGGAAAACAACAGGCAGATGAGAAGTGCAGTAAATCATCATTCCTTATAAAGTGCCCAACTACCGACTCCTCCCGGAATTGCGTTATCGGAGCCGAGCCAGGAATGGCCGTTAGTGGGATAAGAAGACATCTTCAAAAAATGCATGGGACCTCAATGTGTAATTAAACAGATTCCAGTGCCCGGGTTATTTACATTTTAGGATCAATCTTGAGTAAATGCAAAAAATGTGAACAAGTTTTCCTTCCTTTTTTCATAATTAAAGTGTGAAAAGTAAGCAATTTAACAAATGAACAATGATTCACCCTTTCTAAGGCCTATTCTGTTGACAATGTTAATTACCTTTTAGCATTTCGTCGTGGGGTTCCGACGTGTCATCTCTCAAGCAAGGATTCAAAATGTCTTCATCCTGAATCAAAATGATAACTTAAGTAAAATTGCAAAGGGATAGCACATGGAATATAAAAATATGTTCAACAAAACCTTATCAAACAAACCTTGGTCAAAAGTGTTTTGCTGTCTTCAGAAAATGTGAAGCCTTGCAAATGTTGCATTGTGTCAATTAACATCCCCGTCCTAGATGAATGTGCCACTTTGTTCATGGGGGACGGAAATGCCTGAAAATGAGGAAAGGCGATAAGTGATGCTCTCCAAGCAACATTGGAGGCAAAATACTTAGCAAGTAAATCTGTCTCGGCATCGGTTAATTTAGTTTTGCACATGGGCACAGAGATAGGGCTATCATCTTTCAGTTTTTTTCCACGAGGAATAAATTCTTCAATTGACATCTCATGAAATTGCACTTCTGGTTTAAAAATATGGGGAACCTGCAAACAAATATGGAAAGGACTAAGTCCAAGTGGTCAGCTGCATCACAACAAGCTCGTTTTTTTTTCTTTTTGCTTTCATGAGAAAATTAACACTAATCTGCAGAAAATACATACCATCCTTGGGCTGGAATGAAAATCAAAGCTATTCATTCCATTATTATGCATGTGTTTCATAATGGCCTTGCTGTTGGCTTTCTTTCGCATGTAACCCTTCAACTCCGACCCTTCACATGCTAACACTAGTGAAGCTTATTAAGGAAACTTCACCAGAGAGTCAATTATTTTAATTGAAGGATCACCCATCTAAAAGATTAAGCTGTTAGAGAGGAGAGTCATTGAAATTTCTCTTACTTCTGACAACTTTTTATCTTCCAATGCTAAACTAAGAGTTGCACTTAGGAATAAAGAAATTCAAGAAACTTAATAATTAAACAAAGAAGGATATCAACTCGTCCTTCATGCTTCCTTCCAGTCCTCCCCATGCGCTGAATCATTCTCAAAGGTGAAACGTTAGCGTCGAAGCATATGACAAGATCAACTTCCATTATATCTAGACCTTCTTCACCAATTGATGTTGCAACTATAACATTGTACCCACCTGTCCGAAATTTCTATGGAGAAAAGTCAAATAAAACACTGAGGATAGCACATTGCAATGAGCAAAGATAATTACCTGTAAAACAGCCTGTTGAACTTTTTGTGATTGTCCTTTCAAAGTTTTTCCTGCAGATAAATATAACAATTACTTAAAGAATATTACCAACTTATTCCGCAAAGTCTCAGATTTCACGATGTACTAACAGCCAGCATGCTAAATGTGAATATCCAATTGGGTTACAAACCTGAGCTTTGACCAATGAACTCTGTAGCTTTAACAAGCTCACTTATGTTTGTTAATGCATCCATTATGTCCCTGAAGCAGAATCATTAGAGTGAGCAATGTATTTCCATTATATGTGTACTTTGATGTCAACATCATATATGATGATCTGAAGAAACCAAAATCAACTTCACCTGACGCTACCCCTAAAATTGGAAAAGATGATAACCCTAGAGTTTTTTGGATCTTTCACTTCTGTACAAGAAATTCAAAATGTCAGTAGAAGAGAAGCAAAAAAGCAATAACATTGTAACACTCTCCTCCAATTTCTTACATATCACTGCGTAATATCAACTTGATACATCTAAAACTTCAGTACAATGGACTTGCTGAACACACGATTTATTTGGTTGCTAGGCTGGTGATGTGGAAAGTATTTCTCAAGAAAAATGGGATAAGTGAAAAAATACAAAAGAAAATGATTTTCAAGGTCGTGTTTGGTAGTCAATATGGTGGTCAAGAAAGTCGGAGAACTTGTCCAATAAAATATTGTACATGCGCAAATAAAATATTTTACACCAAAAAATATCAACTTACAAATGAACCCAAGAAAAGGAATACATCTACTTTACAAAAATTACTCCGGCAGGCACTTTTCATAATGTTGTGATTTAAGGAAGCAAATGGGTAAATAGATACAAACAACCTTATCCCAATAAAAGTAGAATAAAGAAGTCAATTATACATTATTTATGCTTATAAGTTGAAGGCTTATAATTTCCTATCATTAAACACATAAAAAAAGTGCATGAAAGAAATAGCAAATTAACTAGTAATCAGTTGATTTCAGTTGAAGTAAAGAATTAGGAATCTTGAGTTCATATTAATATTTAGATTGATGAAAGCTTACAGCAATGGATAACCAAAGGCTGGTAAAATACTGAAGTATACTTCCACAGAAACGGTAAGCGGGATATTCTAGATAACAATGGAACTACAAACACTATGAGAATGTGTTAATCGAAGGGTTAACTACATTCAATTGATCTGACTGGTGCTGTTTCTGCTTCACACTTTGCAATCATATTTTGTCAGACAACATGAATGACATTAGAGAAAGTAAGAACATTGTAACGACACACAATGGACATAATGTAAAATAAATATGCTACATACTGAAATGGTCAACTAGTACTTCCAGCAATTTCGCCAATTTGGGGCTGGGGGCACCATGAGTAACAGTTTGCTGCATTAGAAGTTTTGCTTTCAACAGACCTTCATTTCTACTCATTAACCGTGCAAAAGACCTGCATAAATCAAGCTCTCTGAAACTTAGAACATTGGCAGTATGCCAGTATAAAACCCCCACATTTGCAGTTGAAAGTATTATACCAGTATCATAGGGATATTAATAGCTAATATAATATTTTTGAAGAAATGCAGGAACACCAGAAAACATTATATAACCCACATGGACGTTGTCGAATAGGCTTTTAATGTATCTTATGATGTACCTTTGAACCTTTTTTACAGCTGAACCCCAATTCTAAACTAAAATTGAAGAAAGACAACTATTTTTATCATAGAAAGGGCATACCCTTGTTTTAATTTTTCATCAAGCATCTCAAATGCAGGTCTTATTCCATGGCTTGAAAGCAATTTCCTCACATGGTAAAGTGTTATAAGAACTCCGAAGTAACCTTCAATTTCTCCATAATTTGCATGAGGAAGTTCTAGAGGTGGCTCTTGGCGAAATTTGTCCCTTGCATTAAGTAAATCGCAGGGGCTCAACTGTCAATGTCAATACACATTTTAAGAGAAAAACAAATAGTTAATAATTAAGCAGAAAAACTTTTTTCTAGCATCTGCATTAGTTGTGGAAGGAACAAAAAAACCTAATAAAATAAATCTCAAGTTTCTATATAATAGACTTACTGTCTGGAAATCTCTCTTCTGAAGCACTCCAAGCGTGGAAAGACGGGCAACAAAGGGACGAACTACTTCCAAAAGTAAATCATTTGTTTTAACAGCTTCATCACCCATAGCAACCTAATAGAATAGGTTACATTTTGATATGCAGTTCTTATAATTTAATTAAAAAAGTTTAAAGTAAGTACCTGAACAAGTTCTATCTTTCTCTCATGCACATACGGAAGTACATCAGGATCAGTTTCATTTCGGTATTCAAGTGTAGATATTTGAAGATTGTTGATTATAAGTTGGATTGTCTGTTGTTTAGCTGAATTATGGCCAGTTAGAAAGTAGCATCATAAAGGAATTCAGAAAATTAAATGACCTGCAGAGTACTTACATCCTGGTGTGGCCGTCAATGCTAATATTCTTAGTTGAACAGGAGTGTCCATCAACTGTGAAGTCAGTGCAGTAGTATCAGTTTAACATATTACGTAAAAAGAAAAAAAAAAGTTGTCATAACAACAAGTTTCCGTTGAAGCTTAAATTTGGTTGTTCAGAGATCAAAATGCCGTGCAGCTCCAACAAAATATTCCTAAAATTCTACTAAAAATAATGTACATAATAAACACTTGAAAGGAATGATGCACGATAAAACTAGTGGCTTTTCATTTCTCCAAATATTTTGGATGCTCAACATAATGAACATGAACATAGTAGATGTGTAAGAAAAGATATAAAACTTGCAGAAATATTAAAAAAAAAATGAAGGAACAAACCTCACGGACAGCTACACAGTAGGAATAATTTCCCATTGCACGGTGTGCCTCATCAATCACCAAGCAAACCAGATGCTTCACCAAGCACGAGCCTACAACGAAAATTCAATTAAGATATTCCAAAAGAACAAGTTTACTAAGATGTGAGCAAGGTAAATAGATACCCTAAAAGACTATCAAAATCTTATTATTATTCAAAGACGGTGACCATCACAGCATAATAATCATTGAACCTTTGGATCGGACGACAACTTCTAAGATATATGACATTAGATTGTTTTTATTTTCCATTTCAAGAATTGACTTCAATATCAGTTTGTAACTAGATCAAAATACACACCAGACTGTATATCCTTCTCCAAAACTTGTGGCGTAACAAAGAAAACTCGTTTATCTTTCCAAAAACCTGCCCTTTTCGTAGGACTTGTCTGGCCTGTGAGATCAATGGTCCACTCCTGGATTAAGTTCAATGGAAAATTTCTCAAAATAGGTAAGAAATGCAAACACTTTTAAGTAAAATCATGAGCAAAGAGAAGTCCAAGCATAGTCACCATTTCCTTACTTGTGGAATCCCAACTATATTATGACAAGCTTCTATCTGTTGCATGACAAGTGGTCTAGAAGGAGCAGCAAATACAATTTTTCCTGACGACAATGCACAAGTGTGTTGTCAATATTGCTCAACAAAGGCTTCCATAGTAATTCTTTTTAACACATAAGGGAAAAAAAAACATTAGTATTCTACATGCTCGCTGAATATATAAATTTCACCTGTGGTCATTCTATAAGTTTCAAGTTAAGCTTCATCTCATTTCAGAATTATTTTATCATGCATCAGCATAGCAGAGCTCAATAAGGTATATATATCACTTTGCTTTCACATCAATCCATTTGTGATGTTAAAGATTTGTTTGGGAGAACCTCATGCAAGCTCAATAGTATTTTTTCATGAATTATTTTGGCACGGAAAACTAATATACAGAATATCTTATTTCCAAGTTACTGAGAGAGAGGCATGTCCCTAACTCATGGGTTGAATAAACTTATAGTTATGGCATATACACATACACTAGAGTTAGTAACGCAATAAACTATTGTAATAGCTATAGCTGGCTCCACAGAAAATGCGTTATTACAAAGGTGGGTTACAGCAAAAGCATATGCAGAGACACATAAATTGATACTTTAGTCATCATGTGACAAACAAAAAAGTTCTAATAAAGCATATGAAGAAGTAGAGGATGACACTGTCAGTTTTGCATTACCTTCAGGAAACCATCTGAAATAATTATACATGACAACTGCAGCAATAAGAGTTTTCCCAAGTCCTGTTGGCAAGACAACTAAAGTATTGGAAAAGAGAGCAGTCCTTGTGATAGAAAATTGATAATCACGACGAGGAACATTCACTGCCATAAAAAAAACACAAATACAAAAGTTATTCTTACACATGTTGAGAAGCTCAAAGTGGAACTGCATGTAAATGAAAAAACAGTAGATTTAATAGCATCTATAAAGAGCTCTTCATGAAAGTTACAATGAACTTGTCACCTAAAAGACATGGATAATTATATAGCAAAGGAAGAAAAGGTCCAGAAAAAATGAACATGTAACAAAAAATTTAAGTATTAACAAAGACCTATTAGAGTATTAAAAGGGTACATAAAAGAAATCAGCAGCACATTCTTACTTACCAACAACCAAAAGTATTAAAATCTACTATATTTTACAAATACCCTAGACTTATCCATAAAGGGCGCGGATTAATTCAGCAAAATAATTAAATTTCATGATAAGCCCCTTCATTCAAATTCAATGTCATAATAAACAAATATCTTGAAAATTTTAGCAGGTTCCAATCCAGTTACCAGATAGGTAGAGAGACCATTCAATTTGAAAACATATTACGAAAAAAAGTTAACAACTTTTCCAGTAGATTCCCACTTCAGAATTGTAAATGGGAAGCAAAACAATAAAAAAAAAAAAAAATACTATATCCATATATCAATTTCACAGCAAAGTAAAGACCATTGACATACATATCATCAAGCTAATACCGACACCATATACATAAAATGTAGTACCTTCCTTGAGCATCACATTAACCAAACCATTAAAATTCACTAGATTTCAAAAGACTAAATAAAATGAAAGAAAAGTTATAATTCTAAAATGAAAGGAAATGAAAGAACCTGGGTAAATCCAAGTCTTGGCAGCCTCGGGATCAATTTTAAGAAATCCATTAAGCATCTCAATACTTTCACACTCAGCAACACCACTACTATTATTATTATACAACTCCACTTTTTCCCCGGGTTTCTCTAATCTTCTTGAAGATAACCCAATAAACCTATCTAATGTAGATTGCTTAGTTGAAGAAAATGAACTACAATTACCATTAAATTTCCCCTTTTTATTTTTATCTTGATGTGTGTTTAAAGCAATTCCGGAATTACAATCAAAATCAGAAGAAAAAGAGCTGGGTTTCTCAATATTAGTAGCCTTGCTATTACAAGCTACGTCAATTTCTCTTACAGCTGCTTCCCAATCAAATTCTTCCTATACATACAAAAAATTGAAAAAAAAAATTAAAAAAAATGAAATATAAAATGGAAATTCCAGTGTTTGGATTTAACTTACATCGTCCTCGTCTATGAAGTGGAGAGGAGTTGAACTGGAAGCCATTTTTGGGTTATTGTAATGGAATTATTTTTCGATTTTGTTTTTTTATTTCTTTGTACGTGGGTTTTTCCTCGAGGGGAAACGTTTGAGTGAAGCCCTTGTTCTTCTGGAGGAAAGAGAAAGAGCGCCAAAATCTAAGAGAACCATTATGAAAAAAATAATGGAGAAAGAAAATAATATTTTTCTAAGTTAAAAAAAAAAACAAGTTTATAAATTTTTAATCTAAATCGTAATAACTTTTGTGATTAAATTTTATAATATATTGATTTGACAATTAATAATAAGAAAGCTTACTTTTTTTAGAGGAAAGAGCAAGATCGTCACCCTCGACTTTTGATTTTATTATTTTGAAAAAAGGCAGAAGATTAGAGAAAATTTGAATAAATTTGAGAGAACCTATTCTTTAATATCTATGCTCTTTCAAATATTCAAATATTCCTCGGGATAATTACATTGACCTTCCCTAAGGTTTGGGCTAATTATTGTTCAATCTCCTTGCAATTTTATAATTAAATTCATTTTTCCATTTTTGAAAAATCTTACAAAATAATATGAAATGATCATATTGTCCTCGTTAATTTTAATTAAAAAAGTTACATTAGTAAAATATCTTATTTACTCTTGCAATGATACACAAATTGCAATATTACCCTTACAAAATTCAATTTTGAATAGATATTAAAAATCATAATTGCACATTGATCCTTAAACTTTAAAAAAATTAATTTATACTTAGAAAAACTCTAACCCTAACCCTAACCCTCACCCCACCTCAACCCAACCCCAACCCCACCCCACTCCACCTCGATCGTCCCAACCCAGCAACAGACCGCGCCATCAACCTGGAAGGAAATTTGCAGGGTTGGGGACCGACGGGTGTGGGGTCGGGGTGGGGATAATGAGGGTTTTTGTTTGAAAAAAAGTTATATTAAACTAATTTATTGATTTATTAATATTAGTATATTTATATGAATAAGGTATGATTTTCTATTTTATTTAATATTATTGTATTGAAGTTAGAAAATAAAAATAAAAAAGTAATATTAGTATTTTTATATAAATAAGATATAATTTTCTATTTTATAGTAAAATGTTTTATTTAATATTATTGTATTTAAGTTAGAAAATAAAAATAAAAAAGTAATATTAGTATTTTTATATGAATAAGATATGATTTTCTATTATATAGTAAAATAATTTATTTAATATTATTGCATTTAAGTAAGAAATATTTAAAAAATAATAATATTCTAAAATAACTATCTTATTAAATCGAGTATTTAATTTTTGTAAAAAATTAACTGATTTTATAATAACTATTTCACTTACAATTTTAAGAATTTTTTTAGTAAACATGTGAGCATTTTTATATTGTCTAATAATTATTATTCAAGTTTTTCCTTCTTCCTATGATTAGATGTAATTCATTCATTTATCCTTGTACTTTATGAAAACAGATTGAAATTAATAAAATTATGGATTAAATGTAAAAGCTGAATGTAATTATATTTTTATTTATGCTCTACAATGTAAGAAATTGAAATTAACAATAATTATTTACTTTTCATTGTACTTTAATTGTAAAAGCATTATGACAAAAGATTGGAGAAAAACATTGATGTGTTATTATATTTTTATTTTAATAATACATATACATTAGTAAACTAATTATAAGTTTCATGTAAATTTACAACATTTGAACTTATACATATACATTGCAAAGAAACCTATCCTATACATCAAACATAGCAAGGGTATAATTATCCACAAAAATAGCTACAGTAACCTCAAGGGTAAAATAGGAAGTTCAATAAAAAAATTGATGATGACGTCATTATTTTGTAAAGTTTTTCAAACGTTGGGGGAGGTGGATGAAATTATAAAATTGCGAGGGAATTGGGTAATAATTAGCCCAAACCTCATGAGAGGTCAATGTAATTATCTCAATATTAAATTTATGCTCTAGTTTCATGAACTCAATGCACTCATCAACGACGAATTCTTTTGTGCAGCGGTTGCATATGACGTGATGCATTTAATTTAGTTTTTCATATAATGCAAACACGATCCACCTGAATGACCCGATCCAATCCATCCGCAACCGTCGATTTTACTTTAAAATAATCAATGATGGGTTGGTAATTTGTAAACCCGTATGGTATGGGTCGAGAGACGAGTTTGATGGTTAAACCCACATTTTGCACTTAATTATCTTTGATGTACATTTTATTCTTGTTTTGATAAAGTGAGAAATAAATCACATTTATTAACAAATGACTAAGAATAAAAAATAAAGTTTCTTGCTTATACTAATGTTTACGGTCTGAATACGTCGGTACATAAGTTGGTAATCACATTTTGACTTGAATTATAATCCTCGACACATAAGTTGGTAAGAATAGACATCATTGCAAAGATTATTAGTTAACATTAAACTTTTTTAAAAGTGATGTTGAAACTTGTATGTTTCTTTTAATCAATTATGTGTTAGCATTGATGCGTGTTTGATTTTACGTTTATTTTGATATTATTTCTCATAAAAATTATCAACCCTCCAATTCACTCGTCAATCAATCCAATTGAGTGTTCTTTCGTGCAAGCTTACTGACGAAAAATATCAGAGGAATTGCTAGCTCGATCTACTGATCACCTTGTACCTAGTCGTTGAGATTCAATACTCGGTAGTTCTTAATATTTTATATTAGTTTTGACACATACACTTGCATTCACACCTTTTTTATATGACACATATTACTTGTGTGTATGAAAAGTGGCCAACAAGTTTTTGACATTAATCCCTAGCTTATTTGTAATGCCATTCAATTTCTTGAAGACCAAGTGTAAAAAGAAGTACAAATTAATTTTTTAATTGTCAGCGTTTGGAAAATTATACATTGAAATTTCCATGTACATAGGCTTTTTCCTCATTCTTTGAAAAAAAGCTTAAGTGTAATTATTTAGTTGCCTAAGTGAAAGTGAAAGTCTGCATTCAACAACCTAGAAAAAGAAAAGTATGTTGATGGAGGTATAGACAGAAGTCTTAGATTACTTTTCTTTCTGCGATAACACAAATAAAAGCCCATTATTTTTATTGCAAACTGCATGAAAAAAGGTCTATGTTCACTGCCCAATTAGTACCAAAAACAATGGCAAAATTATCATTCAAAAATCCATTTATCATCATAATAATATTCTGCTGCCTCTACTTCTACCTCATTACTACTCCCATAAATTGCACAAACAACCAAACCGATTTACAATCACTTCTATACTTCAAAAACTCCATAAGCAATGATCCAAACAGAGCTCTAATCTCATGGAATGAAACAACACATTTTTGTAACTGGAGAGGCATTTCTTGCACCCAAAACAGAGTTGTATCAATTAATCTAACTTCCCAAAGCCTGTTTGGATCACTTTCACCTCATTTAGGTAATCTTTCTTTTCTAAGAATCATTAATTTACAAAACAACAGCTTCTATGGCCAAATCCCAGAAGAAATTGGTCGTTTAAGATTGCTCGAACTTGTCGAATTTAGTAACAATTCTTTTGGTGGTGGGATTCCAAGAAATATTTCACAGTGTACAAATCTTTATTACTTGAACTTGATTGACAATAATTTTGTAGGAAATATAATCCCGGAGCTAAGTTTTTTGGTAAATCTTGAAGCTTTAGGCTTAACAAGAAACCAACTTTCAGGAACTATCCCACATTTCATTGGAAATTTTACGAGTCTTGAGAGACTGTCTTTAGCAAATTGTGGCTTCGAAGGAGAAATTCCCGAGTCTCTTTCCCAGCTTCATGTACTAAGGTTGCTAAGTTTATATGAGAATAGATTGAGTGGTAGAATCCCGTCTGGCCTATACAATATTTCGACTATGTCTACTTTCTCAATGCGCGATAATCGACTACGAGGAACTATACCTTCCGATATAGGATTTACGTTTCCTAGATTGAGAGTTCTTGATTTGGGAGAGAATCATTTTCATGGTTCATTTCCGTTTTCACTGTCGAATTCATCTGTTGTTGAACGAATTGATTTATCCTCGAACAATTTGACAGGAGAATTGGTGATAGATTTCACAAGGCTTTCGGTTCTTGAATCGTTTATAGTATCATCTAACTATTTGGAGGGAGATGTTAGTTTTATTTCATCTATGGCAAATTGCACTAGGCTTGTAGTTCTTTCACTTTTCGATAATCTATTGAGTGGTTCGTTGCCCGATTCCATTGGCAATCTTTCGATTAACCTTAGTTTCTTATCTATAGGTGGAAATAGGTTGCATGGAACCATTCCTTCTAGTATTGGAAACCTCTTTGGTTTAACTCTTTTGAATTTTGCTAATAATGTTCTTGAAGGGTCTGTTCCTTCTTCGATTGGTAACCTTAATAGGTTGCAAGAAATTTATCTTGGTGTAAACAGATTCACAAATGAGATACCATTTTCATTTGGGAACATGACTTTGTTGAACCATTTATACTTAGGAGAAAACAATTTTCATGGGAGTATACCTCAAAGTCTTAGTAATTGTAGGAACTTGCTAACGTTATATGTATCTCGTAACAATCTTAGTGGTTCAATACCTCGAGAAATTATGAGCCTTTCATCCATTTCAATCTCCTTTGACCTTTCTCACAATGATTTTAGTGGCTCGATTCCATCAGAAGTCGGTTCCCTGAGAAATCTCGAGAATCTCGACTTATCCCACAATAGACTATCAGGGCGCATTCCAAATTCTTTGAGCGGATGTATAAGTTTAGTACTACTTCACCTCGAAGGAAATTTTCTCGATGGAGAAATACCCGAGAGGCTAAGTGTTTTAACGGGTATGCAAGATTTGGACCTTTCGCAAAATAACCTGTCCGGGCCAATTCCACGATTTCTAGGAGAAATGGATCTTGTGTCTTTGAACCTTTCTTTTAATAGGCTACTCGGCGAAGTCCCGACTCTAGGAGTTTTTCGAAATGAAAGTGCGGTCTCGCTTGAAGGAAATAGCGAATTGTGTGGAGGAATTTCGTACTTAAACCTCCCTCCTTGCTCGTACTCTACCAACAAAAACTTTCCAAAACTATGGAAAATCTTGATCCCACTGTTGTGTACCGGAGCCATATTCATTACACTTTCAATGCTCTTGTATATATTCACGTACAAGAAACGAAAAATGCAACAAAATCAATCTCCCATGCCTTCATTCGAGGCAGAGTTTTTGAGGCTATCATATGCAGATCTTCTAAAATCCACATCAGGACTCTCGGAAGCCAACTTACTTGGGGCCGGAAGATTTGGATCCGTTTACAAAGGAATTCTCGATAATGGGCAAAAGTCGATAGCAGTGAAAGTGCTTAATCTTAGTACTAAAGGAGCTTCAAAAAGTTTTATATCAGAATGCAATGCATTGAGGGTAATAAGACATAGAAACCTTGTGAAAATAGTGAGTGTATGCCAAAGTACAGATTTTCGAGGTAATGATTTTAAGGCATTGGTTTATGAATACATGGCGAACGGAAGCTTGGACGAATGGCTGCATAAAAAATTGGACAAAGAAAATAAGAGTCTTGGCTTGATACAAAGAATGCATATAGCTATTGATATTGCATCTGCACTTGAGTATCTACATTTTGGAACGGACTCGACTATTGTTCATGGAGATTTGAAGCCGAGCAATATTCTTTTGGACGAGAATTTGACTGCCCGGATTGGAGATTTTGGATTAGCAAAAGTTGTTTCTAACATTTTTGAAAGAGATGGAAATAGTTATTCAGTTGGAATCAAGGGTACTATAGGCTACATTCCTCCCGGTATGGATTACTACATCTTCTGCATTTGCATTTTATGATATTCTTACCTACATTGTGCAATTACAAGATGACATATATATGCTTTAAAAAAAAAGGTAAAATTATGTTAATTGTTTTGTCAAATTTATTGCATAACAACACAATAAATTTCATACAAAAATATAGCTTACTAGAAGCCATTTCTTCTTCTTCTTCAGAATATGGGATGGGTGGCATGGTTTCAACAGAAGGCGATGTGTACAGTTATGGAATTCTTTTATTGGAAATGTTGACAGGCAAAAGACCAACTGATGATGCATTTGAGGGTCATTCAACCCTTCATGATATTGTTCAAACTGCATTCACAAATGAAGTGATAATGAACATTGTCGACCCAATTATTCTGCAAGAACACAAAGACAACAACAACAATAATAATAATAATACTAATAATAATAATAATAGTATTAAAATTAATAATTGTATAGTTCATATGCTGAAAATTGGAGTGGCATGTTCAGAGCAATTACCAAGAAATAGAATGCTAATGACTGATGTTGTTAATGAATTGTATAAAATTGCTTGTATGGCTGAATAATTCAGTTTGGTATAGGTATTTGGTTATGTAATTATTGTTACATTTTTATATTACATGGTTTTTCCTTTCTTTTAAATTATTTAGATTAATTTAATAATTTTATGTTTTCGTATAAAAAGCTGATGTTGTTAGAAGATATATGAGGCGAGCCTAATAAATATGTTGTTCAAGTCTGACACATTGTGGTTTCTAGCTTATATAACATGAAATTGGATTGGAGCTACTATAAATTATTGTTAACGAAATCGAACTCAAATAAAATTTAGTCAATCTCGAGTTTCTTAAATGTATTTTATTTATTATTCAGTTATTAGGTTGAAATTGAACCGAGTTTCATAAACAATAAATGTTTTCACATTTGAATGTCTTGAAAAATCAACTCCAACAATTTTTATCAACCAAAAGATATACAAATATCAAGTAATCTTATTTAATTTTGAACTTTGAACTTTCTATGACGTTACATGATGTTAGTATAAAAGAGTCAAATCTCTAGCGATAAAGGTTTTTATTTTTTGATAACTCAGGTATACAAGCTTACACTAGACTAATTCTGGACCTAGCCCTTGCCCTAGAACCCTGAAGGATGTAAATCGCAAGATGTGTCTCCACCAAGTTTCAGGATCCCACCATACTGCTGTACACTCTGCACATAAAGGGGTCTTCACCACAAATGACTCTTAGATAGACCCATAGAAATGCTTTCATCCAAGTTCCAAATGGGATTCGAACCCCCACCCTTACCGCTGGAGCAAGCCTTATGAATTGTTGGTCAGCCAGTTCGAGATATGTCCTGGGGGCGAAGTTTTTTTATTCAAGGTGAATTCGTACAAAGTAGCGATATAGATCTGAATAAATTTTAGTATATTAAAAATAATGAATTTATTGTTTATCTTTCTAAATTAAAAATGGAGCAAGTAAAAACACGCAACTATCTATCATAATTAATTTTAATTAAAATAAATTGATCAACTATTTTTATTTTTAACTAATTGAACAACTTTTTTACTAATTATTCAATCTATCAATATGATAAATTTTATGATATAGTTCATTAATAAATTATGTCAATGGGGCGTATTTCAATTCGGATCCGTCCGAATCCGGTTCGATGTCCGATAAGAGATTCGATGGACCTGATCCGATTATAAAGATCCATAGTCCGAAACTCATGGAGTAAAGAAATATGAATATAGTAAAGAAACTTTGAACATGTGAGCTAAAATCAAATAAAATTGAAAAGTTAATAAACTTGTTTTAGGAAAAAATATTAATTTAACTTTTTAGATGAAAATTTATTGGATCTGAAGAAGCTTCGATATTCAGCTAAACCCGATCAAGATCCGTTGGATTTAAAAAATCTCGAATCGAGCACAATCCAAGAAAGATCTAAATCCGACAAGATTCGATCCGATATAAATGGAGTCGAATCTGAATGAGGCTGATCCAACCAGAACTCGACCCATTGACAGCCCTAATATTAATTATGCAACTAGTTTAATACTTGTGGGTACTTTATTTACTTTGTAATTTGATTTTATTTTAATAGATTTCTATGTAATTTGTATCATTGAAAGGAAGAAAACTTATGTGTAAACTTAACTTCATTCAAAATGGGCCCAACAAATAAGGTCGGACCAATGAAAATATATTCAAAGCCCAACTAGACAACTAGTACAATACGCATTCGTAGCTGAATCAGTCGCCCGTAGTAAGCGGAAAATCGCGAGCCCTAAATTTTCAGATTCATCTGAATTTTATCCCATTTCGACCATAATTTTCTGTACATTTTTCGTTTATTTGATTTGGTGTTGAAATATCGAAATGGCAATGAACAACGGATTGAAATCATGCGCTTCCAAGATCCTGAATTCTGCCCCATCACTTCTCCCCAAATCAGGTCTGCTTTATGTGTGTTTGCTACGTGTATCAATTTTTAAAATTCTCAGATCTTATTGCTGCAATTATGTGTATTTATAAGCTAAAGCTTGACAATCGTGATTAGAAAAATAGATTTTATATTAAGTAAAATGATATTGCTGACCTTCATTAACCGCTAATTTTTTCCCTTTTATTCATTCCTTGGTGTATGTGTGCGAGTGCTTAATTGAATTTGTATTAATGAACAAAAACAGTTGTCTAAAAAAGGGAAATCTGATTAAAATATTAATGCATAAAGTATGTGGCTTGTGTATGTGAAGGGGTATCTTAGTGTTTCTCTTTGTGTGTGTGTTTGAAATGTTTAATCCAAAGCCAATATTTTGAATTGCTTTATATTCCATCTCGAGCTGTTAGTTTTGTGGGTAGTGTTTGGCTTGTGGAAACAATTAAGGGAATGGATATGGATAAGGTTTTTATAAGTTTGATTTGTGGCAATTGATTGGTGTCTTTCAGTGTGTTCGTGTATTGAGGAGATGGAATGAGTTTCTTGTTGGATGAAAGTTGATTTGGAAATCTGTGGAAGTTTCATTTGATTTTTTATGAGCTGTTTGCTGTATAGGATATGTTACTTCGAACAAATAGTCTGAAACGATTGTTTTATTTTCCTCTCTTGTTATCTGGGCTGATTTCTTACATCGTTACAAGATCTTTGGATTTTTGCAGATGAAATGTTAGAATCGATTTATGGTATGGTTAAAAATGATTAAATGGCTGATAATTATTGAATTATTAAAATTTAATATTGCCTTCATATTTTTTTTCTCATTTCTATGTCTCAATTTCTTATGAACTTTTGGAGTATACCTTGATGTGTGGCATGTGCCACATGAAATGAGCGTTGACTATGATAAGGTGCTTTAAAATTGAGTTGCAGTACTCGAGGTTCATTCTCATGTGAACCATGTCCTATATTGAAGATTAACATTTTTATTAAATTGTTGTTTTCATTTGATTTTCTGAATATCAGTTATCAATATAACTTCATTGGAGTTAAGATGGAAGAGTTTAAGAAGATATTATTATGTTTGTTCTGTTGTGTGCTAGTTGGTATTGATATCTAGAAGCCCTTCAATATATTTGCCACTGATTGCATCTTGGATTTCCATTGACTTGAGATGAATTCATTTTACATAAACGACTTTAAGGTGGTCATATGTTGGTTGTGGTGGCGACTCAATGAAATTTACTTCTTTTTGTTCTGATAATTGGAAAGGGCCTTATTTTGGTGTATATGCATGTCATAATTAGTTTGGTTAAATATAATTACTGTGTCTATCCTGAAGCAGTTAATTGAAGTAACTATTGTGGTGTTTGTCTATTTGCATGTAAACTACTTGAATAACCTCTATAATTTGTTCTCTAACCTATTAAATTTTGTTAACTTTTTCCACTGAGTTGTGTAAGGGATTCATGCCTCCATTTATTCAACTTTTTGAGGTGTAGTTGGCAAACACTTTGTGTGACCCATGTCAGTCTTTATCGCTTCTATGACAAGTTATACCACTAACCATTTCTTATATTACAAGCCTTTCTCCCTCAATGCTTACTGAGCTCTGGCCAACATTCAATTAGACGTTTTTTACATATATTTTGGCCACAGTTTGTTCCATAAGCATCCATTACAGTAGACAACTCTTGAACAAATCACTACTTTATCCCAGTCCTTGACATCACGAAATCTTTTGTACCCACACCTCCGTTCTTTATTCTTATCTAGTGAGAACTTCCCACTGTGCAGCCTCAAGTACCTCCATCCCATTAACTAATCTATTTGGCACGTTTGAATTGTATGTAAATAAAAGATGCAAGTCCAAGCTTGGAGCTCTGTTAGAGGACTTTTATGCTTCTGTGGCAGTAACGATATCATTAAGCATAAAAGGTTTTATTAAGTTTCTTCAGTATTATGAAGCTTTAGATTCATTACAATTACATTAAAAGTAAGGATGTACAAGGAAGCGTTATGATTCTACTAGTCATTTTATTTTCAATTAAAAAAAGGGTACTTTTGTCAAAATCATTCAGGTCTCAGCAACAAATTCTCCGACTTTTGTACATTTAGACTCATGCAAAGTTGAAATTGTTTCTGTGACAGTGAATAGGGGGATTCACTCAACTAGTGTAAAGAAGATGGGAGGACATGCTCATGGGCATGATGAGCCTTATTACCTTCACGCAAAGCATATGTACAACTTGGACAGGATGAAAAATCAGAAACTAACCATGTCTCTTGCTGTCGTTACTGCATTCAGCATTGGTGTTGGTGTTCCGATTTTTGCAGTCGTTTTTCAGCAGAGGAAGACTGCTTCTGGCTAAATTTTCTTGTTAAAGGTTCTTTTGCTACAATGACACACTCTTTGAAAAGCCTTGTCTAGACGAAAAGGCAATAATCTGTTGTTTGAAGGAATTATTGGGTTTTTCAGTGTTTAATTCACTATGCCCTGTTTATTTGCTTTGTCTGAAAATATTTGTTTTATCTCATGCTCAGTCAATAAGAATTTTTGGTTACGTTTCATTTGTATTGCTGGTTTTCGTTCTCTATTGGTACACATCTGGAGGCAAGGTGAAGCTCTTTAAAGAGATATACAACTATGTATTTATTTTGTTAAAAGTGGACTGGCCCAACATATTTAGGGGCCCTAGGGCCAGAGTTGGGACCGATACGGGTTTTTGGGAATTCAGGAACAGTATTCAGGATTTCAATTTTCCTTTCCAAAATTCGTCCCGACCTACCCTTTACCAGGTATTTCAATCGGGAATTTGGGAACGGGTATGGGAGATCCATTTTTGCTGGAATTTTTAATTTTTCTAATTGGAATTTTTCATGGCCCAAAATGAAGGGAAAAAAAAAGAGTTGGGATTGGCCCATAAGATGATGTGGTTTTAAAATTATAAGTTGATTGGACCAAACAATTATAAGATCTCCCTTTAGCAAAAATAGAAACAAAGATGTTAGTCTGATTTTTGCCCTGAATAAAATAATTGAATAAAAAATATAATTATTGTTGAGAGTATTCTGAATCGAGAATTGAGAGTTGACCGTTGAGATAGAAGACTGTTGAGATAGATTTTGAGGATTGAGAGAAAACGAGAAAGGCAGTGTGGATAACGATTTATTTTGAATAATATACAGATCAGAATATATGTGGTGCATATATTATACATCGGGTTCCTGATCGGGTATGGCCTCTTCCCGAAACCCGTACTAGTTCTATTAATCGGGAAATTGGGTTTTTCAAAATCTGGAAAATTCACAAGTTTTTATTTTTTTGGTAAAAATCCGATTGGTCTGAAACCAAAGTCCCACCTCTACCCTAGGCAAAATTTTAACTCGAGACCCTATTTTAACAAAAAAAAAAAATTATGAAAATTTATTTTATTACTTTTAAAATTATAAAATTATTTTTTAAGTATTTGCATGATTTATCTCTTATATATGTGTTATAGATAGATAAAATGACAAAGCAACTTAATTATTTTTTAAAATTCAATAGTACTCTGCTTTTAAATTATAACAGTTAATTTTAAAACCCTTCATAAACAATCTTTTTTTTACTACACGCATTGTTGATATAATTATATATCTAATGTAAGTTAATAGAGTTAACTTTTTACTTGTCAAAACAATAAATAAATATAATATAAAAGTAGCTTCATCATGCTATCGCAACTATGTTACAAAAGGGGCTCCTCAAACTTAGGGGTGTGTCAGTAAAATCAAATTGAGTCGTACTAATTTTTGGTATCTAGACTGGTTAAGTATTTTGAAAATTGTATTGTATGCCAAATCGAACAATTCGTAGCTTGACTAGAAAAATTAAAAAATGTAGTTTTGAGTTTATTTTGTAAATTTCCTGTAAATTGCTTATTTAAACTCATTGAATCAAGTTATATTTCAAATCAAATTTTTAAGGTGATCCCAATAGCGGCACATCCATGCCCAATTAATTCTCTGTATGTTTCTAGATCCTAAAACCGGGATTATGGGTTCATTTCGTAGATCAACCGCTGATATTGAAATCGAAAAGGAATAAAGTTTGGTAATTAGCTTCGATTTCGCTACGATGCGATCGATTTATCGAATTGTTTTCATGACTGTAAACTAAATATTTATACTTAAAAGTTAAAACTAAAACCTTAGTTTGTCGAGTATATCATATATCAAGATAAACAAACTTTTGTCAAACAAGCTCCTACTGTCTTAAGTAATCTAGTTATATTTTCACTACTAAGAATAACATAAAAAATGTAGCCAAAACTGACATATGATACCAATTAAAGTATTTATTGTCATTGGAACAAGTATTTATTGTCATCCAAAAATATCCAAGCTAATGAATCATGTGGAAGGCTAAGCAAAGGTTTTAGCAACTGCCACTCAAGTTGTTAATATTTACAACAGAATTTGTATAGTTTTAGTAATTCAAGTAGAATAGTCTTCCCAATTGGGTATTATTGCTGCAAATATAAATAAGTCCTGCTGCTTGGACTACATAAAGACATTAACTTTAGGAGCACATATGTACTATGTACTGTAAAAAGATGCTCCAGCTGTATGTGTTATTCTGGGAATCATAATGATATATTTTGTGTGGTGTATCCACCAATATCTTGTCTACACATCTGGTTCAAAGTATAGTCAACTCAACAGGGTACTTAGTAGTAAAATTCCCAAATTGTGATTGTACATATTACATGGTCCAAGTTTGAGTTATAATTTTTTGTTTTTTCTATTTATTAAAATATATAATTT
Source organism: Penstemon barbatus (assembly GCA_003313485.2). Classification (NCBI taxonomy): domain Eukaryota; kingdom Viridiplantae; phylum Streptophyta; class Magnoliopsida; order Lamiales; family Plantaginaceae; genus Penstemon; species Penstemon barbatus. The sequence goes on along the minus strand of CM064878.1, from coordinate 18,047,537 downwards.
ATCCATGAGGAATTAAATTTCTTGAGGTAATTTGACTTGTTGGTTTTAGTGATGAAGCTAGCTACAATCCTGGCCACATAAGAAAAGTCTATATTGGGATCCAATGCATTGTTGAAGGAGATTGATCATTCCAGTAAAAAAGAATCAAAGGGAAGAGAAAAGTAGTAGGCTATATGATATGCTTTACTAAATTAGGCTATGAGAAAGACAGACATTACAAGGTGACCTGATTCCTCTTTAATTCCTATCCTCTCTTGCTTTCATCTACTCTTTCTATTTGAATTGCTTCTAGTGGAAGTGGAACACTCATTTTATATAAATGGGTGTCATGTCACGTCACATCAACCAATAGATAGATACTTGGTCTAGTGAAATTGACTAATTCCGCTACAACGGTTAAAAATAGATACAGTTAGAGAACAAAACCTCGTTGTTAGGTTACCAACGTGTCATGCCGCTAGTGTCGGTGTCTCGTAGACGTAGACCGTAGTTAAGTTTTTTCTTTACTTGACCCTGTTGATCTAGATACACTCAAATTTAATCCCCATACTATTTTCAATTCAGCACATTTTAAAATGAAATATTTAAGATTGAGTCATTATGGTCCATTCTTGTGAACATCATCCCTCCAATAATTGAATTGTTCTCTGTCAACAAGTCATTACATATCAGAAGACTTTTCTCATTATTTTTTGAAGACTGAAACCAATATATTAATTTGTAAATAAATTCTTTCAAATCCATTACATTATTATTATTATTATTATTTAATAAGTTTATTTATGTAAAACGATCAAATGTATGCAGAACAAAGTGTCGGCATGAATGGCATCAATAATGTTTCAGATAATCTAAACAATAAAACTTTTGAGGAAAAAAGGTAAAGGCCCCTCCTTTCTTGAAAAGTCAAAGAAATACTGCAGCAAGTAAGACATGTAATATTGCTCCAATCAGACTCAACCTTTGATTACTCAACTTTTAGCACAGAATTGAAGGAAATGATCATATAGATACAGTTACCCCTATAGAAATAGTAATTTATGAAACAGTCATCAAAATCAGATTGTTTTACACTTAGAAAGAAAATCACATCAAAAAATTGTAGAAATCAAGAACCCCTTATTCAATAATCATCAAGACTCAGGAATTAATCAGCAACGAAAACAACATATATATATGCACACAAATTTCACCCAATAAGAATTCTACACTTATTGAATTGGGAAATTAAATTAAACCAAGAAAACAGAGAAGGTTGTGCAAACATGCAAAAAAATTTGAAAAGGGATTCATCCATATGGAAATTATTGTGAATCTTTTGGATTTTCATCGCCACTATCACTATTTTGTGGCTGGTTTTGGTGTTGTTGATGGTGGTGGTGGTGGTGATCCAAATTCATCCCCAAATCAATTCTATTATTGCTACTATTATTATAAGCATTCATAGATGCCAACATTCCCATATTAGTTTCTGTAACACCTAATCCAAGATGCTGAACCGGTGGCTGTTGCTGCTGCAGCACCATTGACCCGAGCTGGACCGGATTGAACCGTCCGGTTCCAGGGAACTCGAACCCGCCTATTCTCTGCACGGGGGACGCCTTATATTGCCATTCATGCTGCCCTGCATTTAGGACTGTAAATCAAATTAAACTACTCGATACTCGACTAAAACTCTCTGTTCATTTAACAAGCAAACTCAGCTCAAACATAATTTCAAGCTCGACACATAATTCAGAACACTACTGGACTCGTTTACACTCCTACCTGCATTTGTCGTAGTTGTGGCTCCGGTAACCGGAAGCATCCAGAAGGTGTTCCCCACGTTGGCGGCCGCAGGAGCCATCGCCCACATGGCGGGAGCCGGTATGTAGCTCGAACTGGGTTTGGGGTCCGAACCCGGTTCTTGATCATGGACACTAGTTTGAGTTCTCCCCTGTTTAGGTGATGTTGCATTGCTTGTATCTTCCCTAAACCTCTTCTTCATGTAATTGTCATCAGGGTCTTGCCCAAAATTGGTGCTTGATGTGAGTTGATGGTGGAACCCGAGCATCCCGGTTGCTCCGCCGAGGAAAAGTGGTGCTGATTTCGAAGGTGGAGCTGAAATGGTGGTCCCGCTGCTGCGTAACGACACGTTGAGAGTCGAGAAGTTAGCCGGGATCGTCCCGGTTCCAGTGGCGGCTATGATAGCCGGTTCAGCCTGGTGCAATAGCCACTCGATGGTCTCGCCGTCAGACTTATGGCCTAATTCTCGAGTGAGTTGGAAAACTCGGGCGGCGCATAAGGCCGGCATGCGTATCCGCCTCCCTCGTCCATCGACCTTTGTGTGTCGATCTTTTGACGGTTTCTTGACAGCCTTGGTGACTGCAGAAGCATCTTTATCGTTATTGTTATTGTTTGTGGTGGTGGAGGGGGAGGGGGAGGGGGAAGATAGGGGTAAGTTTCTTGATTGTGGGATTGAGATGGAGCCCATGAATGGATTATGAGGTGGGGTTGGACCGGACCCGGGTTGGTGGTGGTGGTGGTGTGGGGAGATGAGTTGTAGGGAAGAAGTAGATGATGATTCATGGTGTTGGTTGTCAGAGTTTGTAGTAGTAGTAGTAGTAGTAGTTGTTGTAGTATTATTTCCTCCTTGGTTGTTTTTGTTGTTGTGTGGCTCCATAAATTCCATTCTTTTTGGAAGAAGATGTAGGAGGGAGTATGATTTTTCTTTCTTTCTTTACAGTTTGATGATCAAGTTTGTTTAGGCCATTCACAAAGAGAGAGAGAGAGGGGTCCAATCCAAGTTGTTTTGTTTAGTAAAGTCTTTTGAGCCAACTGAACAAGTGGGGAAGTATTGGTATTGGTGGGGCTCTCTTTCTTTTTCCTCTTTCTTTCTTTTGTGGTTGACTGCTGTCTTTGGAGTAGGTGTAAAGAGAATCAGTGTGTGTGTGTGTGTGTGAGCTGGGGACCGACCTTGTAACAAAAAAGAAAAGAAAGAAAAGAAAAAGGAGAAAAGAGGAAGAGATTAGTAAATGAACACTCCCACTCGTGGGTCTTTTGTTCATATAAGTGAGGAATGAGTACACTTCAGTTTAGCTGTCTTCAAGACATTGCTGTCTGTAAATGAACATATCCAATATATAATTCACACTTTCTCATCTGTGTGACTGTGTTTAGGCACATGTGCTTTATATGGAGATTCATTATCTGTCAAATTTTCATGTTTACTTCTTACTCATTTTTTACTTGTCTGATTTATCTGAGTTCGACGATTCTAGTTCACATTGAAACACATAGATTAATTAGATATTCTTATAGAAGTCCTCCTTGTCATAGATTAATCCAATTGGATTGCACTATGAGGCGGCTAAGGCTTTTAGTATTGTGAAATATTTGAAAATTGGTTGAAAAACACAAGAAACATTCTCAACCGAAAGTTGTGGCTAAAGAGTTTTTCTTCTACTCTTTTCGGCTCTTTTCACCCAACAAAAGAAATCTTTATTTTATATTATTGGTCAAGATGATTAAATTTTGCCATATTACCTCATTGATTGAGTAATCTATTGTTTAAGAATGTTGATGATGACGTTTACAATGACGATCATCAAATCCACTCCTGTTTTTGTGCTCTATAGCTATATACTACTCTATCTAATTGTGTTATTATCCATTATCCCTCTCATTTTCATCAAATGTAGTAAGACACATGGCCCCCGTTTGAATTGGTTGTGACTTGATTTCCCTTGGTTTTCGTTTCGAATAAATATTTTGGGTAAGTTTCAATTAAACTTTTGCAGCCTAATTTGAACTGCAGTTGAGTATTGAATTTTAATATTTTTAGCGAAACCGGGGAACCAGGCAAAACCTTTTAAAATGGGGGTTAAATATGCAAGAAGGATATATAAGATAACACAAAATTAAATTTTGAATGCAGTCAAAGAGAAAAATAAGAAATGGTAGTAGAGCCCATTTGATTAATTGAGGCAACCTTTTAAACAGGCAACAGAGTACAGGACTGAGAACAGGGACCAATAAGAGAAAGTGACATGAAGATGGAAGGGGTAAATATAAATGCATGCAGAGCCACAGAAAGAGAGAGAGAGGGGCTATGCTGTCAATAAATATCTGTTTGGGGCCCTGTGGCCCCTGTTCCTGTGGATTCAAGGTCATACATACATAATTACATACATATATAATAAGTTGAATAATAAATTAATTATGGGTCCATTTTTCTTGCAGATAAGCTAAGGCTGGACCAGGCCAGGTTTGGTCTGGTTAGAGGAGCTAGCTTAGCATCTAAGTGCAACAAGAAAAAACTAGCTTATATCTACTTAAAACCCAATTCTGCACAACATATTTAACATCATTCAACTATTCTCTTTCACCTTCAAAATTAATGAAAGAATTTCAAACACTAGTCTTTACCAAAACGCAAACGAATTAATACACGTTTTCTTAAAGGGATCGCTTATTTTCGTATTATCATGTTGATCAAACTTTCGAATTAATACATCTCATCTTTGTAGATGGTCTCTCTCAAGACCAAAGAATGTAGATATATGATAAAATAAGAATCTTGTCAAAAGATCTCTAATCTTTGCAATGGTTTCTTCTAAAACTTGAGTTCATAGAAGTCAACATATTTTCAGTATTTTATTCATCTAGCTGTTGCAGCAATTCTCACGTTATCTTTCCCAATTTGGTGAACTCTCAATCAAAATGATAAACAAATTTAAAACTTTTTAGTTACCTTCAACAAATGAAGCGCAAATGATCAAATGTCTTTCTTATTATGAATAGAGAAGTCTTGCTGAACAATTAATTTACACAAAATCAAACTTTCATCACACCTAAAATGAGCGCCAACGAATAGTTGTTCCGTATAAACCAAATAAAGAGGCGCCTCACCTTTCAACAAGTCCAAGAAGAGGATCTCTTAATAACAGGCTTCATTTGCTTGTCTTCTTCAAGAGAAATCATTCCCAAGTGTGAAGGATCCTCCAACATCATTTTTGCAACGAGATATCCAGCTATGGACCACGTCTGGTGTTTTCTCGCTTGTTTGCCTATATATCTTCCCAATTTTCCGTCATAGTATTCGGGCCAGCCATCCTTCAGCAACCGGCTCTCAGCAAGGTCAATGGCTCGTCTTGCGATTTGTGGGCGTCCGGTTTTGATGCAGGCAGCTGTTACCATCCATAAAAGCACTGCATTCCAAATGCAAAAGATGTAGTGTAACAAAAGCTTGAGTTGACACATTTGGTTATACAAATTATGCAATACTAGCAAAAACACGAGAGGGGGTTCGGGGTTTAGCAAAATCAATCTTGCAATTTTTTTTAAAGAAATATAGGAAAAGAACCATTTTCTTTGCAGTGTATAATAATAGCATATAAGTAACTAAATAAAAGGGTTATTCATTAGTTGCTTTAATGTGGTTTAAAATATCTTTATAGGAAAATCGCACTTTACACCCTCATATTTGGCTGATATTGCACTTTACCCCCTAATGTATTGAGTTTACACTTGCGTTGCAATTTGCAACATTTGGTTGGTCAGTGGTGGATGTTAGGGAGTTAAGTACAAACGGTAGTAAGGTTTAATAGTTAAGTGTAATTCGGTGAAAGGTTAGGCGGTAAAGTTTTGCATGATTTTATTTTATTTTTTTTTTTTTGAGATGGATCTTTTGCATGATTGTTAGTATTCAAACATCATCGGATACATGTCCACCACCGAACAACCAAAGGTTTGTGAGTTGCAACAAATTTAGAAAATGGAGGGGCAAGTGCAAATACAAAACTGCTCAAGGTGAGAGTCAAAAGTGCAAGTTGTAAATGTGCATTTAGTTTTAGAGGTTAATCAATAACATGATATATACAAGTACGCAAAGCATAAAAAAAAAAACACAATTCTAAATAGCTATAGACATAAAAGAAAGAGCCTTAAATCAAACCAAACAAAGAGAGAACAAAGAAAGAACCTGGCCAAGATCCTCCATTATGATAGCTCCATCTTGTATTCTTTGGATCACAACCGGTTACAATTTGCCACTCATGACTTTCGATTGCTGGATAACATATTTTAAGAGGCATTTCTCCAACGAGCTCCTCCCACCTTTCTTCTATGAGGTCCATAATAGCAGAAGATTGTTCAGGAGTGGCAAGAGAAGATAAGATTGCAATACAATTACCTAAAGCAAACCATCTAAAATCCATTCTTGCAGGACTAACATTTCCAATAAAATAACCGCCACGTGTTGGCATAAAATCGAATACCCACTCAGGGATTGAATCTGGAATGACGTTAAATTTATTCACGGCAGTATGGGAATATTCTTCCGTTTTATAGCGATAAATGTCATTTAATTGTTGAAAGTCGAGCCAAAAGTAACTTCTCATATGATAACTCAAGGCATGCAAACGCTTGACTATTCTTTCAATGAACTCCTTGCCTTCTGTATCATGCTTCAGGAGTACCAAAGCACTCCTCAATGCCATAAAGAAGAGTGCTTGTATCTCTATTGGGTAGCCATATATTCCCTGTCAAAAGGAATATACGTAAACTATTATGAGAAAAGTAGTTATCTTTAATGTGTTACTTGCTTTTTTCTTTAGAATTACTATGGTTTAATTCATTTTAAGTTAACTTAATTCATGCAACTATGCATCCTTTAGATGGATTCAGAAGGGCTCATAACTTTACCTATCGATCTTATAAACAACAAAACGAGAGCATTTTGATAGAGATAATAAAATAACTCACCATTCTACGATCAATCATCGAGCAACCATCAGCACACAGCAAAGTTGGGAAAGTGTCAAATCCTTCAGATAGACACAAGGAAAGTATTAGTCGCATCCCCTTTTGGCATTCGGGATTTTCAGCCAGAGAAAGGTCTCCTGTAGATTTTGTATAGGCACGAAGAAGAATTATCCACCAGAAACCAGAATCAACAGGAGCCACTCTTCCAATCGCGGTCTCACCAAAATCGGCTATTATTGTATCGGTTTTCCGAACTGGATCATGAAGAACTTTAAAACTAGCTGGCATGACACCCTCACCAAGCTTGAATCTATCTATTCTTTTTTCCCACCCTTGAAGTTGAAGCGTCTTTAATAGGAAGTTCTTAACTATATCCGGCTCACCATTCATTAAAAAGGCCAAGGCACTTGGTACAAAATCCCTTACAAAGACCTGCATATATATAACATAGCAAAAATTACATTGCTTTAGTATTTGAACTATTAATAAGGAGCTAAATGCAAAAATATCCTGAGTGCTTTGTCTAATGTTTGGGTTTAGGAATAGATTCCATATTGAGAGAGTTGAAAAAGCACCCAAAAAAAAACATGTGTCATTTATATTAGCAAACTAAATTCAAAATTCCTTCATAAATCATAGGAGGTCATTGTCAATTTTTAAAGTGAACATGGGGGTTATAGCCAATTTTCAAAGTTAACAGGGGGAATTATTGTCAATATTTTAAATAAAATAGGGGTGTTTTCGCATCTTTTGGTGGGGGTATAATTGTCATTTCGGTTTGGGAGGGTTTTTTCGCTAATAAAAATTAGCACAGAGGGGGATTTTATAATAAAAATAACACGGGGGAGGGGGTTTTGCTAATTACGGAAAACAGACGTGGTATTTTTGCATTTTACTCTATTATAAAGACATCCTTAAATTCATATTCTTTTACCTGATCATAATTTAAGACCTCCTCAGATGCATGATCATAAGCAGCAATGGTGCCGACTGGTTGGCCACGAAAATGCACCAAGGAGCGTCTTAGGGCGTCCCAAGCATCGGCTACCATTGGATGTGGCTCAAAAGAATTCCGAGCAGATGAAGCAGGGGTATCCAACACGGATCTTCCTGGTGAGTATGCACTTTCGTAATTTTCTAAGCCCCTTGCTAAACCAATAGATAACTCACTAAGTGACCTCTCATCAAATGATTTCTCTCTCTTGATGTTTAATCGAGGCTTATCAAGTAGCTTGGAGAGATCATAGTCGTCCATTTCAGAGATTGAGCAATGGGAACTCACATTTTTTAGTCCATCCTCTTTTGGACCCTCGAATCCCCCCCTCATACCATCGAGATTTACCTTAACACCATCCATAACGTGTTTCAATTTTCAAGGCAAGAATCCTTTGAACCTGAAAGAAGTAATGATTATCAAACCAAAATGACAAATACATAATGGATATTCAGAGAGTAGATATGTGCAAGTGTATGTGTGCTTATGCTAACACTCTGTCAGTATATATAAATGTACATTGAGCTCTTAAAAGATGCATGTTGATAGTAATCTAGAACTATATATGAGATAAAATTTTATGAAAGCCATATACAGAATTCAAATGCTATACTCTCACAAAAATACTCGTATTATATGTATACTTCTGTATTTTCATTGACTTGGAATACTTTAATGATGCACAATGAGAAGAGATATACTCGTAGATAGAGTATGTATCCAGACAGTCAAACAAATAATAGCGATCCAAGATGGAAATGAAAAGGATAATTGTCACAAAAAAAACAAAAAAGTTTTAAATTTTGATTAACATATTACAACGGTATCATTTATAAACAAGGAAAATTAAGAAAATGGTTTATAAGATACACTTATTATTTCCAATTTACGTCCTTATCCGATTGAATAAGAGTAGTAGATAGTACGTTAACATAGAAAGGCCCACTTAAGGTACCAGTATTTTAATAAACTTGTGCACAATTTAGGTTTAGACTTTAGAGGTGGCAAAAAATTAGATTAAAATGGAACAAAGTACATATTGTCTCTGCCTAGTTAGCAAATATAATTGCACTTGGTCATTATATACCTTATAAAATAGATAGTTTAGCAACATATTGATTAGAGATAATCCACTTCAAGGAGAAATTATTCTTAAAGCCCACCTACCATTCAAACTATTAAAAATTTAGGTAAGAAAGATTACTCAAAATGAAAACTAAAGACATTAAACTAGTATTTATAAATATTGCATCTTTATGCCCCACATCATTTAAAAATCCAAACAGAGCTGGAAATCCTACTATAACTCCTGAAAAAAATAAATGAAACTAGATAAAGAATGAATCTTTGCAAGCTAGTACAATTAAGAAATAAACTACATTAACAGAATCTATATAAAGGTCCTGCAAATACAAGTATACAACAAGGTAAGCAAGATCCACTCAATCACAGCTAAAAGAAGATGGAGAAACAGAAACCCCACAATTAAACAAAAATGTTGATGGAGGAAGATAAAGTTAAAAAACGAAATAAGATCTAAAAGGGTCCCCCAAAATAGCAGTCAATCTCTTAAAATCACAACAGATCTAAATCTCTTCCTATCACAAATAAAAAAAACACACACACAGAGAGTAGGTTAAGAACATACCTTGAAGATATGTGTTAAAATGGAATGCGAGAACCAGAGGAAATATTCCGGCCGGAGAGATTGCCGGGGCAGAAAAGAAGAGAGAGATCGGAGGAGTGTTGAAACGGAGAAGAGGGGAAAAAAGAGACATGTTGGAGGAAGCTTTGAATTTATAGACTAAACCAACCCTCTACCTCAACTAACGTAAGAAACAAAGAAAGAAATAAAGAAAGTGTGTGTGTGTGTGTGTGTGTGAGAGAGAGAGAGAGAGAGAGAGAGTGGGGGTGGGGGAGGGGGGAGGACCGTCACTATCTAAATAATTAATTGACAAAAAATTGTCTTTATTTATGTAATTGAATGAGTAATTACTAATATTTTATTGCTAAAAGCTTACCGGAATTGCCGGTGACAGAGTATTATTTTATGTGATTTAAATTTCAATTTTGGCTTACCTACTCAAAATGAATCGTCCCATATCTTTTAACCACTTGTTATAATCTACACTCTATACATATTTAATACTTTCATCTGTCCTATTTAATTTGCTCATTTGATACAGATAACTGATTAATTTGACTAAATTTATAAAAATTAGTATACGTCATGTGCTATGCACGGGAATTTAAAAAATATATATGTTAAGTACCTTGTACGATATGGTTAAAATATATAAAATGAAATAACAATATTTATATATAAAAAAAATAAATTGTTAAATATTAACAAAAAAGGATTGAGGATGGAGTTATATTCTTTAAAAATATATCACTCTAGAGTCTAGACATCTAAGTTACATAGGAATATTTACACACCATCGATGTTAAACTAATACCTGCATAATGAGCAAAAGCTATGTTAATAACAGTTTAATATAACCGATTTATGCATGTAAAAATTTAGTTATTCTCAATATAAGCATTTTTTGGATATTATGTAAGAAACTGAATTATGACTTACTTTTTTTAGCCTAAAATAGGTCGTCTCTTTGGAAGATGCGAGCATTCTTCAGACCAGTCAACAGTCAAAACAAATTTCACCGCACAGATATGTGGCCTTACAAACTTCGGTGGCACTGGGATGATAAAAGTAAATGTACGATGCGGTAATGAAAAGACTCTCTCCCTTAATATTTTGATGCCATTTTGCTGAGTAGTACATGTATTTAAGTCAGAGTAGCATTATGATTAGTGTTAAATCTAAAACTAATATCAAAATTATATTTATACCCGGTCTTGTAGTTTTTTAAGATATACAGCTTCATTGCGAAATATATATTTTGCTTGGTCATCGTATAACTTCAAGTTCATAGTTCCACTGCCATCTGCTACTGTAAGACGAACGCGAAATCTAAAAGAAATACATTTGTGTTAATGTAAGAATAAATAGTAAAAAAAAGATGTATCTACTGAATCAATACCTGAAATTTAGTACAAACCTTCTTCTAATTGGATTTAAAAAATTAGTTTAATAAAAGAAAAAATTCACTACCTGAAATTAGCCTTGACCACATCTTCACATGTAAGACAAACCACTTTGCCAAACGAAGATACGCATAAACCTCTACAATTAACACAATGTGCTTCCCACATGTCGTCAACATCAATACTTTGAATACATGCAATGATCCGAAAAAATTTAATCTGCATTGAGAAGTGTCAAAACAATCATATTGAACTATGACTACAACGAAAAATTCAAGGAATAACGTATACCCTCATGATGTCCATATTCACGAATCCAAATTCGTTTGGCATTTGAAATCTGTAACAACCTAGATATAGTGAAACCACTTGAACGTATAAATGAGACCATTTTTTTAGCACAACGATCTTCAAAAAACCTAATTTCAAATATCAAAATTATAATTAAACCTAAATACATAATAAGTCCATGAAAATTAGATAAATCATACATAGTTTGTATATACCAGTTCTTTAGATCATATGTAGAACTTGTGTTGGTATTGAGGTAAAATTTTGAAAATTGATGCGTGTACATGGATAAAGCTGTGTTAAAAGTAAACTTTTAAGAGATGAAAAATACATTCTTTTGTCAAGCAAATAAATGTCGTGTACCTTCAATATCTCTCACTATAACTCCACATGCAAATATTATATTATTCCGATCAAGTGTCCGGAATAATGTTTCACCTTCTTCAATGGCAAAATTATCACTTAATACCATACGAACAACTGTCATGCTATAAGAAACAAAAAAAAAAAATTAGAAAATATTTTCAGATGTAAATCTACTTATAATACAACTAAACTTACGTGGTATCAATTAGAAGGAGTTCTCGTCTGGAAAAGCCTTCACATGTTGTAACAATTGGTAACAGACATAACCAATCCAATTGTAAACACAACCACAGTGATGGACCAATCAATTTAGTGAGTTTTAATTTTTTTAATGAAACTTAAAGCACACACCAAAAAATTGTCTTACCAATCAATTGATCCTCAAAATTCACATGTTTTCCTATGTCTTTGAGTTGCACGATGGAATTCAAATCCAGCAAGAAGTGATCATTATTTAGCAATAGATTTCCGACCCTTGACTCATTTCCGAATAATAGTTGATAGTGGTGAGGCACAAATCTAAACTTTCTATCTGCTACAATAACACGTACATCACGAACATAGTAAACATTTCCTTCAATAAATTGGTTACTCAGGCGTCCAACATTGGGACCATACACCGCACCTCGCATGAAGAATTTCTGAAAATTTTATAAGTTAATAACATCAAACCACCAATATATTTATTAAAACACATAAATTGAATCATTATTTAGATAGTATATCATGCATTACTTCCTGATCGACGAACACCATCTTGAGAAATCTCTCCCCATGTCGCTTGTTGCACACACATACAATTCTTATCAAACGGACCATGATATTGCACGTGGAACCATGAGGATTCAACAAATGTAGAGGCATACACACTAAATCTTAAGGAGTCATATATTTATATATATTCCCTCTCAAAGGACAGGTCCTATATTAAAATTGAAACATTTAATTTTATTAAGGAGTCTTATGTAATACAATAATATATATACATGAATTGTCAATGTGACAGCCAAAGTCGATTTCGAAACCATGCAGTACACAATTATAATAGTAGTGAATAGTGATGCATTTTTTTTTGGTCTTAAATGAAAAAACGAAAGTGTGTGTTAGAACATGGAGAAAATTAGTTGAGACCAGAATAGATGATCACATAATGAATAAAACTATATAAACAGGACACTGGAATTTTATGAGATGTGTAAATTATTAAACAAATATGCCCAATGTTGCACACACCACTCGATTAGGTAACTACAATTAATGACGAAGTCTTTGCACACAATGTCGCTGCTTGGTGTATAGTAACTTTGCGCTCCATTAAGTTTTGATTGTCAACCTAATCAGGTAAACATATATATACAAAAAATAAGCAGCATATTAAAAAGGGGACTAACTCATGTATTAAGAGTAAACGGCATAAGCATAAAACAGTACATGGACCAAAAGTGATAGGATAAGAAACTGAAAAAGAGAGTTTAAGAATTGAAAACTAACCTTTAAGTATTAATTTTGTGCTCCAAACAAACTTGTATCTGCACTGAATTCATAACTGAAGTTCTAGTGACACAAAAATAAAAGACAGTGGCGAAGAGATTAATGGGATAAACAATATAAATTCGAGACAATCAGCATTCATTGAGTCATCATGGTAGCAAAAAACTTATTAGAGACCACCGTTTTTATCTCATTCACTTGGTTTTTTGTTGGGTTCTCGGTCTTGTACCATATACTCCTGCCAAAACAGAAAGCACAGAATTTTAAAAATGTATCTAACTTGTATATATTAACCGTGAACATAAAGATCACAAGTTCTGACAACTAAAATATAGATTATTGAAGATTGATACTGCCTTAGCGTAATTTACCTCTTTATACAAATTTTAGTAGCATGTTTCATTGGCAATTATTGAAGAGCTTCATATTGCCTTAACAAACATTGAGCATATGGAAGAAAAAGGAGTAAAATGTTTTAAGAAGAAGATGGGGAAAATTGAATTGTAACTGAGTTTGGGATTGTACGTGTTTTTTTGAGGTGGTTATATTTTTGGAGGTAGTAAAATAAAATAAGGAGAAAAACATGGGTTAGGGACTATGTAGTGGGTTTGAATGTGGTTATAGATAATTATTAAGTAAAATAAAATAAATCAAAATAAGGAGAAAATAATATTTTGGTCAAAAGAAATGAATTGAAGTCAAACACCGCTGTGAAATATATTATTAGTAGATTATATTAAATAATTAAATTAATATATTTCACTAATAAATTGGTAATATCATATGACATCATAGATATTAATATTTAAAATATTTAATACACCACAAATATAAATAATTTAATATGATAAGTCACTTAAAAAATTTGAAAAGTTTGACCGGGTACCGTAGTAAAGAAAGCAAAATAAATGGGGCGGAGGGAGTATTTTAAAGATTTAGAACATAAAATAGGTTAAAAAATAGTTTGAATTCGCTCTGTAATAAATCAAATGAAAATTCGAGACAAATCAAGTATATTAATAATCTTCATTTTTTTCCCCTGTTTATCGGTTATCTTTTGGATGCATTAGTTTATTAGTAATTGAATCTTTTAAAATTTCGTGTATTTATAAAAATATTGCCCATTGTTACAAAGTTGAAGTAATTTAAAAATATAAATTGTTAATCGAAGCATAAGTTGAAGATATCAAGTTAGAGGTTGATCGTTAAATTGAATATAAGTTTTCTTAGGATGAAATAAAGTCTGAATGTAAAACGTTGAGTCAATATTAAAGGGGCAAAAAAACAACTAGCCAAACTTAGATAATTTCAAGAAATAAAATAAAATATTTATTGTGTAATTACCCACACATTTTTTTTTTATGATTCAATGTTTAGTGCAATATAAACAAACTTTTCAAACTTTTTTCTTTTTTTTAGGTTATTCATGAGTAAACGCATCCCTTATCTTTTTAAATAGAATGGTTTGTTGATAAATTCAATGAATATCAAAAGAAAATACAAATTTGATTAATTTGGAGCAATAACACAAACTTGGCACTCCTTTCCTATTTGAAAGCCGCTTTGACTATTTCGAATGGAAGACCACGTAGTCATAAAAAAAAAGTACATAAACCTAATTCTTGAGATTTAACAAGAAAGGTTACCTGTATTGCCGGTAAATGAGCCAACTCAAATAAGAAATAGAAAAAAGCGTGTTTCTTGAGGAAGTAAATAGACCCAGATGCCAGCTGGAAGGATAACAAACACGAGGACATTGCCGGGGTTCGTAGTCCATATGGACTAAACGACACCGTTTCTGCCCCTGACGTCTTCTCTGATCAAAGCATTTTTGTTTGGGCAGTAGCAGTTTGTTAATTGTTGTTTGGTTTAGACTTTAGAGGAGCTGTTTGGCTATTGTATTTTAATTATTAATCATTTTCGTGCTTTATATAATCTGGATTCTGGCTCTTGGTTGTACTAATGGGACTTTTTCCAATTTTGTCGTACCATATTGGATATCCACATGCACTTAATTTATGTGATGCATGCGGTCATGGAAAATCCTTGTATTGGATTTTTATTCATGTGTCGCAAATTTATATAGTTGGGTTTTATAGAATTATCACGTGATCAACTTATTTTACCTATAAGTTCAGTTCGCTCACACGTAAAGGGGGAATATTGAAACTAATGTTCCATGTGGATTGAAAGTCGATATTAAATTTACATTGTAGTGCATTGAAATTATTAATTT
Source organism: Penstemon barbatus (assembly GCA_003313485.2). Lineage (NCBI taxonomy): Eukaryota > Viridiplantae > Streptophyta > Magnoliopsida > Lamiales > Plantaginaceae > Penstemon > Penstemon barbatus. The sequence goes on along the minus strand of CM064878.1, from coordinate 18,032,367 downwards.
TTAAACTAGCTTTTAAGGTGAATTAGATTCAGTCGCCTAGCCAAATTCATGCAAATTCTAATAATTTTTTATGTCTACAAGACTACAAAGTAAATGAACAATTAGTATTAGAAATTGTTTACTACGTGTACTTCTTTCTTCTTTGAATTAATCTAATATGACCAATTTGTTGGTCATGCATGTGATATGGTCAGATCTAGTCAATCCAAACATTGATTCTTTTTTTGTAAACTACCCTTTTGCCCTTATTCAATTGGCAAATAAATCTCAATCCAAGATCTTGTGAGTCTTTGAGAAAGAATATTAGCAACAATAATAAATAAATAAATAAAAATAGATAACAATTATCCCTACTCATTAGGGGCGGAACTACTCATGCGGGGATGGTCATGAATCATGATGACATTTCTTGCACAACTAGTAATTATTCTTTCATTTAAGAAACTTAATTAAATATAATTAAATTAGATGAGCAAACGGGAGTGGAAATATAGAAGTATTAATGATTGAGTTAGGTGGATGTTAATCGGATGATTAATTGTATAGGGACTATTCAAAAACCTGCAAATTAAAACAATATGGGGTTAGGTAGATAGGTTGAGAGGTACTAATGAAATTAATGCATTTGCTATTAAATTTCAAGTACTTTTTTCTTGACTTTTAGGTGATGAACGAGTCGTTTTTTAATGTTTTTGTCATGTGTATGATTTTAGATAGATTTAGAGTGAGTTTTGTCTAGCTGTTGTAGAATGGATTATCACATAATTAATCACTTTTGACATAATTGGCACCTCACCTAAGTAGGGATTCAAAATAGTTGAACTTAAAAGGAAGAATTGAAAAATAAATATATTAATATATATTAGAAGCTTGTATCATACGTACACTTACTTATGATCAATCATCAATATTATATTGTAAGTAATATTTATTTCCTTGATTATAAAGTTAAAATTAACGATGCTTGAATCTTACTTAATTTGACGAGTTATTTTTCTTTGTTTTGGGGCCTAGATAGAAGGACATCGTGCTTCACGGGTCACAAATTATATATCACATGTTTAATTTGTTACAAAATTAAAGATGATATGATATTCTGCAGGTGGACCACATGAAACCCTAATGCAGTGACAATATTTCATTTAATTATAATAAAATATTTATTTATTTATTTATTTACGGAGTATTAGTTTAACGTGTCATTTTCATACCATTATGACCTCTTTGGAATTTGCATATTACCTATTCATTCTATTTGGAACAAAACAATAAATAATAAAGTAAAACATGGTACTCTTACTATATAAATGTGTTTGATGAAGGAATAAAATATCACCACGTTCCCATATCTGTACCACATAACCAAAATCAAATAAATTAAATGTTTGAGAAACCAATTTCATTATAGCAAAGCCCTAATAACGAAAAATATGTATTATTTGATATATATTTTACTTAAATTTTATTTATTAATTTAAAAATAATAGATGATGTACAAAGGTTCTTATACTTAAATATTATTAATAAGCGATTTAATTAAATATTTAATTTATATTTTCAGTAATAAAAATAGAAGTGATTAATTATTAAGGGTTAATATAGTTTGCCCCCTAAAAAAAGGGGTGTACCAAATTACCAATTACCTCATAAATTATTACTTATAACATTTCCCAATTCTGAGTCTTGTTGTAGTCAAAATTACACTTTTTCTGTCCAAATTACCCTTCATTTTATATATGCAATTTGTTGCTAGTTTTAATCTCATGCCAAATTTATTTTTATACTCATATTTTACATATCCAATTGGGGAAAATTGTTTTTTTGGTACCATATGATATGCTGACTTGCACTTTTGATACCATTGAATATGAAAATGCAAATTTGGTACCATAGGATAGGTTTTCATTGCAATTTTGGTACCAACCCCAAATTTTTCTACAAAGTTAATGGCAATTTACCCCCTACTAAATGCATAATGTTCAATTTAACCCCTCGTGGTTTAAAAAAGAGCATTTTACCCCTTGAAATTTTGTAAAAATTTCACATCGCCTCCCTGATATTTTTATAGGCGGCACTTAATCCACTTTTATTATGATAATGTGATTTTTTACCCATTGTGTTATGATAAATGTGGCAATTTATCCCCCTATGTTAAATAAAATTGTTTGCATGAATACTCTTAATTTCGGCAAGTGAGTTACAATCTCCGGCTGAAGGGGATAAATTACTTCATTAAAATTTTATAGGGGGTAAATTGATTTTTTTTCAAATTATAGAGGGATAAATTGAACATTATGAATTTCATATGAGGTAAATTGCCATTAACTTTGTAGAAAAATTGGGTTTGGTATCAAAATTGCAATGAAAACATATCCTATGGTACCAAATTTGCATTTTCGTATCCAATGGTACCAAAAACACAAGTCAGCCTATCCTATGGTACCAAAAAAACAATTTTCCCTATCCAATTGTATTTGGTAAATTTTTTTCATAAAGGGTTCCCATTATGATTTTAAAAATTATTACTATACAATTTTATACTTCCTCCGTCTCAATTATTTTTATCCTTTGGTACAGTTGACCAGTCAACTTGACTAAATTTATAAAATTTATAATAAATAATTTAATTAATATATTTCACTAATAAGTTGATAATATCATATGATGCTAAATATATTTAAAAGGTTTAATACATTACATATGTGAATAATTTAATATGATGAGTCACTTAAAAGATTTAAAAGTTTGACCGATCGGGTACCGTAGCAAAGGGAGCCAAATAAATGGGACGGAAGGAGTAAATAAGTTATTATTTCAAAAATGAGTTCCCATTATGAAATCTTCTCCCAAAATCTTTTAATTCTTGAGATTCCATATAGGTATGTACACATAGGGCCGACCTTAATTTGGTAGTCCTAGGTGAAATTGAGTACTTGGACTTTATGTCTGGAAACATTTTATAAAAAATAAATTATGTTTCTTCATTTCTATGAAATCAGAAATAGCTTAGAGCAATTATCAAAAAAAAAAAAAAAAAAAAAATTTGCTTAGATCTTTGCTTAACTCATTTCTTTTATAGATAAGACAAATAAATTCAATTAATTTTTCTTTGTGAAAAAATCAAATGCAACTGAGTATTTATTAATTTTAATTATAAAAAAATTCTATAAGCGAAAACAAGTTTAGTTAACAATAGTGAATATCATTGCACATTATTTGCATGTTACTTGTGACATGATTTAATTTTCGCTTGTCAAGATCAACCAAAAAGAGGTTCATAAATTAGTCACAATGAGTGATAATAACTCAATTTTAAAGATGTAAATCAAACCAAAATATTCAACTCCAATAAGAGTAAATTTTTTTCTTAATTTCAATTTGTTAAAACATATATCAAATCGCTCTTAAACACATATACATATATTTATCGTTTATTAATTTGTTAAACTCATAGCAAATATCAGCAAGAACAAAAAAGAAAAGAAAAAAGAAAAAAAAAGAGGTAAATATCAAGCTATTCTAGATTGTCTCGTGTTAGGTTTTATTAAGCTCTTTTGAGTAAGCCAGTTCATCAAAATACTAATCTTGAGGTAGAAAAAAAATTCAAATTGAACATTATATTCTACTCTACTCGTTTAATCTCCAATCATGTTAAATATTATTTATGTATTAAGAAAAAATTACATGTCATTTACTAAAATCAAATAACTGAAAAGCAGTACTTGAGTGCATTCATTTTATTTTGGATAAAAGGTTTGTCGGCGGGCACTTAATATTTGAGAAAAAAATGACTTTTCAACTTCGACTTCAAGTATGAATTGTATATTACATATATTTGGTTAGGCAATCGATTGGAAATTTGTAATATAGAAAAGGTTATACCTAGTATACTTTGATTAATTTCTTTTTGGCATTGCTTTCAAGTTTTAGCAATGTATTATCCGTATCATAAGATACCTATGATTAAATTCTCTCATATTTTCATCACTTTTTCTGCCCCCAACAATAGGGTTTGTTGAGTAATTAAAGAGAAGGAATAAATGAGAACCTTGAAATTTGATGTGTTTAAACACTTTCATTGAAAAGTACGGGATTTTTGTACTTTGCACTCTTGAAATATGGAAAAATAAGTATTTTACACTATTGAAATATAGATTTAGCACTTTGCACCCCGAAATATGAATAATATTGATGAATTTGAAATTTGTAAACATTTGTAAATTATGTTTTTTTTTTTTTTTTTTTTTGGGTTTGGGTGTTAAAACAAGGAGATATCTTTCACAAATCTAACGTTCAATTAATATATCAAAATTTTAAAACCAACCAAATGGGACCTATATAGATTTCCTTTCACACCTTTCGCAATAATGAAGTGGAGATCTTATCCACAAGGAAGCATGACCATAAATAGTGGGAAAGGGATCTTAGTTTTATATAAGAAATAAATATAGGGAATTGACTTTGACAAAAAATATCACATGAAAAGTGTCTTTGCTTTGCATATAAATCATCCCATACTATCATTTCATTTTGGGTCATTTTCATAGCATTAGGCATCACGCGGCGGCCGGGGGTAGGGGTGTGGGGGTGGGGTGGGGTTTGTAATTGATTTGTTTTGCGGGGTGGTGTATTAATTCATAAAAAAATGTGGTGGTAGTAACGACTATGAGGATAGGAATTTGAAATCGCTTATCTGTTTATATTATCGTGTTACATGCGCATTTTATCTCAAATAAAACCCGACATGGTTTACTTATTTTCGAACTCCAAATGGCCTATTTAGCTAGGTTTTATGAGGATTTGGTTTCGAAATATTTATTGAGGTGATTTCGGTGAAACATTTTACAATTTGTTGCTTCTTTGATGCCCATGATATAGTTCTTGAGTCCATCATAAAAACATGACAAGAAGACAAGAAGTATTTTTTCTACCTTCTAATTCTCCTGCATAATTATTGTCGCTAAAGCCAAAAATATATGATCCTTCTCATTCTTTTATAAAAAAATACCAAAATCAAGTGTACCTTTCAAGTAGCGCAAGATTCTTTTTACAGCAAGGAGATGAAGCTCCGTTGGAGTTTGGATGGTAGGAATTTTGAGGAAAAAATATGTTGTAGAAGTCAAATTAATGTATTTTATAGATTGATTTGACTCAGTTTCGCGAAATCGCGAGATGGAGCCGGAAGCTAGCCAAATAGGGCCTCTTGTTTTCCTGCCTCCAATCGTGAATTTGTGATTAGATTTATATTAACACAAGGATTCTTTGATTATATTTGATTCGGATCCGCCAATTATTTATTTTAGCTTGATATATGTGATCGGATTTTACGTTCATTTTCGTTGGATGCTTGAATTTTTACTATTATGAATTATTTCAACCCTCAAAATTTTCACAACTTAATTTTTCTATAAAAATTGTGCATGCAATATAACCATTCAACACAACCCACTAGCTTAAAACTTCTTTCTTAGACTTAGCTTTACTTCTTTTTTTTTTTTTTTTTAAAATGGTCTACTTCTTTTAAAAAAAAATGGTCAACTTCCAGTCTATTTACCCATCTATATTGAAATGTTCATCAAATCGCGATCGGAAACAATTTATTATATTAGATACTTGATGGGTCAAATTAGCTTATATACATATTCACTTCATATACTATATCATATCGAATTGCAGGTTTCTTGGTTGAATCAGATTAAGATTAATTAAATTAAATCAATAACCGAGAAAATATTCTAATAAAGCAAATCGTTTTCAAACCATATTTCAACAAATATTCTAAGTAATCAAATTGTATTCGAACCTAATTTGAATTAGGATACGCTCAGTTGGCAACCCCAACTTTTATCCTCTAATTTCTAACTTCAAGTTGTTAGAAAAAAAGAAAAAAAAAATAACAGCACGGAATGAAAAAAGGTTATATTTATCAATATAGTATTCATATTCCACTTTTCTAACATATATTTTTCCATAGATAAAATTTTCTTCGGGGCATAGCGAATCACATTTTTTATTAATTTTAGTTCTTACAAGTCTTCCTTGTCACTAATTTGTTGCTGATTTTTAAAATATTGGTCCTCTTAGAATATAAGAAAGAAACATATGTGATAAGTAGTATATCATGCAAAAGCTTCAATTTAAGGCCCAAAGACCCAATTAATGGACATTATGACAGAACACTCAGAACAAGACTAAGCCCAATTAAATTAGATATTGCTAAACTTGAACTGGGATTGAATTTTTTAACAGTATTAGGGACATACAAGTCAAAAATTTCAAGTGATCATCAAATCTTACACTTTACAATTCTCAAGTGTGAAGCTATCAAAATCTTTTTCTCAGGTCAGTTTAAAGATACAAAATTGTAACTTCCAAGAAAAGTTTAATAATATCATACCCAGATGCTTGCAAAAGCTTCTTCAAGTGCCCTTTTCTTGCTCATTTCCTTGCTCCATCCACCAGCTCTTGCTGCTTTTTCAGCTCGGAGTTTCATCGTTTCTTCATCTTCGTATTCGTATCCCATCATGTCATGACCAGATCCAACAGGGCCCATTGGACGTGGCTGTGCAATTCCACCACCAGCAATTGCCGGTGCATATTGCCCTTGAGGAACAGTGTTATTCACTGTTTCGGAGCTCATAGACTGCATTGTTGAAATAAAAAACCAGTTAAAATAATCAAAGATGCACATTATAGCATTATGGAAATTGTTTAAGACATGGGGATCTAATTTGTCTTCACATAAATGGAAGCTAAGAAATAGGTAATTCAAAAGTATACAAGGCTCTGTTGAATGTTTAAAGGCAATTGACTAAAATGTAGGAGCACATATTTTTAAATCAGCAAGAAGATACATGAATAAAATCATAAAACTTAGACATTAAGAGCCTTATCAAGCTTCATTTTAATTTACCAGTTTGCATTTACTTATATGTGTTGTACTTGTAGTGCCTTTATGTGTTGTCATCTTGGATAAAAAGACTATAGCCTAATTTATCCAACTACATTGAAAAGTTACTGCAAAAATAAGAGAAACCAATCTCCATAACCCCGTTTCACGCTTTGGCAATAGCGAGTAAAATTATACTGAAACAAAATTAGCAAACAGCTATGTTTAGCTAACTTAGAAGACCAAATAAATAAGTTACTCACGACCTTCAACACAACGAAATGAGTTTTCAAATTCCAAATAACATAGAGATATCTTTTTTCCAAGTACACCATACAGTAAAGCAGTAAAGAATGCTAAAACAACTATTCACACTAGTTAAAGAGTTGATCATTATGAAAAGGTGAATTGGAAGTATTCAACAAGTACTATGGTATCAATTAAAAAAAACAATACATTTAAATTTCAAAATTATTAAGAAACCACGAGACAAACTCACAATATCAACACCCGTCTGCGGAAGCTGTCCCTTGCTTGCTGCCAAAGCAGCGGCATATTCCTCAGCCTACTTGACCAAGAAAATACCAGGTAAGAAAAAGAAAGAGAAAACAAAACCATAACGGTCTATGATGTGTTCTCTTAGCTGACAGTAACTATTGCCGAACACAGTATAACATAAACCTTGCGAGCTTGAGCATTCATGATTTGTTCGGCATTTTCTCTTTGGTACTCAACAATTCTCGCTTCAATAGAAGGAACATCTATTCCTTCAACTAAATTAACTACTGCAAGCAAATACCAAATACCATCTTTCAACCAAATGCTTGACATTAGAATACAAAGCATAATACGGAAAATATACTTACTCATATCCTCTACTTCCTCCAAGTAGTCGTTGTATTCCTTTAACGAAGAGAAGTCCTCTTCTCTTTTATTGTATCTGTGAAACAAATTTGTAATATGTGAAAACCTTCATCTACCGAATATAATAACATAGGAGCAAAAATGATCATGAAAAAGTATAAATTTCTATGGATCCTCACACGCTCAGCTATAGTTAACAAATACATTTTTACAAATTAACATCACAAACTAATCATCAAAGCTTTCATATCCTAATGAGTTGTGATTTTATTCTTAAGTATGAATTACAATTAAAAAAGTATATAATCAATTTCTTATCCAATAATTTCTATCAAGTAAACCTAAGTCTGAAAGTCCCCTTCCTCACTATAATCCATACAAATTGATCTATTCATTTACACAACAATCTCACAAACTCAAAAACAAAAAGAGCTTCCACATTTATGCAAAAATGGAACAAACAAACAAATAAATTAACAATATAAATAAATAAATATACAAATAAAACCATACGCACATGCTGCCAATTCGTTTCCGGATGGCCATTTCTTTGGCGAAGGCATTGGCCACCACCATGATTATTAACCTTGCAAAATATTAAAAATGTAAATAATCTGATAGTAATACTTTTTTGGGACAAAAGAGTATTTTTCTCTTTATTTTTTTCAAAGTTGTAGATATGGAAGTATTAATTCAGAGGGGATAATCCATCGATAAGAGTTAGAGCAGATTGGAACTGAAGAGAGAAAGGGACGCAGACCGCCTACCGGAGGCGGCGGCGGCGGTGGCGGTGGCGGAGGACTGAGGAGAGTAGGGATGCTAGAAATTGGGAAAGTGAAGAGTAGAGATTTAATCAAGATTTATGGATTTTATAAAGGGAATTTGTATATTAAACTAAAATTGATTTCGTGTATATGAAAATGCAGGGTAAAGGTTTATATGTACATGTATTAGATTCGATTTGTTTTATATTGCTTATATCAATTAAAAGAATATTTTATTGAGTGAAATTGAAAAGTTGGTTTTGAAAGTGGATTTTTTTCTATTCAAGATTGAATTTTCTTCACTTGGACACGAGAAAAAAAGATATCAAAGGTCCATTCTTACATAAAAATCTTTTTTTTTTTTTTTTGTTAAAACCATTAAGCTTTAGTGAAAATGTACTAACATTGGAAGACTCGAAGGTTGTTGTTATATCTCCAATTTATCTCAATTGAACATCACTTCAACTTGTTACATTTGAACAAAAATACATCACTTGCTCATGTGCATTACTCAAGTTTTGATGAATTTGGTTTTTTTGTTTTTTGTATAAATTAGTTTACTTTTTAAATGAATTGAAGTCCATTGAGTAATAATCAAATAGAACATAAATCGAATTTCAGTAGCTTGATTATTTCTATGTAAATTCTGTCATTTTTTAGTTTATAGAGACTGTCATCCAACTTAATGAATTACAGACGTTATGTTGTTCAAAATTTAATTAACCATGCACTAATCAAATTCAACGAACTTTTATCAACGAAATTCATATCGAATTTCCACTTCCTTGATTTGATTTTCAGTCACATGATACATTCATTTGAGGGAGCAAACGAGGGAAAATATGACTTACATTTGAGACAAATACTAACACTATGAACAGTTGATATTGCCACCGATCACTAAAAACTAACAACTAATAAGCTATCATACAATTACCAATACGTGAATGGTCTAGTAGTATGGAAGAAACTAGTCCTCACAATGTTGCGAATCAGGTCAAATACCTGAATACCCTTGAAAAAAAACTATACAAATTTTCGTGAGCGACCCAAGCTTGGCACGTACGCCTAAGTTGACAGAGTCAGGAGTTCAATTAGAATTCTTAACATATACCAAACCTAATTTAGGTTACTTACTTTTAACTAGTGCTTTGATAATATTGAAGTGAGCCCTCTGAAAGTAGCTTCATCACAAGGAAGAATAATTCTACTTGTATTATGAAATCCATACTCCTCTGCAGCCTTATCCAAAAGCTCCTTAAACAATGAGTTCTTCAAGAACGATGTGGGAACAACACATCTTTTCATTTCACTGCCCACGTACACCACAAAATGGCCTCTTGGTGCAATTTTCTTTTCTTGAATAATTTCCACTTTCTTGGCCATTACTTGTTTATTATAACAAAAAAAAATTGATGAAAGTATGAGAATGGAAAGTCCTGTTCCAAACTGAGAAGGGATGGACATTTCTATTTATATAGGCTTTGAAAAGTGTGCCAATTTTTTTTATTTTTTAATCATTTGGGTTTAAAGATAAGGTGTATTAAATGGTTGTGTGTGCATGAATATTTGTTTATATATATGAATGAATTCTTCATGCAGATGTTTGGTTTGACTATATATATATATATATATATATATAGTGTAAGGTCTCTGATTTTTTGGGGGATTTAATTTGAGAGTGTAGTAAGTACATGATGTCAGTGCTTGATTTGGTGTTGTAAGAATTGCATGTTTCCCATACTTTGAAGTGAGTTCAAATGGATACACATAACATAGAATTCAGTTGAGTTAGCAAATCATTCTTCTCAGTATATACATATTTGTCTTCAGTTCAGGACCAGTACTTTGCCTAATGTTTTTGACTACTTCTTGATCAGAATGGATTTACATATAAACCAGACCCGTTTCAACCACGCAAACTCACTTAAGCGTACACAGGATCGGTGTATTAACCATTAAGTCTAGCTTGTAGTTATTCGTTCTTCTAATATCGTTATCACAATTTTAGATGTTACACGTACTGCTTGCACTGCACTGAATGTTTCCAAATAATAATTCGACCATCAACGTATGTAGCTATACAGGACAATATATTAAGATGCATATATAGATCAAATAAATAGTTAGCTTGGTAGAAAACAAGTTAGCTAGAGGTGATCGACTGCCCCCACAGAGCAATAACTAGACTAGAGTCTTCTTCTGCAGGCATTTTTTGGCGCCACTGGTTTGTAGTAGTAGTAGTAGCAGTTCGTGCAGCCCATGATATATATAATGGAAGATAAGATATGAAGATATAATGTACCAGAAAGTGGTACTTAGTCTTGAGTTTGTAGCCATGCATATTGATATGTATAGGTCTTATATATATATATATATATAGCACATGGAATGGTTCTGCTAGCTGCTACTGCTACTGCCATTCCTCTCTTTAATTTATAAGCTGATGATTTATAATCATTTTACTTAGTCTTTTGTGCATGTTGTGTCTCATCATCAATCATCACATGCTCAAAATGGTTGTTATGACATGTTACTAGAAACGTGTTTCAGTAGCTAACATGTATATATTTGATGACTCTTTTGTCTTTTCTATCCTTGCACCAGGCGCATAAATGTTAGCTAGCTTGGATTGTTGTTAATGTTTCCAAATCTTGTATAGATCAGAACCCGCAAAAAGTTTACAAAGAAATGGTTTGATCAAATCCCTGTGGTTATGCGCGGTTTGCGCTTATGTTGTATTTTGTGTCCGCTCCTGCATATCGCAGCGTACCAGGTTTTATGTTGTTATGAACTATGATTCGAATTAATGTGTTGTTTTTTTTTTTAAAATTTCTAGTCAAATTTTGGTTGTGTTCACCGAATACGGACCCGGACTCGGGGGTGGATCCACGTAGGATTCGACCAGGGGCTCGGGCCGTCATAAGAATTTTAAATAAAAAGTAATACAAAATGACCAATTCGAACAATCGGAGTGAAATGACCATGCAACAAGATTATGTAAGACACGAAAGTTAGAGCAACTTCAATATAACCATACTGGAGACACCACACTGGGGTGGATCTATACCATTTGCACTCTTCGGTCCGAACTATAAATATACAGTCTAGTAGATAAAAAAAATCAAATGAATCATCTGCTTATTTGATGACTAAATCGAAAATATCTGATTTATGTGAAAAATCATATTGAGATATCAATTGGTTGTATTCGTCACTCAAAAATGAAAATATTTATTTTGAAATAAAATTTACCGAAATACTCTCTCAAAAATAGACAAAATTGCCCCTAACTACTGATTTTATTCATTCATTTTAATTTGTAATTGTTGAAAGGAACCTCTAATAGAAAAATTGTCCCAAGTATACCAGAAACTCGTGTAAAAACTCTCTTTTCCCATCCAACATCCAGCAATTTTTGTAACTAACAAACAAAGACAAATATTCTGTAAAGAAATTAACCTCCTTTTTTCTCTCTTTTACCTAATGTGAAAAGGAGAGAACATTTCAAACTTACCATTATGCAATTGAAATCCATAAACACCATTGCAATCACACTCATGTTTAGCTTCACATTCGTAATCCTCTTCTTAACAGGTTTTCTTGAATTCCCCTCTGTAAATTCTTCAATCCCATCACCAAAAGACACAATCTTTTCAACCCTAACTAAATCCAATACCCCAGAACCCTTTCAAGACTTACACAAAGCATTCAATAAGTGGGATTCTCAAGTGGGTTGTTCTCAATTCAGGGAGAAACACAAAGAATTGTTGATAAATGGGTCAAAGATCTCATCTTTACAGAATGTTGAGGGTGTCATACAGTGTGGAGAGTTGCAGATCAACCATGTGAGTGTTTTGGTCAAAGGGTGGACTTGGATTCCTGATAATATGGATAATTTGTATAGTTGTAGATGTGGGTTGAGTTGTTTATGGACTAAATCTTCAGTTCTTGCTGATAAACCAGATGCCCTTTTGTTTGAAACTACAACTCCCCCACTTAAGGTAAGTACCTTTTAATAACCATTTGTTTCCCAGCTCAAAAATATGGATTTTATGAAATTTAATATGGAAAATGCTATGTTTGCTTGGAATGATAAAATTTTGAATTATATTCTTCTGATCATTAGTATTTACTTCACAAAAATTCAAGGTCCAGTGATATATAGACTTACTGTTTTTAAGAAAACTGAGATTTTGGGTTCTGCCCTGCGGTGTTTTATATGTTGTCTGCTGTGGATTGTATTGTGATTCTTGGATTTTAGTATTTCCTAAACATTTTCGCATAGTGCTCATTATATAAGATGGTATTTTGGAATTTGATACTACTGGATTAAAAATGGACCCTTATTAGTGAGATTTCCTTATGTGGTTATATTTATTTGTAATCCTTCGAAATGGCATTCTTGGCATAGTCAAGAACAGATTGCTTACACCTTACCTTCTGCCATTTAAGGAGACTGGTGAAAATGTCAAATATTTTTCGCTTTGGCTTTACGAATATGCATTTGGCTACCTATATAATATCTATTTTTTGTTGTTAGTTGACTTCAATATTATGATCTTGAAACTGGTAACTTGAACTACATTGATTACGTTTTCACATTTTCGCGTAAACCACAGGCCAATGCTAACCGCCATCACCAATTGAGGCCTGTTTGTGATATGTTATATAGGACCACTGGGTAGAAAACTAAGTTAAAAAGCATCGATGATAAGTCTTTCATAGCATATCTCTCGTGTTTAGCACACTTGAAATGATGCTTATAGTCGTATTTTTTAGTGTAGAACATGATTTATTTCCATGATAATACATTACAATGAGTTGCAAAGCTAATTGAGAATATTTACTTTTTGACAGAGGCGAGATGGAGATCCACTCCGAGCCTACATGGATCTTGAAGCTGGAAGGAAGAGATCCGGCTATGAAGATATTTATATTAGTTACCATGCTAAAGATGATGTCCAATCTACTTACGCTGGGGCTCTCTTTCATAACAACCGAAACTATCATATTTCTTCCATCAAGAACAATGTTAGTGCTTATTACATTTATATTCCTTAATTTTTCGAATACTTTCTCTAGGTTTTGAATAAACCTCAATTTTTCTACATTCAAGGAAACTCTCGTTTATTGGTCTTCATCACGCTGTCTACCTCAAAGAAACCAGCTCGCGAAAAAGCTTTTGAGTTTACTCACACACCACTCGTTTGGCAAGTGCATGAACAATGTTGGAGGCCCCGACATGGCTCTTTCTTTCTATCCCGAGTGTATAAAGGATGCCAACGAAGCACCAAAATGGTGGGACCATCTACATTGTGCCATGTCTCATTATAAATTCGTACTCGCAATCGAAAACACTATGACCGAGAGTTATGTGACAGAGAAACTATTTTATGCTTTGGACTCTGGAGCTGTTCCTATATATTTTGGTGCACCAAATGTTTGGGACTTTATACCTCCTCATTCGATTATAGACGGGACACAGTTTAGTTCATTGGAGCAATTAGCTTCTTATGTTGGGTCCTTAGCTAATGATCCTGTGGCTTATGCTGAGTATCATGCGTGGAGGAGATGCGGTGTGTTGGGAAATTACGGGAAAACTCGTGCGGCTAGTTTAGATACGTTACCGTGTAGATTATGTGAAGCTGTGAGCAGGCAAGGTGGGAGAAATGCAAAAGCTTTGTAAATTGGCTTATTCTTGTTGGCAGTCCGATCGCGAGGATATGCCGATTTGTTGATTGTGTTTTGGTTAGATATAAACATTATTGAGAATGATTGTTATAGAGAAATTTGAAAACTGATTGTTGTAGAGAAATTTGAAAACTATTGGTATCAATTATACAGAAATTTTTGCTGCTACAAAATGTTTATAAATCCTTACTGGTATTAGCTACATCATGAAATTGTTATGGGTGGAATGACTTGAAAATATTTAACTGCACTAAATTGCTTAATAGTCACTTTACTTTTTGTCCATGAAAAAATAGTCTTTATTTTCATATTAACAGTCCGTTCCTAACTTTAACAAGTAAAATTATTCAATTTTTATCATGGGGACACATTTAATTGTGTGGTAGTTACGTTCACTCATCTTTGATTTGATTTGATTTGATTTTTAAAAATATAGTATAATTTTAAATATAGAATATTAAAAATGTAGATGAGAGGACTGCAGATAAATGTCTAATAAGTGTTAGTCTGATGATATTTAAACCTAAAGAAACTGGGACCTAAAGTGTCAAACATGAAAGAAAAAAAAAAAATTTCTTGCGAATACATGTGTAATTTCGTATCTCTATATTTCGCACAAATTATAATGCTTGTTGATACAAGCGAAAATTTTCATAAACAAGGCAATTCTAACAGAAGGAGCTTCTGTGATTGAAAATTTGAAACCATAACAAGGCAACCAATTTTACAGTTGTAAGAGTACAAGGACCACAATAAGAACAATTGAAACTATGTCATTAAAGCCTAGAATTCTAACTAAATCCTTTAACAAGTACATTAGAATACAAGCATACATTACAGTACTGGAGGAAACAAGAATGAGAACTTCACAAGGATCACATAGGCAACGTACATTTCTTCTGAGAATGCCCCAGCATATGGCATCGACCACATTGCACTATTCTTTTCGGTCGTTTCAAGCTCTCAATCCGAAGAACCTTCTTTTTCGGCCTTCCCGGAGGCCTTCGAGTTTTGGGTGGTCGAATTGTGATATCAACCTTTGCACTTCCACCCTCAGCACCCTCACTGGGCTCATTCCAAAGGCTTTTATCTGGGACAGGATATATCATCTGTGAATATGTCTCACGGTAGCTCTGTACAGTGAAGCAATGTTCGGCAAACAAATGAGCATTTTGCCCACAAGATATAAGTGCAGCAGCAGCATGTGCACACGGCAGCCCATAGAGTTGCCACCTACGACATGAGCACACTCGACTCCTTATGTCCACAATGTTTGTTCTTTCGGTTGAAACAATCTCAAATTCAACTTCATTTGCACGGAGTACTTTATAACAACGAGCATCGGTAATTGCTTCTGAAATCCTTTTTTCAGCAGATGGTACAAGAATAGAGGTCAATCTCATGCTCAAATTACGGCGATCACTGAACCATGACATTATTTGATTACGAATATGCTCCATCATTTGTACAATAGGGAGCTCGTGACATTCCAATGCCCAGTTATATAATAACTCCGTGACCATCAATGTAAAATGACCATATCGTACGCCTTCAAAGTATGCAACAGCCCATAGTTGGGGGTTGAAATGGTGAAACCAAGGTAATACATCCTGTGAAATCTGCACCATTTCAGAGATTTTACTTTCAAATTCTGCTGTTGTAAGTGCATAAACAGCATTCCAAAATATATTCACCAATTTTGAGTTCTTGAAAGTATCACGGAAATTTTCGCTGATATACCGTAAACAGAATCCATGAATTGCATTAGGGAAATGAGTCTCGACTGCTTCAACCATATCCATCGTTCTCTCAGAAAGTATTGTTAGCCGGGGCATAGTATCCGTATTTACTCCAAGAAGCTTCCGTAGCTCTGATATAAACCACATCCAATTCTCATCACTCTCTATATCAACCACAGCTATTGCTAATGGAAACAGTGCATCATCGGCATCAACAGCTGCAGCACAAAACAATGTTCCTAGGTACTTCCCTTTAAGTTGAACCCTGTCCAGTTCCAACAGTGGCCGACAAGCATTTATGAAACCATAAATCGCAGCACGAAAAGAAACAAATAACCGCTGAAAGGAATTCTCTTGTCCAGTGGCCACGACAGAAGCAATGCTGCCTGGATTAGTCTTCCTAATCTGTTCACAATAAGCCGGAAGAAGCTTAAACCCTTCTTCATAAGTCCCATGAAGTGCAGCCATACTACGTTCTTTCCCCCGCCATGCCTGCATGTAAGAGACAGCAACCCCATGTTGATCTCGAATATCCTGCAAAATTTCCTTTGGCTTATACTGCGGATTATCCCTGACACGCTCTTCCACTGACCGAGCAACCCAACCCACAGAAGCTTGCTGATGGTGAAGATTCTGAACTCCTTCACATGTGTGCTCCCCGTGAAGCGTCCTGATAGTAAACGTGGGAACTCCAGGGCACTTTGCTACGTGGACACGCCAAGGACAACCCTCTTTGGAACACTTAGCTATGAACCTACTCCTATCAGATTTCACTATCCGAATATCAAAATGTAATGCTATAGCTATATCTTTCAATGTTCTTCTACATGTTTCAACATCCGGAAACTCCTGTCCAATCCACAACGTAGGGCTTGCTAAAGAAACAACATCAGTCGTACTAGAAACCGGAGTAACCGCATTTTCAGCTATGTGGCTAGCCAAAGCAGCACTTGCATTTATATTACATACTGTAGATAAGCCCTGTTCAGCCATTTGCTTTAATCATTTAAGCCACCCACAAATCCTACCTACTTCATTAGGAAACATCCACAATGCTAATATTTCTGTAAGGAGAACCGAATAAAACCCCTTCTATACCAACAATTTCACATGAATTGCCCTAATTGGTATCCAAATTGGACCAGAATTCCAACTAGATATCTAAAAATTTCTTTAGAAAACCTAAATTTCCTATAACATAAAAATTGAAATAGCTTAAATCTCAAACTCAGAAAGACCTACGAAATGCATTTACATAAATTTACTCAAATAACAATCAAATGGTTAGAGCTCGACAAGTGATTGCTTCAGTTGGGCACAATCAATACGTGCCGGTAAAATTAATGGTCTACAAGCTCAGATAAGAGAGATGCAGAGTAAGTTACCTTGAGGTAAATAGGTACGTTAAGAATTTGGGAGATCTGGGAACTGAAGATTTTACATATACGTATGTATGTATCTATCTGTATGTATAGTTCGACATACATATAAATGTAGGAGTAGGACTGTAGAGAACTGAAGATGTAAAATTTGGTGGTTTCGAGGGCAATTTTGAGGCAGATTTTTTCTTTTTTCTTTTTTAATTTTGGGTGTGGTTCTTGCCCTAATGGAAGGGGATTTCTGCTTTGTACGGGATGATGGGAATTTTTTTGAACATTGGGTGAAAATGACGGATATATTCCTGAATTTTGGGACATTTGTATGGGAATAAGAAGGCTAAATATGGAAAATCGACTATGATGAATGAGAGAGTGAAATATATTTATGGCACCTCCAATTTTGAAAAGAATATTATATTTTGTACAAATATTATTTTTTCTCTGTTCTCGACAAGAAAATAACTTTTTTTTCCTTTTAACAAAGATATGTTTATATATGAATAAAATGAGAATTTAAATACTATCATTAATAAATGGTTTCAAAAATAGATTTGAAAGTTATTGTGACTTTTGTAATTCAATTTAAATCGATTTCAGTGAAATATTGAGATGTTAAATATTAGTGATTAGTGAATTTTAAAATTTTAATATAAATAAAAATGGAGTTTTGACTATTGGGTATGGACAAAAAATAAGTATTAGATGTCAAATTAGTAACACTGTAACTCTCTAATGTATAAGATAATATGATATTAAATTATAGTAAGAAAGAATAATATGATATTATGTTGATTAAGATTTTGATAGAAAAATGAATGATATATAAATAGTAAATTATTATAATAGAGACTAAGTGCAGGGAAATACCTATAAGCCCTACTCATCTGAGTTGTACCAAATCGGGTCATACATTTTTCATAATAATTATTTGGTCTATTTTGGAGATAGTTTGGCTCGATTTGGGTTTGTTCAAATTGGGTCAAATTTCATTTGGAAATGAGTTTGAACGGGTTCGACCCAACCCCAAAGTTTCAGTCAAGACCGAGAGTTTGTTTTTCCTCTCATAGGTATTTTGGTCTTATACTCGACTTAATGTTGATTCATTTTAAGGTGCATATGACACATTAAGTCATAACATCTTTCAAAAGATATTCTAATTTTAAATTCATTACATTGTAGTGATTAACCCCTTCAACTAGATGTTTTAAACTACATGACATTTATACATATTTTTTTTTGATAAATCAAGTGTCCAAGTTTACATTATACTAGTCACGAACCCTACTTTTATCTCTAATCAAATTATTATTTTGACACCTACCACTCGTTTTTCTCCCACAAACAACAACAACAAAACATAAATCTAAATCATAACTTAAATTTTCAAATCCATTAACTTTTATATCATTAATATTTATTATCTCATTATTTTATTGAAACTATTGTCCAAATCAAATTTGAAAGTTTCGTGAAAAACTTTAAAACAAATTTTTAAAGATAAATCATAACCTAACAAATTTTTCCCAAAATAGCCCTTCACGTTTGAACGAGAAGGACACAGAGCCCAATAACCTCATCATTTAAGAGATTGGGCTTATCAGTTATCACCCAATCGTTGTAGACCGGATTTATTACATGGGCCGGCCTACTTCAAGAAAACTTAAAAAGATATCCTGTCATGAGAATCCAGCTAAACACGTTTAGAGTTAGACGTCCCAAAACAATCCGATCCGATCCACATTCCGATTAAAACCTGCTGATTTGGGTACTGCACACACACAGCGTGCTGACTGCTCTCACTCTTCAGTCTTTTCTCCTCTTCCTTTCTCCAATTCTCCTCTTTAGAAAGCTGAGTTAAGCTAAACAATAGTAGCCTTGAGGTGGGTTTTACGGATGGAAAATTTTACCCTTGTTTCATCCCCCAAATTTGCACTGGGACTCTCCCCAAACCCCAGAAACTCGGTCATTTCCAACAAACCCTTTGTGGGTCTTCCAAATTTACTCAAGAAATCCAATAAAAATGGAAGATACCACAGACCCAGTTCTTCGATATCTGTTCTCTCGTTGTTTCAGGCACCTAAAGCCACTAAAACTATAGGTAAAGCTTCTTTTAATCTTACAGCGCCCCTTATCGTGTTAACATGTTTGATTTTATTGCCCTTTATTGTTGCATTTGCGCGTCTGTGTAATTTTGGTTTGTTTGCGTCGAAGATGTAATTTTATTTTCATTTACTACTACGTTTATACATATGTGCAGTTGATATTGTGTATAGTACCATCTGTACCTGTATACTATAATAAATTAATCCTCAATGACCAGAAATCTCCTAAGTCCTAGGTGTCGATATATTTAGAGGATTGGTATATCCGTCAGCAGTTAAATTTATGTTGTTAGAAAAGTTTTATCTCCAAAATATTTGTCTCAGCGAGTTGCTTTACCCCTTTTTATATGTTTGTGTTATATATTATTAGTGTCTTCTGCAGTCTGGTCTGTGATGATAGTCAGTTCTATCCAGTATAAAGGGGAGGTGAAAGTAAAGCATAAACATGGATTTCAATCATTCCTGTAAGGTAGTAATCCCTCTGTCACATAGGGTTGTACTCCCTTTTTGTTTTACAATGTGAAACAAGGTATGTTTGCAGTTTGTTCTTGGAAAGTAATGGTTGAGAATTAGCAGTATAATACTCATCACATAGGTGCAACAAATATGTTGTCTCCGAAAATATTGTGGTACAGTTTCAGTTTCGATGGCCTTTAAGTATTGAGGTACAAGTTCCATATCAAGTCTGGAGTTAATTGTCGTTCGAGACTATGTTAAAGGAGTTATTGGTTACAATGTAGGATGTAGATATTGATAAAAACTCCATCTATAGAATCTTTCTATTACTGATTTCTCTATTGCATATGAAAGATTAAAAAGAATTTTACTTACCCCAACTCCTGGCTTTGGGATCAAATAGCGTGCACAACAATATTATGATAGATGTGATCTGGGAACACTATGACTAGTCCTTCCAGAACAGATTTTAGGAAATATGTTTATTGCTGCAGCAAGAGATTTGTGATGTTAATATCCAAAAAGTTTGTGTGTCTTATCTCAAGAAAAATCCCTACACCTGCCAGGCACTTTAGCTTAGCTGAATAAACTGGCAACAGATCAATTCAGGTTCAAGCTATACTATTTGCATAGATATATACCCACAAACATATCAATACTTGCAGATGGCGATATCAGCTTTACTTGTTTTGTTTGTTGTCCTAAATCTCGAAATTCTGTTTTGATTGAGTGTGCATCGTTTTTTCAGTCTACTTATTGGATATCTGTGAAAAACAATAATTTAAAGTAATTATTTAGGTTTCCAAAAAACATTGATGAACGAAGATATAGGGATAGGTTGCAGGTTGTAATAGGTTTTCCGTTGTAGGAAACAATAAAAGTACTTTGAGATCATGAAAGAGAGTTTGATGTTCTGTGTACCTTGTACATGTTACATGACGTGGATGTCTCTACTTGGGACTAAATAAAACTATTACTGTACTCTGTTTTGAAAAGATGGAAGGGTTCTCAATACAAAGCAAAACTGTTTCCAAATTTATAACACATATATTCTTATGCAACTATAAACTACAAATGGTTGTTATCCCATATATTAAGAAAATGTGTGCTTGTATAAAATAAGACATGGTTTTGGATCAGCAAAGACTATGATTTAAAGTTAAAGATACCAGTTTCTAATTTTCAATATAATATTTTTACTCCTACGTCGTCTATAAGAAAATGCAGTTTTTTTTATGATGGGATGAATTACTGCCTTTCTGCCATGTTCTTTCTGCTGCTCTGTTGTTTACCTATCTATAAATATGCTCGTGCAGTGGCAGAAAAAGTTGTGAGGGACTGTTTTGCAAGCATTACTTCTTCAAGTGGTCAAGAAACATCCTCAGTTGGTGTAAATCCACAGTTCTCAGTGCCACCTCCTTCTTCTCAAGTGTAATAATTTATATATGTTTTCCTTTCTATTTGATCTATAGCTATTGCGTGATAATTGGTTGTATGTCCAGTACCCATAAAAGGATATTTTTCTGTTGTACATTAACTTTCTGTCTAACATTTTCTCCACGAAAATAATAATTAAATTAATAGGGGGTCACCTCTCTTCTGGATTGGTGTTGGTGTTGGTCTTTCTGCACTTTTTTCATGGGTAAGTACACGTAAATTTCTTGTTATTTTGCCGTAGAATTTTTTTAACTAAGAAAACTATCCCTCCTTTCTACTTGTTAGTAGTTTTTAATCTTTCTCTCTGACTATTTTTGTTACATTGCAGGCAGCTGGTCGAGTAAAGGTGAGGGACTTCTTACATCGGCAATGATGCCCCACTAGGCATTTCATGTTGTCTATGTTCTTTGATCTGAATCATCTCATTATTACAGAAATATGCAATGGAACAAGCATTAAAGACGTTTACACAGCAGATGAATACTCAGAATCAGAACAATCCATTTGGCAATGCTGCCTTTTCACCTGGCTCACCTTTCCCGTTTGCACCACCACCACCACCAATGCAAGACTCATCTCGAACTTCAACTCCTGCGGCTTCTCAATCTGTAACTGTTGATGTAGCTGCCTCTAAAGTGGAGGAACCTCCATCCATATCGGTCAAAGATAACAAAGAACCAGAGAAGGGACCAAAGAAATATGGTAATTCAGAACATTTAATGTCGCTTTGCTGAAATTTTATTTTGCCATTGTGATACTTACAAAGAATAAAGTGGCACATAGTTTTAAGTGCTGGTTTTGCCTGACTCATTGGATCTCAATCAATATTTTATTTTGCAGCTTTTGTAGATGTGTCACCGGAAGAAACAGTACAAAAAAATGCTTTTGAGACCTACAAAGAATCATTTAAGACAGATTCACCAAATGATCCCCAGTCTTCTCAGCCAGTGAGTTTTCAATCTCATCTGAAGCTGGTAATGTAATACTATTTTATCATTATTGCTACCTTAATTATCTGAAAATCTCCGAAAGGTCTCGCAGAATGGCACGGCTTCAAATCAAGGAACAGGAGCTTCAGAAGGTTCTTCCACCAGTAAGTAGTGTTTCGTCACTTATTATTCCACTCTAATTACGTTATAGAGCTAGTGAAGCTAACTTTAACTTTTCAAAGGAAAAGCTGAGGCAAGTAGTATCATCATGATTTGATAAAGAAATTAGTTTTCAATTGCAGTAGAGTTTGAAAGTCAAGGTGGATTTTAACATGTCGTGGTTCTTTTAGTTTTTCTTTTTCTTTTTCAACATGCTCTGTGGTTGGCTGTATTGGCAAGTTTGTGCTTGCTTATCATGCTCTTAGTGCCTACTAGCGTTTGCTTATTTCATTGTCTTCCAGTAAATAAATTGAAATAAGCTTTTACTTTGTTAATGAACAGGTGAAAAAAACCCTCTCTTGTCAGTGGAAGCATTGGAGAAAATGATGGAAGATCCTACTGTACAAAAAATGGTTTTTCCGTAAGATATATTCATATGAAATTGCAAAAGTATTTATTTCATATGTATCTAGATCTAGAGCTAATTTCTCAATTTTGCATGTAAGAATGATATCTTCACCTCATGAATGTAGCTACAACTGTAAAATCTTTTGTTCTTTAGTTGAGGTTCTACTTCTGCTGGTTATTACAAGAAAATGTTGACAGTTGACATACAGTTTGTATATTTTCTTTTCTGTAGTTACTTACCAGAGGAGATGAGGAACCCCACTACCTTTAAATGTGAGTTAATTATGCTCTTTGCCTTAAAACTTGGGAATGCTTAGATTTTTCTGCTCAATGGAACTAGCCAAGCACATTCAGTTCCATAGTCAGTTTGTATATTCAGTTTGTATAGTTTCATATTCATTCTGTGGCAAAAGCTTTTGGTTTCTGTCTCTCTTTGAAGAGCAAGTTTCCCCAAGCAGTGGCTCATTCAGTTATTATGTTCCATTGTATGCAAATATGTATTTGTTTTTAGTCAAGACAATACTCCTTGGAAGTCAGGAGAATTTCTTTCTGTCCTAATGTAATTTAAATTCTAGTCCTATAATAATTTAATTTAAATTCTTAAATGAATTTCTTACGATACTACAGGGATGTTACAAAACCCACAATACCGTCAACAACTTCAAGACATGCTGTAAGATACTATTTCTCTCC
Source organism: Penstemon barbatus (assembly GCA_003313485.2). Lineage (NCBI taxonomy): Eukaryota > Viridiplantae > Streptophyta > Magnoliopsida > Lamiales > Plantaginaceae > Penstemon > Penstemon barbatus. The sequence continues at coordinate 18,008,854 of CM064878.1, read as the reverse complement.
GTATCTCTCAATTTACATCCTCTTCAATGATTCATAAACTTTTACTGTAGCAATGTTTTACTTGTTTCTCTGCTTTTAAATTCACAGAAGTAACATGGGGGGAAGCCCTGAATGGGACAATCGCATGATGGAATCCTTGAAAAATTTCGACCTTAGCAGTCCTGAGATCAAGCAGCAATTTGGTTGGTGCATAGTAAAATTAATAATCAGTCTTGATCTCGACTAATACTCTTTTAAATTAATTATATTGTTCCTTCTCTGCTGTGTTAAATGCAGATCAAATAGGCCTTACTCCTGAGGAAGTAATTTCTAAAATCATGGCCAATCCTGATGTTGCCATGGCGTTCCAAAATCCTAGAGTTCAAGCAGCCATCATGGAGGTAAACCAACTTCTTGTTCATCTTTCTTTGTTTTCTTTATATGCTTTTCTTACTGGTTTGCCTTACTTTTGGTTGTTTTTCAGTGTTCGCAAAATCCTTTGAGTATTGCCAAGTATCAAAACGACAAAGAGGTAATTAAAATACTCCGAGATCTTTGAAGAATATTTGTTTTCAGGCAAATCGGTTAATGAATTTATGATATTTTTGTTTCAGGTTATGGATGTGTTCACAAAAATATCAGAACTTTTCCCAGGGACTACAGGTTTTTAGTTTCACTTTCGATTTCCTTGGACAAACGAGACAACCAGCATGTTTCTTAGAGCACCTTTAATGTTTCTGCATTCTCGTCTCCACAAATTTCTACTACTACCGTGAAGATATAACCAACCAGATCAATGTCCTGAAACATCAACAAATTCAATATCAGCTTTTTTCTTTTTTTTGGTTTACTGTCAGCCTCCTCTACTCCCCTATCATGTGCTGAAACGAAATGGGCGTAAAATTTTGTTAGTTTGGATCGGCCATTCCAGGTACTAAACCTTAGTATGCCTTTTAACAAGCAAAAAGCTGTAGCTTTTTCCTTTTCTATTGTTTTTTTTTTTCTACTTGTTTGCCTTGAGAACATTGAGTCGATCACGGATTTGGCTTTCATAATATATTTCATAAATGTGAATGACATTTAAATCTTTTTCAACTACATGAGTTGGGTTTTCAGGATGTTTATTAACTCTGCAACTTTCCAACATACTTTTCCTATTAATATTTATGTACTTTTTCAACGTGTAGGTTTTTAAAATAGTTAGATATGCACTATCCAAAAAAAAATGAGAAAGTTCACTATTTTATTGATTTCACATGTGGTTGAATTATCTTAGTAGATTTGTCATGCATACACATTACTTATGAATAAAGTTGAATTAAATTTGGCTAAAAGTTTAAACATATGATTGGAAAGGTCATATGAAAACTAAAATTGCGTTGCTCTTTGTCAAGATAATACAAAGTCCTTTCTTTTTCTTCTTTTTTCCCTTTTACTGATTATTTATTTTCATTTGAATGCATGCCTTCCATATGATTAAGTTTAGTATAGGAAAAATAGCAAAAGTTCTCAAACTAATTAGTGATTTTGGATTTTCGTCCCAAGTTTATATCAATTAGTCTCGTAATTTTATATTTTTTGGAATATCATCCCACTTGCCACATAGATACTTATATATCATAATGTAGCAAATTTTATCATAAATAATTATATAAGATTGCAGAATTCGTCTCAAATTACTTACAAATTTTGCTTTTTAGTCTCAAACTATATCAATAAGTCAACTTCCGTCCCATAATTAAAATGACATGGGAAAAAAATTTGTTCCAAACTAATTATAAATATTTATTATTTATTAATAAAAAAAAGCACAATTTTTTCTAATGAACTAAGATAGGATTTTTTTCTCAAAAGCGCACATGAACTTAAAAAATCAATTTTTTTCTCTTAAAAAAAAGTTAATGGCAATTTACTTCTATGTAATATTCAAAATATTCAATTTACCTTAAATTGTTTCTTTTCAAATTATAAGAGGTAAATTGAACATAATGAATATCATAGGGGATAAATTGTCATTAGTCCCTTAAAAAAGTAAAAGATTAATCGTTATTTTCATTAAATTAGAAATTTAATAATGGACTAAATTTATGCCAAATGACAAATTGTTAGACGAAATTCGGCGAATTAATATAGTTTAGGATGAAAAATTAAAATTTATAATTAGTTTGAGACAAATTCTGCAATCTTATATAATTATTTATGATAAAATTTGTCACGTCATGACATGTAAGCATCCATGTGGGACGATATTTCAAAAAATATAAAATTACGGGACTAAATTGACTAAGTGATATAGCTTGGGATGGAAATCCAAAACCACTAATTAGTTTGGGATTTATTTGCAATTTTGCCTTTATTATATCATGACAAGATGATTAATAAAGCAATATATAACAACTATTATAAGAAACACGCGTTAGCGCATAATTTTGCAAAACATGATTTATGAAAGTGGGAAGCACTATACGAGAAAAATAAACCAAGAGATTGAGTTCAAGATTTGTTACACATTGTACAAATTATATTTGAATAATATTTTATTGTTTGGTAACCTCTTAAAATTTGGTACAAATTGCAGTTATGATACTATGTGTACAAAATATAATTAAACCTATTTGAGTTAATTTATTATATGTATCACTGCTAATTAAAAATCATTCAAATTCGACTCTTTTAGTATTAAAGTAAAACTCATACACTGTCGAATCAAATAAAAAGATAAACTATTAAAACAAAGCGTTAGTTGACTTAGTTCAATTCCTTTTTTATGCTGTAAATAATTTGAAATCAGACCAAGACAAAGTCTTCCATAGAAGATACACAAAATTTGCAGTAAGACTAGTTCCAGTAAAAATTAGATAGAAATATAAGATGACTTAATGTTGAGAATACCTTAGAAACTTATATAATGCGCTGTGCTTATTGTTTCAATATCATGACTTATATGGCTTATGACTTATGTTTAAGGTTATTAGTTTATTCTCTTACTAATCAAATTTTAAACGCGTGTCCTATATTTGACAATTCAAAGTTCAAATTTTTTTTTTTTGGTGGTTACATTTCAAAGTTATTTGATTAAACCAACACATCGTTTTTTTCTCCAGGAAATTCCCACAAAAATAGACACTACTCCTTGGTTTTAGTGTATAAAATTTAGTGAAAATAGAATATAGCAATAAGCCTTTTTTTTTCCTTTAAATAGGGGGGTTTATGTGAAATACATATACAATTTTTTTCGTAATTTAAATTTATTGAAGATTGTGTTTGAATATAATTGAGTCTAAAACAAATTGAGCTCGCACAAACTATACTTGAATCAAACAAGTCATTCAATTAAATAAATATTTTTCCCTTGTCAACACTTTTTAGATCGAGCTCGTCACACCTGATTTTCTTGATATAATTTACATCTCTCATGTGGATTGCGAGCTATTGCGAGCTATTGCATGAGGATGGAGTTTACCTCGGTGGTTGCGGATTCTCTTTTCAACAAAAATAAAAACAAATGTTTCATTAGTATATCTTTGACTTATCAAGTTAAAATGAAGCACGATACTCTATATGCTATGAAATTTACACGTAATTACCTCTAGCATTGTTTATTGCACAGAATGTCACTGTACTATCAAATTTAGCACGAATCTATTCGAAATAGGTCGTTTAAGATGAACATATTGCAAGAAATTACTTATAAAATAGTTTACGTAAAGTTACGGAGATCAATACGAAGTATTTAAAAAATAATTTTTTTTGAATTATACCAACTTTTACAAATGGTGGGTTTCTTTATGAATTTGTATTCGTACAAGAAGATTCTATGCGTTAGATAAATATTTAACGTCATAATTTGACATCAGTCTATACATCTTAAATTCCTATTTTCATTTCCATGATCACTTTTTTCTTCTTCCATAAACAAACAAGTGAGCTCATTTTTCCCCATTGGAAGGGCCTTCTTCTACTCTTTTGACCACGCCTTCAAATTATTCACATCCGGACTTAGTCTTTGGTCCTCTCCTCTCACTCTCTCTCAATCAAACCGCGTAATTTCCTTTTCTTTGATCCTTCCTCAAATTCTATTACCTTCATAAATTCATTACCCAAAAAAAAAAAAAAAAACTACTATAATCAAGAATCACACTCATTCTTGATTTCTCCAAGTACCTATTTCTCTTTCTATCACCAACATGAAAACAATTTCTTCTTCAAAATCATTTCCATGGCTTTTCACTTTGTAAAAACTCTTCCTTTCTTAATTTTTACTCTTTCCCTCATTTCCCTTTTCCCATTATTTCATTCTCTTTCCACTGTCGCCATATCTGAAACTGGAAACCAAACTTTAGTATGTGCCATTACACAACAAAACCAACAATCAAATTCATTTCTCAACTGCACAAGTTTCCCTCAAAGAGTTCAAATTCAATTGAATACTCCCTTTTCATCAATTTCTGGGATTGTGGGTGGGAATGGTTTCCTCTGTGCTTTGACCTCATTCAACTCCTCAATCATTGTTTGTTGGAGATTTACAAATATTGTTAATAATATGAGTTACACAAGAATCTATCTTGGTCCTGTTTTAAGAGAACTAAACTCTGGAAACACACATATTTGTGGTTTAAGTTTAACCAATGGTTTTCGATGCTGGCAATGGCAAAATCTTAACTATAGCGACAACAATATCACTTCCAATCTTGCAGTGGGAGAGGATTTTGTTTGTGGGTTGTCGAGTTCGAGTCGAATTCAATGTTTAGGAAGTGATACTAATGTCACTAATCTTGTCCCTAACGGGGAATTTAGACATATTGCTGCCGGTAATGGCGGTGTTTGTGCTGTTTCTGTTAATGGTAGTTTGGAGTGTTGGGGAAATATGGTAGGGGAAAGGCCTCAAGGTGCCTTCACATCACTTGCATTGGGAGAAAGTCGCGGTTGTGCAATTAGGCCTAATGACACTTTGGTTTGTTGGGGTGAGAATGGATTTAGTTTGCCTCTTTCATTGAGGAATGAATCTTTTATTGCTCTTGAAGCAAAAAGAAGGATATTTTGTGGTGTTTTGAAATCGAATTACTCGTTGGTTTGTTGGGGCAACGAGGATTTTGATTCGAATTTATTGGTATTGAACAATGTTGTTCCTGGTCCCTGTAGAGCTAGAAATGAGTGTACTTGTGATGTTTTACCTAACTATGGTCAATATTGTGCTCAAGGAATGGTTATATGTGAGCCTTGTGTCAACCTGGCACCACCGGAAAATCCTCCACCACCATTTCCATTGCCAACGCCAGCATCCCCGCCATTTTCTGGGGCCCCAAGTAGTAGAAGATGGAATCGTAGAATGGTGGCCTTTTTGGTGGTAGGTTGTGTAGGATCGTTCTCAACGTTATTAGTCGTGTGTGTATTTTTGTTTTCACGGTATATCAAGATTAGAGGCAGCAGAATTCACGATTCCGGTCGTTTAGAAGAGGGAGGCTCGCCTCAGCCGAGTGGCGAAATGGGTCAAGAATCCGCCCCGCGAATCCTAGAAAAGAAGCTTAGCCATTTGATTAGCTTGGGAAATGGTAGTCACTTGGAAGAATTTTCGCTTCAAGTTTTACTTGAAATCACGGAAAACTTCTCAGAAGATCACAAGATTGGCACAGGAAGCTTTGGGTCGGTCTATTATGCTACTCTAGACGATGGGCGCCAGGTGGCAATAAAACGGGCCGAAACTTCATCCTCTTCTCCGTACGTGGGGGCCACAAAACGCGGCCAAGAGGACAAAGACGGTGCATTCTTGAACGAACTAGAGTTTTTATCTCGTTTAAATCATAAAAATCTAGTTAGATTGCTTGGCTATTGTGAAGAAAGCAACGAACGCGTGTTACTATACGAGTACATGAACAACGGCACACTTTACGATCATCTACACAAGCTAGAAATCTCTCCTCTTATGACATGGGCTAATAGAATCAAAGTAGCCCTTGATGCAGCTAGAGGCATAGAGTACCTACATGAGTACGCTGTGCCACATGTCATACACCGTGACATTAAGTCGTCCAACATATTACTCGATGCCACGTGGACAGCCAAGGTGTCAGATTTCGGCCTCTCGTTGCTGGGCCCACAAGACGACGAGTCTCATCTCTCGTTACGCGCTGCAGGAACCATGGGGTATATGGACCCCGAGTACTATAGGTTGCAAATGTTGACAACTAAGAGTGATGTTTATAGTTTCGGGATAGTGTTGCTTGAATTGCTATCAGGGTGTAAGGCAATTCACAAGAATGAGAATGGGGTGCCAAGAAATGTGGTGGATTATGTTATTCCTTATGTAATTCAAGATGAGATACATAGGATTTTGGATAGGAGGGTGCCACCCCCTACCCCTTTCGAGATTGAGGCTGTGGCCTATGTCGGATATTTGGCTGCAGATTGTGTGATGCCCGAGGGTCGAGATAGGCCGACGATGAGTGAAGTTGTAAATAGCTTAGATAGAGCTTTGGAAGCTTGTCTAGCACCACCGCCACTGCTATCGCGATCTACCACTGACTCATCGAGTTAATATGTAATTTGTGAATTCCTAGAGAAATAAATTTAAAAAAAAAAAAAAAACACATTGTTTTACCTGCAAAGTTATAAATTCTTTAATTATTGTTTTTTTATTTATGTAAATTGACAATGTACCTACCATATATGATTTGATGAAATGTGCAGCACAGTTCATATCACATGTACTTTTTGTTATTTTGTAGTATGAGCTATTTGTTCTACTTTATTAGGGTAGGTTCTTTTTGTAAATTGTAAAGTCAAACAAAGCAGAAAAATTGAAATGTGAAAATTGCTAAATCAACAACTCAAAAGTGGTGTCACCTTCTTTACCAATTAGTCTCTATAATTGACGTGAATTTTGACCTTCATTTTACAAACTATCTTAATGTAAATGCTAAGAAGGGCCAAGTACATTTACTTGAAGAAAGTTTTTGGTAAATGGAGAGAAGAACTAAGGGTGTATGTGGATGAGTTTTGGTCCGGTCTCATGGATTTCGTAAGATCGAGCCCAAACCCTTTTAAACGAGCTTTCGCCAAACCTATAAAACCATAAAAAAATCTATTCAAAAACTCACATTCAAACTCTTCAACCCTACAAAATGTTAAGAGTAAATCACACTTTTGGTCCTCCTTATGGATTAACTTTTGCACTTTCGTCCCTCTAAAATTATTTATAGCAGATTTATCCCTCTTATCATTGTAGTATATCAAATTCGTCCCTCTTAAATTTTTTGTAGCAAATTCGTCCTTCTTATCAATGTAGTGTAATACATAGTCCCTCTTAAATACATAATACATCACTTAAATTCAAAATATATTCTAAAGTGGACGAAAGTTGATGTATTTTGTATTTAAGAGGGACTAATGTGTTACACTATATTGATAAGAGGGACAAATCTGCTTAAAAAAAATTAAGAGAAAAGAATGTATTATAAGAGGGACGAATGTGATACATTACAGTGATAAGAGGTACCAATCTGCTACAAAAAATTTAAGAATGCAAATGCAAAATTTGACCCATAAGGAGGACCAAAAATGCTATTCACTCAAATATTAATTTGACACCTACCACCTATTTTTTCCCCCAAATCTCACTAAAAAAGATATTGATTTGACACATACCAACTACTTTTTTCCCTAAACCCCAACATCCAAACTCAATCAAAGTGGAGTTTCACTTTCAACTTATTCAAACCACGAAATCCAACAGCCAAAACACATCCAAATGAGGTCTTAAATGTTCCATCGAAACTACCCAAACAATTTTTTTTGTAAATCAAGACCCATAAAATCGAGCCAGAACCCATCCAAATAAACCCTAAAGGCCATATTATAATGCTCTCAAGCAAATGTTTAATTTTTATTTTCTAAATATTTCTCTTTGTAAATCCATATCTACATCATCTCAAACGCTAATTTTTTAGATGATCATTTTATGGCAATAAATTCTCTAATATACAAGGAAAATATTATAATATTATTTTTATAACCTTTTCCGCCTTCGTTCTACATATGTTTCACATGTTACTTTTTGAAGCCTTAATATATTAAATCATATATCTTGATTATCTTCTCTCCAAGAAAATGTAATTGAGATTGAACTTGTCAAAGACAAGTTCCCAATACGGGAATTGGGAAACAATTCTAGAAGAATAAGTCCATGTGATGCAACAGAAATACATGCACCTTAAGACTAGACCATGTTCATGTACAATAATAAATCAGAAAATTAGGATTTTTCTTCACCAAGTCCTTTTCAATAAGATTTGAAAGTATAACGAACAAAGAATTATTTCACCTATACCTACTCCGTTTATACAAAATTGGTGTGATACGAGTCGTTACGTACCGCATATGCACACCAAAACATTATGTATTTTCTTTTAATATAACTAGTTAATCATTTCTCATGTTGATTTGACATCATGAACAATATAATTCCAAGCTAATATAAAATCCCCCATAAATCTCGACCACTATTTCCTATTTTTCCGAATAATAGTGCACATATTTTTCCAGAATACATACATCAAAATAAAATTAAGTTCAGCTTCTTTACAAAATTGTCCTTTTTATACAGTAAAAAACATCATTGAATAATTGGTATAACTTTAAATTAAACATAATAGTAAAATTTAAACAATAATAAACGAGAATGGAAGTTGTGGGGTAAAAAGAAAATGAAGCCAATAAATTACTTTTATCAATTTTATGCAACAAAATTAAGGGAAAAGAAAACCATTGTTCATTCTTAAACGGACAAAAAATTATGAAACAAATATTAACATGAGATATGTATTCCAAAATACTCTTGTCAAAATGAACATTTTATATTTTTGTTGAAAATTGATCGTTGTAACACATAATATCTAAGAGGGACAAATGTATAAAACTTTATTTATGAAAAACAAAAACGTAAACAAATTTAAATTATTTACTCTCAACAATTACCCGTTTACTGAATGAAAGATCTTTGGAAATAGCATGTATAATTTTCCCCATCAATTTCATGAAACTTAATTTAAACTTTGCTCCTTTCAATTAAAATTTAATTGAATTGATTTTTCTAACAATTAATTTTAAGTCTGATATAAAATCAAATCAAACTTGAATTATAGAAACTCTTAGGCGAGTCGGACATATTAATAATATTATACGAGAACCTCTTTCTGTCAGGGATTGAACTTGAGTTTGCCACTTTAAAGATTAGTCTATTCCACTAGACCAATCACTTGTTGCAAAATTTAAGAACTCTGAAATAGAACCGTGAACTTTCAAAAGAAAAAATTTAATATAATACCTATAGTTCAATTAATTTGCAAGTCAACTTACAAGAGTTATAGTATAACAAATTGTATAAACCTTCTAAAAAAAAAAAAAAAAAACCAAATTGTAAAACAGAACAATTTATATTCTATTAATAAAACAAAAACAGATCAATTATTTCTAATCAAAAGCAAATATTATAATTTATACATATATATAAGAAAAAGCTAGATAATATAACCATTAAAAGTGACTACAAATCAGGCTCTTGTAACCAGATTTCCCACTAGAATATAATCCAGATTTCCCCCAAATTCACAAAAAAGGAGCCCTAACCCTAACCCTTCAACAATGGCGAGAGCCACCCCCAACAGGCAATTAATCATCTCAAATTCTACCACGCCGACCATAACCCTTGAAACGGCGTCGTCCTCCAGACCTCAAATTAGAGATTCCCTAGTATTGAAATTGAAGCCCCCTAAAAAGAAGGTGTCTTGGAAGGATGGAACCGTAGATAACGAATTCATGAATAAAAAAAGCTCCAAAAAATGTTGCATATTTCACAAGGAAAAACCCTTTGATGAGGATGATTCTGATGCTGAGGCTGATTGCGATCACGATCACGATCATGATCATGATCATAATAATGGTGGTAAAGATAATTAGCAGAGTCACATTATTGTAATTTGTAGGTGTACTGTCTGATATATTAGTGATGATTGTGGAGGGATTATTGATAAAACATTTTTGTGTTGTTTTATGACTTCTATTTTGGCATATTGTTTGAGGTTTTCTAATGATAAGTTTCGGGATTTTGGATAGCAATGATTGTTATTCTCTGGTTATGTTCTTTTTATGAATATATGTTGGAATGTCAGATAGCAAAATCTCGTCATGTTATTATACTCATTTTTCAAATGTTTGAGTGACTGACATTGTAGATGGTGAACTTTGATATGTTATTTTCTGCTCTTAGGAACACACAATTATGGTTTAAATGTCTGAATTTGGTATTGTTAGAAGATTAGGTTGAAATATGGAGCTTGAAGCATGTGTAATATCCCCATTTTCATTCGCTTCACATGTGTTAGTATATCAGTAGACAATTAAGTTAATGTAATGAGGCCGTGTTTTTGTGTTCCTCTAGTATGATGGATTGAGAATAGTAGGCTCTGCATATGAAACTGGCTGGTGGCACAATAAATCTCGATTTAAAACCTATTTCATTTGCTCTTTGTCATCAGTCACATTGTATAGTTATCGAGCAATGAGGTTGAATTGTTCAACTTTGACATTGTTTTCTCCTGTAAATATTTGCAGGTTGCATGTTGTAGTATGTCTGGCTTTCAGACCACAATGTTGTCAAAAGACCAGATATGTAAATAGTATTTTGATAAGATGAGTATAAACAGTATTGTGATCTTCAGAGATTATTGCTGCATTATTTTCATAAGTATGACATTTGCCACCTGTTTCAACATTCATGTTGAGCTTGTGATCTTATAATTTTACTTTCTAATAACTTTAGCTAACAATATACATGGATTCTTCTGTGAAAAGACAAACAAGAAAAGGAAAAAACAGAGACAAAAATAAATCCGCTTTTCCTTACGATTTATACCATCAAAGTAGCAACTGATGAAGAACATTCAGTCGGATCGTAACATATAGGCCAGCAACAAATATTAAATAGTTGATTTTCTGTGGGAAATAGTTACCATGAAACAAGTGTATTACGAAATGGCAGGGGCGGACCGTCATAGGGGCTTGGGGGGGCGGTCGCCCCCCCAAGAATAATCCGAAGCACGTTTATATATATAATATTATTGTAACAATAGAAAAAGAAGAGCTAATGGTCTAGTGGTTAGTGCAATTTAGTAGTACCAAGTTGGTACCAGGTTCGAACCTTGATACCTACTTACTTTTTTTTTAAATATGTTTTGCTATTTTTATTTTCTTTCTACCATATTTTATGGTTTATGCTATTTTTGTTTCTTTTAAAGGTTTTATGTTAGATTAATTTTTCATTATTTTAACTGTTTATTTCTTATAAATGTTTTATAGTTAGACTAACATATTACCTTGAATTGGAAATGTAAATATATTATGATAAAAATATTTAATTTTCATAAATGCACTCAAGAACATTATAGGCAGTTTAAAAAAAAAAAAAAGATTAATGTTAATTTTGGTACTTTAATAGCATTTTTTCGCAGAATTGAATTTATGTTATAAAATGTTTCTATGTTTGATTAATTCCTTAAATCATTTGTTAAATGGATTCTTAAAAAAAATTAGCACTATATTTTTTCACCTTTTATTAAATAAAAAGACATCATTACTTTATTTTATTTTATCACGACATAAAAATGGTAATGAGTTTGCTATTAAAAAGATCTCGCCCCCCCAGTCGAAACCCTCTAGTTCCGCCCCTGCGAAATGGGATGAAGAGTTCTTCTGCCCCGACTCGGACTTTTGTGCATTCATCGTCTCTTGAATAAATCTTCTTCATATCACCTGTTCCAAATTTGTAAACATACAGATCATATCCAGCAGGATACTCAAAAACACCATTTCTCGATCTACAAATTGGAACAACAAATTTTACATCAATACCATATAAACACTATGTCTCTTGTTCCATATTTCCTTCTCTCCACCATTTCCAATCAACATCCATACTTCCATTAAATATGATGTCGCATAAGCTACAAATCCTAGAACTCCCCCTATCTCAAATAATCTATCATTCAATGCACAGCGAATAGGCAGTTTCTTGAACTTCTCATCCTCCGAATTCATGGAGAGGAAAGAATCAAATCCATGTCCTTCAGGCATCCAGTTTAAAGATACATCAATGGAAACCGGCATTAGCCCAATATCTACCAACAAATAAGAACAAGGACCATCAACAATCGTCCATTTTCTCGTAGTAATGTTCAAGATTTCACAGGATCTGTCAAACAAGTGTACAACCTTGTATGTTCTTGCCTTACTGCAGAATAAAAAACCGTACAACCCATGAACACCAAGTGTGCCTAATGGAAGGTTGGTTTGTTTCCTAGTAAAAGGATTCATGAGTATCAAGCTCTTGTTCTCATTTATTGCACCAAGAATCAAACCATCATAGCTTGCACGAATATTAACCGAGTTAGTTACATTTAACTCAACAAAATTATCATCGTTCACACGATCAAAACCCACATAATGGAGGTGAGGTTTTTGCCAGGAAGAACCAATAAGGTAAAATAAGTTTTCCTTTTTAGACTGCTTTGTGTGATATTAAATGAAAATCGAGTTATTGATTAAATCTAGCCATTTCTTGCAAACAAACTGTAGCTTGTAAAAGGATACTGCAGGTAGTAGAATTAAAATCTTGAAGTGTAAATCATAAGGAAGTACTGTAATTAACTCAAAATGAACCTTATTTTCTGCTAAATTAGTTTTCTGCTTAAGGGTTGATTTTTTCTGACGAAATCCTTTCAGATGGAGATGCCTCTTCTCTTCTACATACCGCCGTGATATCCGTTTATCTTCTAGTTCTTGCACTATGTTTTCGATTTGGCTCAGATATCAAAATCCAAGGGTACAGAAGGTAAAAGAGTAAAATCTTGGAACAAGAAGAAGAAAACTTTATGATGAACATGTACAGACAACAAATAATTGGGGCTAAAACTATGCATGCTTTAGGAATTGATGATAACCATGACTTTCGAGATTTGTTAGAGGTAGAGTGCTTCTAGGAGTTTTGCATTCTTGTTATTAGGTAGAGAACTTATTTCCTAGAGGTGGTAATTATTCTGTTTTCAAGTTTAGGAAGGACTTTGCTTCTGTTCTTCTGTTTTTTGTTTTTTTTTTTAAAAAAAAAAAAAATTAAATATGGAAGAGGATAGGCTATCAATTCTCAGAAGCTGGGGCGATGAATCAAGGACTGAAAATCAAATCAAGCTACTCGATACTCGACTTGAGCTCGTTTGATAATAAATAAACTAGGCTCAAACAAATTTCAAGCTCGATACAAAATTCAAAACAAGCTTGAAGAATGTGTTGTGCGACACTATTCAGCTCGATTACACCCCCTAGATAGACCCTCTTCCTCGAGATCTTAACGAGAATATGTGTGTGTATGTTGTGTATTACTTCATATGTTTCAGTCCAATTTTAAAAATTTTGATGAATAAAACGTTATGGAAATTATTTTTCTTATAACAAAAGTTCATTTTCGTTTTCGTTACTTTTCTTATATCAAAAATATTTGCTCCACATTTTTTTCGAGATCTCTCGTCTAACTGTAACAACCAATTTTGATGATGAGTCATACGGTTTTTGGTCCTGCAGTGAGACAAGAACATACAAGGTTGTACACTTGTTTCGCGAACCAATAGGGTTCACTGATTGTACGAGAAAAATGTACGATTAAAGACAGTCCCTGTTCTAGTTTGTTAGAACATAAAAGGCTAATGCCGGTTTCTGTTGATGGTTCTTTAAACTGGATGCCTCAAGGACATGGAAACGATTCTTTTCTCTCCATGAATATGATGGATACGAAGTTTGTTAAAAAGAAACTGCCTAGCCTTTGTGCTTTGACTGATCGATTAGTCGAGATAGGGCGTGCGACACTAAGCCTAATTCAAGTATTGATTCTGATTGGAAGTAGTGGAGTAAAGGAAAAATGGATCAAGAGATATAGTACATAAGGTTAGAGACACAGTTTGAGAACAATTTGGTGGTTAATATGTTTCCTAGAGTTTGTATTTATATTTGAGGACTTTGCTTCTAGAAGTTTTGCATTTTTGTTATTTGGTAGAGAATTTATTTGCTTAAAACATTTTACCATTCTTGAACACTGGATCTCTTGTCGAACTGTCCATATCAAATAAGAAAAAGAAAACACACGATTTGATGATATAAGAGTAAAAATATGAGTTTTACCCACAAAACCATAAAAAGACCAGGCTCTGAAACAAAGCATTACAAAGATCAAGGGAAAACAACTATCATAATAACCTTATGTACTTGGATAGATGTGACTTTCATCACCATCTTTTTGGCAACTTGTTTGAAATTAGATTTTCCATGAGAGTTCGAGATACTCAGAGACTAGCACCTGATAGACCTGAACTAGGCAAAAACGACGAGCTTGCACCTGATAGACTCGATCCAGACAAAAAACAATGAATAACTAATTAATGCCACACATTTTATATATATATCGAATCTAGAGCAAGTCCCCTTACAATCCTCCAAAAACAAGATAATGGTACCAAATAATTAGAAAAGTTTTCAGCTTTACATATATCTTCATGATAGTTGATAATGATTCCATGAAACAAGTGTATTCCGATGTGGGATGAAGAGTTTTTCAGCACCTAAACGATTTTCCATCTTTTCATCATCTCTTGAATATATCTTCTTCAGAACACCTGTATCAAACTTGTAGATATACAACTCATTCCCGGGATACTCAAACACCATTTCTTTCCCGTTTCTCGAGCTACAAATCGGAACAACAAATCTAGCATCAATCCTCAAATATATACTATATCTCTTGACCCATTTTTCCTTTACTCCACCATTTCCCATCAACATCCATACTTGTATTAAACTAAGCGTCGCATGAGTTACAAATCCAAGAACACCCCCAATCTCCACTAATCGATCATTCGTAGCACAAAGAATAGGAAGTTTCTTTTTAACAAACTTCTTATCCATCACATTCATGGAGAGAAAATAATCGTTTCCATGTCCTCGAGGCATCCAGTTCAAAGAACCATCAACAGAAACCGGCATTAGCCTTATATCTTCTAACAAACTAGAACCAGGACCGTCTACAATCGCCCATTCCCTCGTACTAATGTTCAAGATTTCACAACCAGTGTAACCTGTTGGTTCACGAAACAAGTGTACAACCTTGTACGTTCTTGCCTCAGAGCAGAACAGCAAGCTATAGGATTCATCAAAACCGATTGTACCTACCGGAAGCCTTGTTTGTTTCCTAGTTAAAGGATTCATTAGTATCAAAGTCTTGTTCATTTCTATTACAGCAAGAATCAAACCATCATAGCTTGCTTTGACAGTAATTACCGAGTAGTTACTTAAATTTACCTCGATAAAATTATCGATTCCACGATGGAAATCCACATAATGGAAGTGAGGCTTAGACAGGGAAGGACCAATTAAAAAAGGGTGATCAGTTTCACTGAAGAATGTTTCTTTAGAGATCAAAACAGAGTCAGAATGCTTATTGTGAAATTGGATGAAAATGGAGGTGTTGATTAAATCGAACCATTTCTTGCACACAAACTGTAGTTTGTAGAGGGATTCAGCAGGGATTAGAATGAAAATCTTAAAGAGCAAATCATGAGGAATCAATGTTAACTGAAACTCACTTTGAATAGTTTTTTCATGTGAAGTTGATTTTTGCTGAAGGGTTGATTTTTTGTGAATAAAGTCTTTAAGCTGGTGATGCCTCTTTTCTGCAACATACCTCCATGAAAAGGGTTCGTCTTCAAGTTCTTCTCTTCTGCGTCTTAAACGCCTCCTCATCCGAATACGATTCATGATAATTAGTAGGAGAGTACAGATAAATCAGATTAATATATCTGTTAACAGATCTTCTAAAAACATAATATTATATCTCGGGAATCGGTTAATTTCCAAAAAAAACCTAAAAACAAGAACAAGAAGAAGAAAACTTTGATAATATTAAAATACAAACGATAAAAGAAAAAGGGGGACCAATTGGCTATGTTTGTATTACATGAAAAAATGGTGATTAAAAAGAGGGGAAAGTAAAGAGGCCTTGTTTGTTTGGAATTTTGGAGAGTACTGAAAGTTTGTGAAATATTATCGATATGTGTTATATTCTTTATTTGAATATTGAAAAAGACTTTATGTCAAATTATTTTTGTTATGTGAGATAAGTTGTATGAGATATGTGTGACACAATGTTAAATCAAAGTAGATTTTGTATAGGTTTCTTGTAGAGATAAATAAAATTGTTGTTCATTTTACTTCTGAAAAAATAGTTTAAAAAATGAGAGATGATAAATTTATTTCAGAAAATAGATAACACGTTTATTTGACTTTTTCCAAACACAAAATAATTTTGAGAAAGCCAAACAAACAGGCGCGAGGTTATCTGTAGTATATTCTATTGGTGATTGATTATCTTTGGTGATGGTGAATATGATATGGACATAATTATCAGCACTTAAATCCTTCTTATATGCACCAAATAGTACTATCACTTACATGGAAATGGTCCGTTGGATCAATATTAATATGATGACTTAACTTTTTTTTGTAATTAATCTCAATTAATATATACTCCATGACTTTAGAAAAGCTAATTTAAAAATTTTTTTTAAAAAAAAAAAAAAAAAAGGACGTCAGAAAGCAGGAACATATTTGGGATGGGATGGGACCAAAGAACTGACGAAAACTTTGTATGAGGACTAGCACAAGATGGGTGCCGAAATGCAAATTAGAGAGTTTGTCATTCTTGGGATTGACGATCAATTTATATTAAAATAAAGGCGGAACAAAATCATATTTTTTAGAAACACCATACACATACCTATTTTTTTTTTTTTTTACACTTTAAATGTTTACATATATGAATTAATAATGTCCATGAAAAAAAATATAATTGTCGATGTTAATATTTAATAAAGAGGGGGAAATCCCCTAATTATCCTTGAACATAATTACCCTCATCAACTCAGAACATTCATAAATTCATCTTTTTAAACTTTTATATCAAGGATGGTGAGACGAGATGTAGCACAATCTAATTAACGCATCTATTTTAGAGGGTCATAACTCATAAGTTTCAATCATGTCACCTTGATTTAGGGCCGAATTCAGTCTCACACGTAAGTAAATAACGAAATCTGAAACAAAATTTGTGGAAACTAGTAAAACTTCATATCAAATTAACTTCGTATCGAAATATATAGGGAAAGCAAAAAAATCATGTGAGCTAGTAGAACTAATTAAGTCTACTAGATGGAGTGAACGTCCATTTACGAAAACTCAAAAGCCAAACTAGAAGTTTCGATTCACCCGGATGATATAATAGTTGAAAGTGAAAAAGAGCATAGTTTGGTTAAAGCTTCTGTCACATCTATGCTAACAAACAAAAGAAAGCTCTGAAACCGCTCATGCATTGTCCAACTATCAAAGAAAACACCTCACATGGATGATATATGCCCCATACTTGATGAGTTGTTTATTAGGACCATTTTAGTGCATCCGACATATTACAAAATTGCATCCGATAGACCTGATCTAAACAAGAACTTTATTAAAACGTCGTCATCTAATGTTATATTAACTAATACCATGGACACTTATAGTGTCTAACACAATATATGGCAAGTATTATAAACATGAATCAATTACCATATTAACATAGTGCATTACTAGACCTATGCCCCCATTGTACAAGTTACTTTGCCATTGCTCCTTTACAAAGATTAGATGTCTTTTCCTCCAAATCTTGGTATCACTAGAGTTCTCTTGATCGACTCAAGTCCTCTCCCGCCTTTTGTTCTACCAAATCTAGACGAAATTCACTTGCAATTTCCCAGAAACAAGATGAATGGGTACTCGAGAATCCGAAAAATTAACACAACAAAATCCAAATCTGTAGATTTCGCAGAACTTCCCTCACTAAATCAGATACCAAGATCCACGCCTCACGACTTCAAATTCCAGCAAACCACACCAAACCACAACACTTCAAAGAGGAGCAAAGCATTGTACGACTCAATTCCAGAACACGAAGATGAAGATGGCGTAGGAGAGGTTTTTGGAGACATCCTTACCCATAACATATCTTCTGAACCTTCTTACAAGGCATCGACCGAGCACTCATCGCTCCAGAATGTTGTGAAGAAGTCCAGGTCCAAGAAAAGATCAACCTCCTTGTCTGAAGGGTATAGTAAAATTCACCAACAATGCGATTTAACCGCAGCAGATGATGATCAAAATGCAGCTAAATTAACTTCTCAGAAGACATGCATAAAGAAGAAAGGCAAGTTTCTAAAAGCTTGTAGGAGATTCCTTGGATTGTAAATCTGATGAAATCAGCTACCATGTTTCGAATATTCAACTCTATATATCTCTATTAATTTATTAACAAATACATCATTCATTTTGGTGGCAAAATGATACACACACACTATATATACATGATTTATCACATCTTCAGTTGCTTTCACTAAAGTCAGCATCTATCACTTCTCCATTTCCATCCTCCGATTTGCTAGTAGAACTCGATTCCTCAGACGAGCCAGAGGCAGGTTCCGCAGGCTGGCTGTACAAAGATTGTCCGAGCTGCATTACTTCTTGGTTGAGTGCAGCCATAGCATCCTTAATGGCTTGAGTAGTTCCGCTAGAAATAGAATCTTTAAGTTCATTCAATTTACTTTCCACCTTATCCTTTACAGCATTAGGAACCTTGTCTCCCAACTCCTTCAACTGCTTCTCTGTCTGATAAACAATAGACTCGGCTTGATTCTTTGTGTCGATGGCATCCCTCTTCTCCTTATCCTCCTTTGCAAACTTCTCGGCTTCTTTCACCATCCTATCCACCTGAACATTTTTCATTTCATACGAAGTGTGTAAGTAAACTTGAAATCGACTGCCTTTGAATGGCAGAAACGATAACAAGTGAATGCAAAAAACACACCCCTATGCTTTGTTTATTTATTAGCGGAGAGAAAAAAAAAAAAAAAACTGTCTACAACTGTTTACATCTATTGCCAAAACCTACCCTGTGCTAATATTTATTACCAAAAAACCCCTCCCAAGCCAAAATGACAACCATACCCAAGATGCAAAAACACCCTATTGACATGAAAAATTGTCAATAATGCAGTAACATCTCTATGAAGGATTTCAAATAGGTTTTTTTTTTCCTAAAACAAGAAGGACAGGGGGGGTCTTCGTAGTTAATTAGACAGAGCAGAAGAGTTATTTTTGCATTTAGCTAAATCGATTACTCGTGAAACATACCTCGTCATTGGGCAAGGTGCTGGCACCGGTTATAGTAATGTCCTGCTTCTTGCCAGTTCCTTTGTCTACAGCTGTGACAGAAAGGATGCCATTGGCATCTATGTCGAATTTGACTTCTATCTGAGGAACACCACGAGGAGCAGGAGGGATCCCGTCCAAACGGAAACTACCTAGAGATTTGTTGTCTCTTACAAATTCTCTTTCACCTTGCAAAACATTGATCTCGACGCTTGTTTGCCCATCCGCCGCAGTTGAAAATACCTCCGACTTTGACGTGGGCAAGGTTGTGTTTCTTGGTATTATTTTTGTCATTACACCACCCAATGTTTCCAAGCCGAGCGACAATGGTGTTACGTCTAGGAGCACGATATCACTAACATCACCAGCTAAAACACCAGCCTAAAAGACAATAATCAGATTATTATCGAGCTACTTCAGTCAAAGAGTCATTTATCAAGAACACACACCAATGTCCATGATTATAAGTGTTGGGTTTTTTAAATGGTACCTGAACTGCAGCTCCAAGTGCAACAACTTCGTCTGGGTTTACAGTGACATTGGGTTCTTTACCAGTCATCTTCTTGACAAGTTCTTGGACGGCAGGAATTCTTGTAGAACCACCAACTAGAATTACTTCATCTAAGTCCTTGAAGGAAAGGTTTGCATCTCTCAAGGCATTTTCAACTGGAGTTTTAAGCCTACAAAATCAAATATCGATCACGATTGAGCTTCTTTTAGCACAAAATAACAATAAACAGAAATCATTGTTGATTTGCAATTATAATTGGACTACTTCATATACCTATCTAATAAATCCGAGCATAGATCTTCAAATTTGGCTCTTGTCAATGTTGTGTCGATATGTTTTGGCCCATCAGCAGTAGCAGTGATGAAAGGCAAACTGCACAAACAACAATAACAAATAGTAAATAAACTAGCCACAAAAAGAATTGTACTTCATTACAATTTTTACAAGATAACAGCACATTCATATACCTCAAGTTGGTTTGAGTTAAAGATGATAGTTCTATCTTTGCCTTCTCAGCAGCTTCAGTTAGACGCTGAAGAGCCTGCTTGTCTTTTAAAAGATCGATACCTTCTTCTTTTCTGAAGCTCTCCGCAAGCCAATCAACAACCCTCTGCCGAATGACAACATATATAAATATCTCTAACAACAGAGAAAACAAGTTACACTTTATTCATTTCAAAAGCTTCGTATATACCTTGTCAAAATCATCACCACCCAAATGTGTGTCCCCTGATGTAGAAAGAACCTCAAAAACTCCATCTCCTACCTCAAGAACTGTAAACAAACAGAAACCAAGTTAGTGGAATAAAAAACAGGATACCCTTTTGAGAAAATAACTTAGTTATATGTACCTGAAACATCAAAAGTGCCACCTCCGAGGTCAAAAACTAGGATGGTTTCGTTGTTCTTCTTTTCAAAACCATAGGCTAAAGAAGCAGCTGTGGGTTCATTAATGATACGTAGAACGTCCAAACCAGCAATACGGCCGGCATCTTTCGTTGCAGTTCTTTGGGAGTCATTAAAGTAAGCTGGTACTGTAATAACTGCTTTAGTAACCTTGTCACTCAAGAACTTTGATGCATCATCCACAAGCTTTCTCAAAACCTGAAAATAAAGAACATAAGATGTGTCATATTAAACTACCAAAAATAAATAGAATGCCTAAAGTTTGTAATTCTAACTGGAATAAAATCCAAACCCACCCCAATGAGTGCCTACATTAGGGGAACTTAGATGCTACACGCCGTGGAATGCACGGGTGCATTGGTTAGTGACACAGTGTTCAGTTTTATTTTTATTTTAGTTTCATCTTATCCATAGTCCTATAATTAAGCAAAATCTATCCATTGCAATCACTCCTAAATATTTAATTAATTTATCCCAAAATCAAGAAGCCTCATCTCATGTATCAAAAATTTCATACCTCCCGTCCAAAACATCAAAATGTTTCTCTTTTGGAGTCAATGAAAACGAAAATAAGATAATCCGAAACTATTTATATTCTTTAATTCAGTAATTCCTTCACAATTTCTAAGCTAGATTTTGATCCATGAGAAAACTAAAGAGTAGTACCTGAGCAGAAATCTCTTCAGCAGCAAATTGTTTCCCAATAGCAGGACATTCAAGCTTCACATTCCCAATTTCATCTCTCACAACTTTATACGAAACCTGCTTCGACTCCTCATCTACTTCATTCATCTTCCTCCCAATAAACCTCTTCACTGAAAAAAACGTGTTCTCAGGATTCACCACCGCTTGCCTCTTCGCAATCTGACCCACTAACCTATCGCCCGTTTTCGTATACGCCACCACAGACGGCGTTGTTCTCTGCCCCTCCGCGTTAGTAATGATGGTGGGTTGACCGCCTTCCATTGCCGCCACGGCGGAGTTGGTGGTGCCTAAATCAATTCCCACTACTTTTTCGCAAACTACTCTTAAGGGTCTGTGTTTTTTATGCGTTTGATTGATGTTTCTGAGGAAAGGCGTTTTCTTGATCGTTTTTTGGCCGAGGAATTGGGTTTTGTAGTTGATTTTTGCTTGGGGAAATGGATAGTGGAGTTGTGATGCAGCAGCCATGATTATTGTTTGTAGTATCACTATGTGTTTTCCTTAGTTAGTGCAATTTGTGATTGTTGTAGCGATCGTATATAAAGAGCGGGAGTTTGTTTAGAAGAAGAAGATGGAAAGAGGTGTTTTTGTATTCTAGAAAAGTCTGGGAGGCGCAGAGGGGTGAAAATGGTATTTTCGCTGAAAATTTGGAGTTTCTAAGAACTATCGAGCAGGTTCTCACACAAGCAAGCAAGTTGGCTTTTAGGCTATGTTTTGATATTATTTTTTAGCCCCTAATTTCTTTAAAGTTGAACATCTTGCAAGAAGTTGAATTTGATTTCATTGTAGTAGATATTTTGGTAAATCTGATCTTGAGCTACTAAATTTTGTGGGCTTTCAAGTGAAAAGTAATAAATGAATAATGAAGAATGCATATTTCGTATAAGTGTTTGGTCCAAGTTCAAAGTGCCACGTAATTGCTGATATCGGCTTCACAGTATAGAATTATTGCCGGTCAACTCGAGCAGAACTCCACTTCAAGGAACCTAACTCTGCGCTCAAAGGAACTCATCAGGTTGTGACAGTGGTTGATCCAGCGTAGACCCTCCGATGCTAAAACAAATCAGTTCGAGATAATAGCAGAGAATAGTTGAACAACCTACCTTGAAGAGTGAATAATGCTATCTATTGATAGTTTTCCAAAGCAGATCTTTCGGGTCGGATGTCATCTGGTTCGGTCCAATTGAGATATTTAAGTCGAAGAACTACATCAATGGGTTGATGTAGTAAGTTCATGTAGAGTTTAGTACCAAAATCATTCGATGGGACATAGATTAGCTAAATTCGACATATTGGTATGTCGAATTTCATAAGGGCATACATATGAACCAGGTTTGATCGAAGGGATAGGACCAGATATGGTCTTGGTCGATTAAGATAGAAATATACATCAAATATGACCAAAATTGATATATGTCGAATAAGGCAGAATTTGGTTCTTATTTTGACTTTTAATTTGATGTATAATGTGTCATGGGGTTGTCTACCGTTCCTCGAGGGTGTACTTGAGGAATCATTTCATGTATGATCAAAGCCATTAAAAATTTAAAATCTTTAATCTAAACCATTCAATATTGTACAAGAGTGTACAATAGTAAGTTATTAAAAAAAAATGGAGTATAACATGATGGTTGATATCATACATTCTATATTTGACATTGTACACTATCAAAATTACTATTACATCCTTGAATTAACTAAGTTGAAAATTAAGCCTTTCCCATTTCAAACCCCTCTCTCCAATTTTTTTTCTTTCCCGGTCTCTCCGGACGATTTCAAACGACGGTATTCCTCTCACATCAACGCCGGAGAATCTGTTTCGCCTATACCTTATTCAACAGATGCTTTATTTTTCAATCACGTTATTGCTCTTCTTTTGCAATATTGCCCTCTAATCGACTTCTTCTAGTTAAGGTTTGTGATTAAAAAAAATGATTAAACAAATCTTTGCATCATCAGTTCATCTATCATATAATTTATACTGCATTATATAAAAATTAATTACCTGATTCTTTTTTCTTGTTGGAAGGGAGTACTTGTGTCTGGAACACAAGGAGTTGAGTTCATCTTAACTTTGTAAAAAGAAATTAACAATTAGATATAATCAATAGATGAAAATTGGAAAGGTGAAGAGGTCGACCATCATGGGTACAAATTTGAGTGAAACAGGGGGCTATGAAGGAAAATTAATTGGATTTTGGAGAAAGGATGGAATTGGAGATGGACATGGGAAAAATTGTGATAGCTGAAGGAATCAAAATTTGATTAGTTAAACAAAAACTATTAAAAAGGGTAAAAATGTCTTTTTAAATTAAGTATGGGTGTTGTACATATGAGCATGTGTTAGAATTTAATTGGACGAAACGATTCCTCAAAGTACACTCTCGAGGAACGATAGACATTCCCATGTGTCATATCATGATTGAATATTTGGTATATCAAATAAAAGTTTTAATGATCTCCAATTTATTGTTGTCCAACAGATGTTTATTTATAAATTATACATACTACCACGGAAATAAAGTCAAAAATTGAATTAAGGTTTTGGTCAAATAAATCCAACACCTAAACAAACATATTTTCTACAAATGAATAGGAGTAATTAAAATTTTAATTAATATACTAAGATAAACTACAAATATGTAATTGATTTAGTGAGATAGACTAATGCTATAATATAACTAATTTAAATTAAAATTATTTGAGAACAAAGAAAGGGTGGGGGTTTGGGCCGGTCGGCCATCTAATCTAACCTATGAGGGCTTTTTCTGTAGGTAAATATAATCAGGCTTTTTAACCAACCATAAGTTATATAAGTTGAAAATGGGCCATTTTTGCTCATAAACTAGCTCAACCCATATCCAACGTGCCAACTGGGAACAAAGGCATAAAATGGCTAAGGGCCCAAGTAATGTACAATCTGCCTCACAGAAATCAAATGTTAAATAGATTTCTAATTTAATACTAATAGTTTTTCAAATTCAACTTAATTGAATTTGATAAGTTAAAAATAACAAACTATATGCAACAATATTTGAGCATTGCTTCTGCTCAGTTCAGTTTTAAATTTATTTAAACTCGGTTCATTTAAATTATCCATATTTAAATATAATTTCCAAATAATCAAATAAACTTAACAATGTGTTATTCGATTTGATTTGAATCATCTACATTTCTAATTCTAAATTTTATCGTATATTATATGTATATATATATATCTATCTGAAAAAAATAAAATACCCGATTAAAAGACTTGAAGTTGAAGAACATTCAAAGTAGAAATTCTAGTTATGTATTCGGTACAAAGTACATAAGAATCTTTTTAAATAAATAAAAAAAAAAAATCTTTATAAGCAAATGTTTTTAAGGAATGCACTATGGCTGGAAATGGAAAGTAATTTGGGGTAATGGGTCCCGCGGATATTCAGAGAAAAGGTTATAGCCACTAGCCCACCATAATAATCTTATCCTTCAAAATAATATTGTTTATTTTTTGTGGAGAAAACAAGTTTGAAGTCTACAGATGTAAACATGGAGATTTTAGTAGTGAATATTTTCTTTAATTTTGATTTTCATTTTAGGAAATCAATCATCTTTACATTACATGAAGAAACTAATCTCAAGTACTTACAAATGTAAGGTAGTAGTACCATTTTTTATTTCTTAAATTCAATTGGAACGAGTCTGTCTCTCTTCTTATCTTTCATCTTTCATGTTGTCGGAGATTGCAATTTTTTTTTTTTAAAAAGAGATAAAAAAACGAAGTGCAAATTTCAAAATTTTCCTTCATCAAATAGTGTTACTTGAAAAGAAAATCAAATATTTCAATGGCTCATTTACATTCCAACCATCACTATTCTAAAGAAGTTTATTTAAAATGTAAAAGCGTAAAGAACTACAGCATTGGTTCTACTTTCACAATCTGGAAAATCCCATTTTACAATGTAAGCTTCAACAATCAAACAATAAGGTTATTGAAGAAAAACACAAGGATTGTTCATTGTTGCAGTTCCTCAACATCATCATCAACTACAAATCAGGAAGTGAATTTGGATCATGGGAATCTCGATCCAAACAGAACTTACGAGAATAAGGAAACTGCAGTTGGTCATCTTGTTAGTGATGTGAATTGGCAAGTAAGGAAGATGGTTGAAACAGAAGATGAAATGAGAAAAGTAGCTCAAGTTCAAGCTGAAGCATTCCATGAACCAGTACTTCTGTTCGATGATATATTCTTCGAGTTCTTTAAGGTGGTTTGATCAAATCTAGTGATTTTGTTTCTCAAGGTACTGGAAATTTATTCTCTAATCAATGTTCATTTGTGGTGCATCGTACAACAGGCTGAAGTGCTTTCAGGACTTTTGTACAGGTTAAGGAACTCGCCTCCAGACAGGTTCCTAATCATTCGTTTTACTTTTACATGATGATGCATCAAATGATCACTTAAATATTGTTCGATTAACAAAATATTATATGTAAATGTAATAAACAGGTA
This sequence comes from Penstemon barbatus, assembly GCA_003313485.2. Lineage (NCBI taxonomy): Eukaryota > Viridiplantae > Streptophyta > Magnoliopsida > Lamiales > Plantaginaceae > Penstemon > Penstemon barbatus. Next base: position 17,982,932 of record CM064878.1, on the reverse strand, counting down.
TGCCTGTTTAGTTGCAGAGCCAAAAACTGATTCTAAAGTATCAAAGAAAGAGATTGTAGTAGGAGTAGTTGATGTTACTGTCTACAGAGAAGATTCTGTTCTTGAGCATCTTCCAGGGGCAAAAGAGTATCTTTACATATCTGGAATAGCTGTTTTAAACAAATTCAGGTTCAATCCCATTAAATATTTCAACGATTACTTACACCTAAACTAACAAAATATGGTTCTCAAAAAAAAAAAAAAAAAAACTAACAAAATATGAATATATATAATTGGCAGGAGGCAGAAGGTGGCAACTACATTGCTAAGAGCTTGTGATGTTCTATCAGCAATTTGGGATTTTGAATATCTTGTCCTTAGAGCTTATGAAGATGATTACGGTGCACGGAAGTTGTATTCGAGTGCAGGTTATAGAGTTGTTTCAAGAGATCCACCATGGATGACTACGTGGATTGGACGAAGGAGACGCGTTCTTATGGTTAAAAATGTGAAAGAACGCTAAACAAGATGTATTCTCTAATGATAGATTTATGACATTATATAAATATGATCACAATGTTCAACTGTCTGAGACCAAAGGTTCGGAAATGGTAACAACATTCATCTACTTTTACACACAAAAAGAAAGAAAACAATAAGTTCAAGCCTTTTAAGTACATATTTTAAAACTTCAACGAAGTCTGAGGACTTTAAGGTAAATACTCAAAACCATACTAAAAAGAGACCATTACAAACAGATTCCTTGCATCCTTGTTGCATAGTAATATTTCAGACATTCCGCGATACCTTTTCTTCCTTGTTTTATTCTGGTGATACCTGAAATAACACCATAACCATTCATGTTAGTCACTAATTTTACTTCACAAGAATATTCATTGTTCCCCTCAGAAAAAATACCTTAGGTATCTCAATACATAAAAGTTCTGCTGAAGGAGAGCTTTCTATCAGATATTGCACGGCATTTGATGGTAGCCAAATAGGACTAATATCCTTGCGCTTAATCTTGAGTACCTTCAGAAGTTCCTTTTCAAGTAGACAAAATAGTTATCAAAGTAATTTAAGACGTAATTTCTACTAAGCAGTCTTGTGTCCTAATTCCTAAGTATTAGCATATAAATTAACATACAAGCACATCCTTCGAATTGTTAGCAAGTGAACAGATAAAATAATTATAAGACTCGTACTTGGTTTGCTAATTTTGGCTTTATGAAATAAATAACAAGTTCAAAGACATGAATAATACCTTAGGAACATCGAGTATCCAAAATTCATCGTTCAGCAACAATCTAACATCCATGATAGGAATTTTCATCTCTATATACTTATTGTCAGTTGTGAACTTTAAAAACCTCAAATTTTCAAATGTAGATGGGAGTAGTGCCAACTCAGTATTTGCAGCAACAACCTAGGCAAAATAATAATAATACAAATATCATATAGCAGATAAAAAGTTGAATAGTTCATAATCTCCTTCTTCTTAGCTTAAGAGACACAATTTAATTTACTCTTCAGCTTAAGAGAAACAAGATAGCATGGTTATAAACTGAACACTTCAATGATTTCTAATATGGCTTTTCTTTCTCCAATTTATATTTGATTATACGATACCTCAACTGTCTTCATTGATAAGGATAGAAATTTAACATTGTGCAGCTGCTGAAGCATACTGATAAAACTTTCCGAAGTCTTTTGATTCCTCTCACTCACATTAACCTCAGTACACGAAGTCGGATAGCACAATTCGACATGGACCGTATCTAAACAAGGCATTCCCTTTTTGAAATTCACTCTAGCAAAATGTCCTTGGAATCTAAAGTAAACAAGCTCAGGAGCATTCACATTGATCATAAATTCATCAAAAAAACTCCAAGGACTCCTCCAATACCTTATCTCCAAATTTTTAAGTTTTAAACAATTCACATCAATGACCTTGAGTTTCTCCCCAGGCTTAATACAACACTTACTCAAAACCAAAGTTTCAAGACGCGGGCACCCCGAGAAAACATCACCATTATAATTCTCATCGCAGAATTTGAAATTTTTGAGGCGTAAAACCTTCAAGTTAGGCAGAAGAACTGATTTTGGCAACTCTATGCTATAACAAGTAGCATTAGTAAGGTGCAGGGTGATCAATGATGAGGAATTAAGCAACAATTTCGGCAACGCAACATGCTTAGGTTTAACGATAGCTCGGATTATGAGATGCTGCACTTTGTAATACGCAACGTAATCAAGCCAAGCCTCCACGAATTCCGGCTCAACTAAGTGGTGCATTGATAAGCGAAATGTGGTGAGATTGGTATCCTCCCTGCAGCCCAAAACGTAGTTAACAAATTCTTCAAAAGTGTATGCAGAGGGTTTTAAATAGGGTTTAGGAAAACCATCTACTTGATAGGATTTCAAACATCTGTAAGGAACTTCGGACAACTCGAAATCGAGATTTTGTAATTGAGTCCATAGGAATTTGTAGCGTTTGGACAGAAGTGAAGTATGAATGGCGGTTTTTGTGTCGAGGAAAGAGAGTATATGACATAGAATGCTGTCGGGTAAACAGCTGAGTCGATCAGAATTTGATTTTTCTTCATTTTTCTGGGTTTTCATCTTTTTCTTGTTTCGCGGTTCCATTCTTTTACTGGGTTTTGTGATCAAGGTGATGGGAAGGTGATTCGCCCGGATTTGATGAAGAATTTCATTCCGATTTTGATTTCAGGGCAAATTGAGAGATTTTGATTTGAGGGCACAAATTGAGAGGCAGAAATGAAAAATTCTTTAGGGTTTTTTGTAAGGAACGATTGTAGAGAAATTTCCTGAAAAAGAGAGTCTAAATGTAGGAATGCATACTCATTTTGTAAAGAAAAAGAATCATTTTGTTGTGATAGTGAGAAAAAGCGCGAACTTACAGGCCAAAGCCCAAGAGGAAAAGGAAGAGGCCCACAAATCACAGCCCACATGATAAGTACTGATATTTTCTATATTTCTTATTCGATATTGAAAATTTGAAACTGAAACAAAGCCCTATTGAAACCATATATTCAAAATTATCATTGTTTCCCTCTTAAATCAATTTAAACAATTTTTTTAACATCAAAATGCTTCAATTTTTAAATCAATTGGAAAATAAGGTAATATTTGTCAACGCTCATAAGCCATAACTCAAGATTACAGAGGCACGAACCCACAGAACAAGTCCAGTTCAAGTAAGGTCGTATCAATGCTCACAACGTAGATCATTATTCAGCTATTCAAATAAAAAATTACTCAACCAACAGGTGATTGGTCTAGTGAAAGGGACTAGTCACTACAAAGTAACGGACTCAGGTTCGAAATCCCTGTTGAGAGAGGTTCCCACTTTATGTGTCCGACGCGCCTCCAAAGGGATTAAACCCTTGGGAAACAAAAAAAAAAAAAAAAATAACATAAAATAAGAAATTACTCCAACAACTATAATACAATAACTTACAATCAGGTTAAGAACCATCTACTATATTCAATAACAAAATTGAGAAATCAAAGATGGTCCAAAGGATATTCACCATGACATCCTTGAACCAAATACCAAAAAAGGATATCGAATTTACTTCAGTGCTCAGAAAGAAAGCCGGTGAATAAGTTACTCCATCCGTGCACGTTTTGACTGAGTTTGCGTCATCCACTCCATGCATTCCTCTGCAGTTCCAGAAGGGTGTGCAAGCTGCCACTCGAGCAGTTTTTCTAGCTGTAAAAAATAATAAAGAAAAACTATTAGTTAGCATGTTAATTTTAGCAGCATAATACTAGTGTATAGAGTCAGAGCAATTAGGCATACCCATTTTTTGACGAGTGGCCCTCCGGTTTTGAGCTGTAAGAAACTCATGATGTCTTTACCATTCAATAGCGGTTTTAATTCCCAAATTTTCTCCAAGCCTAGTTTATAAGTAGAGTAGAAATTCAATGTCATTTGCCACAATATAAACTAATAACTTCATGAAGATTAAGTCAATATTAGAAGGATAAAGTAGATACCCATTTCCAGAATTGCATTTTCAACCCTCTTATACAATTCCCTTCTCTCCTTCAACTCTGCAACCTCATTGGATAATTTATTACTTGAACCAACATCGTTAGGGTATAAGAGCAAAGAAAGCACCAGCGCAGCACGCCAAAATTCTTTGATTTCTCGAAGAAGCAATCCTACGCAAGAAAATGAGTTAAGCCTATAAACACTAAGAAACACATCCAAACAAATAAGATCAGAAAAGTCATTTTACCAGCCAATATTCTGAGTTTTGAATCAACAGAAACATCAGTTGTATCCTTTTTCCAATCAACTTCAAGATTTTGTAAATTCTCCTTATAAGTGATTGAAGGAATTAGGGATACAAATTTTTCTGCTGCAAGATGCATGGCAATAACCTGCAATAAGAAGGTAATTCTATGAAATATGTTGTGTAATTAGAGTTAATCATATTAAAAGCATATAAAGAAGGTAACAATGTGAAAGAGTATATCATACTGATTCTGCATCCCTAGCCTTTGACTTGAGAGCAGTGAGAAAGATGTAGCTTACAACTGGAACCTGTTTAAATGATTAAAAATTATGTGTAATCTTACACATTCAAAGGCACCTAATGATACACATGAAAAAAATAAAAAGGATGCAAAATGCAATTTACCTTTTTCCCTTTTGTGTCTTTATAAACAGAATTTTTAAATGGTAGAAGCAAAGCAGCATACAGACAAAGCCTCTGTTGATCATCCTAACAAACACACAGAAATGGAAAATATAATGGAATCTTATAAGTTTATCTCCGTAGAAACATAAAAGCCACTGAATTTAGTTACATCTGAGAATTGGATACATATTTAAGTATCTGACATTGATCCCAACACAGCAATGTGCAATGTCAATTATCATTGATGTATGAAAATACTCACAGTGAAGGAGGAACATCGTACTAACTGCAAAAAGCTCCATGTGCAATCCATGTAAGTAACACAAATCCTAGTCAATCAATATATAGGAAGGTGAGATTCAGACAAAAATAACCTGGGAAAGTTTAATAACAATAGAGAAAAGCCCATGCACCAGCAATGACCTCTATCCACAAGCAGAAAGATACACTACGATGAGAATCAGGTTTGAGTTGTCTACTCATAAGTTGTTTATATCACAAATCGTTGATTATTTCAAAATGGTGAATGATGTGACACACACTCAGACAACCATTCACAGTATGCGCAGTGAGAGGGAGGGAATAATTTGTCGAAGCAAAAAATAAATTGAAAAAAATGCATAGTTTGACAAGTGGAAGCAATTCCAAATTGCATATTCAAATACTCTATTCAAATTACTTTGCAGTAAAAAGGCAGGTTATGAAATATTATAATAATAATAATTATGTGGTCAAAAGTGGGGCCTGTTTGTTTGGTGTTTGGGAAAGTAGTTTGGGAGAGTAGTGGAGGTTTGTGAAATAATCTCGATTTGCGTAATGTTGTTTGTTTGGGTTTTGAAAGAGTGGTTTGAGAAATAAAGTAGGTATAGATTTTTTTTGGAAGAGTTGGGTTGTAGGTGTAAGATGTGTAAGACTTTATGTCAAATCATGTTTGTTGTGGGATAAATTGTGTACGAGATAGGTTACTTTATGTCAAATCAGAGTAGAGTTTGTATAGGTTTTGTTTAGAGATAAGAAAATTGTTGTTTGTTTGGATTTTGAGAGAGTAGTTTGAGAAAATTAAGAGATGAAAAATTTATTTCAGAAAATAGAAAACTTGTTTGTTTGGCATTTCCCAAACACGAAAATTTTTTGGGAAACGCCAAACAAACAGGCCCAGACAGGCGAACAATTTTAAGCTATGAAGCAAAACAGAAACCTTTCATAACCTTCAGAAATTGAAGGTTCCATCTCAGGCGGAAGACTAAGTACAGCAGAAAACAGCTGCAATTCAGAAATGTACGTCATTGCCCTCACAGGATTATTTCCCTTTATCATGAGATCAATCTGCAATTTGTATAGAGCCAAATATTAAAGATATGTGAGCGTATCACAGGAAGATGAAAACTGAAGATTTAGATTGCATAGCCATATTTTAAAAGCACGTGAAAACATACCTCATGACCTATACGCTCTCTGCTAATTTTATTAGCAATGGCCTCTTTGACATCATTATCTGCAGCAGCGATCTTCAATTCTTCATCTAGCTTAAATCCGAACCTCGCACCTGATATTCACCATAATCAGGTCGAATTCTGATAGTAATTATTCATACTCATATCTAAGAAGAATAATCAAGCAGAAGATGTCCGTGGATTACCAAAACGAATAGCTCGAAGAACTCGAAGGGGATCGTCTAAAAATGTCTGCTTTGGAGGTAAAGGGGTCACTATTTTCCCAGATTTCAAATCTGCAATGCCTATAGATGTTTGACAAAACAAACCCAAAATTAATGAGGAACAAAAGTTACAATTATTCAAACAGACATCTATAGAAAAACAAAAACTTTTATTACCTCTTTTTGTAAAATCTTCAACTGAACTTGTGTTAATGTTGTAGAACAAGCTTTAAAAATTCAAATTTAAGAATCAGCTAATTTAAAATAAATCAAGTTATTGAACAGCTAATAAGTAGATTTGCATATTCTGAAATCTATAAACGCACACATTGTTGAACAACTTTTACATTACCTAGAGAACTTTTCTAAGTCTTAAGCTCATCCAGGTGAAGGATCAAGAAGAAGACAAGGGTTATAGGCATAAAAATTAAGAAACGGATTAAACACATAAAATAGTAGTCGGCACAATTTCCCTTTGTATAAAGACAATCTGAGTTCACCAAGTTCTAGTAAAATTACCTATTGATGGTTAAATCCCTTCGATAAGCATCCTCTTCAGCAGTGCCAAACCTCTGCAAAATGAATATCAAAAATATTTTCAAGTTTGTTGTTTGATAATCACCTAATAAATCCAATTGTCCAGCAGTTGGTGATTTCAAAATGTGCTCTTGTTATTTTATAGTTGACTCCATGTTCTTATGACCTAAACAAGAATAAGAAAAATCAAATCTTTAAATTTCTGGTCCAAAGATCGTGACAAGCCTTCATTTCCAATGCTAGCGTTAAACATAATTAATTCTTAAATTCTCTTGACTCAAAATGCCTGAAAACTGTACCAAATTAACATATGATATGATAGATGAAAACAGTTAAAGTTCCCACACAAGACGAGCTTCTAATGATATATCCAATCCATTAGTCTTGATTTCCTCAATTAGGAACTGATCTCTTCAATTGTTTTATTTTGCGCATTCATTTACCTATCTAATTAGGTTAATGAAAGCAAAAGAAAAAACACTACAGAACACATGTAGCATTTACCATTGTTGGAATACGGCTATTCTCACTATAATCTTCCGACCTCAAGTTGACGAAATCAATCGATACATCATAAAGGCGCATCGTTGCTGTTTCCAAATGTTTTGATTGATCGGGATTGCTGCAAATCAACATAAGCAAACGTAATCACACACAGATCACTGGTCTAATTCAGGAAAAATAAATGCATCTAATTTTTTACCAAAGCACATTAAAGGATAAAGTATTAATCTATCAATTACCAACAATACACATGCATTAACAAAATCAAGAGTCACATATTATCTCATGAAATATAGTTGCCTTCCTATACCAACAAAAAATATGTAGTCCAATAAATATTTATGCCCGTAAAGTACCGCTCTATCACGCCAATTTTTCGAGCCTCTTCACCTGAGGAAGACAAATACTCATTCACTTTCTCACAAAACTCCGTCCCCAGCATATCATCAAGCGCAATATCAATATCATAACATTCCTTTCCTAAAAGCTGCAGTAAAAATATACATCCATATATATTATAAATACTTACAAAACTATGAAAGATTAACTATTAACGATTAATTTCTATATCTTCTAAAAATAAGAAACCTTATCGCGGACCCAGCCGCCGGCAACGCGAAGCTGAGTTTGGAGATTGAAGTGGCGGAGAACTTGGAGAAGGCAGTCGAATATTTGCCTCTCCTTTGCCGTCGGATCAATTTGGTCTTTGACGGGAACCAACGGCGGCGATGTGCACATTGTTGTTGTTGTTGCTGCTTTCAAAGAAACGCTTCTGGAAAAGCAGAAGTTGAAGGAAGGATCGTATTGGTGAAAACGAAATTGTTTACAGTTGAGATTACGGCTATGAAGAGTGGTGGTTTGCGCAGAGAATTTTAAAGGGTTTAAGAAGGACAATGAGAAGAAGATGGAGTGAGTAGTTTTGGAAGCTAAAGCGAAAAGCATAATTTTTTTCCTTTTAGTGTTTTCGGGAAATTATATATATAAAATACAATAATGATAAATAAAAGGCCAAGCCAAACAACTTATGTAATGGAATTTCACCCAAAGAAAAGAAAAACAAAAACAAAAACTTGTGCAATGGTCGATTGTCACCTCTTTCAAAGTTTACCTTTAAAGTTTTTTTTAATCATTTATGAATAAAATGTAGGGGAAATTCTTACCCACACCGAGTTTGGCCGAACCCAAAGTAACTACAAGGCAAGTGTAATACACTTGCTTTGGGATTGGATGTAACTCCCAGAAGAGTGATCAATCACAAAGCAAGTGCAATACACTTGCTTGATGGTTGGATGGGTTTGGCCAAGTCAGGCTTGGACAAGAATTTTCCTAAAATGTAGATACATATTTCCAAAAAAAATGTTTTACATGTATAATTTTATTTAAGAATACAAAGTCAACTTCAAATGAAATTAAAAGATAAAAATAAAAAAATAAAAAAAAAAATAAGTGTATCTGATCTAGTGAATATATATATAAGTTGAAACTTAAATTAAGTTTATTTTTGTTTACAAGTCTATTTAGATCTTAAAGCTGATAATTCATTTTGATACGCATCAGAAACATTACGTCGGCCGTTGGGACATTTCTTAAAATGGATTTAAACTTCTGGTAGAAGTAGCTATATTATGGGATTATGGGATTTATTCCCATATGTAGACCAATTACATCCGTACGAGTGATTTATTAATGTATCAACGTGTCAATCTTTACGTTTTTTTTTTTTTTTGAGATCGTGAATACATTGTTATATCAAACACTATATCGAATCGAAACTATTACAAAGATATCAAAGTGAACTAATTACTAGTATTAAACTAGAGAAAGGCTAGTATGAAACTAGAGAAAATACCCACATTCGTGGGAGTTGAACCCATGACCTCCTGGTCATGGAGCCTCATCCTTAACCACTTGGCTAAGGCCTCATCGGCGTCAATCTTTAGGTTACACGGTGCAAAGTTGGTGTACTTTTGAAATGCAAGATGCTAATTGCTCAGTCATGGAGTATATATTAAGTGGGATTAAGTTTTAACTCTTGGTTTTTCCTATATATCTCAAAGAACCGATAATATGCTCGATCAAATAGGATATGAAATTAGATGCAACTCAGGTTAGACTTTTAGAGCACTCCGTTGATTCCATCACTGATGTTTGATGTGATTTCATAGTTTTGCAAAATTAGGTTTAATCCATTCCAAACAAAGTTTAGACATAAGTTTGGCGAAATTCACTTTTTCATTTATAACTTCAAATCTTTAAAATATAATGTTTTGATACACTGTATATCATTTCATTACAAAGACATTAATTCGACATTTGCATTCTAATATTCAAAGCTAAGATAAATTTATCTCTAACTTATTAATAATCATAACTTCAACATTTAAATTCAATTTAAATGATATTTCAATTTTTTTCTCAAATCAATTTTTTATTCAACCGATATACGTGTCTTAGTGTTTACAATGCAGTATGCCCATCGAAATTTGGAGTATCCCAAATCATAGGAAATTATGAACTTCATGATCTCATCCTATCCATTCAATAAAATGAATAGGTTGCACAGTTGCACTATGCGTTCTCCACAGTTACGTATCTCCTTGTATCTCCTCGTGTTATAAACATGGTAGTATGTTAACTATGAACTACCTTTTCCTGCATAGTGTATCATTTATATGAGCTATAGTCAACTTACATAAAAGTAGTTATATGTTGTTTAGTGGAAAATGGTCCTTAATGCTTATTAGTAGTTTGAGAGAATCTTGTCTATTTACTAATAATTTGTACTATGTATATGATTAGTGTTGAAGAAGGGTTTTCACAATATATGAGAAACAATGTGAAGAGTTCTGCAACCAATGTAATGTTTTCAATTGGGCTCGATCTAGACAATGCGATGAGTCTTGTTATAGTTACGCACATCTCATCACACTCGTTAGTCAAACTTGAAATGATTCACCATTAAACCGAATGAATACTTCTATCGTCCTCGTTTTTTCTGAGTTGCTGATTTCATATATTTTGATGAGCATGAAAAATGTACCATGACAAAGATAAACATTAGGTTTCCAAACTGATTGTATCCTATATCATGATAAGATTACCCAAATAACATTTTAACTCTGTAAATCACCCCCTCCCATTGAAATTGTACATGTATAGAATGAAGAAAAAAAAAAGTATTTTATGAGTCCATCTTTGATTTTGAGACTAGATGTATTTTATACATTTACATGGTCATGAAAGAGCCCGTAGACAAGCACGAGCCAGTTCCTAAATTCCTTGAAGATGCAAAGGCTAGCATAACGCAGTTTGGACTAAGTGAAGCAGACTCAACACCAAACTGTTCAAAACATGAATAACTTGTACATTAACTAGATAAGGCCAAACATTTCTCCAAACAATCAATCACGAGCGTGACTAAAAGGGCCTATTTTTTGTCCCCCACTTCACTTTCACATCGTCGTTAGAAAGTTTGTGAATGAGCACATTTGTGGGAAAATTCTTCGAATTGCTCTCTATTTTCTTAATAAATTTTGTTGATTATGAGATCCAAAGTTAATATTCAAATGGAAAATTGTACACTCTATGTCTCGATTTTTCATTTTGTATTTTCTTTGTATGAAAATAAGAGTCTGCCAAGATTCTCTTTCTTTTGATTACTATATCATATAAGTATCAAACAATAAAATTAACAGTGTAGTACTACTATTTTTTATTTATATTTTATGTAAAAATATTGAAATAATTAAATTTTTAGTTCTTAAATTATGGACTTCTCTTCTTAAAACACTTCTAAATTTTTGTTTATGACCCAATCGAAACAAGACTATTGAGTATTTTTGACCTTTGACTCAATATTTTTATTTGATGTATTCTTTTTTTAAATTTCTCTGAAAAAATTCTAATTAATAGATCGAAACATACCAAATAAACAATTATTTCATGTATAAAAATAATGTGTCACGTAAAAAGGGGAAGAAATGAGAATATATTGAGAAATGAGAGGTAGTAAACTAGTATTTGGTGAATGAAGCTACCAAATATAGAGTAAAAAAAGCAAAAGAATTAAAAAACGAAAATAAATATGAGGTTTTTTATACTTAACCATTTGGCGCCCAATCTATTCGATGATCCATGATTTTTGTTCCTTTTCTCCACAGGCGTTTCATTCAAAAGCTCCGCCCCTACCAACGTTTCCACATCATTTCCCATTCTAATTCCCATTTCTCAAAACTGCTCTTCTTGCAGACAATCCACACACAGGTAAACAATGGCCGCGTTGAATTCTTCGACCGCTTACTTCAACGCTGCCTCAATTTTAGCGAAAGCTTTAATCTTGAGCAACCCGTTAAACAAATTCACGCTCAGATTACACTTACATCATCCTTGTTTTCGGCATTCCTCTCGGCTAGGCTCATTACTGTTTACGCTAGTCTCTTCCTTTTAAATGACGCACAGAAGGTGTTTGATACATCTCCTAAAAACTGCTTTTCTAACTCGATTTTCTGGAATTCAATTATTCGTGCTAATAATTCTTTTTCTAGTTATAAATCTACTCTGAGATTGTATTGCCGAATGCGCGAACTTAACTTTCAGCCTGATGGGTTTGGTTTTCCTTTGATTATCAGGGCGTGTGCGATGAAGGGTGATGATAGACTATGTAAAATTGTTCATTGTCATGTGTTGGTAATGGGTCTTGTGAAGAACCTTCATGTTGGTAATGAGTTGGTAGGAATGTATGGTGAGATTGGGTGGATGGAAGCCGCCTTGAAGGTGTTTGATGGAATGCCTCTCAGGAGTCGAGTTTCTTGGAATATTATGTTGTCTGGTTTCGCTAAAAATTTGGACTGTGAAGGCGCGTTTGCAATGTTTCGTAGGATGGAAAACGAGGGCTGGGAGCCAAATTCTGTGACTTGGACCTCATTAATTTCGAGTTTTGCTAGGTGCGGGCATAGCGATAAAACGTGGGAGTTTTATGTTTTGATGAGAGATAGAGGAGTTGATCCTACTGCTGAATCCATTGCTGTTGTTATATCTGAGTGCCCTGGTAGTGACTTAAATGTCCCTATAAAAGGTGAGATTTTGCATGGTCATGTAATAAGAGCTGGTTTTGAGAAGTATATGTTTGTGAGAAACGCGCTTATAAGTATGTATGGGAGAAGTTGTGCAGTAGAAAAGGCAGAATCTCTCTTCTCAGGACTGGAATCAAAGAGTATAGTGAGTTGGAACGCATTGATATCAGCCTATGCTCAATCTGGTTTGTGCGATGAGGCGTTTTCTCTATTTCTCCGGTTGGAGAATTCAGATGATAATTTGCCTGTAAAGCCTAATGTGGTTAGTTGGACTGCTGTTATTAATGGATTTGCTGCAAAGGGACGGCATATTGAGACTCTGGAACTCTTTCGTCGCATGCAGTTTGCTCAAGTTCTTGCCAATGCTGTGACCATTGTCAGTGTGTTATCAGTTTGTGCCGAATTATCAGCTTTACCACTTGGTAGAGAAATCCATGCCCATGCAATAAGAACTTTGATGAATAGTAGCACGTTGGTGGAAAATGGTTTAATTAACATGTACATGAAATGTGGTAGTTTACTTCCAGGACATTTAGTATTCGAGGGAATGGTATTCAGAGATATAACCTCATGGAACACTATGATCACTGGATATGGAATGCATGGAGTCGGGGACAATGCTCTGAAATTTTTTTATAGGCTTTTGGATGCAAGAATTAAACCAGATGAAGTTACTTTCGTTGCTATTCTTTCTGCATGTAGTCACTCAGGTCTAGTTACTGAAGGTCGTAACCTTTTTGATCAGATGACTAAAGAATTTCGAATCGAGCCTCAAGTTGAACATTATGCTTGCATGATTGATCTTTTGGGGCGTGCTGGTCTTCTGCAGGAAGCGACTGACATTCTAAAAAACATGCCTATGGAGCCCAATGCACCTGTTTGGGGAGCTCTATTGAACTCTTGTAAAATGCACAAGAATACAGATGTTGCAGAAGAGACGGCTGCTCGGATTTTTGAGCTCAGCTCTGAGGTGACGGGAAGTTACATGTTGCTCTCTAATTTATACGCGGAAAGTGGGAAATGGGACGATTCTGCAAAGGTGAGGTTATCTGCTAGGACAAGGGGGTTGAAGAAAATCACAGGACAAAGTTGGATCGAGGTGAAAAACAAGGCGCGTTCGTTCTCAGCTGGAATGGTTGTGAACTTGGAGATGGAGGAAATTTACGGGACACTTAATAGCTTGAATCTTCAGATGGTGATGGATAACTATGTATCCAAAGAAATGTTTTGGCAAGAGGGTGAATATGCAGATTGATATTCATATGCTTATTAATTGCCTGTACAATAACTCTCGAAGTTGATAGTCCTAGATTGGATGAGCTGTTGCTGCAGGTAACTAAATTGCAGAGCAGCAACTAAAGTGTGCATATTGGACCTTGTGCTTGAGAATTAAGTTACCTACAAAATGTACTCCTATATGTGGCTGATAAATTGACATTTGCCCGAAACAATTCGATGTCTTTCTTTTTTTTGGTTGGGTGAGAACAAACAAAGGCGACTTCTTAAGTCTTTCAAAGGGCATTACTTAAATGCTACTGCGGGTACATGTGAAGAAATGATGAGAAGAGCTGTATTTGCTAGAGAATTCGGAGTTCCTATCATAATGCACGACTACTTAACAGGAGGATGTAATAGGTGTTGAACATAGGGGTGGCAAGAAGGGACAAGACCCACTGGGTGACCCTTTACCGACTCGACTCAACCCATATATCTTTTATTTTATTTTATTTTATTTTATTTTTTTGATAACCCAGGTGTACAAGCTTACACTCGACTAATCCTGGACCCTCAGAACCCTTGCCCTAGAATCCTGAAGGATGTAAATCGCAGGATGTGCCTCCACCAAGCCCCGGGTTCCCACCATACTGGGTTGGATTTTGTAAACTTTTATACGGGCTTTTAGTAAATTCATAAACGGGTCACTAACGGGTCAAGTGAAAAAATACACATTCTAAACTAATTAACATTTAATGACTTAATAATATTATTTTATTGTTCTCTCCTACATTCATGAAAATTTTAGTTTCAATATTAAATTATTAAATATATTAAAGTTTCAAATAAATATAAAATATTAAATTGCTTTCAAGAAATAGAAAAAATAATTTAAATAATATCATATTAATTTAATCTCATTTAATTATACTAGAATATTGAAATAAGATTTACTTATAATTATGATGTATTTATTTAATTTTAACTTAGAAAAATATACATTATTGTTATGTCTAAACGGGTTGACCTGGATCTAACCCAACACGTTTACGACCCGATCGGATTGGACTCGATCCAACCATTTGCCACCCCTAGTTGAAGACTATTTGGCAGGCCCTACCACATCAAGATCGCCATGCTTGCATAGTGGTCACTCCTATCAAGAGCATTTGCGATCGAATTTGTTGATCTTCTTATGTGCTATAGATGAATGGTCCATGGTTTTCTAAGAAGCCTCCTACAATCCTCCAGGATAGAGGATACTTCGGCATGAACTCCTTATTAACCAATTTACTAATCACGAGTTCATCTCCACCATTAGCTTTCCCAATCTCCTACATCAAGCCCACTTCAGACATTCCCTGAGAGCGAAAAACTTTGTCTCCTACACACCCTCAAACCACCACTAAAACAGAACACATGACCTTCCTCAACATTTCTTATAACCCCTCTAATTGCGGCCGAATTGATAGAGGGCATCCAACTCCCTTTGTGTTGAGCTTCCACCAACCATCGTCAAGATGGGCCCAGACCTGACCCAGGGGATCTTTTGATCAACGAGACCTCGGTGCGCTATCGCGAATCTTAAGAGCAAACTTTCTAATCCTGCTAACAATTGAATGTCTACGAAAGGAGACTCTACAAAACTTGAGCAAATGAAAGTGTGATCATGGAGGGTTATATATCTGTTAACTTGCAGTTGGAGTGGAATCTATTAGAGGATTAAACACAATGAATTATTTTTGTTGTGGTTAGATGAAATATATGGTGCTATTAATCTTTATATTCTGTCAATAGAATACAATAAAAGTGTGATCACGGAGGATATGCAACATCTGTATATATTTTATTCATCCCAAGTTGAAAATTAATTAATAGATTTGACGATCTTTTATTAACACGTAATTTATAAACTTCAAAAATAATTGTGATACTTTTTTAATGGTATTTTTCTTTGAGAAATCAATATTCAACAACATATTACCAAATAATCAAAGATTTGCACGAGAAGAATAACCTGTCAAATCATAATAAGAACAAATCATTTGTCCATAATGAAAAATTCTTGTCTGAATTTGATTTTCTCAAACTCATTCAACCATAAAATAAGTGTATTATACTTGTTTGTGTGTTCGAGTTCGAGCAAACTTAATTGAGGATAAGATTTCTCGTACTTGTGTTTATATTTACCAAAGGAAATAAATGCCCAACAAATTTACAAAACCATTATATATATGTAAAGCCACATGTTAGTGAGTGTTAGTGTGTATAACCACTAAATAATTTATCTTCTTTTCCCGCCATAACACAAGTGCCGCGAAGATGACGTCAGCAATTTCATGGATCAAACCAGACGAAACAGCGAAAGAAGCACTCGTCAGAATACTCACCGATCGGCCATTTGTCGTATTGCCGCCGCCGCTCCACCGTCTACCTCTCCGCGTAGGCAATGTAGTAGAAATTGTCGGCCCCTCTTCTTCTGCCAAAACCCTAATCCTTACTCAGGTGAAAAATCGAATCGATTATGTTTGTCATTGTCCCGGTATCTCCAATTTTATTTAATTAAATAACATGAACAAGGTAGTTAGTCCTCCTTAGTTGATCAATGGTTAGTTTCTGCAGAAATAGAAATGGTACGGATATCAGAAAGAGATAGAGTGAGTGAGAAAGAGAGAACAAAGAGGGAGGAATAACATGACATCTAAATGCTAGATTCTTTCAGTACATCATCACACATATATGGATAATTTTCACGGCCATGATTAAATAATAAAGTAACAGACAGTGAGTGCTGAAAATGAGTGCTGCCAGTATAATGCTCTGCCACTAGTAATTCTATTTCTACTGCCTCAATTAAACTCTCGAAAGCTCAGCCACGTATAGTTCATCTACCGTCTCAGCACTGGTTCCCCTGTACCTAGAGACGTAACCATCTTTTAAGATTTGGGATCCATATAGCCCTTGATAGGCTTAATTTCTCCAAGCTCTTCTTGATTGTATGGTCACTGTTTAAAAGATGTATTTCTTCTTTTCCATTTTTTTCCTTTCTTATAACTTATTTATTATGCCTTGATGTGAAACTGAGGAATATGCGTCATGATGAACTGTTTGTGTCCAGGCAGTTGTTAATTGCATTTTGCCTAAAGAATGGAAGGGCGTGCAATATGGAGGTCTGGAGAGTGCAGTGCTTTTCGTTGATTTGGATTGTCGTTTTGATGTTCTAAGCCTATCGCGAGCCCTGGAACTGCGAATTACTGGTAACTATAAAGTTACATAGTTAGTTTGGCAAACATCCAATCAATATCCTGATGCATATACATTATCTTCCTTTTGGTGACTCTTCTTGGAGTGAACC
This sequence comes from Penstemon barbatus, assembly GCA_003313485.2. NCBI lineage: Eukaryota > Viridiplantae > Streptophyta > Magnoliopsida > Lamiales > Plantaginaceae > Penstemon > Penstemon barbatus. Next base: position 17,965,940 of record CM064878.1, on the reverse strand, counting down.
AATCACATGCAAGTGATTTTTACTTGGTTTATGAGTTACTTGAGTTTGGTTTGGTTCAAAATTTGTCTTTCCTTTGATTGGAGATGTTGATTTCTTTAAGTGACTTTGGAGTTACTCAGTTATTTTTAATAATATTTAGGAGGGAGCATGAAAGGGAATAAGCATGAGTATGACAAAGAACTGTTTGCAGCGTGCATGAGGCGGTTCTTGTATATCCGGTGTTACAATAGTTTTGAATTCCTTTCTATTCTTAAGGTTAGAAGACTCATTATCTTTTGGTAGTTGTTGTATTACTATCTCTTTGAAGATTGTGGTTCGGTTTTCATGGTGATCACTACTGGAATAGTTATATAGAATTAACAGTTACTTTTGATTGAATTGCGGCTATTAATTATAGTCTACAAATGAATGCCTTATTCTTTTGGATTGGGACAGGGAGCACTTCAATTTCTCTAGTCAGATGTTAATACAGTGAAGCGAAAAATTTCTTGACATCTTAAAAGCATTTGTCTGTTTGACTTGGACTTGTTTTTCCAAAGATCATTCATTGTTCCTTTCACATTGAGAGTTGGCTCTTACACCCATTTAGCAAGAATTTAAAAGTTTTAGCTTGTGGGTGAGTTGAAGTAGAAGGGACATAACATTCTGGTGCTTATGTCTGCATTTATTTTATACATTCTTCTTATGAGAATTCACCCATTGTTGCAGACAATGCATTATCGGCTTCAGAAAGAGAGAGAAACACAAGCTACTGGAGTTTATATGCTTATGTTTGATAGGTTTGTATATTTATGAACATGATTTTGTTTATTAAATTTTGTTGGTGCATTCTATTCTAGATCATGTTATGTCCATTCGGTCTTGCACCTAAACTGATCAATTGTGAGTTTTGTGATTAAAATCTCAAGTTTGAATTACATATTTCCATATGATAGGATCTAGCAGAGAGACCGTAAGCAAGCACTCGTAAAAAGAGCCTGAATCCTGAACCATGGAAGGTTCACATGTGTTGAAAATACTGTTGCCAAATAATCCAGTATCAATATCACCTTAATGACTCATATTCATCATTAATGAAAGAAATGTGAATGGAGATTATTTTCACTTTTGAAATAACTAAGAAAAATGTAAACCACATGACAACTTAACATTATCAAAATGTTGCTACTTGTGGACACCTTGACCAGAAAATGTCGTCTTTCTCAAGCAAGAGAGGTCATACAGTTGGAACTTGGAAGTGCATACCGTAAAAGAATATAGCACTTAGATCAGAACTGGGTAATTTGGGTGGTCTTTATAATTTTTTGTTACACTTTGAAGGTGATCAAGGTAACAATAACAGGATAATATTAGGCAGGTGAATATTGGTTGTTAAAGCCTGCATGTTTCTGATCATGAGCATGACATATGAGAAGAACAAGGACAGATTTGGATTAAACTAATAAGGTTGATATATTAACTTTGACATTTCTTTTAACCTGAGGTTTGACAAAGATGTCTCACAATGTCATCCCCCATCCTAATACACGATGGATAAAATTATAATGTCTGAGCATTTAGTTGAGGCATTCTATTTCTAGTTTCAAAGTTGTTTGCTAAACTTATAGCTTAGTGTTTGATCTCGACACCCTTAGTGTCTCTTTATGTTCTTTCTCTGAACTGATATTTGTATCACTGGACTATGGTAATCATGTGGCTTATCTGGAAATCACTGGGGGAAGCTTACATCAGTTATTTCCTTTTGCATTATACACTCGTTTCAGTACATTTCATAATTTTTTTTATAGATTTTGTTTAGTATTTTCAATTATGAATACGTCAATGAAATCTTGTTACGCCAGTATTGGAGCTTTTTACTGGATGGATCGTGCTTTACCTTCTTCGTCATCAGGGAACAACAGGTGATAATTGATGATGCCTTCTGCCTATTTCTTGATTCATTATTCTGAAATTCATACTTCTTTATTCAGCTTTTAGTCTTACAAAAGGTGTAGTTAGGTCTCTCACGGGATGACTATTTTCTTAACTATCTGATTTTAGACAGGTTTTTTCCAGAGTCCTTTGTCGTCCTTAATGAAAACATTAATTTCTGAATCTCTTGCACATATAATTAGGATGTTACCCTTTTACTTTGAACATAAAGTCAATCTCACTCTAAAATTGTGTTACTATGTAGTATTTGGTCAAAAATATTGCATTCATTTTACTAGAAATACCGAACAAGCTATATACTTAAGGTGTTTAAAATAAAACTTCATGTTGTCATTATATATTTATTTAGAATCAACATTTGCTTTGTCAAAAAGATGAATGGCATTGTAGAAGCATAAAATTTTCTTCCACCAGCTCAAATTCTATCCTGTGCGAAACGATCTAAAGGCAACTTTTTTTCTCCTTTGCTAGTATCTGCAATAAGTTTTTCCTGGTTCCATTTCTTTTTTCTCTCATGACAAAACCATTATGTTTAAGTTTCCCAGTATTTTTTATGCACATAATTTCCTGTATATACCTTTTCAGAATTTTCTGGCCATTTTTCCTAGTTTTAACTTACAAAATAAATCTTACTGAAGTTGTTATTTTATGTGCAGGAAGAACCTCTCTCTTCAAAGTGTGGCAGAAACGATAGTTCAGGAGATCCAGAGGCTTCTTCTGGTTCATCCCATGCTTGTTTTAGCAGCCAAATCAGCCTCGTTTAGCGATAAGCAGTCAATAAGTGAAGTGACAAGGTTGGTAATGGATGCTAGATACTTTTTTGGTGGTGCATTCTTCTGTAATTACAAACGGCTTTGATTTGCTGCTGACCAAGTTAACTAATTGATCTACTGAATATCTGATTCTGGATTGTCACGTCTCTTTATATAATTTATATATGAGGATTTAGCCGTGTTATAAGTTCCCTGGCTTAACCCTTATATGGTACAGTTGAAATTTCAGGTCTAATGGGTATATATAAGAAAAAAGATCATAAGGTTATTTGCTTATCAGTTAATAATTGTGGCATATACCAACACGTGATTGGTCTAGTGGAAGGAACTACTCACTACAAAGTAGCGAACTTCGAATCCCTGTTAGAGAGGTTCCCACTTAAGTGTCCAACGCACCTCGAAGGGGATTAAACCCTTGGGAAACCAAAAAAATAAAATAATTGTAGCATATTGTAGTTATCTTTTCTCTTTTTAATGTTGTTGGTTCTGAATGTGTTCCTTTTTTCAACACTTTAATTTACTCTTTGAACTCTGTAGGTAGTGTTTTCTGTTTTTGATTTGTTTTCTTGTTTAGTTTTTGAATATGATCATGATCATCTCTTGCCTCCAGAAATTCAGGGAAAAGGCAAAACACGTTTGACATAAGAGGTCCTGGCAACCTAACTTATCGTGATTATATGCCTTCAGTGTGGCAGGTACAATCTTAATCTCATTATCTACACATGCAAATTACATTTCCCTGGAGCAAGTCTTGTTATGCTAGGAGCAAAGTAGAAAGATTAAATAATCCTCTCAAGCGCATTTTTTCTTCTTCCTTTCAATAGTATATTATGATGTTTTCCTCTTATTGTTTCTCCTTATAGATATAAGCTTATTACATAAATTGTCTGATTATGTACCTCAGTTAATCTAAAATATTATGCTTAGTGAATGTTTTGGACCTTTTGGTTGGTCTTGCAGCTAACAAACTAAATCATGTGTATCTTTTCTCATGCATATCCAGGCTATCAATTCCGTGTCATTACAGAATTCTTTAGAAGGAAATTGCAATACATGTATAATTCACCAGAATACTGTAACCTGATTGAGAAATTTATCTATACTTGGTCAAGATTCATATTTTCTATTTGGTCAAGTCGAAAGAGGTCATCCGAGATCATCTCGGATAAGATCTTCAGTTGAGACCAGGGGCTCCTCCCAAATCTCCAGATTTTTTCCAACATGGTGTCCTAGCCTAGTCCTAGTATAGATTCATAATTTAGTCAGTATAAGTGGAGATGGAATTCCAAATGTCTCTGACATAATCTCTAATTCTCTATGTTCGATGAAAAATGTAAAAGATTTTTTTTATTATTCAACCGTAAACTTGAGATTATTTGTTGCTGCAGTCCTTTGTTACGCACAGAGTACTTTTCCGAGCCTCAGGTTTGAACCAAGAATCCTTCCTAAGTTTATGCTTGATGTTGGTTTTTTGGTATCATACTCTTGATGTGCTTGCTGTTTATTATGTATTGCAGATGTTAATGGCAAGCATCAGAGACATCCCACTTTCTCGACCGAATGGCTGTTGCCATCAGTGAAGTTCTCGGACAACTTTACAGTAAACGACGTATAATAGTTCATTCAAATATTTGCTACCAAAGTTGTAAAGTTCCTCTTATTGATTTATTTTATCATTAACAAGAGCAATTACTGTTGTTAACAACAGGATGGTCTCATAGTTATTCTATGAATCTCATGTGTACGTCGATCATGGAGTCTGGACCAGGATGGGTATCTACCTATTGTCTACAATTTCTTGTAAGTGGTCTGATGTCTTGAGTCTTTTCTAATTCTTATACTATCATTTTACCATTTTACCATTTTACCATATAGATAGTCGATTATTAAGATCATACAATCTAGATGTAAACGTGTAAAGAAGCAACTTTGTTTATCCATTTACGATGATTTCAGGGTAGGAGGTTGCAGGAGTCGTAGAGGAGTATTGTTTCAGCAAAAGAATTGAAGTATTGAACACTGTCATCAACAAAATGCAATCAAGATGTCTCTCAATACAAGCAGCAAAGGAACATCCTCAGGTAGTTTTAGTAGCTATTGTTTGTCCTTGATAGTGTTGGCTTGTCCTGCTAGCTTTTCAAAAGTATCATGGCATTGTAGCTTGCATTGATGATTCAGTTTACAAGTGTATCAAATGAATCAATAAACCATTCTTTTGTAACATGCTATTATAAGAGAGGCAATTGTATGGGTCTGGTTTGGATATGAGCTGATGGGTTCGGTCAACAAAGAAATTGCATATGGAATGAAAATAGACCGGATCAAGGCACGACTATGAAAAGTCGTTGTGTAGCGATGTACTAACTTATTAAGTGTTGTTCATTTATTTGAGTCTTTGAGTTGTTGATTTGGCTAGATATAAATTTGACTGCACTGATTTTAGGTTCACTCAGGGTATATAAGTTATATATCTGCATGCTAGGGTTATTGATCTTTTTATTGCTAGATATATAAGTAGATACTTTTAAGATCGGGTACAATTTGAGTTCGTCATATTGTAAACTTGTCTATCCCACGCATCAAGTCGGTGTGGTGTTATTGAACTTTTAACTTTCATATTTTAATCATACTATTACTGATTTTAATGGAAATAATTTTACTTCATTTGTTTATCCATATAAAAATAATTTTTTTATTGGATTTCATAAAAAAAAAAAAAAAAATAGAAGAGAAAAGTTGGCATTTAACTACTCCGAAAGTTTTTTTTTTAATCTACTTTTTTTTAATCCAACTGGATTGTCAAACTAACCCCTTGTTGTTATTCGTTGAGGAAGGAAAAGTGACGATCTTTTAGATGCTAATTTCTAAGTTCACTTCGCTTTGCATCACAATTTATTAACTCTATTAGGTAAAATTACATACCACTCCCTTCATTTAAAGTTAATTGACACATTGCTTGTTTTATCACAAATTAAGAAATTTTATAATGAATTACTTTTGTTTATGGTAAAATGTTAAGAATACTCTCTTTAATGATTACTATACTTGATCTCAAAAAAAAAAAAAAAAAAAAAAATTGATTACTATACTTTTGTTATGAACTAAGTACTTCATACATTTTCTTCTATCTTTTTAATTTTTTGTATTGATGACCCTGAAACTTTTCAAGAAAGAGCAAAACTGAAAAAAATTGCGTTGGAAAACCAAATATGCCAATTAATTTAAAATATATAAATTTGACAAATGTGTCAACTAATTTAAAACGGAGGGAGTATTTATTGATTTTTTTTAACTGAGGGAGTATTTATTGACTTATTTGAATAATTGATCATCGACCTCGAAAATACAAGACGCCACTTCCACTCATTTAAAGTAAAAATTATTTAACTTTAGCTGAATTATAAAGTTAAATAAGTACACATGATAATTCGAACAATTTCAATCTTTATATTAATATTGTTATTCAAAACTTAAAAACAAGAAAAAATTAAAGTAGCTTGTAAACTAAATAGGACATGGTAAAATTGTACTGTATTTCCAAAAAGTAAGTAATAAAAATGACTAATTCCGGGATATATTAATTATGATCTCTCCAATAAACTAACTGTAATTCAAAACAAATTTTCGATAATATTTAATGAAAATCATTATTGAAAAAATCCAATTCACAACTAGTATATTACTCGACAAGTGAAAAGTGTCTTAAATATGTTAAGGATGATTTACAGGATTTATCGTAATTGGAAAAAAAACAATTTGAACAGGAAGAGAAGTTGTGTTGAAGTCAATAACTAATGTGTTATTACCAATTGGAAACTCGAGGAATTTTTTCTCACACTAACCAGTGACCACAACTAGAATAATCAAACCCTACAAAAAAACGATCGAGCCATGATGCGTTCTTCCTCTTCAGCGATCTACTCCTCTTTCTCGCTTTTTGCACTCCATCTACTATTTGTATTATCATTATTTTTGCTTTTTCCATGGATCAGCGCGTCTGAAAATCAGTTCAAGCTAGATGGCAAAGTATTGGAGCTCGATGATTCCAATTTCGATGCCGCGATTTCGAATTTCGATTACATGTTCGTCGATTTTTATGCTCCGTGGTGCGGCCACTGCAAGCGCCTCGCGCCTGAGGTTAGAATTTAATTTTGGACACATTTTTTTTTTTTATTGATTTGAATCTTGATATGAAATATATTCATTATTTGCATTCATATATGAGTAATTCCTTCGTGTATACACATTTGATTGTTTGGTATAGGGTTAAATAGCTTCAATCAATAAAATCTCTCTCTTTAACTTCTGGAGCTACTTGTAAAAGATTAAGCTGCATCAGCTCGGTTATTTGACAATAAGATCTATTTTAAACATTTCAAGCCCCATAATAAATTCTAATCAAACTTGGACAATGGTTGAACTAACTCAATTCGACTCATTTACACATAGTGTTGTGCTGCTTAGGGATATGCAGTAGATGGCAAAATTGGAGTTTGGTTGTATCTTTTGCTATCATTGCTGTACCTTGATTAAAGCTCCGGTTAGATTCTGAATGGAGAGTTTGATTGTTGAGCTTCATTTTTTCATGATTTTATTTCTTTGTTAACTTTTAATAGCTCGCGGTGCATTGACAATGAGGGATGATGCTGGGAAATCTCTGATTTACTTTAAATCTGATTATGTGAAGCAATGGACCAAACTATGTGATGTACTTCACTTAGATGTGCTTGTATTGGCATGATTTTCAGATCAACAGTAGTATATATGCAGTTATTTGCAAAGCTTACTTAATCTGCTTGTTTTGCATTCTAGTTTTCCTATTTGGACCTAAGAAATGTGAATAACTCTTCTTTCTTCCTTCAATCAGAAGACCAGCTATACAACTGTTTTATAAGTTTTTTTTCTTTCTCTTTTCGTTTGTGCTCTCCTATAATATTGGTCAGCCAAGGAGAATGACTTACAAATATTAATGTCAATTGCAGTTAGATAAAGCAGCCCCTATTCTAGCTGGATTGGAGAAGCCCATAATTGTAGCAAAAGTAGATGCGGACAAGTACAGAAAGCTTGCTTCAAAGCATGACATTGAGTATGATTTCATAATCTCCTTCATAATAATGTCTTGAGATCTCGGGAACTTTTATTTATGGTTTTCTTTAGATGTTATGAAGTAAAAAAAAATTATAACTGATCTGAGACCTTTGTTATCACTTGAGCACATCATGGGAAGGGTACTGAAAAATATTGTTCTCTTTGATGCAGTGGATATCCAACTTTAAAGATATTTATGCATGGAGTTTCTACAGAATATTATGGACCACGGAAATCTGATTTACTCATTCGATATTTGACAAAATTTGTTGCTCCTGATGTGGCTATTCTCAGTTCCGACTCAGCTATCAAAGATTTTATTGATTCGGCGGGTACGAATTTTCCCATATTCATAGGATTTGGGTTAAACGAGTCCATGATAGCGAATTTGGGTGTCAAGTATAAGAAGAAAGCATGGTTTTCTGTTGCGAAGGATTTCTCAGAGGATATCATGAGCTTATATGATTTTGATAAGGTGCCTGCTTTGGCTGCAATTCATCCAGTCTACAATGAACAGAGCATCTTTTATGGACCCTTTGAAGGTTAGCTCATCGTGATACAATTTATGGCCTTTAATACCAGGAGCAATTCCATTTATTCATACTGTTGAATCATATAGCTTTTCAACTTTGTTCTTACAATTTTCCTTGTTTTGCACACCCAACATATTCATGCCTACATAAATGTATTAACGGCTTATACTAAATTTTAGAACTTATTTTGATCCTAAAATACAGTGTTCTTTTATTCAATGGGTTTTCTGGCCTTTGGTTGTAGGAAATAGTTTAAAGAAAGTGTGGTGTATAAGGACATAGGACCGGGGTTACAACAAGACTACATTTTTCTTGAGGAACTTTTGGTGATAGTGGAGATTCAAGTGTATTTAAATAAGATTTGCCTTTCTTAATTCATATCGCATCAAATACCTAGTTTCTAGCCTTGTATGCTTTCACTCTGGCTGGATTGTGTGTAGTACAGCCTATATATCTAAGTTAGGTCAAGGTTTTGAATACATATTTAGCAATTAATTTAGTAATACTCTGCAGAGACATTTCAGTATTTGTTATTTTAATAAGGATGACTTCAGTAATAACTTCTGATAAATGTGAAAGTAATCTTTGTAGTTTAAAATTGCAGAAAAGTTCATCGAAGATTTCATAAAACAGAGTTTGCTCCCTTTGATTTTGCCCATAAGTGAAGATTCACTGAAGTCACTAAAAGACGATCAAAGGAAAGTTGTTCTAACAATCATGGATGATGAAGCAGATGAGAAATCCAAGGGATTACTAAAAGTTCTAAAGTCCGCTGCTTCTGCAAATCGTGACTTGGTATTTGGTTATGTTGGGGTGAAGCAGTGGGAAGATTTTGCTGAATCATTTGAAGTTTATAGGAAAACTCCCCTTCCAAAAATGGTTGTGTGGGATGGTGACGAGGAATATTACACTGTAAGTGATGCTTTTTATTTTTTGAGAGGCTGTTTGTTCGGATTATCACTTATTTTTCATTACGGAATACCCTTTTCTTGCTAAACACGTAATGTTAAATGTATCAACTCTACAATTCCCATGCTACAAGTCTCCAAAAGATGGTAAACTTGTGTACTGATGTTGCAATTTGTGCTCGAACAACAGGTGGTTGGTTCAGAAAGCATGGATGAAACAGATATGGGCACTCAAGTCTCAAGATTTCTTGAAGGTTACAGAGGAGGAAGTGTAGTACAAAAACGTATCACTGGTCCAACTTTCATGGGTTTCATAAGATCTCAGATCGGAACCATTGCTCTACTTCTTATATTTACGGTGCTCGTAGTGGTGCTGATCTTCACAATGGCTAGAGAGGAACCTCTGACCGTTGGCACTCGAGAACAGCCTGCAGAGGACAGTCACTCCACTTTACAACCAGATCCTACCAAGGAGGATTGATTTTGTGCTTTCGCAAACACTGACCGGGGATCAACCAATGCTACAAATGGAATTGATGTGGCAAATCATTAGATGAGCTATGGATGTAGTTCCCATTTTTGGGCATTCATATTGTTTTGTGAATGGGAAGAGTTTAGTTGGACTATTTAGTGTTGAAAAGCTGGACTAAATTTATTTTCGTTTATGTACATATTGATGTTATATTACTACGAATATTTGCTACAAATTTCTTTAATGTACTAATCATCACCAAGTATCTTATATATTTGATTTGAGTTTCTCGAAGTCTGACAGATTATGTTGTTTTTTTTTTGCATGAGTAACATCATGAAGATATATCCTTAAAATTGCCCGTATCATCATATCCATTTCAATAATATTTTTAATAATATTAATTAAAAATATATAAACGAGTAATTTTTCCTATAAAATTAATTTACAGGTAATTAATAGTATTATTACATATAATTGTATCTACAACATTTCTAATGTGAGATACTACCATCTTCTATAGGAGTGTAGGTCTGTTTGATATATTGTTTGCTATTGATGTTTTCATTGTAAAAGTTATGATGACTTTGGTTATTATGAATCTAGTTCAGATTAATATGATTTTTTGAAATTATTAGTTAATTTGATAAATCAAGAGCAATGAACAAAGTTTCAAACTGTACAATTTTTCAATGTTACCATTCTTCATTGCTTAGATGTTGTTTCCAGTTGAATTAAGGTTTTTTTAATATATCTTTTGGTTGAATTTTATTGATGTGAAATAAGACGACCGAAAAGGCCATTATACGGAAAGAAAAGCATTTGGATGAAGAAGAACCTTCTGAGGATGAGGAAGTTATCTACAAGATTGAAGTTCCGGCGAATAGGTAGTTTTAATTTCAGCTAATCAACTAGAGAGATATTGTATGCTGATGTAGGTTTAATTATAAGTAAGGAATTAATTATTTTTCCAATTGTATAAGGGGTTTCTTCGTTTGTAGAAGTGGAGTAGGTTACTATAGTTTGATAAAGTTAGTTTTTATAGAATCTGGAGTTTTGATTTGTTTTTGAATTCGGTGAATAAAGTTTCCACTTCATAGATTTAATTTTTTATGGCAGATATAATTTGCTATGTCTTGAGGGGTTGGCGCAAGCTCTGCGCATATTTAATGGGCTTGAATCGATACCTACCTATAGTGTGGCGAGCATCTCTAAGGATTCTATGCTCAAAATGCATGTAAAATCAGAGGTAAGCATTTTGCAGATGGTATTGTCTATACTATAATTTCTGATCTTTGTCCATTGCTCTAATAACGATTTTCTTTCACCGCAGACTTCAAAGATTCGCCCATCGGTAGTTTGTGCTGTTCTAAGAGGTGTTACATTTGATGAAGCTCGATATAATAGTTTCATTGATCTTCAGGATCGACTTCATCAGAATATCTGTAGGTAAGGCTATTACACCACTGATTCACGCCTCTTGAATATTTTTCCTTGAGAACTTGATTCCTGATTTTGATAAATTTTAGTTAATGAGTTTACACATGGGTTGGGTCGATGATGCGTCAATTTTGTTGATTTGTTTTGACATTATTTCGTTTCTGTTAATTATAGTTCCATTTTTTTTACATATACTTTTAGGAGAGAATAAATAATTTTTTTTTTCTATCCATGTGGAGTGGAGCAAACCGTTCTGGCTTTAACACATTCATCATTCTAATTTTTATTATTCCACCTAGCCCCCATATGAATAATTTAGCTTCATGTCAATTATGTAATGGTAGAAAGGAGTTAGCATGCTTTACTAGAACATGATTTCATGGCTCCTCTCAACCCTCTTGCTCTCATCTCATTTTGTTGAATAAGCAGTTTGTCTTTGGCATTGCTAAACTTAATGTTGCTAGATATTGGCTACATACATCTTCATATATGTCCATGTACCGAGTATACCTAGAAATAGAACTTAAGTATATCTAAGGTTACAATTCTTGTTCTTCATAGATTAGTATTTAGTACTATTGCACGTAAAACTTTCTCTTGCTGATATTCATGTTTTCTGGTGTATTTAGTTGTATAGGCACGCTTTTCCATGTTATATGATACAGTAACTTATTTAATCTCTAATGACACAGACAAAGAATTTTAGAGCTGATGAACTAATGGAATTTTACAAGGTGAGTCATACTTCTGGTTATGCTTCCCACAAATTTATTTTATTGGTATCAATTTGTTGTCATTAGTCTTTGGTTCTCGTTACTTGTCATTTCAATGACAATGTATAAAAAGTTGTAAATCCTGCATTAACTTGGTATTATTAATGGTTTGTAATTTAAGAATTTATTTACCTTCTTTGGCAGTCAGATTTAAAACTGAAGAAATTCCTGCATATAATTGATAGTTCTCCAATATTCCCAGTGATATATGACCGTAACAGGTAATTTTGATTTTTCAGAAAGCTTAAGTTAATCTAAGATTAATTAGGCGCTTGTTTCTGTTTTGTCCTAGCCTTAAAGTTGTCATCTTTATGTATGTGACCTTATCCCTTTACCAAAAACTATTGAGCCTATGGAATTGTTATCGTTTTCTTGGAAAAAGTACAAATACGTAGTGCAGTTCACATTTCTCTGATCTGATAGACCTTATACCTCTTTTTGCAGAACTGTTTTGTCTCTCCCTCCAATCATCAATGGTGCACATTCTGCAATTACTTTAAAGACAAAGAATGTCTTCATTGAATGCACAGCTACAGATTTGACAAAAGCCAATATTGTTCTGAACACAGTGGTATTAGAGAGTTTAGATCCAGTGCACTAATGTTCTACTTTTTGATTTTCGTTTTTTCCTTATTACCAATTTGTTATGCAGGTAACCATGTTTTCAGTCTATTGTCAAAATAAGTTTGAAGTTGAGCCAGTTGAAGTAATCTACCCTGATGGAAAATCATACATATGCCCTGATCTGTCGCTTTATCAGATGGTAGTGCCCTTATCATACATCACCACTGTAGTTGGAGTCTCCCTTCCAGCCCATGAGGTATCATTCTCTGTTTCTTCTTGCTGTACTCATCTATTCTCATTGATTAGTGTCAATTAGAGTCTTCGAATTTTATTTGTCCTTAATTTACCCCTTCATATTAAGTGATTGCAAGGTCAAGTATAATTTTCCCCTTAAACTATGCCAGACAACTTTTAACAGAATGAAATACTTAAACTAGCACTCATGAATTGAATTTCAGGTGGCTGGCTTGTTGAATAAAATGCAGTTACATGTTGAGAACTCTGTATTGGAAGAGAATCAAACTAAATTCACTATATCTGTTCCTCCCACAAGAAGTGACATTCTTCATCCTTGTGATGTGGCTGAGGTATTGGTTTAGTCTATATGTCTCACAAAACATCATTTTCCCTTGCCTGTGTCTGTACTATGTACAATAATATGGCTCCTACTTCTTGATCAAGGATGTCGCAATTGCTTATGGATACAATGAAATTCCAAAGATAAAACTTCCATCCCTGAAGCCACAGTCATTGAACCAGTTCAGCGAACTTATTCGAGCAGAGGTAGGACTGATACAAGTTTGTATCCTGCATTGAATTGTTTTATTTACAAAGTTTTGTTCTTTAGAAATCATTCCGTACAATCTCTCATTTTATGGTCTCTACATTAGGTATCATAAATCTTTGCATTAATACATGAAGCTACTTTAACTATTGAAATTCAGCACATTACAGCTTCATACGTTCTTGTTATAGTTTATTTTTAATTGTGCATATCAAAAGAAGATCCTCATGTATGCTTGAACCAAAGTTATTATCGTTATTCACTTGGATCTCTTGCCTTTAACATAAAATTGTGTTTATTCCTTTTAGATTGCTATGGTTGGTTATACAGAGGTGCTAACATGGATATTATGCTCATACAAAGAAAATTTCACCATGCTCAACCGCAAAGACGACAACTCAACAGCAGCAATAAACGGGAATCCTCGTTCTTCCGACTTTGAGGTTTGTCCCTTATTCAATTTTAGGAACTGTTGACTTCGTGTTGCAGCAACAATCTTTGCCAGATAATTTTTTGTCATCTTCTAATTATTGTTTTCTTTCTTTATTTCTTTCCGCATTCAATATATGTTATTTAGATTGTTGCTTCCTGATATTAGGAATATCTGAACTTTGAAGTCTGATATTACCAGTCACACTGTAACTTATTTTCTGTAAGAAGCACAGTTACATAAATGAAGCATAGAGAAGCTTTAGGAGATGGCTAATACTTGTAATTTTCTCTTTTTTTTTTCATAATTCTGCATTTTGTTCTCTGGTGGCGTGTATTTTTTGGCAAAGTGGCGATTCCTTACAAAGAGTGTCGTTTTATTTGTTATCTTGTGTTTGGGAAGATTGTAGTTATTAAGGTAATGTTTAGATGTAAGTTTTCATGTTATTATGGGTCAGCCAGTTTACATGTCCTTCCACTTCCCATTTGTTTTGGGGAAAGACTTAATTTTTCGGTATATATCTATTGAATATATGAAATATATTTTCTCACACCTCTCTCTTCTAATTCAACATATTCTTCTAATTTTTACAGGTAGTCCGCACCAGTCTTCTGCCTGGCATATTGAAAACTGTTGGGCACAATAAAGACCATCCAAAACCAATTAAGGCAAGGAGATTGGAAGTTTGAGTAATTATGACTTTTCTCAGCATATAAAATTAATCTACATTGATGTCAATAACATATTTACTGTCTTGCATGTATGATAGTTTACACACTCATCAATATGTTGAAAATTTTGCATGTTCAATTGTCATCATACAAGTATAAGTTTATCCCTATTTGTTTTCAATGTGGTCTCCGTTATATGCCTCCGTTCTTTGAAATTCATTGTTTTTCCCCTGTATAACATCAATATCCTTTTGGTTTATTAGATTTTCGAAGTGGGTGATGTGGTACTATTGAGTGAGACAAAATATGTTGGTGCATCAAATCGTTTAAATCACATCAATGTCCTTAGAAATCGTTCCTTGAAATTCATTGTTTTTTCCCTGAATCACATCAAAGTCCTTTTGGTTGATTAGATTTTCGAAGTGGGTGATGTGGTACTATTGAATGAAACAAAAGATGTCGGCGCATCAAATCGTCGCCGTCTTGCAGCTTTATATTGTGGAGCCACTTCCGGTTTTGAGGTATTTTATTGCAGCACTTGATTTGCATAAGTCCTTCATGCTATTGTGAAGTTGGTTATTTGTGATCATCTGCTTGTAAACAATTATGATATGTCAAATCAGCATAGAAATGTTCCCGTAATAAACATAACTTTCTCAAAATTGATAAATTACTGCATTCCACTTTGTTCGAGAAGCCGTTAGTGTTAACATCAACTAATTCTGGTCAAATTTCTACTTTTCAGCTAATACATGGTCTTGTGGATAGAATCATGGAAGTCACTGGAACCCCTTTTGTATCACCTGGAGATAATACAGGCTACTATATACAACGTTCAGATGTATAACCTGTTTTTGCCGTTCCTTTGTTGAGCATCATATGTATATCTCAATCAACGACATGCTCACTTTTGTATTCATTTTGCAGGAGCCTGAATTTCTTCCAGGCAGACAAGCAAGCATCATTTTCAAAGGAAATCAAATTGGCACTTTCGGTATTGTGCACCCACAGGTACCTCAGTGCAACTCACTTTCTTATGCACTTTGGCCCCCTTCCCTCCAATGCACCTTTATTTTATTTATATTTTGGATTTTGATTAAGAATTCTTCAAACTTACATTAATTCTGCCCAAATGCATTCTATAGCTCCTTACACAATCAAAATTCGTTTCACTGTCCTTATAATAAACAAACCTAATCAGGCTCTTTATATTGTACTTGCTCGTTTATTTTGTGCTCTCTCTCGGCGGGGCAAACAAATAGAGATTTGGAATGTTCACTTGAGATAATAGTTGAATATAACCTTTTTACTAACGGATAACTGTAACATAATCGTAAGCTCGATTTTCTGCTTCGTCTAGCTATTCAACGTGTAATCTTGTTTGATTATTAGGTGTTGGACAACTTTGACATTCCAGATCCATGCTCCTTTGTGGAAGTTAACATTGAGAGCTTCCTATAGGGGGGCAAACATTGATATTTTCTAGCACAGAAGAAGATAGAAAATATTTATTTCACTATTCTCTTGTATTCTGCTGATATACATTTGTGTCGAATAGAAGAAATTATTTGTACCAGCATTTATTAAGGCAGAAGTCTTACAGATTGGTCTTGCATGTACTATAATGAGTTAATGACTTGTACAAAAAAAAAAATATAAAAAATATTATAATGACTTGGCATTTCGACAGAACAAACCATACTTTTTCTCTGGTGATATTTTGTCTAATCTTTATAGAGACCTTTCTAGTTTTTGTATTCTATTTTTAGGTTATGAGTATGACTGACTTGTTTATTTGAACACACTCAAAGAAATTTTGAAACACTTCTTAATCAAAAGCATAGAACAAACACTTTAGATGGTCTTCGTTCAGAATAGTGAAACACGATCATGTTATAACTAACTGCGATCGCAAATATTTAAATTTTAATCCCCTAGTCGCATAATATCTTTTTGGTTTGAGTTTCAATATTTTACATTTATTACATGTATGGTTTTTCATATTTTATCTAATCGATTAATACATTTGATCAATAATATTACGTGACGTATTTCGTTAAAGGTTATGATTTAATACATAAGTTAACATTTGTGGGTTATAAGTTCACTGTACTCTAGAACTAAATGCATTATACTAGAAGTATTCAATTCAAAAAAGTAGAGCTACAACGATAATTTGTGTAGAAGAAATATAAACTATTTTTACTTCGTGCAAAAAGATGAATTTTAGCTCAAAAGTCTGATGTCCTAAAACAAATCCAAAGTGGTTATATCAAGTAAAAGAAAAGAAGAAAATTGAACTGACAAAAGGTCTTAAGGGAAAACAATTAATTACACTGAACAAAACGGACCAGAAAAGAAGCAAAAGATACAAGAATCACATATCTTTCAGTAAATAATCTCAAACTTATACAGAAAAAAAGAATCCCAGCTAATATCAAGATACTAAATATCATATGCTACAATGTACAAACTTTACCGTCTCCAACCACCTAAAACCATCTGCAGTTTTGCAATCGGCCTTAGCTGTGAACTTCACCATCTTTTCACTAACTTGCTGTCTAAAATGGAGAAAAGAACGCACCCCCTTTGCTAGCACTCGGGGTCGGGAAGCGACTGAGCTGAAGCAAACGGTGAAAAGCTTGCAGCTGACTCACTATAATGCAACGCATTTTGATGACGACTAGAAGATCCAAGATAACTAGATGAAGCATTGCCTGGACTTTGAATATACGGAGACATGTATCTTGAATTGAGAGGTGATAAAGAAGGGTAACCGAATGAGTGAGGTGAAACTAAATAATTACCGCCATGTGTTGTTCTTTGTGAAGACATATTCCTAAGGTCAAGAGAGCTTCCATTTGTGTTATAGGATTGAAGAGAATGACGATTATTATGAGTAGGAGTGTTGGATATGGATTGGGGGCGTGAACGAGAATATGATGGATTAATTTGTATGGCTGATGACGATGAAGCTATTGATGATGATCTAAAAGAGGATAAGGCTGATGATGTGGCGATGGATGATAGTAATGGAGTAGATTCTGATGCTGGTGGTTCACCGGTGCTTGTTCTTGCATCTCTTTTGCAGACAGGACAGAATGTTCTCCATGTTGTTAGCCATGCATCAACACATATAGCATGAAATTCTGAGATTAAAAAAAAAGTGAAATTACTTGATCAAAGAGAGTAACATGAAATAATTGACATCAGCAGAATATGGAAAAAACACACACAAAATAATGATAAGAGTAAAAAAGATCTTCTCATAGTCATCATGTGGCACTAGACTTAGTAACTCTGATAGATTGACGGACTTAACTCTTAGGGAAAATCGCACTTTGCACCCTACTTTTGGCTGATTTTGCATTTATCTCCTGACAGTTTCGCATTTACACTTGCCCCCCCTTGAGCTTTATGAATTGTTTCAATGTATACTTCATGAATTGTTTCAATGTATAACCTTTTGCCATTCGGCTGTCGCTTTTTGAGAGTTAAGTGTATAAAAGTGGAAATAATATAGGAGGTGAAATGCAATAGGGTTGAAATGTTAAATGGGAAAGGTGGAATTTTTTTATTACGTTAGTATTCAATAATCATTAGGATTTATGTCCACCGCCTAAGTTTCAAAGGTTGCAAACTGCGACAATTTTAAAAGTTAGGGGGGTGGGGGCATTAATAAATGTATACTGGTTGTGGGGGACAAAGTGCAAAACAGCTTAAAGGGCAAACAACAATTTTCCCTTAATCTCAAACAATATATAATAGGAAAGGAATTTAGATCCATCACTAAAACCACTCATTTCACGATAGCTATATCGAAAACAATTAACTCGATGACATCCCCAACGTCCACAAACACACACACACACAAAACTTATTTCAAATCCTTCAGAAATAAAAAAATACTTACTGTGGCGGCAGGGCAGAACTCTTAGCTTCTCTCCCATGTTATAGTCTTCAAGACATATGGCACATGTCCTTGAAGTAGTATTATCCTCCAAAACGGCTGTAAAAATTAGGCTAGGCATAGCTTTCACTAAACGACCACTCATTCCATGAAATTCTCTTACACGTGGAGCTCGAGGCCTTTCTCTTCTAATTCTATGCCTTCGGACAAAGAAACAGGTACCTAAGACAGCAGACATGGCAAGCAATGAAATGAAAGAGATAGCCATTATAGACCATGCCGAGTTTTCAAAGCTCGGGACTATCCATAGCTGCATATCAGAATCGCCAGCATATTTTGCCAATGTTTCTCCAGATTCTTTGGAAACAAACACTGCGTATATCTTTATACCAGCAGAAATTCCAGCCACTGCATTTTTACATATCAACTATTAATGCTCTTTTCACGAAAATAGACTCTTTTCAATAAATATAGTTCCACATGCTAGACTTGATTAAAGACTTACTTGCAACCAATTCACCGATTTCATTGTCATAAACAATGGCTGCTTTGAATCCTGCAGCTTGTGCTCTTCTCACTTTAACCTCAAAGCTACACGACCCCCTGATTATCAATACAAATGGAGAGCTGGAGTCATTCACTTTAGGATCAATTTTATTTGTTAGTGGTGAGCACGCATCCAATGGTTCTGCCACGTATAATGTCCCACATTTCCCGGTCCTTCTGACCGATGGAGCTGAAATTAGAAGAGACATATCAATGAATGCCCTGTTAACAAACACCTGCACATGATAAATGCTCTCTAACTATATTATATTTAATCAACTTTTTATTTTTAAATACAGTTTTAACATTATCTCACTTTAAAAACAAGCAAACACTTGCCATTTTAATTATATTGAGTAAAAGTTCAGGTTTCCGATACTAAACGGACATATAACTCAATCAACTCTAATTGAAAATCCACAGTTCCCAGAGAGATTTAAGCAGAGATACCTTAAAAAAAAGTTCCCAGAATTCCATATCAGATAAAAATTCTATCTTTCCACAAAACAAAGTGAAGAAAAGTTTTATAGATAGCAGAAGCTAAATTATTCAAGCAATTTAATAAATAACACAAATAAATCAGGTTCAAACAAGCTCCAAAATCCTAAAACCAAGTAGATATTGAACAAGAAACAAACAGTGCTCCAATTTAATATTCAATAAACTAGATCATCCGATTCAAATTCTCCAGAACAATAAACCTTATAACCTCACACACAAATAAGGTAATTAAACTCACCAAAATTAGCTTCAATATCATCAAAAGATAAAGTAAAGTTGTTCCCCATCAAAACAACATTCCCAGAAGCTTTGAAAGAATCCAATAACCAGAAAAGGCAGCAGAAAAATACCCACATATTCAACATCTCTTTAAACCGTAAAGCTATCACCTTTTTTCCAAGATTTCCTGCAAACCCCACTTTTTTTCCTGAAAAGAAAGAACCTTCTTTATGTATAATTTCTACAATTTCAACAATAACAAAATAGAAACATCAGCTTCCATGCTGCAGTTTAATTATGTATTTTTATTTTTTTGAAAAAAAAATTAGGGCTTTTCGAACTGCTTCCGTTTATTGGATTAATGGAATCGTGTAATTAAGGGTATTTCTTTTGTAAGAATGGAAATTAAATTTGCTATTAATGGTATTTTGTGTCACTTTCTGTGGGTGGGGTGGGATGTACGCCTGTAGTAAACTAGAAATGATAATCTCTGTCCGAAAGACCAAAGAATATTGAAAAATTAAATAAGCATAAAAATAGGAAACTTGTAAGAAGAATTCATAATATGAATTTTGACTCTAATTGACCCCTCCAAGAAAAAGGCCAATTCCCTAAATATTGCCGATTAGAATTACATGGGTTTTCTATTCTAAAAAGGAACTTTGTTTAATTTTACTGAAACTATATTTAATAAAATTTGGAAAAATTCCTTTAATAGGAGGAAAGGTCATGATGTTTATAGAATGAGATCATGTCTCCAATTTGATCAAAAAGAGAAAAGAAAAAAAGATCATTTCTCCAATTTAGCGTGGATTTAATTTAATTTGACTACCTTATTTCCTTATATACAGATTCGGAATTATCCTTGATATTATTCCGATGCCGATGCTTATGCTGATTCATGGTTACAATTATTATTATTATCCCCCTCAACCACAAGAGAAGGTGAGGGTACTAGATTAATCTAAAGGTGCTACTAGAAGACATACGTAGTTTTATTTATTTATTTATTGTTTTTTTTTTTTTATTATTTATTGTTGCTAGTTGTCAAGTTGGTCTAGAGAGAGGATTCACCTGGCAATAGAATTCACGGTCATGTTTGTTCTAGAATTTAAGCTATTATATTAATACAATTGCTATAAGTATTAACTAATACTAATACTATGTTTATATCTATATTATATTTGTTGATTTATTTATACCCATCTCCCACTCTATAATGTCTAACTAATACTATGCTTATATCTATATTATATTTGTTGATTTTGTACTATATTTATTTGTTTTTATAGTATTATAATATCTTATTACAATTATACATATTTTTTCCTTTCAAAATATTCACGGATGTTAAAGTTTAGACCTGATAATTTCTTTTGAAGCATATTGGACATTATGCATGAGAAATGTGAGTTTTTCACACTTGTCCTTATATCTATAGTGAATTAACTGAAAACGTGAACCTGTTACTTTATTAAACAATTACTAAAGGTACTTCATACTTAAATCTACTCTTACTTCTATTTTTTTTTCTGTCCCATATGTGTACATCATATTAATATATATCCAATCCTAATTCCTAGGTGAATTAACAGTATATAAATTAAAAGTTATCATGCTATTTCAGTCTAGTATAGTAAGTAAACAACCACTTAATCAATCGATTTGAAATACTAGTGATCATGTTTAATGAGATAAAATCAGGGAGTGAGAAAGAACGTTTTACATTTATACATAAGCAAATGAAAACATAAGTTTAGGGAAGATAAATCTAAAGAAAATCTAGAAAAAAGAAGAGTGGTAGAAAGAATGAATAGTCTTCTGCTCTTTGAGAAAGTTAAATTCTTACTCTATATATTACAACAATATTGACAAAAAAGGAGCATCTTCAACACCAAGTACAATGCAATATGTGTTAAACAAAGAAGAATATCGCAGCTCTCTCGATCGATGTTTAAGTAGTTTAAACTCAGTAATAGTGCGTGTCAAAATTCATCTGATTCAAGTACGAGCCCACAAGGGTTCCGATAAGCATTGTTTCTCGTTTCGAGTTTGAGCCGCTGCTGCTCCTAAAGGAGGTGCATGAACGGTGATTGGAAGAACCCACTCACATTTGTCCCTTCCCTCTATCAGAAGAGGATGCTCAAACCTTGAAATTAAACGAAGAAACATAGAACTTGAAATTAATATTAGAAAGATTATTAACTATGGCAAGTGGCAACTCGCATAGCAAGATTTATACCTTGTCCAGTCCATATTTTTTGGAGTTGTAAGAAACTCAAACCGAAGAGCCCATTGAACAGAGACATAACGGGTAGAAAAAGTCATGGGACCGTCCACTGGAATAGAAAAAAGAAAGCTTGTTTGGACTAGATCTGCCACAACCTCATGATGATCGCTATGAACCTGCACAACCAACAGTAATAAAAGATCAGCTGCTATTGGCTTGCCTTACTCGGGAAATCATAATTCTTATTTTCACAAGAATAGTAACATGTTGCTAGCAAGTTTGTACAAATGCGACCTAGGACCACCCGACATGCCATAAAAAAAGCACTTAAAAGTTAAGATGTTGAATCATAGACTTCGTCTAATTACAGGAAAAAAAAGGCTTACTAATTTGGTTATAAGCAAATTTATTTGATGCAAACAAAGGTCAGAATATATGAATTATACTACAAGCAAGTTTGTTTGACAATATTTGCAGAGGAGTGTCATTTTAGGTTCTCAATTATGTTAAAAGGAGATGAAGATCAATACATAATGACATGTAAAACAGATTTAAAGCTTAAAGGGTTGAGCATACAAGCCGAATATGCAACTTTTATCTTCTCATGAACAGCCATAAAAATCAGCTGCAAACCTTGGTAATAGTAGGAGAATGCCTCCGAGAAGGATGTACAGAGCGCCGACTTATAGTCTCCGTCATCTCCAGAGTTATCGACAGCTAAAAAGGCACAACTATCCCAGTCAAGTTCGTAATTGTAGGAAAACTAACTTATGCCAATGGATGCTCACAAATAAAATATTCTGGAATAAACCAATACCTCAAGGCATCTCCTAGCTCTTTCTTCATGAAAGAAAGTAAGGGTTCCACCTATCTGTATATAAGGCAAAAAAAAATATAAGATGTTATTTCGTACTGTACAATTCTTTTCTTTGTGAGATCATTTTCCTGCGAGAGGTAATGAGAAGAACAGTCATATATAAGGAATGTGTGAAAGACAACTGCCACCAAGTGATCATGCTTTACCATATCACTGAAATAATAATTTGAATCAGAGTTCTTAGGTGAAAATCTCAGCAAAACTTGGTCGTCCAGTCTTATATTGTATGATCTCCCTCTGACAAACGCTTCTGCTGCAGAAAACGTGGTAGACAATTAGTCCTGAAAATGTCTAGTAAGTCCAATGCCAGAATATAAAGCCAAGAGCATAATTACATGCTCCCAATTCAACGGAGCCTGAGGCAGATGGCACTGCTGAGTCGTCATCTGCAGAAAGCGCTTTCAGATGTTTTGGTGGTTGACTTGGTGAGGCAATAACCGGAGACCTGTCTGGGGACAGTGGACAAAAAAATAATGGTCAGAAACCCTATTGCATCATCACTTCAATTTTGCGGCAACATAGAGGGCCATTAACTCTAGGTAATATGCTTTACGCAGCAGAAGTTCAAAATATCGGATATATGGAGTCAAACAGCAACTGTGGTACTAGTCTTTCAGATCTTCTGTTTTTGTTACAGTAAGCTTTAATAGTTTAAAAATAGTTTACCACCGGTGGAATCATGTAAGACTTCAGCCACAGACAACCGAGGAAGTGCCGTGCCCGGGGATATGCTAGCACGTCCTTCAACATAGAGAGAACCTCTATTTGAAGATCTCAAAGACTGCAATGATAATGAACTCCCAAAAGTTCTATTTATATCTTCCTTCACAGTATTGAAAGAAGAAACAGATGAGACCTCATCCCGTGAACTTTCATACCCTTCCTCGACTCCATCGAGAGCCTCATTCATTTTAGCCTACAAGGGAAAATCAATACAATTC
Organism: Penstemon barbatus; assembly: GCA_003313485.2. Lineage (NCBI taxonomy): Eukaryota > Viridiplantae > Streptophyta > Magnoliopsida > Lamiales > Plantaginaceae > Penstemon > Penstemon barbatus. Next base: position 17,942,348 of record CM064878.1, on the reverse strand, counting down.
CAACAACAGCTTTAACGTCATGTTTACCATGTCCCCCATTTTCCAGGAAATACAGGAGAGAATACAAGATATACACAAAATAATTAAATCATGGTAGTGGTACAGAAGTAGAAGCACGGGAAGTATTCTACCCACTCAGAATCAGCACTCATTTCTTTCCAATGTACATCCAAGAGGACAGTCGTCACAGGAACAATACCTGATAACATATTTTATGCAAAGTCAATATCCATGGGCCTTACAAAGGAATTCGCAGAAAACTAGTCTTTAATTGGACCCACAAAAATTACCAAACAGGAGCATGATCATTTACCAGAGAAACCTATCACATGGAATGTGAAGACAACATACCATATAATTATTTGGGTATACCAAACCAAGCTTGGGGAGGATTTACGAGTTATAATTTAACAGTGAGAATCTGGATAGTTAAATTAAGCAACTAATATACATGTGCAGAAATCAGATATCATCTCAGGCAGATTTTCTGAACCAAAAACTTATCAAGACGAGATAAAAAGAAGAAAGAACACAAGGATGTGCCAAACAAACAAGAGCTAGCAGAATCACATACAAACATATGAAGACAGGCCAGAAAACTTTTACCATCAGGACGACCTTCTTCACTGAGAAGGCCATTGTTATTCTGAGTAACCCATATCTGCAAGGGTATTCTTGCTTCCTGTGGAGTATGAAGGTCATTAAAATTTGATCTAAGTAGATACGAATCGGATGATACACATGAACCGACTGATAATAATTTGAAGGAAGCAACACTGATTCGTTTATCTAGAAAAGAGTACTGAGGTCTGTCCAACAAAACCAACATATATACTTCACTAAAAGATCTGGTGAAGAAAAATAGAACTGCAATTTATATCAGGATAGAGAACCATAAACACCCCTGCCAATGAGAAAGAGAGAATTACCAAAACCCAAGAGAAACTTGGGGAGGGGGGGGGGGGGTAAGGGTTTGATGAATAATCCGAATCACAAAAGCTTGGTTCTCTTAATTCCTAGTTTTTTTTTTCTACTTCTGCAATTTTTTCAATTTGAGCCAACATGGAAGGACATCTACAAATTTGCTAAATTTAGCATCAATAATAATGTATCCATGAAAGAAATAGGCAGCAAATGCATGGCAGAAAGTGATATACAGTATGACTAGTTATGTCTCTCCCTCCTGCCATTATTGTAGAATGTCAACATTAACAAGCAACAAAAATACTAACATTAACAGACACCATAATGTGGTAACTTTAATGCAATAGCAAGAAAACATGAATGTGGTGGTTCATAGAGAAGCATAGGACAATGGAAAACTAACCAGTTCAGTAAATTCTTGTATTGATTCTCCATGAGAGGGTCCATTTTCCAAAATCAAGTATTGTCCAGACAATGTAGTCCTAACATAGTACAGATAACGGATTGTTGCGCCTCTGTATGATGGAGGTATAATGCTTGGTAGAAGTGTGCGTACCACATCTACAAGTTTATATAACTAAGAATGATCAGAAGGTCTAAAAATTTGCAAATAATTAATGTAGGGCAGCATTTCCATAACATTTACTCGGGCTTACAAGTTTTTGTTGACCAACTGGAAAGGACTTGATTTGAAACTAAAGTCGGAGTCGAGCAGTCCATGAATTCATACTCGCCTGAGGAAAATAAATAACATGAGCCATCGTAAATACAGATGATAATAGGCTCATGCAATTGTTAAATAACTATAAACTAGAAAATGTAGTATGAACAATTGTTAGCAAACAACTCAAAGTCCACAACCTGCAGATGTATCCAGCAGATATGCCCGAGATAAATGTGAACCAGGGGTATTTTTAATTGCAACTGGAAGTTCTAAACGTAAATAAAGTTGAATATTATATATATATATATATATATATATATATATATATATATATATATATATATATATATATATATATATATGTGTGTGTGTGTGTGTGTGTGTGTGCGTGCGCGCGTATACTATATACTATATATGAATATACATATAGATATACATATGTGTGTGATAAACTAGATAGAAACATACATCATGGTAATAAATATGTTGTCTATATTTATTTATTTATTCAGCCTCTGAAGTTCGAAAGAATGGGCAGTATTCTTCTCTCATATCTCTTACTTTAGGGCTTTCAAAAGAGAGTGTTTATTAGGATCATTTTGTTTTCTTTGCATGATTTCACAATTCCAGGTGCACCAAGTTATATACACGACCTGATCTAACCAACAACTGTTGATAGTCCTCCCATTAGGAAAGTGCAGAGCTCATAGACATTATGGAAGCATAAAACTAAAACTTTTGACAGTGGATTCAGAGAAAAATCTGCTTTATTGCATTGAATTAGAGTCCAAAATTGAAAAACATATCTGCAAATTTCACTGGCTTTTCAAGAATTCAAATTCCTCGTCTCCAATTTTATCGGGAAAAGATAACTCAATAGTATTTAATCAGACTGGCTAGAAGCATAACAAATTTCAACTTCACAATTCCAATATGATGCTGCAAATTGTAATTTGAACTCTTCGTTAATACGAAACTTAACCGAACTCTCCAAAATTTGAACCTCAGAGAAGTATTTATCATTTTCTCTACATTTCCCATGCATTTAACCTTATTATGACCACTGCATTTTCTTCATGTGACACAAGGAAAATCCCACACTGAAACTGTGAATCTAATTTAGTACATTCAAAAGATATACTCACTCTATCCACATTTGAATGTCCAATTGGCTCAATACGCCCTCACACTTTATACTATACTTACGAGCTTGTTATAATTAATTAATTTTAGTTAACTAAGTTATAAGGCATTGCACTGGCAAAATCGTGGAGTTTACCGAGATTAATATATTGAAATAGAATGAGAGAAAGGAAAATACCTCGGCGCTGCTTAAAACCAGGAGTAGGCTTAGGAGTATTGAACCACTGAGCATCTAACTTCTCGATGCCTTTGATTTCGAAGCTGAGACTTTCGATCAAAAGCGACCATAAATTAGTAGGATTTTTTACCTCAATGGTGATGGTGATCAGATCACCGGGTCTGTACACTTCCCTGTCGGCTTCCAACTTCACCTGCGGCGGCGGAGGGGGAGGATCGAGTTTAGCGCCAGCGTCGACGGCGTTGGCGGAGGATGCGAGGCCGAAGAATGAGAATTTCCGGGAGGGTTTATTTGTTGGTGGTGGCATTTTAGTTTTCTGTTATTAGAGAATACAGAGTGATGAGATCTTGTTAAGCTGCCAAAAGGTTTTCACTTTTCAAGATTTAAAAAAAAAAAAAAAAAAATTTGTTAAAATTCCATCACCCATCTCTACTCTTATCCAGACCGGGTTTGGCCGAACCCAAACTAATTACATGGCAAGTGTAATACACTTGCTTTGAGATTGGATGTAACTTCCAGGAAAGTGACCAATCACAAAGCAAGTGCAATACACTTGCTTGGTGGTTAGATGGGTTTGGCCAAGCCAGGCTTGGGCAAGAATTTTCTCTCTCCTCTAATTTTGCTCATTTTACATATTGTATTTAATATGTCTCATCTTATATTCTAATTTCTAATTTATGTCTTTTTAGTAATTTTGCTAGTTTCTGACATGACAGATAATTTTAAATAAAAAGTGGAAAATAATATATTTAATATGTTTATCTGTATCTAAATAAAACTAGGGAAATCAAAATTACAAGTGTGAAATAGAACAGTTACGCTTAATACCATTTTCAATAAAATAAATCTATGCATTCCACCAACTAACAATGGATGAAATTGAGCTTTCCACTAGTTCTTTGGTGCTAAATTTGGTACCATCTTACAACCACAATTCCAACTTTACCCAATGTAGGTAGTATTTCCAATTTTGCTAAGGCTGAGAGATCGCTAATAATAATAATATGCAACCTAACGACAAAATCTATAAAATAAAACATAACCAACAGCTGATTGGTCTAGTGGAAGTGATTAGTCACTACAAAGTAGCAGACTCAAGTTCGAATTCCAATTAGGAGAGGTTCACACACGCCTCGAAAGAAATTAAACCCTTGAGAAATATAAAAACAAAAAAACATATAAATACTTTTACAGAATCCCACCTTCACGCACTAAACATGATCGAAGCGACTATATGGGCCTGTTTGGATCTATTTTCGCTGAGTTTCGCCCATGATTTGAGCCCAGCTAAATAAGTCAAATACCACTTGTTTTACGTTTGGCTCAAAATTCGGATGAAACAAGTGTTTATGGGCAGCATGAAACAACCCCAAAATGTTTGATAGTCTGACCAAGTCAGAGTAAGACTGCAACTCAGAAGTTGTCTGATATTTATATATACATATTATATATTATATATATCTATCATCTCAATCATTACACCTTTTTATATTATATCATAATTCTATAAAGTCTTTGATTTGACATATGTCATAAAAATTTCACCCTCAAACACCAACATCCAAAACCATTTCAAACCATATCTCAAATTTTCAAAACTCACTATCTATTATTTTACTAATATTTTATCATCTCAATATTCCAACCAAAATCAATTCAAATCATGTTTCGAATATTTCGTCAAAACCACCCAAACATTTTTGAAACATTGAAACAGGACGAAACAGAGCCAAAACCGATCCAAACGGGCCTCTATTCCTTTGGTTAAATTAATTAAACATCTCATAAACTTACCGGATTCCGATTTTATGCATACAGCATGGCGTTTTCAAAAGTCGCCTTCTATGTTACCATTTTTATGCAGGCGTAACGGGCTGGACGATTATATATTGGGCCATAAACTTTGGCCCATGTAGTGAGTCCTTTTAAACTCTTCCTTGAAATTACTGGGGCTTTAAATGGGCCTAATAGATACTCTCGGAGATGTAATAGCGAGAGATTTTAATTCATGAAATAGAAAAATAAGGATTTTCATTTTTAGTCGACCGTGAATATATTATTAAACTATAATTTTTTTTAGCAACAAATTAAACACTGTTCGACTAACAAGTATAAATAATATTAACTCAACAAGATTAGTGCTAAACAAAAAAAAAATACAAATTGAATATTCTACTAGTTGTTAGTTTAGTAACTGAACTTGTATACTTTAACTTAATTATAACGTTGAATCTAGGGCTGTCAATGGGTTGGACTCGGACCGGATCAGGGCAGATCCGGATCCGAGTCCGATTTCCATTTTTACTATCCGGATTCGGATCCGAATCCGCTCGGATCTGGAATATTAGCAACCGGATCCGAATTCGACGGATATCTCGGATCCGGATAAATTATCCGGATCCATTTAGCAAGCTAATTTTTTTTTTTTCCCCGTTTTCCTCCAAATCACTTGCAGATTCCACCATCATGAATTAAAAATGTAATATTTTACTTACTTCATCGAAACTATTGCCAAAAATTGTAGAAGATGGAATATGATGAACAAATATAAACGATAAAAATTAGAACAAAAGAATAAACAAAAAATATAAGTAAAAAATATATAAACTGGAACAAAGAAGAAGAAAACTCAATATTGAGAAATGGAAGAGAAGATAAAAATTGAAGGATGAATGGTTATGGTTTGATTTTTCTTATTAAATAGTATAAATTAATATGTTGTAGACCCAATTAGTTATCTGGTCAGTCTACCAACATCTCTCATGCATTTCTTTTTAAAATTATTTTTAATATAGTAAAAGATTTTAGTGGAACATAGATAGTTTTATTTTTATTTTTATTTAAATACATAATATATAAACAACATATAGTAATATATATCGGATACGGATATGTAACGGATCGGATCAGCCTATATCCATATTCGCTCCATATAATTCGGATTACGGATCTTCTTAATCGGATCAGGTCCATCGGATCACTAATCGGACAATTATCCTAATAAATTGGACCGGATTCGGATCGGATCCGGATTGAAATCCGCCCCATTGACAGCCCTAGTTGAATCGTAAATGAGAGTTTTAAGAATATTAAGAAGCATAGTTGAGATTTAGTCCATCATCCCTAATCAATAATTTAGCAAGTGTATGTGATTTTTATACTTGTTATATATGATTGGTAACCGTTTTTGATATATTAATCAAATCATACTTTTATCTTGTTAATAATTTTGGATTCGACTCCCAGTAATGTGTGTATTAATTTCTCTAGTTTAATGCTAGTCTTGGTAGCTTGTTTATCTTTATATTTTAATAATGACTGAATTAATCAATGATACAACGACTGATGTAATAATTTAATACCGTTTCTAAAAATAAATAAGTTTCTGCATTGTGCCAAAAATCATAATTCATAATCAATTATTGATGTGCGATTAAGAGATGTAATTAAGTAGTCTCAATAATAGTTCTTGCTAATAGCAACCTCCCTACTTTAGGATGTAGAGACAAATTAATTAGATAGGAAAACTAAAAAATAATTTACAACAGGAAGATTAATTAGTTATTATATTAGAAAGAGAGGTATGTTCATAATTTATAAGAAAGCATTGGTACGTTATTCCATCAAGAAATAGCATCATAAGTCAACCAGAATCTTTACGGTTAGGTGAGAGAGAGACCTTTTAGTATTATTCAATGATTTTTTTTATGATATTATGCATTAATATTTTTTTATCACTTGTCGTCAATTTTAAACTACGTACATCTCGTCTCTACAATTATTATTGCTATTATATTTATTTAAAAAAAGAAAGAAAAAGAATATTGTACTTTTTGGTGTGCTTTGAAGCATAGTGTTATGTATAATATTGAATGCATCACATTCATTGGTAAATAATTGGTTACAACACCGACAAAATCCATATCATGCATGGAAAATGTACCTCATATACATATGTAGGCACTTTAATAAATAATATTTAAATAAATCATATATAAAGTTAAATTTCTCTACATTTCATTTAAATTGGAAGTACAAGTACAACAAGTGCACCAACTGATTTTTCATCCTCATCACTTTGTATTGTAAGACTCGAATTTTCACCGCTCTTGAAATTGTAAAACAAAATACTACATTAATGATCTCATCCCTATGATGAAAAATGGATATTATACAGTATCCCAAATTTAATAAACTATACTATGACACAAATACTAACTGTATTTTACACAGCATATATAATGTTGAGCTACTTAATTATTTAAATGGAGTTGTTATTATTATTAATTTTGTAGAAGAAGATGAAATGAGTTTTGGTGGTACAATACAAACAAGAAAATAAATTTTATTTTCGGCAAAATTGCAAAAATCATTCCCGATTAATCACTAATTTTGAATTTTCCTCTCAAACTATGCAACTAATTGATGAATTTCGTCCCGTAATTTAATATTTTTTTGGAATATCGTCCCACCGTTAATTATAAGACGGAAATTGCGCATTTGCCGTTGAATTATCACATGGCTGCAGAGTTCGTCCCAAACTAATTACAAGATTGAACCGCCATTTCCATTAAATTAATAATTTAATATTGGGACTAAATTCATACAAAATGGTAAATTATGGGACGAAATTCAGCGAGTTGATATAGTTTGGGACGAAAAATCAAAATTAGTAATTAATTTGGGACGATATTTCAAACAAATATTAAATTGCGGGACGAAATTCGGTGAGGTAATATAGTTTGGGATGAAAATCCAAAATCACTAATTAATTTGGGACGTTTTATGCAATTTTACCTTTATTCTCAGTCTCTATTGGTGCTTTGAAAAATCTTCCATATTTTCGAATCCAAAATACTCATGACCAAACTTTTTTGATAGCCGTACACGTCCAATATATTTTTGCATTAATAATTTAAGTAATATGGGATGAAATGAATCATGACTGATTTTCAAGTTTCATGCACGAACAAAGAAAAACTATACATGCATTACCTATCCTACAATGATCTTCTGTCGGTAAACATTTAAATTAATATCCTCGGTGTATATATATTGTAAATATACTTTTATTCTTAAATAAATAAGTGCCATCCTAAAGTCAATTATACTGTGAAGATGGAATAAGAATTAAATTAAAGAATGTGCAATTAATTAGTCTAGATTTGTGTTTTCTTTAACATTGTTGTATAATGACAAATAATGGATTAGACAATAATCATTTTTTAATAGCAAATTAGCAGCCCCCTGTCGACTCAGATTATGTCATAAAAATGTGACACTAAAATGATAATGCATGTTTAATATCACATAAATGGAAATTTCAACCAACCACATCAAGCAAATTTAAGCTATAAGTTTATAAGAATTTAAATTAAGTACAGTTATTATTCGATTATATAACAAAAAAATTGGAAAAACTAACACTTTATTTGATAATTATGATAGATGGAGACTTGTACGTACATATGTGCCTGAACAGGACGGATTTAGCCTATTCTGGGGGCCTTGGCCCCCCCAAGATTTAAAAAAAATATATATTTATGCTTTATATGTATATATGTGTATATATACAAACAATATCTTAATTAGTTATAAAATGAATTTGGCTCGTTATAGTGGATGTTTATTGCCCAAATTACAAATAATGTAATAATGCATTGCTACTAGATAGCTAGTTTATTTGCTATACAATAGATGGTGAGTTATTAATTATATAAACTTGAAATTATAAGAAAATCCACCATGATTGATGCATTTTATCAAACAAAGAATGTTAAGAATCTGGAACCTTAAATCCTAATGTATAAAATTGTGTGTTGAAGGTTAGTCCATCATTATGGTTTATCCCATAGCATAAATTTTGTAAGGTATATATGTTTGAAGTTATAATATTTTTCAGCTTATACAATAAATTTCGTGTTTTTATCTTCAGTTCTTTTATTTTTCTTTCTTACATCATGTATAAAAAGAAATATAATTCCAGTAACTCTTTATTTCCTCATATTAATTAGTGATCAACTTTTTTCTAGCTTGTTTTTACTTTTGAATGGCTTACATTAGGTACATTATCTTTAACTAATATTGAATGGGCGTCTTATTAATTAATTAGATATTGTTTATTTACTTTTTGGTATTTTTTTAGACAGTGAATATATCATTATATTAATCACTATATCAAGAAATCAATTAAAATCTATTTTATTGGTATCAATGTATAATATAATCTAATTACGAAAATTAATGTTAAATTAGAGAAATATTAACACTAGTAAGAGTTGAAGTCATGACCTCTTGGTCATGAAATCTCAACTTTAGTCAACATGCTACTGCCTCGGCCTTCAAGTACTTAACCAAGGTTAAAACAAAATAAAATTGCCAAAAGAAAAATGCCCACTTATGAAAACTATCATCACTGTCCAAAAATGAAACTATATATCATGTAAACCTTTAAAAGGATTAAGAGATGTTTAACTTAAGGTTTATTGGGGAAATTCTTACCCAGACCGGGTTTGGCCGAACCCAAACTAATTACATGGCAAGTGTAATACACTTGCTTTGGCATTAGATGTAACGTTCAAGAAAGTGACCAATCACAAAACAAGTGCAATACACTTGCTTGGTGGTTGGATGGGTTTGGCCAAGCCAGGCTTGGACAAGAATTTTCCGGGTTTATTGTTGTAGGCTTGTATATCTAAGCCAAAAGTCATCAATCTTTACTCCTATGTTTTACCTAAATAAATTGAGAAATATTGTTACATCTATTTAAATCCTTCAGTAATGACTCACACACACACATAATGACAGAGACTTTTTATTTTAATTTATTATATATGTTAATTACTTTAATTTTTATTGACTTTCCAAAACTCAAATTTTACAAGTAAGTTATATATAAATTAAATCCATATAAATAACTCATGAAATTTTGGACCAACGTGATGAATGGTACATATTTAATAATTGAATTCCATTACTAATATCTAATCATATTTAAAAAAAAAAAAAAAAGTCAAAAGCTAGCTAAGATCATGAAAGACAACATTATTTCCCAACATTATTATGCTGCTACCTAATTCGAACACTTGTAGAAGTTGCATAATTGCGATAGTATTGATAATTATGAATCATGTGATATTAATGTATATATCGTGGTCCAATTCTCAATAATCCTATACCTAATCTCACTCTCACATGGGATTTTTGCACCTTTAACTCGTACTTCCAAAAAACCTCACATGTTGTCCAGATAGGATATTACAATTTCCAGTAAATTTCAACTGCATATGGTTTACATATAAGACAGATATATATATTGACATTTGTTTGTTGGTGATCAGAATCATTCATTGGTATCTAAATTATTCGTAAGATAAATAAAACATACATTTGTTTTGTGATTGAATAACACTTCAATAATCGATCATGAGTCACGTATAAAAATATTTAACTGGAGGTTAAGCGGTTGCGATCAAACTGAATCTAGACTGAATATTTACATAATATAATTCAAACATATACTAGTAAATTACTTTAGAACATGACTCGGGAACAGCTTGGCTTGTCCTACAATATTAGTTCTCATACATTAACCAACATTAAAAAAAGAAAAATAAAAAAACCACCACAATTGAACAATACATGAACATGTTGAAGTAATTGAACTTGTCTATAGATATTGCATCTAGGATTAATTATTCAACTCTTGGTGATGATGAACTTAGCTCGAACGACGAAGATGAAGAAGATAATGTGGCCTTCTTCTTGGGAGATACACAATTGATTCTGAAACCGGCGAAGTTCTCTTACAAGAAGCGTACATGCTTATAAATCCAAATCTGTCACTTAAAGTTCGTGCAATTTTGGAGCTACCATAAGTTGTACCATGATCATCTTTAGAACATTCAACTAATGCTGCGAAAAATGGGTCCCTTTGGAACTTATTGCTAGTGTGATGATATTTCTTGGGAGAGATCTCATCTTGATTTTGCAATTTCTTGGTGGAGGAGTTGGAGGTTCCGGCGGGTGGCAATGGGAGGAGCTCATCGGAATATACCTTCTTCTTGGAACCTTGTTGTTTAGGGATTCCGGGGATTTGTTCCCAAGAGAATGGAATTCCTTCGGATTTGAGAGGAGTACTTGGACTAAATAAAGGGCATTTTTCGGAAAATGGTGAGGATCCGAACAAAGAATCCCAAGAATGTGACCGTGATGAAGAGGAGAACGACGGTGTACGATGAGTGATCGACCCGAATATTGGTGTAGAGTGAGGGATTTCTTCTTCCTTTGGGAGATTTTGAAGATGGCCATTGATGTATGTTGGAGAACTAGAAGCCATTAATGCAATTCTTTGAAGAGGAAAACTGTTTATAGTGTATTTTATTTTGTGTTGTAAATGTAACTTCTTTGTTTTGTGTTTTTGTGGCCAATATATATTGTAAGATTATTGATATTTTTGGTGAGTGGTAGTGAATGGATACTAGAGTATAATAAACTTATAAAATCATCCCCAAATCACAATATTAATGAAAAGGATGGGAAATGAAAGGGGACAAAAATGAAAAATAAAAATTTGAAATGTAGGAGTAGGGTTTGATGTGGATATTTCATTATTGCTCATGCATTATGAAGGGGTAAAGTAGCTATAATAGATAATGGAGAGTGGTTGGGGTGCATTACAAGGACGTGACCCGGTGTGGTTCTAACCACTTGATTCAGGGTCAATTTTGTTCTTATATATTAGAAAAGGGAAAATCGCACTTCACCCCCCAACCTTTTTATGTTTTTGCAGTCTCCCCCCTAACTTTTAAAGTTTCGCACTTTCCCACCTCACCTATTTAAAAAGTCTCAGGCAACCACCTCATTGAGCAAGGCACCCCCCAACCTTTTTAAGTTTTTGCAGTCTCCCCCCTAACCTTTAAAGTTTCGCACTTTCCCACCTCACCTATTTAAAAAGTCTCAGACAACCACCTCATTGAGCAAGGAAATGGAATCTGACGGAATATTACGTTTGCTTGAAGTGATGTGGCTTTAGTCAAGGGTAGAATAGTCCTTTAAGGCACAAAAGTGCGAAACTTTAAAGGTTAGGGGGGAGACTGCGAAAACTTGAAAAGGTTGGGGGGTAAAGTGCGATTTTTCCTATTTATAATAATTTCTAGATCAAAATTTCATTTCGAGTATATATGTTCCGGTCAACAAAATATTGAAATTTTTTGAAGAAATAACTTACTAAATGAATATTTCACAATTTTTCTTAATATTTCCGAAGAATTTCTTCAAAAAATTTCAATATTTTGTTGACCGAAACATATATACTCGAAATGAAATTTTGATCTAGAAATTATTATAAATAGGGAAAATCGCACTTTACCCCCCAACATTTTCAAGTTTTCGCAGTCTCCCCCCTAACCTTTAAAGTTTCGCACTTTTGTGCCTTAAAGGACTATTCTACCCTTGACTAAAGCCACGTCACTTCAAGCAAACGGAATATTCCGCTAGATTCCATTTCCTTGCTCAATGAGGTGGTTGTCTGAGACTTTCTAAATAGGTGAGGTGGGAAAATGCGAAACTTTAAAGGTTAGGGGGGAGACTGCAAAAACTTAAAAAGGTTGGGGGGTGCCTTGCTCAATGAGGTGGTTGCCTGAGACTTTTTAAATAGGTGAGGTGGGAAAGTACGAAACTTTAAAGGTTAGGGGGGAGACTGCAAAAACATAAAAAGGTGGGGGGGTGAAGTGCGATTTTCCCATTAGAAAATTTGAGGACAATTTAATTGATTAGATACCAAGGTCTCATTCATTATTTGTTTTGGGGAATTATAAAATTACCCAAAAAAAAAAAAAAAAGGAAAAAGGAAACTTCCCACCTAAAAGATAATTTTAGTGAACAATATAGGTGAAAACTCGTACATATGAATCAAACAAATATTTTGTTGAAGATTGGTTTTGTTTTGTCTAATTATTAACTTAAAATTGCGACATGCATGATTTAATTTTTATATATATTGATATAAACATGCAATAGTTTTGTTTTTTATTAAATTTAATCGATATAAATAGTAGTCTAACTTGAATAGCTGATATTTGTACATAATTTCTGATTACCTTATTTACGAAAATTGTGTGCCTACCTCGATGGATTCAATCCACTGGAGTGCTAGATGAAGCAGAACTTGTAATTGGTTGAATATCAAACTATACAGTATCTCTCTCTTTATGAGAGTCCCTCTCTCTTTATGAGACCGTATCTATCTCTTCATGAGATTTTGGCTTTTTTCTTAAATTGTTAATCCATTGTTCTAATTCATCACGATTTTATTAGATTGAAGGAGGTGTTATAGTATTTGCTAGGGTTTATGGAAGACGTACTTAGTCGACTGCGAACTAGTTTGAAACTGACTGACGAAGAGGAATTGGAGAGTAAACCGCCGGAGGAAGCATGGAACAATATAGCTTTGGATTCGGATCTGCAATTGGTAGGAAGAATCCTAGCCCAAAAGGAGATTAATCTCGAAGCCTTAGAACGGACCATGTCGAAGGTTTGGAGTCCTGTTCATGGCGTCACGGTGGAAAAGATAGGCGAGGGGCGATTTATATTCTCTTTCAAGCATAAGATTGATTGGACAAAGGCTTGGGAGGAAGGGCCTTGGTGTTTCGATAAAAACCTAATAATTCTGAATAAGATCGGGGATGACGAAAACCCTAGGAATATTAACCTAGACTGGTGCGATTTCTACGTCCATGTTCTTGGACTACCACTACGTAAAAGGAATAAGATTTTGGCAGCCCATATTGGCGATACTCTGGGTAAGTCGAGATTGGGGACTACCAAGGACAGTTACTTGGTCTTCGGGGATATTATGAGAATTAGGGTTGGTTTGAATGTAACCAGACCACTCCGAAGGATTATGAAACTAAGAACGGACAAGGATGAAGTTTTGGAGATTGGATTTATGTTCGAACGTTTGCCCAATTTTTGCTATTATTGTGGTCATATGGACCATACCTCCGGGGGGTGTAAACTACAATATCGGCTTACACAGGAGGAAAAAGAAGGAGATACTCCTTATGGGGCTTGGATGCGGGCTACAACACCATCGTCAAAATTAATTCAGAAGCTAGTTAAGGAGTTATGTGATGCAGACGGTGCTAACACCGTGGATGGTGGTTCTGCCCCGCCTTCGGCGGGTGGTGGTACACCATCATCGACTAACTATGGCAATTTGAACTTTAGTTGGACTAATGAAACCCTATCCTCTAGGGACGAAGGGAGTAGTGGCAGCGGATCTCATAATTTGAGCATGGTTCCTTTTGAACAAGTCAACGGCATCAATTCTATTAGAAGCACAGACTTGACTGGTAATTTACGTATGCAGCAAAATTTGGGTCGGGTGGATTCTGGTGTTCACATGGACTCACACCCACGTATTAGGTTGGAACCTTTGATGGAATTTCCTACTAAATATGGGTCGGTTGTTAATGGGGGGCTCTTTAATAACCCTACTTATCCTCCAGGGACTGAACTAAATCAGTCTCATCTAACTTTGGCAACAAATGCTGATTTTATGCTCTTTGGATCCCAAGGTCAAACGAAGGGAAGAGCTTTAAGAGGGAGAGGACGTGGCAATGGGAGGAAGACGGGTCAGGGGACGTCACGTTCTAGTATAAAGTCTGGGCCGAGGGAGAAAAGGAAAAGAAAGGAAGATGGAAACAGTCCAAGAACAATTATAAGTAAGGGTAGAAAGAAATTGGTGATAACCTCAGATATGGAGATATCTGATGACGAAAGAAAGCATAAACAACTGAGGATTCGATCTTTGGAGGACACTAACTCATCTATTTTAACGGCGGAGGCTGCGGGACAGCCCCGCCGATCACAATGAGTTGCCTAGTTTGGAACTGCCGAGGGCTGGGGGGGCCCTCGGAAAGTTCGAGAGCTTGAAGACCTTATTCGAGCTAATACCCCCCAACTCATCTTTCTGTCCGAGACGAAATTATCGGGTAGGAAGTTTGAGGTTCTGAAGAGAAAGTTGGGTTTACATGGAGTTGCGGTGGACGCACGGGGTTTATCAGGTGGCTTGGCTATGTTATGGCCTATCGACAATCAGGTACTGTTACAAAGTTTTTCTGTTAATCATATTGACGTGCATGTTAATGATGCTAATGCTCTCTCTAAATGGAGATTTACGGGTTTTTATGGAGAACCAAAAGATACAGAGAGGTTTCGATCTTGGCATTTACTTTGGTACCTTTCTACTCGTTCTTCTTTGCCATGGTTGTGCGCAGGAGATTTTAATGCTATGTTATTCAATTTTGAAAAGAGTGGGGGAAATCCGGATCCGATTAGTGAACTTGAAGCTTTTCGTAACTGTTTATCTGATTCGGGTTTGGGCGATCTTGGCTATGTGGGTTATCCGTTTACATGGGCTAATAACAGGGATCCTCCTTATTTCATTGAGGAACGGATTGATAGGGCATGTGGAAACGATGAGTGGCGAAATTTATTCCCAAATTTCCATGTAACTCACTTGGATACACTGAAATCGGATCATCTCCCGATTCTGGTTGAGCTTCAAAGAAAAGAACGCTCCAACAAAAGTCGAAGAAGATATGGGTTCAAGTTTGAAGCTATGTGGCTAAAAACAGATGATTGTGCTAAGGTAGTTGAGGAGAGTTGGGGGCTGAATTCGGGCGAAGAAGTTGGGACATATCAATGGGATAATTTGGAGCAATGTAAAGTTGGACTTATGAGTTGGAGTAAGTATTCCTTTGGGGTGTTAAAAAACGGGTGACAAAGTTAAAGGAGCAGATTCTCATTCTAAAAAAGAGCCCTAGAACTACTTCTGCCAATGTTAAAATACGAGAGCTCTCTGCTGAACTGGATGATTTGTTGGATAAAGAAGAGATGATGTGGAGACAGCGTGCCAAAGCTCATTGGATGAGAGAAGGGGATAAAAATACAAAGTTTTTTCACGCTAAGGCTTCTTCACGACACCAGAAAAATACTATACATGGGCTCCGAAATTCTTTAGGACAATGGTGCGATAAGGATTCAGATTTAGAAGAAATTGTCTCCAATTATTTTCGCAACATTTTTACATCGTCTCGTCCTACGAATGAACAGCTAGCCGAAGTATTAGAAGCTGTACACCCTACGGTCAGCCCTGATATGAATATGGCTTTGTTAGCCAATTATACAGCATTGGAAGTCAAAAAAGCTCTAAATAGTATGCACCCTCTCAAGTCTCCTGGGCCGGATGGCTTTCCAGTTATATTTTATCAGAGGTTCTGGCATATTGTCGGGGGGGACGTGACTAGATGGATTCTCACTTTTCTTAATAAAGGGGAGTTCCCATCGACTTGTAATTTCACACATATAGTCCTTATCCCAAAGTGTTCAAACCCTGAAACTATGGCACAATTTAGACCAATCAGCTTGAGTAATGTGGTTTACAAAATAGCCTCAAAGTGCATTGTTAATCGTCTTAAGCCATTTATGGATAAGATTATTTCTGAATCTCAGTCGGCATTTGTACCTGCACGACTAATCTCTGACAACATTCTCATCGCATATGAAGTTACGCATTATATGAAAAGAAGTTCCGCAGAGCACATGGCGATTAAGCTTGATATGAGTAAGGCGTATGATCGAATAGAATGGTCGTATCTTCAGAAAATAATGATGCGGCTGGGGTTTGATATTCGAGTGGTAGAGTTAATTATGAAGTGTGTATCATCCGTAACTTACTCTTTTGTGCTAAATGGAGGTTCTTTTGGTTTTTTAAATCCGGAAAGAGGGCTCCGACAGGGAGATCCACTATCACCGTACCTTTTTCTATTCTGTGCGGAGGGTTTGAGTGCTCTAATGCGTAGAGAGGAGTCCAAGGATAAAATAGCAGGCCTTTCAGTATGCATGGGCGCCCCCCCGGTTTCGCATCTTATGTTCGCGGATGACACAATGATTTTCTGTAATGCGAACGGGCCATCTGCGCAATGTATTAAGTCGGTTTTACAAACGTACGAGTTGGCCTCAGGGCAGGTTGTTAATTTTCAGAAGTCAAGCATTGTGTTTAGTAAAACCACTTCTGAAGAGTCTATTTCAGTAGTTAGATCTTTTCTTCCTATGTCTGTGGCTGATAAACACGAAAAATATTTAGGCCTTCCAACAATTATTGGCAAATCAAAGAGGGAGGTTTTTGCTTCTATTAGAGATAAAATTTGCTACAAACTCCAAGGATGGAAGGAGAAATGGCTTTCGAAAGGAGGAAAGGAGATACTGATCAAGGCAGTTATTCAGGCTATTCCGTCTTATGCTATGAGTTGTTTCAAGCTCCCTGATTACTTCTACAAGGAGATTGAGAGTATGATGGCTCGTTTTTGGTGGGAAAGCACCAATAGCCGCGGGATTCGTTGGACGAAGTGGAGTGATTTATGTAAAAGTAAGCAGTATGGTGGACTTGGATTCAGAGATCTTAAGGCGTTTAACATGGCTTTTCTTGCAAAACAGTTATGGCGTTTGCTAGAAAAACCGAACAGCCTTTTGGGTAAGATTTTCAAAGCACGTTACTTCCCTCACTCCGATGTGCTTGGGGCTGTCTTGGGGACTAACCCATCCTATACGTGGAGAAGCATTCTCAGTGCGAAAAGTATTCTTGAAGCTGGTGTACGTTGGAGAATTGGAAATGGGAAATCCATTTCTATCTGGGGTGATAAATGGCTACCGCGAGAGTCTACTTTTAAACTTATTACCCATAGAGGTAATTTTCCAATTGACTCAACGGTTGACATGCTTATTGATCCTAATTTGGGTCAATGGAATGATGTGTTGCTTAAAGAAATGTTTATTGAGGAAGATGTAAAGTGTATCTTATCCATTCCATTGAGTAGTAGCCAAAACCCGGATAGATATGTTTGGCACTATAATAAAAATGGTTTGTTTTCGGTACGTAGCGCCTATCATCTTGGAACTAAATTGATTAATGCAGCGAGTTACACGGCTGAAAGTAGTTTGAGTGCTGGAGGTTCGGGTGAATGGAAATGGTTATGGGCTTTAAATCTTCCTAGTAAAATAAAGATTTTCTTGTGGCGTGCTTGCAAAAATATACTACCCACTCGAGATAACTTGATACTACACAAAGTTCAAGTTGATAAGAATTGTTGTTTCTGTCGTGATACTTCTGAAGATTTGGTTCATTGCTTGGCTTTGTGTCCTTTCTCACGTCAAACCTGGGCACTTAGCAATGTACCTTGGTCAGTTCATCAGTTTTTTGGGGAGAATGTGTTGGATTGGGTGCTGCAAATGAAGAATAAATCGGACACTCCGACCTTTGAAATTTGTATTTTGATTTGTTGGTCTCTGTGGAATTCCCGTAACAAGCTTATTTTCGAAGGAAAAGAGGCTTGTGCCTTATTCCCTGTTACCTTTGCACGTAACTATTGGTCTGACCTCCAACAAGCATTGACTTCAGTTCTTAAGCCGATGACTACAGCTCGCGTACAGCCAATTCGATGGCAACCTCCAGAGTTAAATTACATCAAAGTGAATTTTGATGCTACTGTAAATGCGAAGGATGGAGTGTGCGGTCTGGGGGTGATTGCTAGATCAGATACGGGAATTTGTTTGGGTTGGGCTTCGACCTGTTTTCGAAGACCTCTGGATCCTACAGCAGCCGAAGCTAAAGCCGCCTTATTCGCAATTGATTTTGTCCAAAGCCGGAGTTGAAATAAGATTATTTTGGAAGGAGACTCTAGCCTGATTATCGATGCGATTAGAGGAAATTCAGATTCCCGTCCTAGCTATGGCAACACTATTGAGGATCTCAAGGCAAAGGTTGCTAATCTGGATTTTTTTAGCGCCCACCATATTGGCAGAGACGGAAATCGAGTGGCTCATGAAATTGCACGTCTCTCTTTTAAAGAATCTTATGCGTTAGAAGATTTACCTGTATTGATTCTTGACATTATTGCCTCTGAGCTTGTTTGAATGAAACTTACCGTTTCCTCTCAAAAAAAAAATATCAAACTATAAACTTCATTTATTAATTTGTTATATTCAACTAACTCAATTTAAATAAGCTTTTATTGAGCTAAATCTCAACTAAGTTAACTACAAATATATATATATGGGCCTCCAAAAGGCCCATGCACATACTTCCTATCTCAGAAGCCAAATTTTCATTAAGTGATAATTGGCCCCATGAATTTCATGAAGTTATTGAAGTTGACACATAAAAATGTCATGAATTAATCAAGTTGTTACCATTTACGACATGATTGGATATGACAGAAGCTAGTTAAAACTTTGCCGGTCTAAATTGACAATTAAATTTCAATTTCGAGACAAATATATTGTTTAGACTATAATTTGAAAAACTGATAACTAATCGTATATGTTTTAAGGAATATGATTGTAAAGGAACTCTATTGTTCTAAGAATAGAAAACTTCCATTTTCGTCCCATACATGTAGGGTTCTGTTTGAATGTATCTTTGGCTTGGTGGTTCGGATTTTTAAGTTTTCAAATCTAAAAACATCAAAGCTCATCCTTTTCTAGAAAATTCATGAGCTAGCTCACATGTACGTTCTTAATATATAAAATTTAAATGCATTAATTGCATGACATATTCATATTTTTAATAAATTCCAACAAACTCTAATGTCCTACATTATTTTCAAAATCCCACTATGAATGTACATTCAAACTTACTATAAAAACATACAAAACATAATTGGCCTCACATGGGAAACCACGAGTTATTTAACTCTAAAAAATAAAAGCAAGAGAAAAAGAAAATATCTTATCTACTCAATGTCTAAGCAAAGTACAAATCAAAGTGAAAAAAAAAACTTTGATAAATTTTAGTATAATTTATTCGGCAGAATAAACAATTATAGATAATTAATTTAATATAAGTGCTTGATAATTAATTTACTTCATATTTTAATTGTAATCAATAATTTTTTTTTTCATGAATTCAACCATAAATAAAAAATGTTAAGAAAGAATTATCAAATCGCGCTAGCATGATAGCATTTTCACAATTCATTTATCTATAATTGTCGTGCGTGGAAGTATATTAATCTAAACTAACTATTGGTCTAATAATAGAACTCTAAAAATCTTATTAGAGTTTATTTATAATTAACTTCAATTATAAATCCTAGTATAGTTTATTCTCGCAGAACAAATAAAATCAGAATTTAATAACAATGCACTTACTGAAATAATTTTGAATCGAAAATATTCGACTGGGGGTTGCTAATGTAATATCCTTAAGACAATATATCTGGGTTGTTAAAGGTGCAACAGTTCGTCCCAGTAGTCTCTCAAGATACAACAGCCGAATACTAATTTATTTGCACAAAGAACAAGTCCACATCGAACTTTAACAAACACGAATCTTAAATAATATTTAAGAGAGAGAGAGAGAGAGAGAGAGAAAGAAAGTAAAATTCTGATTTAGGTTGCTCGAAAACGGGATGAGAGAATTTGTCAAATTTTTCCTCTATTTATAGCAGCAGAAAAGGTGTTTCTGGAGAAACATGGCTGTTCGGATTTAACCAGTAGCATTGATTTGGTCCGAACAGGTACAATCGGTTCGATTTAACCCGATTCAGCACTCAATTCAAGATATGGTGCGCAAATTTGTGTGAATTTAATTTATTTAGTTTTTAAGTTTTTACCAAAACAATAATTAAACTTTGTCCAAAAATATAATATTTTGTCCAAGCCCAAGCCCAAACCCGAGCATGTCTTCTCCCCTCACAAAACTTGATACCTCCAAGGGACCCAACCCTTATCCAAATTTTTGCATTATAGTAGTAAAAAATTATTCATTCTTCTCCATGTGGGATGAAATTTTTTTTTCCTCTCTTCCATCCTTCATTCATTTTTATTTAATGGATTTAACTTCAATTGTGATAATACCCATAAAATCTAACATTTGTTAAAAAAAAAAATATAAAACTAGAGGTAAATTAAGAAAGACAATAACTATACCACAAAATTTCACTATCGTGAATTTGGAAGAAGATGGTGTCGAATTACAGAAGATGCCGGCCAAGAGCTAACGTACACGTACACCTTTTTATAGTCTTCCATCATGTGATTCAGTGTGGGCCCGTATCAAATAATTTTATTATGATTTTAGACTTTTTTTTTTTTTTTGATAAATAATTATGATTTTAGACTTATAGTTTGAACTTTATGTCAATCGTATGTATTTCCCTTTTTATTAACCCCAAACTTTCGATATAGTATTTTCAAAATTCTAAAATAAGAACTTATAAACCAAAGTTCATCGGTATGAAATCTTACCTTCTCTAAATACCTTTTACTTAAAGGGGCAAACATTGCAAACTTAATTTATTTAAATCCCTAATCTTTGCACATTTTATCATTCAACACTTAAGTGAGCTATAATAAAAGGGTTAAATAACTGGCCTGCACCTAACTGCCAAAAAAAAAAAAAAAAAGTGACGTTATCACTTATCAGAGACTCAGAGTTTATCATCAAAAGTTGTTGAAAAATCAATGTAGCATTTGTCCGCCTAATTAATTAGGCCCAGCCCATCTGGCATCTTGGTATTGGGCCAAGACTGGAGCTCATGTGTAGATTCTTTAGAGGGTCCAACATGATTCCTTTTTTTTTTTTTTTTTGGTTATAGGTCCAACATGATTCGTTAGAGCATCACCAGTGGTGTACCCAAATATTGAACCCAAATTCTTCATATGCATCCTACTACAGTGTTTTGCTCTCTCTGAAAAAGTTTTTTTCTGCAGCAATAGACATCAAAAGTGTGAACCCATTTTTAAAATCAATTTAAATTAAATTTATTTCACTAACTTAAAATTAAAATCTATTTAAAAATATAATCAAAAGTAATTTTGGACTAAAGAAAAAATAAATAAAATTCAAAATATTTGTAATTTTTTAATAATTATTAATTGTAGACAATTAACTCATTGATGGTGTCTTCATTATTTTTTTCAAGTGCGTATTTATATTTTATGTAATCATTATTCTATATCTGGTATGCTTTTTTATCCATTTGAATCGAAATTTGATATTATATTATGAAAAGTTTTGTAATAATATTTTTATCTGCGTGTCAATTTATGATTAGATATTGAGATTTCATATAAGATTTTTTTGTTGAAATTTCTTATCAGATTTCTTTCCCACATCGTATACGTGTCAATTTATGATTGGATGTAGAAAATGGGTTCAGCAATTTTGAGGGCTCAAATTTGGGTTCAATTGGAAGTAAATGGGTTCTGGGTGCATTTTGCACTTCCCTTTAGGTTCTCCACTGTGAGGTAATTTTTGCAAATTTTGGACCTAAACTAATTTGGGCTCCCATATGGGTACACCACTGGTGATGCTCTTACTAGTAATATTCTCAATTTTTTAGAGTTATTATTATATTCTCAATTGAGTGAATTTATAAATCCGTATCTGGCCTGATTTATTAAAATATTATTTCATCCAAGATTAAATGAATTTGTTCTGAATAAAAGAATTTACAATTCAAAATACAGTAAGGAAATTATAGAGAAAAAATTGACCTTATATAGTATAGGTCCAATATCAATATCACAAGAGACCTAAAATTTAATCTTAATGATCTCTAAGCTTATACATTAGAAGTTCATGATCCTATATCGATAATGATCACAAGAAGCTAAATTTCAACTTGAGTTGGATACAAGTCATGCATTAGGTCATTTGTTTGGTCATTTGGCTTATATGTCTTATTGTCTTCAATGTAAAATTACTTATGGCACGATTACTTTACGTACGAACTGAAATGAAAGTGATCTTATTGTCTTCAATGTAAAATTAATTATGGCACAATCACTCTACGTACGAACTGAAATGAAAACGATAATTCCAACCATGTATCTATTTTTTCCTCGTATTTATTTAAGAAGTATTATTGAACTTTGGACATTTTAGTTATGAAATCAAACAAATATTTAAACCCAACCTTTAGTAACAAGAAATTGGTTTTGCATGTATTCTTTGCGAATTTATCCATTAATTGTGATATTAATCATTATATATATATATATATATATATATATATATATATATATATATATATATATATATATATATATATATATATATATTATGGCGCATAATAATTAATATTTTTTCCCATCTCAACTATTATTGGAGGAAATGATTACATTTGTAGCTTTTCTTTAATTTCTTGCTCAAACTGTACATGTATTTCAACCTAACTTTTGTATAATCCATCATGAAAACATAGTTCAAAACTCTATATAATAATATGTGTGATTTTATAAAGTGATAAAGCATAACAGGCCACCAATTTTGACATTTTCCCTTTTAATTTTTTTCCCATATGGTCAAACCATATTGTACTAATTATGTTTAAAATAACCACCTCTTCAAAGTAGTGACTCATTGTATGCATAACTTATTGACATGTCAAAAGCTATACTTCATGTGCTTGGAATATGGTAATAAACAAGTCTACAAAATCATGATTTATTTTTATTTTAATCTAATTAATAATTAGTCAACTTTGGAAGAGTGTTCATTTTATTCCAAGATTTTGTGGTGTGCATATGTTTACTAATCCTGCAAATGTATTAAAATTTTAGTACATAACAATTTTATTAGTGATAGAAGTTCAATATAATTGACAATTGTGCTTAAATCATAATTATTCTTTAATTTTACTATAAAAATCTTTAAAGTTTAGGACTATGTTCATTCACACGTCAAATTGTGAGTCTGTGACCCATAAACAATGTGAAATTACAGATATTTGCAGGCTTAAATCGACCATGAGTTCAACATCTCGAGCTTTGAGTGGTTAGTATTTGTTTTTAATTTTCTTTTACATAATCGGATTGCAATCTACAACATATGTTTTCAGCCTCTGTATAGTATCATATTATATGTTTCAAATATAGCACAAATCGTAAAATATTGATACATTGTATGCAACACTGAAATATAATAAAAATATTCATCCAAAAATAGCAAATAGTACTCCCTCCGTCCCAAATTATCTATCATTTTAGAGAAAAAAAATTCACTTTAGGATTTCAATATACTATTTTTTTTTTATAGTTAAAATATTGCAATAAAAAGAGGATCAAACCCCCAACAAAATACATAAACTAGGCCAACTAAATAAAATAAAAACTACAGCAAAAGATAAACAAGAAAAAAGGAAAAGTGGCCAAAATACAAAAACTACTACAATAATAAACGTATAAATAACTAATTATGAGATATATATAAAAAAGGGTATTTTAGATATATAATTTATTTATTTTCCTAAAATTAAGGCTATTTAGTAGGTATCTTAATATGTCTGAAAACAGAGCAATTATAATTAATTTTGAAACACCAACAAGTGATTGGTCTAGTGGAAGAGACTAGTCACTATGAAGTAGCGGACTCAGGTTCGAATCCCTGTTGGGAGAGGTTCCTACTTTATGTGTCCGACGCGCCTCGAAAGTGATTAAACCCTTGAAAAACAAAAAAAAAAAAAATTTAATTTTGAAAGTAATGCAGCGAAAATGAAGGGCAACCATCCAATGAGAAAACGATAGCAAAGCACATAAAGTTTGGATAGTGTGACTGAAAACTGTTTTTGCGGAGAAAATAAAACTGCAATGCAATGCAACCCCTCAAACAAACTAATAATAGACGAAGAACAAATCCAAGTGGTAAACGTACGTACGATATGCAGCCTTTATTTTGTTCGAGTGAGTGGGAAGAAAGGAAGAAAGCATGTTCTCATCTCAGCCATTGCTCTCGTTCACGCGACACGCGTCCTACCTCTTTTTCCCTTAACCACTGTCGTATTGACATATCTTTTCATCATAAAAATCACGCAATTATTTCAATTTTGAAGCTTATGCTTTTTTATATAATATATACTTTCTGCTGCTCTGCTTAATAAACAGTGGAAAGCATTTCTCTTTTTTGTTTTATTGCTTTTCTCCACGCAAAAATGGCAAAAGCAATTGAATTTTTTGAAATGGATAATCTTTTGTACTGAATTTACATTTGTTAATTTCCCGAATGGATCAAAATGTATAAACGTCCAAATCATTGAAATCAATATATGGAGAATTGAACATAGATCCATGTTTAATAAGTTTGGTGATAAAATTAATGTCCCACATGGATTGTACATAAATGATAAATTCATTTTATAAGGTACTGGACAATCTTCAAATTTTACGCTAGCTTGTGAGGTGAGTTTTGATCCAAATCATTTACTGTAGATTTAACACAAATCATGTGAAAAAATTTAATATAATATCGGAGCCCCATTTTAATGTGGGTGACATCCTCTTATGTGGGCTCCTTCTTGTTCGCTTGATGAAATTTATTTTTTACCCACATTCGCGAAAATTCACGTGTGTAGAACTCTTACCCATATGTCGTGAATTCGCAATAAGGTTGGACTTTATTTATAATAATATCACATGATGGACTTGCTTCACCTTAAACGTTCAACTCGCCTACTCGTGAAAAGGGCTTATAATAATGTCACGTGACCCACAAGACGGGAATTTTGGGGAGGGGGGGGGGGGGTGTGGGGTGGGTTTTTATTTTTTTTAATTATTATTATTTAAAATTTATTATTGTAATAAATATTAAATAGTTTCTAATTATATAACTTCTTATTTTAATAAATATAAATAGATTAGTCATTTATATAAATCTAAAATTTGAAAAGAATATTATTTTTCCAGATTTATATTAATTTAATAATATTGTTCAAAAAATTTAATTAGTTATGTAAATATTATAAGTAAAATCTCAAAATTGGTCTGCACGTGGTATTATTCGAGCCAAAAGTGAAATTTGACAATAATGTGGACTAAAATCGTGAGTAAATTTGAAGATGTGTGACTATTTTGGTAGCCTCAAACGTTATGGGGTAAAATTGTCAGCCAACATAAGTACTAACATCAACTTTTCAATAAGACTTAACTGTCACGTCACCACTTAACGGTAATTTTTAACAACAGTACCAAATGTGTCACAATATATTAAAACGTGGTACCAAATATATTGGACACATATAACGATGTATCAAAAGTGAGAATTGACATAACACGGTTAAAAAATGCAAATATATTTAGGTAAACACTAATATATTAGTTTATTAGTGTATGTATTAATGAAACTTTGACCAAGCAAATGTATTAAGGCAATAAGTTCAACATTAATAATTAATATATATATATATATATATATATATATATATATATATAAAAGAGTTTATAAAGAGAAAAACATATGATTTTAATATGATTTATGTAAGAAAAGTACGCATAGAAATGTAAAGAGGTTGGACATCGTACAACAATTACTCCTATGATCCTAATTTTAATTGGAATTAAATATTTGACAAG
This sequence comes from Penstemon barbatus, assembly GCA_003313485.2. Taxonomy (NCBI): domain Eukaryota; kingdom Viridiplantae; phylum Streptophyta; class Magnoliopsida; order Lamiales; family Plantaginaceae; genus Penstemon; species Penstemon barbatus. The sequence continues at coordinate 17,916,024 of CM064878.1, read as the reverse complement.
GAACAATTTGAGATTTTAAAGGAGCGAAAATATAACAAAGACATATTTTCAAAAGTAATTGGACGTCGTACATTATAGGCTTATCGATAAACAAATATATACCCATTTTCCAACTCCTAGCTCAAGGAAGTAAATAAGTGACAATTCATGGGCCGGATCGGAAGTCATCAAACTTTCAAGGCGGTCCTTTTTAATGGCGTGTCTATTGTTGAATATGAAGCCAAGGGATATGATTGACCATAATATATATGGCTCAATTACAATTTGCATTTCAGAACTATTAAAATTATACATTTACTTAAACTAGTAACAAAATGAAATAAAATTCGTGTGCCTATTCAAAATTTACCAAATTTTATTTTTTCCTTGTTGCATTGGACTAACGGATAAGGCTTTTATCATAAAAAAAAAAAAAAAAAAACATTTTTTTCAACTCAAAGTTTTATTGTCGATCCTCTCAAAGTAAATGTAACTCGTCAAGACAACACTCTTGGTGCAACATAATAAAAATTCTTAAAATAATTCTTCACAAAAACTAAATGTAACCAAAAGAATTGTGCTATACTCCCTCCATTTTTTTATTTGTCATTTTGGAGAATTGCACACAAATTAAAAAATATAATAAACAGTCATTTTTCTAAGAAAAAACCCCAAAAAATCATTAACCAAATAATCACAACGTACGTATCCAAACAAGTGATGCGGAAATCACGTGCATACACATAAATTGTTAGACAATATGCCAAATAAATGACACAAAATTACTCAGAATTATCTCCTTATAATATCAAATGCATAGATCATATTTATAACAAACCCACAATTAACAATATCTTCAAAAAGACCAACGTAAACAAAGTTAAATGAACGAGGGAAGTGGGATGAACACGACCCCCTTACGTCATAGTCAACATAAAGGTCCAATAACACTTAGCTACGTACAAATGAAAGACGTAAAATTTAAATGGAATCAACAAACCAAACAAGTGCTACTTTCATAGGTAAAATATAGTAAACAATATTCTAGTTTATACTTCTTTGAATTAAATTTATCGTGACAAAATAAGTGTATTTATTATATATGTTTAGTAATAAGTCATGAACAATGTACACCAAATCACAATCCAATCCTAATAATAATAATAAAAAATAAATAAATAAGTATGTTATATTGAAGTAGAATTTGAATCAATGTATATTTGCAATAGCTCATGTAAGTGCACTTAAATCAGTTGAATATCGAAAGAGTCGCTTCCGTTCAACACTTTATTTTACAATCAACTCAATAAAGAAATTACCTGATTCGCATTGGACTCACAGAATCGTTTCGATGAATCTACGTGTCACTCATCATTCATTATATTTATTATTCTTTTAAGAGAATTACTAAATAAATATATTACCGTTTCAATAGGATTACTCAATAGATCTATTACATCATATTTCAAAGAAATTCTTGTTCATACTTGCTTTAATCTATTTAACAAAAGAATTACTTCATTGAACTTGTTACATGCTTAGTAATTCTTTAAGAGTGTTATTACACTACAAATCAAGTATATTGTATTTGTCATATAAGACTATATGTATAGCTCTTAAATTAATTCCAGTAAGTAAAATGATAAACAAACGAAGCATAATAATTTATCTTTGTATATATACACTACAAGAAATTGCACATTTGGTAACAAATTTTATGTGTCATTAACAATAAAAACCAAATCATGAGCCTACCTTAACCCAACAAATTTAAGTATGCTGTATTAAACAAAATTTGAGTCTATGAAAATTGGCAATAAATCAAGTAAGTAAACATAAATCAACTGAATATGCAAAGAGCCGCTTCCGTTAAACCCTTTATTTTACAACCGACTCACAAAAAAAAAAAAAAAAAAAAAATATATATATATATATATATATATATATATATATATATATATATATATATATCCGGCTCACATTTTGAATCATGGAATCGGTCAGATGCATCTACGTATCACTCATCATTCATGATAAGTATGAACTTTTAAGAGAATTATTCTTATAAATATATTACCCTTTCAAAATAATTACTCAATAAATCTATTACTTCATAATTCATAGAAATTCTTGTTCAAATGTTGAATCATTATTTTTTAGTGTTATCCCACTACAATCAAATGAAAGTTTGAACAATATTCCTCAATTCATATTAAAGGAACAAGCATATACCCAAACAAGTGATGAGGAAACCACATGCATACCCACAATCTGCCAAATAAATAACTTCATATTACTCAGAATTGTCTCATTATAACATTGAATGCATAGATTATATTTATAGCAAACCCACAATTAAGTATTAACAATATCTTCTAAAAGATCAATGGAAAAAAAGTTAAATGAATGAGGGGAATGAGATGTACATGACCTCCATATGTCACAGTCAACATAAAGGTCCAACAACAATTAGCCACACACAACTGAAAGACGTAAAATTTAATTAATGGAATCAACAAACCAAATTACCACTTGACTTGTCTCATTTTACATGTAAAATATAGTAAACAATATTCTAGTTTAGATATCTTCGAATTAATTTATTATGACAAAATAAGTGGAAGGGACTAGTCACTACAAAATAGCGGACTTATATTCGAATTCCTGTTGGGAGAGATACCCACTTCATGTATCCTACCCGCCTCGAAAAGGGATTAAACCCTTAAGAAACAAAAAAAAATGTATTTATTATATATATATTTAGTAATAAGTCATCAACAATGTACACCAAATCACAAGCCAATCTTAATTAATAAAAGTATGTTGTATTGAAATATTAATGAGTCTATGTAAATATGAAATAAATCAAATAAGTGCGCTTAAATGATCAGCTGAATATCGAAAGAGCTGTTTGTTTCCGTTCAACCCTTTATTTTACAACTGACTCAAAAAAAAAATATTACCCAACTCACTTTGGACTCATGGAATCGGTTTGGCATCATTAATTATATTTGTTATTCTTTTAAGAGAATTACTGAATAAATATAATATTGTTGCAAAAGAATTACTCAATAAATCTATTACTTAATATTTCAGAGAAATTCTTGTTCATACTGGCTTTGATTTAATCTATTTAACTATAAAAAAATTCATTGAATTTGTTAAGTGTATAGTCATTCTTTTATTGTGTTATCCAACTGCAAATCAAGTGTATTGTATTTGTCATAAGAGATTATATAAGTATCGCTTTTTAAATTCCAATAAGTAAAATGATAAGAAATTGGAAAATGAATATCATATGAAGCACAATAATTTAGCATTATATATATTAAAAAAAATAGCAAGTGTCTTGAACAATATACACCAAATCATAAGCCAGCCCCAACCAATAAAAATACTTAATATCTTCAATTAAAATTAACTAGCATACATCCCGTGCTATGCACGAATTTAAAAAAAATATATATGTTAAGTACCTTGTTTAATATATTAAAAATATCTATTGTACGACATGGTTAAATATATAAAATGATTGTACCAAATATATATATATATATATATATATATATATATATATATATATATATATATAATATGAAAATAACAATATTTATATACAAAGAAAAATAATGTAAAATATTAACAAAAAAAGGATAGATGACGAAATTATATTCCTTATAAATACATCACTCTGGACATCTAAGCTACATAGAAATATTTGCACGCCATCAATGTTAAACTAATACCTGCAATACGAATGAAAAGTTAAAGTAAAAATTCTGTCATATTTATGCGAGTTTTATTTTTTGGTATCGACAGTATATTAGTGAAATTTTCCAATTTGAATTTGTTGATTGTTAATATGGTAATTGAAGATGTGATTATTTGGTGCCAATTTTTGCTTTGCTCACCCGCAAGTATTAAATAAAAACACTAATTAGATTTTAATACAAAGAGACAAATTTTAAGAAAAATAATAATAACCAGAATGCTTCACATTAAAATATAAAGAAAAAATATATAAAGAAAAAATATAATCGAATTGCGTAGAACCCATGTCGGGGTATAGGGTCAAAAGAATTGATCGTTGAAACATTAAATATAAACAAAATTTTAGGCAAGCAGTTTGTTTGAGAAATTGGAATGATTTCAAATGTATTTTACTTTACATGTTATCTTCATGTTTGTAATCAGGTATTCTATGCTTTAGGAAGAATTGAAGGTTTCAAGTCCTTAAATATTTTGATTTTTTTTCCTTATGATAACAACACTTGATAAAGGGATATATATATTTTTTTTTCCTTATGATAACAACACTTGATAAAGGGATATATATATATATATATATATATATATATATATATATATATATATATATATATATATATAAACGACATAAGAATTAGTGGCATATAATACGTATCTCCTTGATTAATAAATAACACCTTCAAAATCTTCTCAACTGCCTGCTTAAGATATACTTTACTCCACTGTTGTTATCATAAGAACAGAACAAATTAAAAACATTTGAAGACTTAAAATCTTGGCAAAAAAAATTTAAGAGATAAAAAAAGCTAAGCTTACCTCTCGATTACAAAATAAAAAACACCACCAAAATTCTCTAAATTTTCTATCTATCCATTTTATCAAGTGTTATTATCATAAAAAAAAAGTCAAAACATTTAAGGACTTGAAACATTCTTCCTAATGCATAGAATACCTGATTACAAACATGAAGATAACATGTAAAGTAAAATACATTTGAAATGACTAAGAATATTAAGAACTTAACCCATGTAAAAAGAACACATATCTTAGTCAATGTAATATATATGCACTAAAGCAAATTGTTCAGCCAAATCGCATAAAAATAAATGAAAAGTGCATAACATAATGAGTTAAACCGTCTACCATACTTCAAACACCCCTGCTTCATCTCCTGTTCCTTTACTCTAAGAAGTATGAACGCGCTGTTGCAAATAAGGAAAATATAAAAATTCGAAATTATTAAAATCAGAAAGGTGAAAATATTATGAAACTGAAAAAAAATGATTAAAACTTATTGAAGAGAAGATGGAAAAAACTGAATTGTAAGTAGGTTTGGGATTGTACGTGGGTTTGGAGGTAGTTATATTATTAAGTAAAATAAAATAAATCAAAATAAGGAGAAAAACGTGGGAGTGGGTTTGAAGGTGGTTATAATATGTATGATGTAATTATTAGATAAAATAAAATAAATCAAAATAGGGAGAAATTAGTATTTTGGTCAAAGCAAATTAATTAAGTCAAGACTGCTGTGAAATATATTATAAGTAGATTGTTCAGCCAAATCGCATAAAAAGAAATGAAAAGTGCATAACATAATGAGTTAAACCGTCTACCATACTTCAAACACCCCTACTTCATCTTGTTCCATTACTCTAAGAAGTATGAACGCGCTGTTGCAAATAAGGAAAATATAAAAATTTGAAATTAAATTTGAAAATATTATGAAATTGAAAAATTAATTTCTTATCCAATCAATTATGGCATTATGAAAACCGAATTTTTTTAAGAAATAAGTTGTGCAACTGCCTAGAGCAAACTGTTCAGTCAAAAGAAATGGAAAGAGCATAATATAATGAGTTATGGTAAGGAAAATATTAATATCAGAAAGGTGAAAATATTATGAAACTGAAAAAAAATGATTAAAACTTACTGAAGAGAAGATGGAAAAAACTGAATTGTAAGTGGGTTTGTGATTGTACGTGGGTTTGGAGGTAGTTATATTATTAAGTAAAATAAAATAAATCAAAATAAGGAGAAAAATGTGGGTGTGAGTTTGAAGGTGGTTATAATATGTATGATGTAATTATTAGATAAAATAAAATAAATCAAAATAGGGAGAAATTAGTATTTTTGTCAAAGCAAATTAATTAAGTCAAAAACTGCTGTAAAATATATTATAACTAGATTTGAATCTATGTAAAATTGCAACAAATGATCAAGTAAGTACACTTAAATCAATTTAATTTCAAAGAGCCACTTCCATGTAACCCAATATACTTTACAACTCAGAAAAGAGATTACTTCCTCCATTCAATTTTAATTGTCGCTTTAGAATTTTACACATGTATTAAGGAAGTTAATAATTAGTCTAAATTTTAGGAAAAAAAATAGATTTATACATAAAATACCCCTCTTCTCTCTCCATACTCATAAAGTAGAAGAAAGAGAGAAACAAAGAGTAAATATGGGTAAAATTGAAAGATTTGTAATTAATATTGCATTGAAATCTTAAAGCGACAATTATTTTGAAAAATGAAAAAAATCTCTAAAGCGACGATTAAAATGGAATGGAGGGAGTACCCAACTCACGTTTTTGAATCATGAAATCTGTTCGATGCATCCATGTGTCACTCAACATTCATGATATGTATGAACTTTTAAGAGAATTACTCAATAAATATGTTACTCTCTCAAAAGTAATACTCATTACATTTATTACTTCATATTTCAGAGAAATATTTGTTCATGTTGGCTTTAATTGAATCTATTTAACTATAAAATCAGTTTCCCCTCAAAAAAATAAAAAAAATAAAAATCGTAAAATTAGTTCATTAAACTTGTTACGTGTTTAGTCATTCTTTTAGAGTGATATCCAAGTGCAAATCAAATGTATGGTATTTTTCATGTAAAGATTATATTTTGTTTTTAATTTTCAATTAGTAACATGATAAGAAAGATGAAAATGAAGCACAATTATTTAACATTTTATATAAAAAAAATCAAATGTCATGAACATTATATATCAAATCATAAACCAACCCTAACCAAAAAATTATTTAAGTATGTTGTATTAAAATAAAATTTGAGCCTATGCAAATTTGAAAATAATGATCAAATATGTACACTTAAATCATATTAATTTTCAAAGAGCCGCTTCCATTCAACCCTTTATTTTACAATTGATTAAAAAAAAAATTAGCCGACTCACTTTTTTGGATCATAGAATCGGTTCGGTGCATCTACGTGTCACTCATCATTCATCTACGTGTCACTCATCATTCATGAAATTTCAACAAATCAAGTAAATACACTTAAAACTACTTAATTTCCAAGCAGTCGCTTCCGTTCAACTCTATATGTTACAACCGACTCAAAAAAGAAACTACCCGACAATTCACTTTCGACTCATCGAATCAAATCGATGCAATTACGTGTCACTCATCATTCATGATATGCATGATCTTTTAAGAGAATTACTCAATAAATATGTTACCCTTTTAAAAGAATTACTCTATAAATCTAGTACTTCATAATTCATAGAAATTATGGTTCATATTGGGTTTGATTGAATCTATTTAAATATAAAATTAGTTCATTGAACTTCTTACATGTTTAGTCATTCTTTTAGAGTGTTATCTCATTATAAATCAAGTGTATTGTATTTGTCATATATATAATTTATTCTTAGATTCCAATGAATAAAATGATAAGAAAAATAACAAATAAATAACAAATGAAACACAATATATAATTTAGCATTTTATGTAGAAAAAATAAAATTTTTCCTTAACATTTGACCCATAAATCCAATAGTTGAATATAAATATAAATTCATTTGAGTCAAACAATAAACTTCAATTTCCAGTAAAAAAAGCTAATTCCTCTTGAAAATGACTAATTTTATGGGGATCACCTTTGATTTTCTCCAACTTTTTGACAGCCCCATCACCACCATTATCAATATCCACTAACTCACACACGCACAAATAGATTTACAGAAAACCATGCATCAATTCTTGTCATTCAATGTTTCTCTTTTCCCATAGTTGCTGTTAAGCTGCCTACCTACTTAGCTGTATACATGCAGTTACTGCACAAATCTGTTTTTCTTTTTCTTTTCTTGCTTTGCTTTTGTTTCCTTTCCTCAAGTAAGAAAGAGAATAATTAAAGCAAAGAGTCACATTAACGGCGCTGCATATATATACACAAGACACACATATTCATGCATGACTTAATTAAACTACTTCATGAATCAATAATCCAATATTCTCAAGAGGCCACCAAAAAGAAAGAAAAGAAGCATTCTTTTATGGGTTATGTGACACGTATCAAATTTGCGGTGGGGGGTTTCAGTTTGATGTGGCACGCATTGGGGCTCTCAAATGGGTTCATTGCAAATTATCCCCTGTATTATTTTTAAAAGACCCATTAACCCCTTTGATTATTAGAAGGACAATATATATACTCTTTTATATTTTCATTAAAAGAAGCATACTTCCTTCTTTATAACCTTATTATTTTTCAAGGGTATTCAGGTCTGATTTAATGCCTTTCAAGGCTTGTCAAACAAATTAAGTGACAACGTCTGTTAATATGAATTTCAACTTGAGTTCGCCACGTCGTGAGGATAAGTCTTTTTCACAAAATCAATCACATGTTGGTTCTCATTAATGACATTACCTTTTTATTTTAAAGAAATTAATGACATTACATTTGCAGGGATAAAATGTCCGTTAATCATCCTTACTAGAAGATAAAATAATCGATTATGCATATCACAGGAATAAATTAAGCGTAGGGAACGTGTTGTCGAGCGTAGAGTTAAATTAATCGTTTTGCATATGAAATGCAATCTCGAAGGTATTATACAGTGCGTGTATATCACCTCCAAAAAATAAAAGGGATAAAACGCTCATCAATATATATTATAGGGGGTAATACGTCTATTATCATATGAATGGGATAAGTTGCTAATTAAGCATATTACAGGGGCTTATTTGCAAAATCCGACTCTCAAATACCAAATAAATAGAGGGGTGGAGCACAGCAACAGCTCAATTAGTTTTCTTTCAAATCAAATTCTTCTTTCAAATCAAATTCTGCTTCACCAAAGTCTCACACCTTTCCCTATTTTCTTTCATATTCTGTCCAAAACTTTCACCTCATTTTGAAATATTTGCCAAAAGACAAGAGAAAAAACAATGTTGGTTCATGGAGAAACAGGGGAAGCTTCTGTACATGGAGGAGAAGAAACCTCCAAAAATTACTCCCCTCGGGAACACAATTCTTCACCCATCACCCTCAAGGTAGAAATCCTTTTAAAAAATCTCAACAAAAGACAAAATTAAACTATACTGAAAAAAACACTGCAATGGCAGAGTTGAAAACATGCTCTGTTTTCACATCTTTATTATAAGCTAAAAAGCTGAGATTTTTATGAAAACATGTTGACGAATTACAATAATCAATAGTTTAATTTTGCTGTTGTTGTGTAAATTGCAGTTTGTTGATGTTTGCTACAGAGTAAAGCTACATGACAGTAACATGAAATCAAGAACTAACAGCATAAGAAACATTTTCACCACCGGATTCACACAACAGTCCGACGTGGAAAACCCGACCCACCACCATCAAGAGAGAACAATTTTGAACGGTATAACCGGAATGGCGGCGCCGGGTCAAGTTTTAGCCATTCTCGGCCCATCCGGTAGCGGAAAATCAACACTTCTCAACACACTCGCGGGTCGGGTCCACCACGGACACGGACTATCCGGAACCGTCCTATTCAACAACCGAAAGCTATCAAAATCCGTGCTAAAAAGAACCGGTTTCGTAGCACAGGACGATGTATTGTACCCACATCTCACAGTTCGTGAAACTCTGGTATTTTGCTCATTACTGAGGCTTCCGAGCAAATTACCCAAAACTGACAAAATCGCCGTCGCCGAATCGGTTATATCCGAACTGGGTCTCTCAAAATGCGAAGATACAATCATCGGAAACAGTTTTATACGTGGGATTTCCGGTGGGGAGAGAAAAAGAGTGAGTATTGCGCATGAGATGTTGGTGGACCCCAGTTTGCTGATTCTTGACGAACCCACGTCGGGATTGGATGCTACTGCGGCGTATAGGTTGGTGGCGACGCTGGGGAAGCTGGCGGCGAAGGGGAAGACGGTGGTGACGTCGGTGCATCAGCCGTCGAGTCGTGTATACCAGATGTTTGATGATTTGCTTGTGTTAGCAGAAGGGAGGTGTATCTATTTTGGTAAAGGGAATGAGGCAATGGGTTATTTTGAGAGCGTGGGGTACACGCCGAGTTTTCCGATGAATCCTGCGGATTTTTTGCTTGATCTCGCAAACGGTATGTGATTTTTCTTGATCTTATCTTGTTTTCTTTGATTGTGTTCATGCATGCTTTTACTTGAATTTGCTTCATTGCTATTATTAGTATGTGTGAATGTATTCTTTCAAATCTTTTTTTTTTTTTTTTAATATAATTATTTTAGTTTAGAGGTGATGTCATGCACTCATTTCTGATTTCTATTATGTTTTGGTGTAAGATTAGATCTATATATGTTAATGACACTATGAACTATGTGAGTTTGGAATTTTAATAGGTAATAAATGCGGCAACGGATTTTTATTTCATTTTTGTGTAACTTGTGGTCCAAATGTTAGGTGTGGGTCACACAAACAATTAGAAATTGGCCGGGAAACATATCCTCTACTAATAACTAATTTTTGATAGTGTCACCATCAAATTAGGCTACTTTATTTTTGATTATCCATTGAAGCTTTCATATCTATATATCTTACATTTTAATTTATTTATTTTTAAATCTATACAACACACTAAATTTGAAATATTAACATATACATCATTGAATTTTAGCTCCGTACAATGTGAGTGATTGGCGCTTGGCGAAAAATGGAGTATTGGGTGGGGGGTGGTGGCGGTGAGTATTTCTTAAAGCTTTTTGTGAGATGGAAAGGTGGTGCATATAATTGATAAAAAGACAAATCAATAATAGCATATGCATCTTGAATCTAAAATTTAAAGTTTGAACTACAATTTTGTAGCCTCACACCACGTGTCCCCTTAGCTTTTTTGCTTTTCAACTTAACTTTAGCTATTCACTTTTTTCTTCATTAGCCATTTTCTCATGTTGTCCACCTTCTTCCAAGTTATTATTTTAAGCAAATACAGACAACTTTTTTTCTAAAATTTATAAATATGTAAATAGAGATGAAATTATAATTAGATCCAGATATATTGTTTATATGGATCAATCAAAATCCATTACTAATAAAGTTGGACTTCGCTGACGTGTATTTTGACTTATCTTGGTCGAACTCCAAATCCTGATTTTCCAAAAAGGTTCAAAAATTATGTTGTTATCTATTTATTGATCTATATCTTTCATCTTTTATCTTTATGCTATGTTTTTTATATCGACCTTAAGTTTGTCAAGGTGAGAATTGAGTCATCTTTAGATTCGGTCTTGTTTTTCTTTAAGCAAAAAGCAGTCAGCAGCACATAGAAATTAATTAATTAAGTTGGATCCAAAATAATTGTATTAATGAATTGGAAACAAAAGTATTAATATAATAAAGATGGCCAACGAATCATCTTAGTACCTTATGCTGTTTTCCAACAGGGGATCCTTTGTTGGGTAAATGGACCCATTTTATCCTCTCTTTTTTGGATTCTTATTCACCAAAAATATTTGACAATGATATGTGGACCCAATAAAACCTTTCCACTTTGATAATAATATTTATAAACCATCCATGTGATCGTATTATTTCCAAATTGAATCACATTAAATCTTATAATAAAATAATCCATTTTTTTTTTCATATTTTTTTTGTTTTGAAGTATATAAATGTCAACTTTGGTATGGCTAGAGTACGTGCAAAATTAATAAGGTTGATCAGATGATCTGAATAGAATCAAGTTGAAAGCATGGTTTGATTTGGTTGACTTATCATGATCATATATAGTGAAAGGGTTGTGAAAGTGACATGTTATGGTTCTTTTTAACAAGATATCATCTTTTAATTAATTTTGAATTAATACTCATGCATATTATTAATGTATATATATATGTATGTTATCTTGAAGAGGAGTGGGACTAGATGTGCTTTGTGTATGGCCTCCCTTTCCATCTTTCAATCCTTACATTGCAATGTCTCATTCTTTCTTTCCTTGAGATAAGAAATCTTTACATGAAATGCTACTTGGGCCTTTAGTTTGTGTATCAAGTTGAGTCGTATTAATAATACATTTCGAATTTGATTGGATCCGATCGAGTTAATTTGAGATTATATTAGGACCTAGTTTGGTTTTCAACGATATAATTAACTCGAACTAGTTCTAATCAATCAGGTTGAACACGGATCGACAACATTTTACCGTTTGTTTTGATTTTAGGACCTTAAAAATCGTAAGGTAGTTCCGTGTTTAAGTTGCACCTGAAATGCTAGACAAATGTTGATAGTGAAAGTAGGGGTCTTTATTTTGTATGTGATAAGGGTCTTTTCCACTAAAAGATGCTCCTTTAGTGTTCAAAAGCATAAGGTTAGATATATAGTAGTAATGAGTTTGGACGCAAAGGGTTTGCCGAATTTAATTCATTACCTTTAATTTTCGTTTTCGTCCTTAATTTTTTTCCCCCCCTTATAAATTTTAAGAATGATTAGTGGGACACGTCACTAACTCAGGTTTACTTGCTAACAAAATGAGAAATAAGCATTGGTGGAGTGCATTTTGACTTGTTAATATTTAATGAATTAGTTTAAGGTTGTTCTGTTTAGAAGATTGAGCAATAATAAAACGGGATTTATTCTCCTAATTTCTTGTAGACACAATTATTATAATGTGGATTATGTTAGAAGTGACACCATCTCTTACGTAGGATACCATTTGAGTAAAAAGATGGTTGTTGCATTTGCATATCACTCCTCTTGTCCCATTCTTTTTCTGCAGTTTGGAACAAGTGTAGAAATTCGAAATTTCTTTACCAAAATCTCGCGACATCCCAGAAAACAAATAGGAGTAACGTAGGGAGTATTATTTTTCGCAAAACTAAGACGTGGAAGCTCCTTCTCTTCTTCTTCCGATCCATTTCTTTAGACATAAATTATTTTGGTACCTTAATTAGAAGAGTTCATTCTGCAAGAACACAACATGTTACTCTGTAAATGCAAGTTTCCTTCCACCAAATAATTAAAGTGTTATGGTTTAATTAAGAAATATATATATATTGTATAAAGGAAGTGGAAATGGTGGCCCAAAATCCATTAGCTGCATTATGTTAAGTGGACTCCTACCTCACCACCAACAATGGCCAGTTTTAATTAGTTCCCTTCTGCTAACTATATAGAGATAATTTAATCTGAATTAATATCTTGCTTTAATTGTCCTTTTATTCATATCTTAACATGTCTTAATTGAACTTTCATTTCTCCATACAAATATCAATATCTAATGCCTCAATGGTTATTTGTCAACTTGTACTCTTGAGAAAAATAAGAACATCTGAAAATTGGACCTTTAAGTTGTTTTGTGACATACGTGGACATTGGATTTAATTTTTTGACATTTTTAGTTATGATAATATCATTTTCCAGAATTTTGCATTAATCGACTATTAAAACGATCAATTAAATCGACCTTTGTGAATGCAGGGGTATGTCAGCTTGATGGTGCAACTGAGAAAGAGAAGCCGATTGTGAGGCAAACCCTCGTATCCTCTTACAATAATTTACTGGCCCCGAAGGTAAAGATGGCCTGCATGGTTTCCCCAATTATGGTGCCGAACCAAAGGACTGTTGTTGGGAATTCTGACAATAAATACTACGCGTGCATGAATGATCTTTCGACTTGGTTCAATCAATTTACAATTCTAATGCAAAGAAACCTTAAGGAACGAAAGCACGAAACATTCAACTCTCTACGAGTTTTTCAAGTAATCACGGCCGCATTACTAGCCGGTTTTATGTGGTGGCATTCGGATTATAGAGATGTACAAGACCGCCTCGGTTTACTATTCTTCATTTCCATCTTTTGGGGAGTTTTCCCCTCTTTCAATGCAGTATTCGCTTTTCCTCAAGAACGAGCCATTTTCATGAAGGAAAGAGCGTCTGGTATGTACACTTTATCGTCTTACTTCATGGCCAGAATCACTGGAGATTTGCCTATGGAGCTTATTCTCCCTACTTTGTTCCTTTCCGTGGCCTATTGGATGACAGGGCTAAAACCCGACCTCTCTGCCTTTTTGTTAACGCTAATTGTGCTTCTTGGGTACGTTCTCGTTTCTCAAGGGCTTGGTCTAGCACTTGGTGCTTTAATCATGGATGCCAAGCAAGCTTCAACTGTGGTCACTGTCACAATGTTGGCCTTTGTTTTGACAGGAGGGTATTATGTGCACAAAGCACCACCCTTTATGTCATGGATAAAGTACTTATCTACGACGTTTTACAGCTATAGACTTCTTATCAATGTCCAATATGGAGAAGGGAGTAGTATTTCCTCATTGCTCGGTTGCTCAACAGGGGGACATGATAGAGCCACTTGCAGATTTGTCGATGAAGATATTCGAGGGCAAGTTCACCCGGCAACGAGCGTGTGTGTTTTGGTGGTAATGTTTTTCGGGTATAGATTATTGGCTTATTTGTTTCTAAGAAGAATTAGAGCTTGAAAGGACATGGCGTTAGAGACAAAATGTAACATCTAAAGACAATAAGATGTTCTTTGGGGAGGGATCATTTGATATGTCATATCAATTGAGCTGGCTGTAGTACGGCATTAGAAGAAAACTAGCTGTTGATCACCAAATGTCAAGAAGATAATGACTCTTTGGATGTTGTTTTTTTGGCTAGCCATTAACTGGTTGGCCTTTGCTTGTATAATTTAATTTAAGTGAATATACCAAAAAAGCAGGGAGAATTTCTCCTGATGAAATATTCTAGTGCAGACTTTATTTTTTCCTTATTAATTTTATGTCATCTCGTTAGAATTCAAACTCAAAAACTAGCTTTGTATTTACTAGAGCATCTCCAGCAATCGGCATAAAGAAACAGCATCAAATCACTCTTTAATGTCTGCTACAGTGTTTTGATACCTCTATAAAAGTTTTTTGCTTCAGCAATAAGCATTAAAATTGAAGATCATTTCAAATTTATTTAAATTTAATTTATTAATATTATTGCATTAAAATTGGAGCATCATTTCAAGTTAATTTAAATTTAATTTATTAAAATTAAGTTAAAAGTAAAGAAAACTAAGTTAAATATACACTCACACAACACACACAATCTACGACCAAATTCAGCAGCTCATCTCTCTCTCTTTCTTCCTCATGTTCATTTTCTGCCTCATTGTCGCCCTCCCTCCCTCACTTAAATATAAAAATTACAGCCATCTAAAACTCAATCCCCGTCTCTCCAGAAAAGAAATTGAAGATCTATAGTTTCAGCCACCTAAAACTCACTCATCCCTCTCCATAGAAGAGATATCTTGAAGATTGAAGCAAGAAATTGAAGAAATTGATATCAAAATTGAAGAGGTATTAACAAAATTACCTTTCCTTGATGTATGAACAAATTTTGTTCATACATCAAGGAGAGGTAATTTTGTTCATACATCAAGGAAATGTAATTTTGTTAATACCTCTTCAATTTTGATAACAATTTCTTCAATTTCTTGTTTCAATCTTCAATATATCTCTTCTATGAAGAGGGATGAGTGAGTTTTAGGTGGCTGAAACTTTAGATCTTCAATTTTTTGCTTCAATTTTCTTTTCTGTGGAGACGGGGATTGAGTTTTAGATGGCTGTATTTTCTATATTTAAGTGAGGGAGGGAGGGCGACAATGAGGCAGGAAATGAACGTGAATATAAAATTGGAAATTTTCTTTTATGTGGAGACGGGGATTAAGTTAAAAGTAAAAAGTAAAGAAAACTAAATTAAATATACACACACAACACACACAATCTACGACCAAATTCAGCAGCTCATCTCTCTCTTCCTCATGTTCATTTTCTGCCTCATTGTCGCCCTCCCTCCCTCACTTAAATATAAAAATTACAGCCATCTAAAACTCAATCCCCGTCTCTCCAGAAAAGAAATTGAAGCAAAAAATTGAAGATCTAAAGTTTCAGCCACCTAAAACTCACTCATCCCTCTCCATAGAAGAGATATATTGAAGATTGAAGCAAGAAATTGAAGAAATTGATATCAAAATTGAAGAGGTATTAACAAAATTACCTTTCCTTGATGTATGAATAACAAAATTAAAAATCAAGGAGATGTAATTTTATTCATACATCAAGGAAAGGTAATTTTGTTCATATATCAAGGAAATATAATTTTGTTAATACCTCTTCAATTTTGATAACAATTTCTTCAATTTTTTGCTTCAATCTTCAATATATCTCTTCTATGAAGAGGGATGAGTGAGTTTTAGGTGGCTGAAACTTTAGATCTTCAATTTTTTGCTTCAATTTCTTTTCTGTGGAGACGGGGATTGAGTTTTAGATGGCTGTATTTTCTATATTTAAGTGAGGGAGGGAGGGCGACAATGAGGCAGGAAATGAACGTGAATATAAAATTGGAAATTTCTTTTCTGTGGAGACGGGGATTGAGTTAAAAGTTAAAAGTAAAGAAAACTAAATTAAATATACACACACAATCTACGACCAAATTCAGCGGCTCATCTCTCTCTCTCTTTCTTCCTCATGTTCATTTTCTGCCTCATTGTCGCCCTCCCTCCCTCACTTAAATATAGAAATTACAGCCATCTAAAACTCAATCCCCGTCTCCACAGAAAAGAAATTGAAGCAAAAAATTGAAGATCTAAAGTTTCAGCCACCTAAAACTCACGCATCCCTCTCCATAGAAGAGATATATTGAAGATTGAAGCAAGAAATTGAAGAAATTGTTATCAAAATTGAAGAGGTATTAACAAAATTACATTTCCTTGATGTATGAACAAAATTACGTAATTACGTAATTTTGTTCATACATCAAGGAAATGTAATTTTGTTAATACCTCTTCAATTTTGATAACAATTTCTTCAATTTCTTGCTTCAATCTTCAATATATCTCTTCTATGGAGAGGGATGCGTGAGTTTTAGGTGGCTGAAACTTTAGATCTTCAATTTTTTGCTTCAATTTCTTTTCTGTGGAGACGGGGATTGAGTTTTAGATGGCTGTAATTTCTATATTTAAGTGAGGTAGGGAGGGCGACAATGAGGCAGGAAATGAACGTGAATATAAAATCTTATCGGTAAAAATCCTTAGCATTTTTTGACTTAATTATTTTTAATTTAGTTTTATTTACTTTTAACTTAATTTGAAGTTAACTTAATTTTAATAAATTAAATTTAAATTAATTTGAAATGATGCTCCAATTTTAATGCTTATTGCTGGAGCAAAAAACTTTTATGCAGGTATCAAAACACTGTAGCATGCATTAAAAAGTGATTTGATGCTGTTTTTTTATGCCGACTGCTGGAAATGCTCTTAGTGAAGCTGGAATCTTGATACTAAATTCAATCAATGATAGATTCAACTCCTACATAGTGTAATCAATCACGATTCACAAATTTCACGGATATATTAACAAACCAATGTGAAATCCAAATTATATATATTTCCATAAACTTTGCTTATATTCCATAAATTAGTGTATGCAATAAACTTGAGCTAATGCGAGAGCGCGTACGCACGTATTAGTACAGAGAGAGAGAGAGAGAGAGTTTTCCGGATATATTCATGAATGATCAAGTTGGAAAATTGTATTTTTGTATTTAAAAAATGTTGTAACACTAGAACTTCGACTGGTCCTGGGCAAACTCTAATAAAAAGTTCAAAATTGAAGATTTAAGATCTTCAGCTTTACACCTACTTTGTGTTTCAAAAATACCCTTCATTATCCGACTGTACAATCTTTCAAGCTGCGGAATACTATAATCTTTTGTACGCTCCACGAGCAATTGCTTGATGGAATCAACTTGATTCAAAATCTCAGCATCAGTCATGGTAACATCTTGCGACATGGAACCAGTGTCACGATCAGTACTTCCATTCTGCTTGCCATCGGGAACTGAACTTTCTGGTCTTTGCTGATCTTTATCATTCGGTTCAGCATCTTCAGACGGTGTAGGTGGAACTGAATCTTGTGGTGACTCTTCTTCTGGCACCAGAACTGAAAGCCAAACAAGGTCTCAGTTGCCAGCATATTGGTAAGCATAAATGATTAACATAAAGTAGCAATATTTTCACACTTTGAATGTCACCAAGTCAGTCTCAAAGTGGAAGATTCAGAAAAGGGGCGAGGAGAGAGATTTCTCAAAATAGCAAGGCTACGGTTGACTTCTGGATTTCAGTGAGTAAAAACAATAAAGAGTTTGATCATTTGTTGCATGGAAAAAGTTTACCTTTTAGAGTTTTACTCACTAAAATTCAAATATCAAACATAGCCTAAGACACTTGGTGCAAAAGCTTTAACTGATATTGACTATAGTAAATCTAGACAAAAGAGGATTACCTGCATGAGGGGAATCATTATTTTTCTTTGGCCTTTTGATTGTTTCAAAGCTTTGATCTAAATTAACTTCAGGTTGGACATTTCGTAAACGAGCACTGGCTCTAGTGGTAGCCGTCATCTGCACAACAGGGGTTTGTGGAAATGCAGCTCCCCCTATGTCATCGGGCAGGGAGACTGGACCTCCTTCATCTGCAATCTTGTCACAATACGTAACCAGGGAGGGCTCAATCTGGGATAGCATACCATGCACCTGAACAAGTGAAATACTCCTCATATCAAATCAAGGGAGTGAAGCTAATAAAAGAGTAAAGCCATAAATTGGTGGATGATCATACGGAGTCCCGAAGTTCATAAGCTCTGCTGACAATCCTTGCTCCATTGTAATCGTCTCCATTATATTTCTATTCAGAACCACAGAAAGATGAAATTAATGATTTAAAATTATTTTTCAGATCAGCAAAAAGTCTTTTAACAAAATATTTACGAATAATATGCAAAATTAAAATTCTCAAGAGATGAATTAGATAAATCTCTTTTTAATGTCATGATTGGGCGGCTAACAGTCAAACGGAAAATATATATCGCGGTAGGGTATGAAGTCATTTACATCTTCTGACATATGGAAAACAAAACCTGCATTGCCCTTTAATCGGAATCATTTATATGTTTATAATTGTAGAACAAACTTTGGACCCATGACATCCCTCCCAAGGTTAGTTGGTTGCAACTTGTGCATCAACTTTTGCAGGCTGACCAAGTTGAATTTGACTGATTAATCATAAAAACTAGTTGGAGAACATATTATTTCTGTAAGAAGGATTAGTTTATCGCATTGACAACAGGGCGTTCGTTAATGTTTTGACGTGAAAACAAGAAGCCCCCAGCAATCACAACCCTGGTGCTAGGTATCATCGACATATTCATGTCTCACTAGACAACCAACATAACTGACAAGGTAAAACATTTGACTCTGCACGAATGGAAAGTAGCGGCAACATTTGTATTACATCATAGAAGGCATGGGAGATGAGATTGGTAGAGATTCTCCAAATATCATGCAAAATGCAATGTCTTTTAATTTTTAGTTCAACAACTCACAAGGAAGTCTAAGAGACAAATGCGAATCAAGATAAACATATTAAGATCAAGGACAGCATCATCGGGAACGCACCTTAGCATTAGCTAAAATGAGATCAAAATCCTCAAGGAATGATTTACATGTAATGTACTTTCCACTGTCAACATGTTGCAGCAAAGTAGCGATATCCATAGGGTTCTGGATTATTGCACGATAGTTTGGAGCATCTTCATCCATGACTGGAAAATGGAAGGCATTAAACCTCTTATCATAGAGAATCCTGCATAAAGACCAAGAATAAAGAATCCGGACACGTAAGAGATTATCAAGAAATTGTTGCTCAAAAAACAATTTGTTAAATGAACTAAAACAATCGAATCAAGGATTTTTAGCTTGTAATACCAATCACAAATCAGACATGACTTTGAGGCATACTTGCATAAAATTTGACACCTATATCAGAGTTACCACCAATACCACGGTTTTGAAATATAAGGAGAGAAATAATATCAAATGTTTCTCCTCTCCAACACAATTTTAGAAAGAAAATCCAATCAATCTTCATGCTCTTGCCTATATGTGATATATACAATAAATTGATGATGGTAAAGATTTCAAGAAAATCTACTGGGTCTTTGGAAACAACTACATACATATTTCAGTTAGGAAATCAAAGATATCAAAATTATCAAACATATAGTAGTGAACATCAACATTGACAAGGGTCTTGACTTTGGTAACAACCTAGCAACTAGAACAAAAGGACATAATGGTCCGATTAGAAAACAATTTTAGTATAAATGAATCGACAAGTAAGAACAGCCAATAATCAGCTATTTCATACCGGTTGCAAACATCACGCAGGCACATACGAAGTCGACGAAGAGCGTGTCCCTGAGCTTCAGCTTTGGCCCTCAGTTCAGAGGCCTTTGGTCCAGTAGCAACTTTTGGTGCTTTTGGAAGCTCGGGAAGGGCCTCAGATTTAGAAGAATCCTTCGTTATAACATCAGATTGAATTGACAATGCAGCTTCTATCAGACGGTCAAAGAACAAAGACCTATCTTCGGTTGTTGGAGTGCTTAAATGCAAACTGTCGGAAAGAAATATCAATTACAGCACTAAGTAATTTATGAAAATATATTCTAGAAAACTAAGTTTGTAAAGTAGATGATCTGTAGAAGGATCAAGGGAAAGAAAGGAAAAAGTAGAAATGCAAAATAAATAGTTATTAATATTGTAGTGACATAAAAAGAAGCAAGAATTATTCTTATGTTTTGAAGTACACAACCGCAGCAAGGAATGCACCCCATTTTAGGTAAATTTCAAAGAACTGCCCTTGCTCATGAAACGGGTGAAGATGAGAAAATAACCATTTCGGCTATAACGAAGATATATTACAAACCCTGGAATAGGTCTTCAGTGCACATATAACAGAGAAATCTAACAGAGCAAAGCATCAAAATAAATGCGGATACTAGCAATAAAACGTAGAGAAATGAATTACAGAGGCACATACACATTGCTGTCAGAAAATATTGAGGACGCACTATCACATATTTCAGAAAGCGGCATAGAGGACGTTCCTAGGAGTAATATGGGAAGGTCGGATGGTAATTCTTCCAAGAGCGTCTGTAGTACGGCCCTAAGTTGATCATGAGCCTACAAAAGCAAGGCACTATTATCCATAAATAGCAAAACTAAGGAACATAAAGCAATGATGGCTTGGCCAAAAGTGCAAAGATCAAGGTGTGCCCACAAATCAATTAATTGTACAAAGCTGCTCCATATAATCAGTAAAAAATAAATAAACATGCACTCACACTCTCCCACCAAAGGTGGAATTGAGGCAAATACAGTATTGATGGTGTAGTTCTCCTGGCTTCAACAAATACATGCACCAATGCTTCCTCTGGTGTTTTGGCACCAGGGTCAGAGAGTAAGGACGGTAGCGCTAGAGAGAAAACAGGAAATTTCTCTAGTTCATGTAAAACTGCAGGCCCTATATGATCCTGCAAAAGTAGTGCTCTAAGTATACTAAGTTAATATTAGAAAAATGAACGGATGCTACGACAAAAGACTAAGGACATTTACCAGTCCAACACCATCATCACCACATAATAAAAGCCTAGGCCTGTAGACAAGAAAAATTGCAGAACCATAGGAAAGCATTGAAAGCTTGGTGACTTCTGATGAAACTGTTAGGGCAGGGAAGATGTCATAAATAATACTCATTGCCTTCTGAAGATGTCTTTGTAAACATGGCCTTACGACAGATGATAATGGGCGAGAGTTAACAATGGAGCCTCTGTGAGCAGCAGGAGTGATAGTGGACATGGCTTCGACAAAATGATACTTTTCCACTTTTACTGAATCGACGTCTATCAAGAATTTGTCATCACTGGTGTAAACTTGAGGATATTTTTCACGAAAAGCACGTATGGCAGCTTCAGTGCACAAGGCCTTTAAATCAGCACCACAATACCCCACACAACTAGCTGCAAGCTCCAATTTTAACTCTTTTGAAGGAGGTTGCTGCCACTTACGAGTGTGTATATCTAATATTTCAGCACGTGCTTCACAGCCAGGCAAGGGAAAATTGAATTCACGATCAAATCTTCCAGGGCGCCTCAAGGCTCCATCAATGGCATCAACCCTATTGGTTGCTCCAATCAAGACTACTTGTCCGCGAGAATCAAGACCATCCATTAAGGCTAGTAAAGTCGATACAATTGAATTATGAATCTGCTCTTGTTTGCTAGACCTAACAGGTGCAAGTCCATCTATCTCATCGAAGAAAATTATGGAAGGCTGATTCTTTTGAGCTTCTTCAAATAATAATTTTAATTGTCTTTCAGCTTCACCCACCCATTTGCTCAGCACATCAGCGCCCTTCCGCATATAAAAACTGACTTTCTGCCCAGCCTTTGATGCAGCGCAAGCCAGTGCTCTTGCAATCAATGTTTTCCCAGTTCCAGGGGGACCGCATAATAAGACTCCCCTTGGAGGGGTAATGTTGTAACTTGCAAAGAAGTCTGGATATAATAGCGGGAAGAACACCATTTCCTTCAAAGCATCAATATACTCAGAGAGGCCACCTATATCATCAAAACTCACACTCTCATCAATTTGCACAGGCTGAATATCAGCCCCTCCTTTGGAGCTTGGACCAGCAGTCTGAACTCCAGAAGTTAAATTTGAAACAGTATCATTCTGATGACCCCAACCAGAGGCAGCAACGTTTAAACCCCATGCCGCTGTCCCATGCATGTCTAGTCCTCCAAGCAGCCAAGGCGGTCCAGATCTGCTGCCACCTCTTCCCCAAGGTATTGGAGGACCTTGATCAAGCTCATCTACTAGAAGGGAATCATCAGAGTCTTCAGCTCGTGTCATGCGATGACGTTTATGAACTCGAGATCCACCTCTTCTCCCTTCCCTGCCTACTTTAGTTCCCATTCCTTGATGAAGTACTCTACGGGGAGATCTTGGCCTTTGTTTATTCACATCAATTGAGTGCCTGCGGACTTCTGCACGATTGCGGAGATCATACCTCCGTCTACCCTCTTGCTCTTCACCCTCTTCATCATCACCGTCTTCCTCTCCATCTTCCCCATCATCCTCACCAGCACCCTCATCTTCACCCTCTCCATCATCAGCATCATTATCCTCCATGTCATTTGCATTTTCTCGCTCATCGTCTCCCCCTTTATCCTCAGAAGTACTTTGTTCCTCATCAGATTCTTCACTTAATTCTTCTCTTGAACCTCCTCTTGAACGTCGAGGTCGAAGTCCTTCCCGACGAGGTCGAAGTCTTCTACGGGGAGGTGTCAACTCATCTTGGCTTGCACTGTTATTGTTCATCCGGTTCCTAGAACTTCGATATCTAGGCATCTGAAACAAAGTTGCATGTATTTTTACACTACAAACTTAAAATCCATCCAACTACTTTGTTAAAAGAATGAAGCTCAAAAACCAGTCGAGGCTAGTAAAATGCTATAGACTTACATAAAACATTGCATCATTAGTGGTACGTAAGACTCACCATTAAGTCAGTATCCTCTGTTCCAGAACTATCTGTGTATTCTTCAAGATTAGCAGGAACCCTCTTCTTTCTAGTAGAGCGACGGAGATTGGTTGCCACTGACTGAAACAAGTTAAAAAGTAGCAAGTTACATAAGTATATAATCTTTATCTATATCCATGTTCTGGGTTTAACTGTAAGAGACCACTAGGATATAATCTTACTACCTAAGAAGACATCATCTCGATCATAATCAAAAATCAAGATACAAGGCTAGTGATGAATTACATGAAGAAAATAAGATCTTCACCAAAAATTAAACCTAAACAAGAATAAATCTAAAAAACAGAATTAAACAACACAAGCAAACAGAAATATTTACATTTGCATTTGATGTTCGCGATTGGCGATTACCAGGACGCAACATCTTTGCTATGTGTACAGCTGCAGTCCTCGTTTTAGTCTGTTTTCTCTTCGATCGTATCACAGGAGGATAATACAAAAATGGTCGACCATAAACCTTAGGCCTACTCCTGAGCCTATTACTTGTACGAACTGGCCTTAAATCAGGTTCATCCCCTTCGCCTGATCTTTTAGAATACATCGGAACTAATGTATCCCCATGAACTTTAAATTACAAACCTACAAAATCATAAAAAATATCAAAAACAATTACAAGAACGCAGGATTTCTCATTATAATTCATAACAACATAAGATTAAACACTAGCCCCTCACCATCAAGGAACCCATTTGACAATTAAACTCGCTAATCTAAATTACTGCTATTGAGCCATAAAATTAGTCAAATTCTTATACCAGTGAGAAGCACATTGTACGAACAACTTTGTGCGGAGCTACTATGAACATTAACAGTTAATAACTAGTGTAAACTCCATGTTTATTTTGCCAAACTACTACTAAGCAAACCTCTCGGAAAAAATAAAGAACATCATTGAAAAATATGTAATTTCAAGTCAAAGTAGCCTGAGTTGTGGACACCACTAAGTCCTATGTGACACATAAATTAAACAAGTTCATTGCCTAATTCAGAATCCTCCAAACCTAAACCCTAAGCGTTCAAATTTCCAGCTAACAGACTTGAACCTATCCCCAATTTATGTTCTATATATTCTTCCATTGATTCACATGCAACCAACTCATTCCTCAGCAACAACTTCATTTTTATTGCGACAAAAAATATTAACTAACAAAATATGGAAACAAACAATAAAAATTAATAATTACTGAATTTCGTACTTTAGACAAGTGCAATGAAATCAAAAACAGAATTAGAAGAAAAACCTTTTGATCATTAACATTGGAAATGGTGTGAAGAGAGGTCAAGTGAGAAACTGGAGAGAGGCTTGGCGATACAGAGAGGGAGGTTCTGTATTTTTATTTCCTCCTATTGTTATTTACTAATTTTCCTAATTATCGTCTGGGCTTTTGTGCTCGACCATAATTTTAATGACCCAAAATAGAGGCCCAATTGCAATAACTTGGGCCCATATAGCAATTTGTCCATTACAAATAAGTAATAATAAAATAGTGAAATACAGTTTTTTCTCCTTAGTTACGAGAGTTGGGATTTTTTAATATAAGATTTTGTGGAGCAGTGTATATAAATTACCTAGTTTTAACCATAAAAAAAAAAATCAACAATAAATTTGAGCCACAAATTTTGGTCAAAATGTCCCTTGATGATGTGTTGAACATTGTATTTGAAATTATCAAAAATCAAAAAATCTAAAATTACTAAATTGTCCCATAAAAAATTACCAAATTGCCCTATCATAAATATTAAAATATGTATTATTCAGTCTCTCTCTTTGATTCATTCTCATCGTCTTCCTCCACCTAAATCTTCAAGAAATTCGCCAATCCTAATCTACCCAATCGGCCCCGACTTCTATTCTTCTCTACCTTAGAATCGTCATTAGATTCATTCTTAGCTTCCTGAACTACACTTTTTTTTTCTTCTTTTATATCTTACTGGGATTAGTCACGCTTCTAATTTATTGTAGGGATTTTATTCGCATTCTGGAAACTAGAATTGCATTTAATTTGGTGTGTTGTCATTGTGATCATTATTTGGCAGTAATCTGGTTTATAAACATGGTTTTGTGCAAACAATACTCGTGGTCCTTGACTCCAACCTCGACGAGGCGTGGTTGCGGAAGAGGGGCCGCCGTATACAGAGGAGCAAATGTAGAGATCAGATTTGGGTTTGACTCCCCTGAAATGGTCTGCTAAATCGCCATCCAC
Source organism: Penstemon barbatus (assembly GCA_003313485.2). Taxonomy (NCBI): domain Eukaryota; kingdom Viridiplantae; phylum Streptophyta; class Magnoliopsida; order Lamiales; family Plantaginaceae; genus Penstemon; species Penstemon barbatus. The sequence goes on along the minus strand of CM064878.1, from coordinate 17,890,359 downwards.
TTCGGCAACGTCCGATTAAAAGAGGCGATTCAGAAAAGCCGTGTAAAAATGCCTGCCCTAATTTTTATAAGCTTCCTCACGTATCAATTTTGATAATTCTTGCTCAAAGGCGATTCAGATGTTAAAAAGCCCTAACTTTTCTTTATTTTTGTTGAAAAGAAACGATTAAGTTAAGTGGACAATTAAAAAGGATAATTTTATCTTTTGGAAAGATTTTAAAAAGGGTAATTTTGTATTTAACAAAAATATAATTTAAATTTAAATTTTAACATGAGACGTGGCACCAAGATAAATGCTATCTTATATGCTATCCGCCCCTTGAAATCTCATTTTAGACAAGCCCATGAGAGTTATATCACTTATCCCATAAAAGTATCAAACGTAACACTTACTTCATTTGTTATAGTTTTATCATTTTTATTCCAAAAATTATCCCGCCCCTTTCATAAACAATAAATTTCTTTATTTCGTTATTAAAATAAAATTCTTTCGTTATTAATTATAAATACATTCATCAATCAAACAATATTTTTTTAGTTTTTCTCATTTCTTTTATTACCTTCCTTTTTTTTGTGACTCAAATTTTACTTCATTTTCGTCTAATTTTTTATGACTGAAGGAAACAAAAGAAATGAAGAAATTGAAACATAATATTATTTGCTGGATGGATTAATTGATAATTAATAAATATGTATTTTTATAAAGAAATGAAGAAATTAAAACATAATATTGTTTGGTGTCAAACTTGAATTTTGCGAGAAAGAATTTCGTGTATAATTACTTTACATTTTGAATAATAATTCATACTGAAAATAAATGAGATAATTATCACATAATAAAAATTCAAAGAAATGTAAGGGAAAAATTGAGATAGAAATACAAAATAAATTTGAAACAGAAAATAAATAATAAAACAAATTGAAACATAAATAAAGAAAAAAAATGATATAAAAATAATTAAAAAAAAATTGAGACCATAAAACCAAATAAAAAAGAAATTGAAACATAATAATATTTGGTGGATGAATGAATTCATAATTAATAAAGATTTTTTTTGATAAATTAATAAAAAAATAATTTATTTGTTATAAACAGAACTTTTAAATTTAAATTATAAGAGAGAGGCAAGTGTTACAACTATATTTCATCCTATTAATAACCATTTGTCCCCGTGTTTCCTTGTTCATGCCGTAATTATATCTCTGAATTTGTAATTGTTGTGCCACTTGCTTTGAAGATGGAAAATAAAAAAAAATAATAAAAACTCAATTTTTAATTACAACATTCTGTAACAGTTGTTTGAAATCAATTGCATTAATTCATTCATTCAATAAAAGTATAACTCCTTCATTAAACATACCACGAATCCCTGACGATGTCGTTTCGTTTCAAACCATAAATTTCTTAAGTATATAAATTATTTATATTTATATATGTCCATAGCATCAGATTACATCACCCTTCACCAACAAGAAGAAAATTAAAAAAAAAAATGGAGGGCAAGGGAATTATAATTTTCTTCTCTTTTTTTGTTCTGTATTATTCAGCAGAATTAGTGGCTAGTTCAAGTTCAAGCCATAAACATAAATATAATAATAATAAAAATGCGTCGCAAGAAGAAGTGTACATAGTATATACTACATCACCACCCCCTCTCTCCAACGTTCCTGCAGCTGCAGGCACAAATCATATTAATGCTCAGTCCTATTACCTCACCATTCTTTCCCCAATTCTTGGCAGGTTGTAATTAATTTTTTTTTTCTCTCCTAATTTTCATTTCTATCTATTTAACAATTCTTCATATATATATGGGTGAATTATACACTAGGTTTAATTATATTACAAGAAACCCCCCGTAGTTTCAGAAATTACAAGAACACCTCTTGTGGTTTAATAAGCCTTACAAGGACACTCCCTCAACTTGTAAAAATGTTTACAAAAAACACCATGTAAGGGGTGTTCCTGTAATTTTTGAAATTACAGGGAATTCCTTGTAATAAGACTAAACCTTAGGGTGTCTGAGTGTAAATCACCCTATATATATATATATATATACACACAACGGTCGTGTGAATGAAATTTTGCAGGTTATCATCCATGTATGTGTGTGACATGTTTAATTTGTAATTTAATTAATTTCCTGATATGAAAATTGGCATATTATTTTCATGTGTAATATATTAATCATTATATATAGGGTAAATTGTCATTTTATTTATCTTTTCTTGGCTATATATGTTGTGTATTAATTACTTGATTGTTGGTCCGAGATGAATGAAGTGAGAAGGCAGCCAAAAAGGCATTGGTATATGCATACTCAACGTTCTCGGGGTTTTCTGCTAAATTGACTCCTCACCAAGCCTCACTTCTCCAAAGTAAGTTAATTACTCTTTCTCAATTTTTTTATTTTTATTTCGCATTTTCTATATATTACTAACAAGGGAGAATTAATGGTGTGGTCAAAAGTAATTAAGTGGTATAAAATTTCTACACAAAATTCATTTCATGTGTGGAGTTCATAAAATTTTGGAAATTCAGATATCAAATTTTATTAGTAATAAAAAATTGACAATAATCACTCATGTTCTATTAATATATTAGCAAGAAGTACTCTCTCGTGGTCATTTCTTAATTTTCAAATGAGTACAGGAAACTAATAAAATGATAAAACATATATAGGGGTTTTTGCCAAGAATTTGTTAACACAAAAAGTTTTTCGCTAATAAAAATAAAACGGTGTTTTCTGTCGATTTTCTCGAGTTTAAATAGTCACTAATAGAAATAATTAGGAATTTTGCCATCTTATATACTATAGAAACAAACAAGTGTTAAACATTGGTTTTTATGATATATATATATATGCAGAACAAGCTGAAGTGTTGTCTATCCAGCGATCAAAAAACTACCAGGTGCATGGAGGAGATGAAAGGAAATAACTAGCTAGCTAGTTATTAATTAATATACACTGGAATTATTATTATTTTATATGCGATTCTTCGGAACTGAAATTGAAACAGATCATCAAAGAAGTAGTTAATTACTCTTTTGTTTTCTTCATGTAATTAATAACAAATCAAAAATCTGGAACAATTAATTTGCTTTTAATTGATTGATAGTCTTTTTATTATTTTTTTTAGTATTAATTATATGATGAAATAGAGTTTGTTACTCTATTAATAGGAATGCTAACATATGGAGATTGATACGCTGCAATATACCAATTTTATACGCAATTTTAGTATAATAAACTAATTAAATGTTCTATTCTGCATAATAGTTCGTAATATCTAATTTATTAATCAAATTCTAAAATTTAAATACTTTTTTAGTACTATACGTGTTACTCTAGATTAGTGTGATATTTATTTCAAGTCTCTAATGGCATTATCAATACCTTGACTTTTAAAAATAATCCTATAAATTGAGGCAAAAAAAAAAAGAAAAAAAAAATAGTCTAAGTCAACACTCATATATTTTAAAAAATCATGTTTCAGCAAATAAATGCTCTCCAACTGTATAAAATTAATCAAGAATGGAATGAAATTGAAATGAATTTCCTTTTTGAACTTGCAACACAAAATCGTTCAAAATGCCAATTGCAAGCGGCAAACACGACAACCTAGCTCAAGGTGGTAATATTTAATATTTTCTGAATTTGTGTATTTTATAATTTAATTTACTTTTCATTGCAATTTTCTGAATTTAACTTATTCCAATAATAATTAATATTAAATTATGCTCCATGTTTATGTTAATTGCGGGAATAAAAGACCTCAGTAGAGAAATTACATCACAATAACAAGAATCAAAAAGTAATTTAATGTCCCATTTTTTTATATTTACTGCTGGAGATGCTATTATATTGTATACTATTAACAAATTTTGAATAACATCACTACGTCTACGTGGCAGCATCCACTAGTCTAGTAAAAAAAAAAACGATTTCTTAGAAGTGGCCAAATTATAAGTGTTTTCAAAAGCGGACCGGTCAAAGAACCGGAAGCTCTACTGGTTACTGGTTCGATCGGTTAGATCGGTTCGATCACTGGTTCGATCGGAATAATCGGTGTGACGTAATTATTATTTAATAATTATATATATTTACTACATAAATACAATTATAATTAAAAAATGTCATTCTTTGTCAATATAAATTTAAATTGTTTCATGCAAATAATTAAAGTGTCTCAAAAATCAAGAACAATTACAAAACCATAAATTTCAAATATCCTTCAAGGATTCATACATCCAAAACATGACAACATGGTTAAAAACAACAACTCAATGTTCAAAACATAGAATAAAGTATCACATAAATAAATAACAATGACTGGTGGCACCTCATAGCAATGCTTCCACGCAATGTCATGAATCTTTCGTCTAGGATTTAGAACGGAACTACCTCCACTTTGTTCCATCTCCGAATGTGTAGATGGTGTAGATGAAGCATTGTCCATATTCTACAATTTCAAAGAAACTTCATAAAAGAACTAAAAGAATCAAAAGATATTTAGCATAGATTAATGTTGCAAAGATTATGTGATATTTAATCTTTAATCAGCATTAACTCTTGTTTCGCAGCATTGATAATATAATCTCCATGCTCCAACACAAGTTTAGGTAGTAAATTTTGACTCATTTTACTAATTTGCCACTAATCCATATTTCAGACTTTGCTACCAAACAATTCTAAAAATTTTATTCATAGTAATATGGTATATAAGTAGATTGCATTACCGCAAGATATTTCTTGTAACTGATTAGAGCAATGCAAATTTATGAATGCAGCTTGCAGCATTAGACTTTATCGCTTGTGCAATTTTATGAATGGGAGCCGAGATATACCTGATGATTTCTTTTCCACAATCACACCGAAAACTACAGACAGCAGTATGTACGAGTGCTGAGAAAGGAAGCTTCCATCTTATGTTTCAAGCTTCATAAAATGTACTTTTAAAGCTCACAGAAAATGAAATCGAAGTTGAAATAGTATTCTCCAATTTCATAACCAGGAATGAGTATACAAATTAGTTCTGCACCAATTGTTACATTGGGTTTGTTTAGTCCATATAAACTCAAATCACCGTTCCTTGATATTAACTTTCTTTTAAATCAACTAACAATCTAATCAAGGTTTCATTTAGTGAAAATTGTGAAAATTGAAGCATCTAAATTTCGTAAAATGGAAATCTGAATGTTACATTGTCTCAACGAAGTTAAGTTAGAGATATGCATAATGTTATTTCCAAATCAAGATAAAGATACAATTACTATTCAATTCCATTTTCCAGATTTAGAGACCAATTTAATTTATGTCCAATACTATTCAATGCATAAACAATATCTAAAATAATACTTCACAAAATAAACTTACCTCCAAAGCAGGGTTTGAAGTTCAAACAATAAAAATGAAGCAAGAAGAAGAAGAAGAAGAAGATAAAGCGGCTGCTCTTGTTTGCCTGTTTGGAATGAAATTGAAAAAAGCGTGCCCTAGATTTTCAGATTTTCCTTTTTTTTTTTTTTTTTTTTTTAAGTTTTTTCAGTGAACCGCTGGTTCACTAAAATCGACGGTTCACTGGTATTATCGGTTTTGGACCGGTTCAGACCGGTTAATTTAAGAGATGGTTTTTAGGGGTAAATCGGATCGGACTAAAGACCGGTTAGCGTTTAGCCCGAGCGAACCGGTCGGTCCGGTCCAATTTTAAAAACACTGCAAATTACACGAGAAATTTTCTCCCAAAAAAAAAAATAGGAGCAATATTAATAAAGGAAATAAAAACTGCTAAGAGCCCATTTGAATTGATGGATTTGAAATGAAGAGGGATTTCAAATGAATGGATTAGAAATTCCAATGATTTGGAATCCATTCATTTGCAATCTCTTGTTTTGATAAATTTTTTTACAAAGGATTTCAAATTCATTCATTTAAAATTAATTGTTTGGTATATATCATTTATGTTATTTGAAATTCTCAATCGTTCCTTATAATTTGTTTTATGATTTAATTCTTGTTGTTGATATCGGGATAAAATCGCATAAATCGATTTGGGGCAAAATTATAATTTTTGAAAATTAAGGGACCAAAAGTGCAAATTCGGAATTCAGAAAATCTGGGGTCAAATGGCCATTTTTGAAAATTAAGGGACCAAAAGTGCAAATTTGGATTTTTGAGAATCAGGTGCCGAATTGAAAATTTTAATCTTCTAAAATTATGGACTGAATTGCAGTTCTGATTGTTTTGAAAATATGGGGTCACGTTGCAATTTCTGGAAATTAAGGGACCAAAAGTAAAAATTTGGAATTCTGAAATTCAGGGGCCAAATTGAAAATTTTAATCTTTCGAAATTAACTGAATTGTAATTTTGGGTTTTTCAAAAATCTAGGGTCAAATTGTAATTTCTGAAAATTGAGGGACCAAAAGTGTAAATTTGGATTTCTGAAAATTTGGGGCCGAATTGAATTTTTTTAATTTTTTGAGAATTCTGAAGTGAATCGCAATTCTTGATTTTTCAAAAATTTGGGGTCAAATTTAAAAATATTAAGGGACCAAAATCAAATTTGAAATTCTAAAAATCAGGGGCCGAATTGAAATTTTTTCTTTTCTTAAAATACTGGACTGAATTGCAATTCTTTTCGAAAATCTAGGGTCAAAATTGTAATATTTAAAAATTGAGGGACCAAATTCGATTCCTGAAAATTAGGTTCGAATTGAAAATTCTGGGATCTTCAAAATTTAGGGTCAAAATTGTAATTTTCAAAAATAGAGGGACCAAAGGTGCAATTCCAATTTCTGAAAATAGTAGCCCAATTACGAATTTTAATTTTTTGAAAATTCTGGACTGAATTGCATTTTAAGTTTTTTGAAAATTTGGGATCAAATTATAATTTTTGAAAATATACAATCTGGACCTTTTTTTAAATGGATTTTAAATGACTAATTTTAGAAGGAATTTCAAATTCACCTAAAATTGGATTGAAATTAATTGGACTAGAATTTCAAAAGAATGATTTTAATTTTATATCCAAATAACATCCGCCCAACCCAAATCCATCCTTCCAAATGGCCTAAAAGAATTGGAAAAAAAAACACGGAAAAAGCTAAGAATTAGCATCCCTGAAGCCAAATCCAAGAAGCGTTTATACTATATAATAATAACACCATTAAAAAGGGAAAGAGGTGGTGCAGAAAATCAAAAACCTATCTCCAACGATAGTGCTAGCTCAAATATTATTGCTGTTATTGTTCTTGATCTCATCAATGGCTACCGATTCAGCATCATCGCCCGAAGCCAAAGTTCACATAGTCTACACCGAAAGACCCGAGGGTCAAGAGCCAGAAGACTTTCATATCAAGACTCTCACCTCTGTTCTTGGCAGGTTCATTCTTTTTCTTTAAAACATGGATTTTACATCAAAGGTTCAATTTTGTGCTGTCCCTTTTAAGGAAATGATCTGGGCTTGCTGGATTTTGAATTTTTTAGGGTTGAATTATTGATGGTATCGTTCATAGTGAGGATGAAATTATTATTGGAACGAAACTGCTTATAACTTCAAGTATTTTGAAATGGTTCTAATTGGTTTGGTATAATTTTTTTTTTTTTTTTTAAAGTGAGGGTGCTGCAAAAGAGGCTTTGGTGTACAGTTATAAGCATGCTGCAAGTGGGTTTTCTGCTAAGCTCACTCCTGATCAGGTCTCTCAGCTCTCAAGTAAGTTTAATAAAAGTGCCATGGCTTTATGATTGGTTTGTAAATGTTGATTTTGATGACTTTGTTCTTGGTATTTGTGTCATTTGCAGAATCAGGTTTATGTATAACTGTCCTACATTTATGATTTCCTGGTATCTTTGTTATCATGTCAGTGCAAAATTATATTTGTGGGTTTTTGTAAGAAAGTTGTAGCTGACTTTATAAACTGTATGATCTTCTGGATGCACTTTAAGGATGTTTCTTTAAACATGGTTAAGCTTGAGTAGTTGAGTTTGAAAGCTCCAGACTCTGGCTCGAGGGATAATGTAAAAAGCGATTTAAATTTGATTCCTCAGCCTTCGTATTTTTCAAAATCGAGTAAATATCGATTTGTATTGTCAGCAGATTGGAATTGTGTCTTATTTTTATGATTTAATATTGATCAGGAATGTCAAGAATATGTTTTTCATCTACACAAACACATGTCCTGATTATTAGTACGATATAGTACCTTAAATGGTGGATTAAACTGGGAAATGTAGAAATTATACTTGAAGATATTGAGTCTGCACTTTGCTTGGTTTCTACCTGTGATAGCAGCTACGGTTGTGAACCTAAGACCATACACTCTTTTCATCTGAGAAATGAGGTTTTTATGGAATTGGAAGAATTGTTATATTGTTAAGTCCTCTAAACATGAATTATGTCTTCTTAATTTTGCCCCCTTGTATCTGTTTATTATGTCCTTTGATGTGTGAATTCCCTTGTCACTGCATCTTGATTATATCTCATAAATTATATGGTGTATGGTATCTGAAATACCTAATCATCTGATAATTTCCTAGGGAAGATTTGTGTTGCTTTTGGAACATATGTAAATATTAAAAAGACTCGGTGGTCTTTATTTCATTTGATTCAAGTACCTTTCTGGAGATTGTGATATCACGGCTTCGTTAAGAGTTCGACAAATTTCTTTGGTTTCCTTCTAATGTTTGTTGGTGGATTGATATTTAGAGTTCTCTCTAATTTTCATTGCTAGTAGTTATTATGGAATATTTCAAACTATTATTTGCTTGTAGCCCTCATCGAGCTCGATTTTTTTTGGCAGAACAACCCGGTGTGCTGCAGGTCGTCCCCAGTCAAACTCTCCAACTCCATTCTGGACCTGGAAAGATGAATGTTTGAATTATATATTAATGATGTACTAATATCAGAATCTTGTGTGCTTCTTATATTGTTCTGTACTGTGTTTTAAGTTGTATTCTACCTGATGCATATATCATCTATATAATGGAAACTCCTTTTCCAGAATTTTGGCATGGCATGTTTATTAATAAGAATTAATCCAAAATAATTGAAGGGGGTCCATTTGTCTGAAGGACTGATTGAATTATAGGTAATATCCACATACACCTTATTTGGGGTGTTCCCCTGAATTTTAATAGTACATGTTGATTATGAGGATATGTACCAGAATCATAATATTCCCAATCAATTTGTATGATCTAGCCCACTGTGACTTTAGTGCTATCGATGTCGTATCATTTTGGTCGCTTAGCCAACCTATCAATTTATTTGTCAAGATAGCTCAGGACGCGACCAACAACCTTATTTTTGAGAGGTTGAGGTTACTTAGATGAGCCTTCGGGCGATCTCTTACAACTGCCAACGTTCGTAAACCTATCTTCGAGAGGTTGGCGCTTTTGTGTCGTGCTCATGCTCTTATTGTGGTAGGTCGGTGACCCTTGGCTAGCTCGGGGACACTTCAGCTTTTCTTGGTTTTCCTTTCGGGTTATTAATATCCTTAGGGTCGGATTCTAGTTTGATCCTATTTTTTTATTTTCCCATAAAAAATATTAAGAAAAATATTTTCGATGCATCAAATGGCCGAGCTTTATTTATGTTTATTTTTATTTTCTTTATCATGTTACTCACTTAAATTCAAATATCAAACAGATTGATAAAAATTAATAAAATGTACAAAATCAAGTAACCCTGCAAGACCTTTTCTTTTTCTTATAAGCTATATATTTAATATATTTAATACTTATACATCGACATATCTAGTTACCTTTTCTTTTAGTATCTTAATATCTTAATGATACTTCTCTTCTTAGAAGAGTCCTATTAAATATATACAAAATAAATGTATGGTTCTTATTATATTTAACCATCCTAATTGACATTACAATAATACAATTTAATATGGATAATTTACATTGCACAATTACAGGATCCCAATTATACTTATTCTTGTATTAAAACACTATATAATACACATGACATGATTTTTTTTTCTTTTTCCTTTAACCATTTCAATGAATCATTGTATTGAACGGGGATATTTTAGGCGACGAAAACAAATGGGAAAAAAAAACACTAAATATTTGAAGCAAATTTTACTTTATTAATTATATGTATATATATAATACTCCTATGGAAATATGTTACACCTAAGATTTTGTAACAAATTAAATGAAAGAATACTTAAGTTTGATAGATGGTGCATAACGCATAACAATAACTACATTTTCCAAACAAAAAAAGTGAATGGCAACAAACAAACTATGAAAGGCAAATTGCAGTGAATGAAGCCCCATCTCAAACCCCTCCAACTTTGTGTTGACCAAAAAACCAATATATTCTTTCCCCTACACATACATACATGATTAACACAAAACCAAAAAATCAGGACAAGAAACCAAATAACAAAAAACATTCCTCCAAATAACAAAAAAATCATCAAAAACATTTGAAAAAAAAAAAAAAAACAGAGATGAACAAGAAACCATCACAAGCAGTTCTTCCATACCAAACTCCAAGACTCAGAGATCATTACAATCTAGGCAAGAAATTAGGACAAGGCCAATTTGGCACAACATATCATTGTATCGAAAAGGCCACGGGCCTCGAATACGCATGTAAATCGATCCCAAAACGGAAACTCATATGCAGAGAAGATTATGACGATGTTTGGAGAGAGATTCAAATAATGCACCATTTGTCCGAACATTCAAATGTTGTTAGAATCAAAGGTGCTTATGAGGACAATGTGTTTGTTCATTTGGTCATGGAATTGTGTGCTGGAGGCGAGCTATTCGATAGGATCGTGAAGAAGGGACATTATAGCGAAAAAGAGGCTGCTCGGTTGATGAAAACGATTGTAAGTGTTGTGGAGGCTTGTCATTCTTTAGGTGTTATGCATAGAGATCTTAAACCGGAGAATTTCCTTTTTGATACACCCGATGAGGATGCGAAACTTAAGGCCACAGATTTTGGTTTGTCTGTGTTTTATAAGCCTGGTATGTTGATTGCTAATCTTTGATCTATTTTGTATTTTAATTTTTATTTGATTACAATGTAGGCTCAATGATTTGGCTGTGAGAATTGCATTTTTGTTTGAAGTTTGATCATTGGTATTATTTGTTGGTATTTGTGTGGCTTTGGGAGATTATGAAAAAGGATTTTTGTTTCATGTATTGATTTGCGATTTCAATTCTTGGCAATTAACGAATGATTGGTAATGAATCAACACGATTTGCTAGAGGGGTTGTCCATATTTACAATCGACTATGTCACATGATAAATTAAAAGAATTGACTATTTCACATGTAGATAAAAGTTTGATAGAAAATCTACAAAATGAAAATATAATTACTATTTTTGTACCTATAATAGCAAAAAGAACGTAACTTCATGTAACATTCACAATTTTTTATGACTTAGTGCTCGGTTTTTCATTTCGCTTAGGGACCTTACAAGAATAGGATAGGCCTAGCAAAACGGGTGCTATCTTGTCTGGTCCATTCGATAATAAGACCCATCCCGAAAGATAATTCAGTGCTTCTTTGTCGTGAATATCTGAACCCAAGCCCCTAAAAGCAGAAATAGGTCATCAACATAGAATTAATGTCCAAAACTGTGCCTTCAAAAGAATTATCCTTAGAATATAACTGTTTATTTTCAGGACAATACCTTTCTGATGTCGTTGGAAGTCCTTACTATGTCGCGCCTGAAGTGTTACACAAATACTACGGCCCCGAAAGTGATGTATGGAGTGCTGGTGTTATACTCTACATATTACTAAGTGGAGTTCCGCCTTTTTGGGCAGGTATAAGCCTTTATATTCATTCAATTAATTGTCTTTTACTCTCGTGTCCTTAATTTCTAACGCAAACTTTGAGAACTTGCAGAAACGGATAATGGGATCTTCAAACAGATTTTAAAAGGAAAGATAGATTTTGAATCCGAACCATGGCCTCACATTTCAGACAGCGCAAAGGATCTTGTACGAAAGATGCTTGAGAGAGATCCAAGAAGTCGAATTTCTGCTCCTGAAGCCTTATGTAAGTCTTATACTTCTTAATTTCATTCTACTCTTGTTAATTACTTCATATTTTTACATTCATACTCATCGAAAGGAAGTTGGTTTCTTAATAGGTCATCCTTGGATTGTTGACGACACAGTTGCCCCAGACAGGCCTCTCGGATCTGCAGTTTTATCGCGGCTAAAGCAATTCTGTGCAATGAACAAACTTAAGAAGATGGCTTTGCGTGTTATTGCAGAAAGACTGTCTGAAGAAGAAATCGGAGGATTAGGACAATTATTCAAAATGATCGATACAGACAGTAGTGGGACAATAACGTACGAGGAACTGAAACAAGGTCTGCGAAGAGTAGGCTCTGATCTAATGGAATCAGAGATTAAGGCACTAATGGATGCGGTATTGGACTAAATTTGGTTTCTTTTGTTAATCTAAATTTCCATTCCAAATCGAATGATGGGATTGGATTGGTTTAATTTCTCAATTACATGATTGAATTTCTTGCAGGCTGATATTGACAACAGCGGAACTATAGATTACGGTGAATTTCTTGCTGCAACATTACATATGAACAAAATGGAAAGAGAAGAAAACTTGCTTGCTGCTTTCTCTTACTTTGACAAAGATGGAAGTGGTTATATCACGATTGACGAGCTTCAAAATGCTTGCAAAGAGTTTGGCCTTGGGGAGGTCCATTTGGATGATATCATTAGCGAAATTGACATAGACAATGTAAGTTTTCTAAATAATCAAGAAAATCGTAAACTTAAAGTTCATAAATGGCACGTAAATTTGATGATGATATTCGTGCTTGAATCTTGACAGGATGGACGTATAGATTATGGGGAATTTGCGACAATGATGAGAAAGGGAAATCCGGGGATTGCTTCAAGAACCATGAGAGGGAATTTGAACTTTAACTTGGCGGATGCATTGGAAGGTAAATCGAAAGAGGAAGATTGAATGGAGCTGATGTTTTGTACAGTTTCTAACATGTAAATGTTTTCATAATTGAAAGAAATGCAATGTGTTAAATATTTTCGACTTTGATTGTTATAGAAAAACACTAACACTGCTGTTGTTCATTTGTATACTTGGACAATTTCATCAGAGGATTCATTTTCTATTTTCGTTGCAAGTATAACTTTTTGCTACCACCAGTGAAAATGAGTTGTGGTTCAGAAAATATTATCTGAATATCTATTCGATCTATAAAATTTGAATGAAATATTGAGATGATAAAATATTAATAAAATAGTAGTTAGTGATTTTGAAAGTTTGAGATATGATTTGAATTGATGATATCAAGTAAATAACTTTATAAATATTAAAAGTTGGTGACAAAGTGTCAAATTAATAACTTTATAAATCTCATGTTTGAAGGCTCGAAACCTAAAGTTTGGATTAGAACTGCCCAACTTCATTGTCGAACGAGATTTGACTTAATTTGGATGAGCCCAAACCATGGCAAACCATTTCCAAATTCCAAGATATTACGTTTAATTTGATAGAAAGTTTAGGGATCAAAGTGATAGAAAGTTAAAAACCTATAATTTGAAGATCATTTCCTCTTTATGAAATCATATGCAGTGTCATTTATTCAATTCATGAAAAAGATATCATTCTATGACGCTAAATATTGATTAAATCGTGAGAAATCTGTCCCATTCATTTAATTATTTCATTTTTTGGTAAATTATTACTTCATTTCATATTTATATAAATAATTTAAACAATCCAAGACCATTGCCAGGCCCATTAATCCATCCCATGGGGCATATATGTCAATTTACATAAACAACGGATAGGATTGGATTTGGACAGAGCTTCAGCCCCAAACTCAAATGCAATTCATCCTAGAGGAAAGAGAGAAACAAACACAAACAAAACTCTCTTAGTTCAACAATGGCAGCAGCAATTTCGCTATGTTCATCTCTCACGCCAAAACTCTCTCACAATCAAAATGCAATAATACCCATTTCTTCTTCTCACTTAAAAAGCAATTTTGTTTCTTCCCTTTCGCACTCTCTATCTTCTCTAACGCTAAAATCAAGCAAACCGCCCGCATTATCTTTTGTCCCCAAATCAAATGATACAGAGTCTTCAATTGCTTTGGTGGAGGCCCCAGTTCCGGCAACTGACTCCATTGTTGAAACACAAAAGCCAAAGCCTGAAGAAGTCTTCGCTGTGGTCATGGTGAGTGCTGAATAAAGACTGTGTTTATGTATGTGTTTTATATTCGATATTGATAAACTGTCAAAGTTTTGCTTTTTGGTTGTTATATGGTAAAACATGGGAAATTTAGTCTTGGGCTAGGTGGTTTTTATTTTTAATTTTATTTTTGGTTGGGGGGAGGGGGTGGGGGTTGTTATTTTTTATGGGATTTTGGTCGTCAAGGCTTAAATATGTGGGGTTATTATTCAAATTATGGTATTTAGTTTTTTTTTTTTGATAACTTGGTAATTGTATTTGGTTATCAATCAATAGAATTGAATACTAATCGATCTCATTTCTATTGTTATTAGCTTTGTGATTCAGTGACCATTTAGATGGACATTTCTCCCCTTCAGATTTGCTCAAGGTTTTAGAAGTTGAAAACTAGGATTTTTTGGCAACTTCATATTTCTTTCATAAAAAAGGGACATATTGTATGGCGTTATGCCTGAAATGTTTTTGTTAAAATTATACTGGAATAAAGATATGATTATATGAAATTGTATGGCATTATGCAGTTGAAGCTGTAACCTTTCCTGATTGTCTGGTTTGTAGTTTTCTCAGTTTTGAAAGAACGGAATTGCAGTATTGCTCTTTTCTTTATTAATAAAGAATCATATTCTTATCATATGATTGCCAATTGTTAAGATAATTATTTGGTTGCCAATGAATATGTTGAGGTTTAATTATAATCTTGAGCCTAAGTGGTCACGGTTGAGTTTGAAATTGATCTGTGACTTCTTTATTTTGTTTAATATTGCTTAGGTTGGTTCGAGGCAGTACATAGTATTCCCTGGACGTTTCATCTACACGCAGAGGCTTAAAGGAGCAGATGTGAATGACAAGGTACATATTGACCTTCTTTCTTAATGAATATATAGGAATTTCCTTATCTAATTATCTATTACCTTGTCTGTCCAGAATTTTTTTATTCTTAGTTTTCGTTGTGACATGTTAGTGTCTCAAGGAAGTCGTTTCTTGTTCTCTTCAAGACTTCAACTGTCTTTTATGTTCTAGAAGTCTTTGAAAGTTTTACTGTTCGAATACACAAATTTGTTTTCTTAGTTGCTATATTTGGGTGTAAATATGCCATTTGAAATCAAATTGATGTTGAGGGGACATATGTCTAAAACAAGTTACTTGTTCAAAAACTTAACTCGCTCGATTAAGTTCAATTTCTGCTTATTTAGCCTTGCACACTTCAGAGAATTCGAAACTTTCTAAAAGTAATCATTCATCATTGTAATGAAGCCTAACTGTCAGCTCTAAGCTGCCATCTCATTGCATTTCAATAGAGACGATGTCACCAGGGTTTACTTCGTCCAGAATCATGTTTGGTAGTGCTGTGCATGTAAACATGAAGGAATATATTTCATTCTTCGATTTTTGGGTTAACAGATTGCAATTCAATATAAAATGTTGACTTTTAGAATCAAGATAAATTTTTTTGCTGGCAGGAGGATTACCAATAATCTAGATAAATCTGTGCGTGTGACAAAGTGTGGGTGCATCAGTGCATGTTAATAAAACATGTATAGATTAGGAATAAGATTGAACACTCTGTTATCTAGACATAGTGTGATTTGACTTCCATTTTGTTATCTTTTCGTTTTCTAGTAGTTTATTGGTGTCCTTTGCCAAATTTGTGTATATATTGTTCTTTTACCCATTTGTCTGGCCACATGATATTAAGAAGATCCTTGATACTACTCCATGCAAATTGGGATATTTTTGGGAAGAGTATAACGGAAACTAGTCTCTTATTTGCTATACCTATAATAAAACTTAATCTTGGTACAGATCACCCTAAACAAAGTATTGCTGGTGGGAACAAAAACAAGCACGTACATTGGAAAACCAATTGTGCCAAACGCTACAGTCCACGCCATTGTTGAAGAGCAAGTACGATACACTTGCGTAGTGCTTTCTTCTAAGATGATACTAATCTTTCGTTATATTGCATCATCTCATTGTTCATTTTCTTTGTAGACATTGGATAAGAAAGTCATCGTCTTCAAGTATAAGAAGAAGAAGAACTACCGAAGGAACATTGGACATAGACAGGTATCACATGTCTATTATATTTTGAATGCATGATTTCTTTGTTTCTCTGCTGACAGTGCATTTTTGTTCTATAACTTATGCAGCCTATTACGAGGATAAGAATAACAAGCATCACTGGCTACCAAGACTCGCCTTTTGTCACTCTTCCATAGATTAAGCCTAATTTATCCGGATTTACGCTTGATCAATCGAGAATTTGTACTATTAGTCTATTAGTTGTCCATTCTTTTATTACATTGCCATATCTTTTGAGAAGATTTTTGTTGTACATGTGACACCTTGCTATATATATCCGAAGCCAGTTTTCTTTTTCAGTACGAATTACAGATAGCAAGTTTACATCTCTCTAAAATTACAATTTTAAACAAAAATTCTACTCTATTTTTAGTAGATCGAAACACACTTCAAAACGAAACTCTAATCCATTATTGTAATGGACATACTATGTCTTTCCCTCTATAAAAAAAGTGAAGTGCAGGTCAGGAATCAGAATCAAGCAAAACAAAAAACTAACAGTAAAACAAACTAAGTAGTATCTATAAGAATAAATTTATGAAGGAATACTGAGAAAATACAGCAAATTAACCAAAGTATCTATTTGGTGTGAACTTCCAAAGTATCATACAACGTAATTCTAGTCCCAAATCCAAATCATCCTGTTGTTTAATTTTCAACACATCCCAATACAATTAAAGAATCTGCCATATGGAATTTCACATATGAAAAGGAAATTCCCTCCTTCGCATTTCCTGGGAGCATAGTTGATAGTGATATAACATCTACAAGCAAACCTACTCGTATATTCGCTTCTTCTTCAGAATGGTCGGAAATAATAATACAGACCCAATGAGGAAAAGTACTGCCAAAGTCTTAAAATCATATAAATCTTTGACTGACTTGAGATCACTAAGAGCAAGTCCAGCCTAAATAATAAAGAAACAGTGGCAAAGATTATGTTAAGTGCACAAAGAAATCTGAACAATATAATATAAATAATATAATACCAACATCCTAGAGCCTTCTTGAATTCTACTAGCCGAAGAGCAGTAGAAACAGATATGTATGTTTAAAAGTCAAGAACGGAAGGGGAGAAAGACTTACTCTAACAGTGATATAAGAGGCTGGAATGAGGCCAATAACTGTTGCCAGAAAGAAAATATGAAATGGTATATCGACAATTGGTGATGCTAAATTGATAAAAAGGTTTGGTAATGTCGGAGTCACTCTCAAAAAGAGCATGTAATTGAGCAACTTGTCTCTCCTTTTTGTTATCTGAAGTCAATATAATTCACATGTTTTAGTATCAGAAATAGAAAATAAAAGTAAACAAAGAACAAGGTACCTCTGCTTGAAAATATCTTAGCTTTTCAGGCCACAACCAGTTTATGATGGGCCTTCCAATCAGTTTAGATAGAAAATAGCAGGATGATGCACCAGCAGTCGCATTGAAGACAACCAAGAAAAGGCCTCTAACAACACCAAAAAGTGCTCCAGCTAGTAACGACATGAAAATTGTCCCAGGTATCATAAAAGTCTGCATGAATATGTATGTTGAACAGTAGCCCAGAATGAACTTTGCTGGGTATTCTCCAGCATAAGTAGCAAGATGATCTCTGAAGCATAATGTAATATAAGAGATTTAACTCCTAGTCATATTCTAACTTCTTACAACATGAGAGATAATACATCAAACTATAAGCTTTCCTTAACCAAGGGTGACACGCAACAAAGAAACAAGTGAAATAAAGATCCAAGTCCATGGCTACACTATAAAGTTTTTGTATGAAGCAAGATGACCTAATGCAATTTCAAATGGTATTGCTAACTATAAAAGGCATGAAATATCCAAAAGTATGTTGATAATCAGATGACAAAATAAACTAGTTAAATGAATACGCAAGGAACCATATGTTCGTTCATCTTAAGACTTAAATAGTGCTATTCCACAAATTGGAAGAGCATCCAACAAGAGAATAACTTCCATTTAGAACCAAATACATGAAAATGCACTATAATTGCTAGTTTTTGCTTCGTTTTAAATTACTAACTATAACACATTATGGTCACTTTAAAAGCCAAACAAGGTTAAACTATTGTTCCTCCATAACATATCTCACCTTAACCTCTTTAGACTTGAGTACCATTTCTAAATCAGAAGAGTAATTCAAGTTAAGGTACATTACACCGGATAAATCATACACCTCATAACCTAACTAAGCATCGTCCTCATACTAAAAATGACCATCTAATGTGAAACAATTCAACTACAAAAAGGCACCATAGAATTCTCACAACACATCAAGAGGCACTTGAATACTATACATACGATATTGAATCTCCACCTCACATATCAAAATCAACAAACAAAGTTAAAAAAAAAAAAAAAAAAAACTTACTTGAGCAAGCGAAGGTCAGCTAGAGTTCGAGGAAGCTTTAACATCTCATACTCCGCGGCAGGCATGGTAAGATAAATGCACAACAGACCAGTGGAGAATACCAAAAATACCCCCAAAGCCGCCGCAAATTCCCACTTCGAGAGCGGAAATCTGTCCGCCTTAAAACTCTTCCCCGTGGGTGACTCCGCAGCATTCATCTCCTCACTCTTATCGGACGGCCGTGCAGCACCGATATCCACCACCAGGCTCCGAGGCGCCGCCATGAAAAGAGATGCTGCTGACGTTGATAACGATTGCAAAAAATTAACGGGGAGCGATGAACAGCGGAGGATTTTAACCTTCATTATGATAACAATAATATGAAAAATGAAAGCTAAATTTGATTTGAGGTTGGCTCATTGTTGCCGTTACTACTGCTTGCTTTTGACAAATAAAGAGCATTGAATTGATGTGAAAATGAACAAAAATGGATTAGGGATTCTGTCACGGGAAAATTTCAGTTTTTTGGAGCTGGGATTGATGAGCAATTGATCAAATTTTGTGGAATTATAGAAAGGGTAGAACTATGATTACAAATCACAACCCTAGAAAGTAAAGATGATTAATTAGTATTTTTTACGATTTGTTCTTCTCTCTATGTAAGAAAGAGAGAAATTAAGAGTCAACAGGGGGCGTAAAAGGAATCAAAAGCGTAGAAATCGCTCTTTGTGTGTTTGATTTTCTATTTTTATCACAAAAAGATTTGTTTATTCTCGGGAAGATAAATCAGGATAATGTATTGTGACTTCAAACCTACCACACAGGATCTAATGGGGGTATTAACTCATATTATATGGTTTAATATGATTTAATGCAATGTTTGACGGCATTATTTTATTATCGGGTCAAATAGATTAAATTCTTATGATCAGGTATTAATATTATATTATAATTAATTTAGGCATGAGTGATTTAGTTAATCCGGGTGAATATGAATTAGATAAATTATCAATTATAACCTTAAATTTACATATTTTCTTTTTAACATATCATTATATATTGTAAATTCTTCTCAAATCTTTTAAAATGGTAACATATTCTATATAAATAAATCACTAATTAAATTCTATATCAATTTACAATTAACATGTAGGCATTCATACATTGATCAACTCGTACTAATACATTAGTTACTCTATGTTTGAACTAGATGTTTCTTATGTTATACATCTTGCTTTACAATTCCACAAACTAAAACTTTACTACAGAACATTATTTACTTAATTCTTTTGTTTGTACATCTAATTTTAATTATGTAGAGATTCTTTAATTAGTATAATACATTTATCAACATATATAGTTTTCTCCAATGTCCAATATTTATTGGTATTTTCTTACACATAACATTCTTTTCACTTGACTATATATTTACTAAGTTCTCTGGTCGATCTCTTAAATCTTTATATAACATAATATATTTGTGCCAATTATATAGTATTCCTATAATATAATTAAATTACTGAAGAGACCATATACAAACATTAATCTTCGAGTTTTTTTTTTTAAAATCAGCTGTGCCTTGGTTTTTTACATAATTACTCATTGTTTTTACCTCAAAATTAAAGATAGAATTTTGGTTTAAATTAAAACAATAGTAATTAATCCAAGTATCCATCTAATCAAATCATGTCAACATAAAAGCTGACTCCTTAATGGAATTTGAAGCTAATTAAACACAATACAATTTGATGCAATAAATGTATTTAAACATTATGTGTTTTCATAAACTTTATATAGCTCAATCAATAATTTTGGAGAAATTACATAAAATTCACAACTGATTACAACAAGAACAGTCAAGCCTACACCTTGATCAACTTAGGGAATCATAAAAAAAAAAAAAAAAAAAAAGCTTGCCCTTTTATGGATTAATTTTAAGTGGACATGCATGCAAAAGTCTGTCAATATTTTTACAAATTTCAAATTAATTAAATCCTATATATATATAAATGCAAATTACTATAAGTCAGGAAAGCATTCAAGTACATTCTTCAAATGATTTTGAGCATCTAACTCATGGTCATTGTGAAGATCTAATGCCATGTTTGTGTACGCATACGATGATGAAGACGATGATCCAATAACTTGAGATGAAAGTAACTTATCAAAGTTCTTCCATTCATAGAATTGATTATCAAAATTGCCCTTTTCATCTTCAATATTGATCTCTTCATTATTGACTACAACGCTATGCTCGAACGTATTATCAGTTGTCGCAAAACTTGTAGAAATCGAGGGGCTATCGAGCTTTGGAAGCTCGACCATTTGATTGAGGTTGTGATGATCTTGTGGAAATGAAGGGTCGTGATTAAAAGAAGTAGTAATAATTACTTGATTAAGAGGATCAAAATTTTGTGTAATATTTGAAGTGTTGAGAAATGATGGACTAGGCCTGAAATTGTTGCTAGGGTAATTAGCACTGTTGTTGTTGTTCCAGTAGCTGCTGGCTTCATAACCTTGTTTTTGATTTTGACTTGGATTTGGCTTCTTGAATGCACGACAAACCACCCATCCTTCTTCCTGCACGTACATTATATTATATTATATCATGCCCAATCAATTAGCTTAATTACATAATTATTTTTAGCCTATGGTCATGCATTAATATATGGAAATTAATTATAAAATGTCCAACAAATAGGAATCCCAAATTCGTATTGAATTGAGAATAAAAGTCTCACATGAATTGAATATCATAATAAAGTGATCTGTATATGATATAGGACAATCACGATGACCTCGATCTTAAGTTGTAGCTAGTGGACTCTGTCCGATTCATATGTTTAATAGAAGCCACTCAGACCGATGTGGTTGAAGATAAAAAAATCCAGTGTCTATATATCTAATTATTTAGGATGAATTTGACAAAGAAATTAATGGATGCTTTAAGTTGTCTACAGAAGGGAAAAAAGAAAAAAAAAAAGATGATTTTGATAGTAAAATTAAAACATATTAAAATAGTTTTATAAATATATCATAACTAATTACGTTCCTTAAACAGAATCATATGAACAAAACAATTTTAATATGTGAAGTGATCATTTTCACATGTTGTAAGTCTTACAAACTTCATAATATCTTCACAAATATCATTTTTCAACCTCAGAAAGTGCTCTTGGAAAGAATGGTTGTCATGTTTCAAATCATTACAAACATAAAGAAGGTCCTCCATAGAAACCAAAATTTTAAAGTGATGAAGTTTTCAATGAACAATTAATTTGAAAAATCAAATATTAATTCAACTTAATAATTTGTAGCTAGCTAGGCTTTCAAAAAATCCTATATAAAACTTTCATGCATGTCATACGTACATAGTTTACCTGAGGAGGTCCATGTTCAGATGTCTGAAGTCGATATTCATGCATAATCCAATCGCTCTTCCTTCCGTTAGGGGCGCGTCCTTTGTAATAAACCAATGTCTTTCTCATCCCTATAATTCTTTCCTTAGACACTACTGCTTTGTCTCTTCCTGTCGCCTTCCAGAACCCAGCAGCCGTCGCCCTATTCGTCCTCGTCCCAGTCGGATACTTCCTGTCCTTGTGACTAAAAAAGTACCATTCATTTTGTTCTTCATATCCCAATTTGCACTTATCTATATATATATATATATATTGTACCAACAAACAAACAAATTACTCCATATATATATCATGATCTAGTTATTATTAAATATATATATTTTTTTTTACCTTCAATGTCCCATGGCTCCATTCTATAGAGATCAAGGTCAGTGATTACATCAAGATCAATTTTGAGAGAGTTAACTTTTCTTTTTAGATAGTAGCCGACGAGTTCCTCTTCGGTTGGGTGGAATCGAAATCCCGGGGGTACACATGACTCCATTTCCATTTTTCAATCTCAATGTATGTTGATCCTGCTGCAGGTAAATTAATTAAATGCTAGCTATTTGTAAATAAACCTACCTTTGGAAAAAAAAAAAAAAAATTTCTATTGATGAAAAGTTACACAAAGAGAGTAAAATTCACACAACTTAAATTGCCTTTCGGAAAAAAATGTCATGATTAAATTTTATATCCCCATTCGTGAGCACAATGGAATGATGGTCCCAAAAATGTTTATGAAATTACAATGTGGTAATTAACCCACCCACCCCCTGCCCGGTCCCTACAAGAAAAGAAAGTTAAATGAAATGACCATATATTATTTGCTGAAATTAACATAGGCCAATCCTTTGAGTTGCATGTATAGTAATTAAGAGCGAGGAAGTATATTGACGAACACAAAAGTAGCAAACAATGGCCGTAAAAATTTGACTTTTTTTTTTTTAAATGATTTCTTTGAGTGCATTCCACTCCATGCTTCCTGGTGCACAAGGGGTTTTCACACCAATCCTTCTTGCACAATACATGAATTTGAAAAACGTATAGCACTCAACACTAATTTAACAAAACCAAACATTAATTGACTTTAAGAGTTGGGCATTACGTTGCTCAAACTCAAATACTATCGGACTTTGATATTTACTGGTTGAAGTCCGACTCACAACTGTTTTCTCGGCTTAAACTTGATTCGTATATTATTTAATGGATTTTATATCCGATTGGCCAACACTAGATTATTTTATAAAATAATAATTATGCACTACTAAAACGCATATAAAGAGGATATATATATATATATATGTAAGACATGCATTAAGAATATAAGTATAAATCTCATATTAATAATAAATAATTTTGCATATGTAGTAACATTTCAAACTAAGTCAATCCATAAATGCTATGATGTCATTTACAAATGCTTCTAAATATTGATCACTTAGATTAAAAAGAAATTAAAATGTATTCCTCCACCACCTCAATCAGTTTCATATAGACATTCATAGCATATATTATATGAAATTAATTGATCAATATTTTTGTAATTCAAACATTATTTGGGTTGAGCAATCTCAGATCATAAATTCGATCGTTTGACCTAAATAAATGGATCATAAATAAACTCAACCAGATTCACATTCGGTTAGGCTCGACTCAAATATAATCCGTCCGAGCCATCAGACATCAGGCAAACAACAAATTGAACTAAATGATCACTAATGAAATCAGGTGATGCATGCAGCAAACAAAAGAGTGAGACTAGCTTCCCATGAAAAACCATATAGTATGTTTAGCAATATCCATTAAAACATGCATCGAGTTCAAGAAAATACTAACCCGATCGAAATTCCAATTAAACTTTGCTCCCTTGAAATCAGAGAGCTAGCAGGAAATGTTTCTTGGTATCTATATATATATATAGAGAGAGAGAGAGAGCTATATAGGGTACTACTTATTGTGTATATATATATATATATATTGGTGAGATGGATGAATTAATTAAATGAATTGCAAAAATTAAGAATGTAGTTGTCAAGTTTGGGCTGAGGATATGATATGATGTTGGTTGTGAGAGTGAGATGGATGTTGTCAGTATATTTATATGATAAGCAGATGAAAACAGTAAACTATATTACTTTGGATGTGACTCAACACATAAGAAGAGATAAATAAATAAATAACATAAGTTTTTATTTTTTATTTTTATTATAATCTTATTATAATATAGAAATTAAATAAAATGTTAAACATTGTAATTGATTACGCGTGGGGTGGCAGATATTGGATCAAAGCTAGTTTGTTTGGACGGCGTGACACCAAATTTTCACGCCACCCTCCACCGTTATATTATGCTCTAAGGTTTATTTTCCTATGTCAAAATCAAAATAGAAACTGTCATTTGTCACAGACATTTAAATAAGCACTCGGATATATATATATAAATATCATATGCAAATATATTAATTTATATATTTTTGTGCATTTTTTGCTCAACCCACAATCCAGCTGTGGTTGTCTGTTTGGTGTGCCGCCCTTGGATAAGTGGCACCAATAGGCTCTTGCCACGTGGATGGAACCAAGCTGTCTACTTCAGGCATGTATCGTTAATTGATTGGCTACCTGGTCTCACCTCCAAGTGTTTTTAATTTCCTTTTTTCTTTTTTAATATATATATATGGAGTGAGTCTGAGGAAATATATACATCTCAGTGGCTAGCTATGTAGCTAAGTGGTCTTGAATCTTGGATTTGGTTTTTATTGTTGATTATTTATGCATTTGATCCATTTAAATTCAGAAATTAGCTAATTAAGTGGCTATTTTATATATATATATATATATATATATATATATGCACACATTTATTTACAATATTGCATATGCAACTGTTGCTTGAAATAGTTTTTTGATAGGTTATAATGACTATATATATTACATGACCAAAAAGTCATGGTATGTTCGCTCGAAGACGTTGTGGAACCTTATGTATCTACACTGTCTTAGGTTTTGCCACATTGTGACAAAGTCAAATAATCTTTTGTATATAGTCAATCTCTTATCAAAACCAAGTTTAGGTTTCGGTTTCAACGCAACTACCAAGAGCTAGTAAAATCTTAGAATGATCCCAATTGAATGGTTGGACAATTGATCACACATTGGGTCTACAATGTGAGATTTCTTTCTCGGATCAATTTTTCGGTAACAAAATCAAGCATAACTGGGTCAACCTTGATCCTTACGAACTATGTAAAGACTCCAATTTTCAAATTATATTTCAAGACTATATGTCTCATAAAATGTTGATAGATCTATCTTCATGCACTACTAACTTTTAAACCTCCGTATCTTTTCATAATAATTAGTAAAGATACTTAAAATGTTAATTTTAAAACTTCGAAATCAAATTTTTTTATCTAACCAAGAGAGAGAAAATATATGGGAGAAATGAATAATAAACCAAGAAAAAGGAGGAGGAAAGAAATGTACAGCTATTATATACTCATCAGACAATGTGATGCCAAAAAAACAGTTGAGTTCTGCAGTTACATATTTCATCAGCAAAGACTTTTGTCCGAATTTCAAGAAGATACTATTTTGTCTTTGCCTAGAATTATATACTAATTCACATATAACCAAAATAGAAAGAGTAAAAGACATATTGTGTACTGAAAAAGGATGGATCACTTTCAGAAGAAAAAAAAAATTGTCACTTTTTGGGTGTTGCGTACTTTCTTCATATAAAATTATATCCTCAATTTAAAAAAATGAACATTGAGTATGTTACAAGAGAATAGGAAGAAAGGTAATATTTTTAAATTCTCTTTGTCTTAGAAAATATCTTAAGTGCCTTAGATTCATTTGGGACCACATATGGAAATGGATAGAATATTTACTTGAGCTAAAATATTCAAGAAAACTCCAACCACATAAAATTCTCCAAAATACAAAATAAAAAAATCCAACCACATAACAATCAATAATAAAAGTAAGATTACGAGTTTAGACCTTGTACATGCAAAACCTCGTTGGCATTTTAGTCATTTAGATAGTACTAGAATATGCAATTTTCTCACAATTTCAACTCCTTTTTTTTTTTTTTTAATTTCTCTAAGTTCATAAAGCGTGGACTGTGTCCCCTCTCAAATTGTGACTTTTGATCATTTAGGCAAAAAAACCTAATTATTAATGACTTTAAATTAATACATAAATGTAAGTTGAATTTGAAAACAAATTGGTAATTGAGAAAAGACTTTGCGGCTACTTATTTGTCAAGATTGATAGATGAGATGATCTATGATGTATGATTAATCTTTATTTGGGGGTTCACATGTAAATTTCACCAACCCCGTCAAATGATTCCAAATACATACCACCAATTAATTTCTTCACATAGGACTTGATGTAGACAGGAAATATTTAAAATATGAAGTTTGGATGAGGTAATAATGGTAAAATTTAATGGTACATATAATTTCAATTAATGACTTTTAGGTAGATAGAGTAGTTATCATCATTATTAATTAATGTAGTTATAATTAATTATGCAATATATACTAACTAATTTACTGAATGACAAAGTGGATTATATCTATAACTTGGTTTTGGTCGGAAAGTAGCTTTAATTAACCTAGAAAGCAAAATAAAAAGTACTCCCTCCTTTCTTTTATATATAGCTTTGAGCAATGATAAATGGATTAAGAAACCTATTAAATAACATATATAGTGTTATCGCTGAAACATCAAGAGTTAGTTTATCGGCACAAAAACATAAGATAATGGACATTCTTTTGCTGAATTGAGGTTTTTTTTAAGGGTTTAATCCCTTCTAAGATGCGTCAGACATAGTATATGAAAATCTCTCTCAACTAGGGGTTTATACTTGGATCGCCACTTTGAGGATACAAGTCTCTTCCACGTTATATTAGTCATATGTTGATGAATTGAGTTAACTTTGAGTTACTTCACTGTTCTTACCATAACTTCTGATACGGTTGGAGACAAATCCGTATGTCGACATCAATATGTTACCCCCTTCGTAATGCGTTTTAATTATTATTATTTTGCGATTTTGGGTAAATATTCTTTTATTTTTTGAAATCTTTCTAAACTCTTTAATTTCTAGGTCGGATTTTTGTCACAACTCTTATTTCAGTAAGATCACGATTTACTTCGATTTTGACTATATATACTGTATGTCCTGTCCGACTTGTAAGTTGTTTTGGAACCAATTATTGAATGTTGGTATTGAACATATATATGAGACCTCTCTAGGATTTCTCTTCTTAATTGCTTCATCAATTCTGATTAATGTTCAATCACTACTATGTTCCGACTTCATTAACTAACCTAGGAAATTTGTACGGATGCAACCCACTGTTGTATGCTCTTTTTTCCAATTAATTTTATGCTTTCACTTGTAGTTTTGTATATAGCATAACTGGATTGGAAGGCAAGCAATTATTAGAAATAAATCTAAGTTAAGGTTTCGTGTTTATAGCTAGCTAGTATTGATTTATTTGTCCTCTACATTATTTTATACGAATTTTTTTGCCCCATTGTGCCTTTTTTATGTGGATTAGTAACCCATGTGTTATTTTATATGTATCAGTTTACCTACTTGTTTTTATATTGTGCAAGGAGATAAAATTTTATCTTTTTAAATTAAACAACTATTTTTAACCCCACATTCAATTTTGGACAAATGAAACATTTCTCTAACAGAAGGAGGCAAAAGGATCATTAAATTGTTTTGGTCCGATTGAAAATGATTAATAATATCAGAATGGGGAGAAGTTTAACCTACAAACTTTAAAAAAGTATAAAAATAAAATTTGTCCAAAATCTTGTTCCTTTTGATTAATAAAAAGAAGAGTAAAGGGAGACAATTAAGGATGAAAGAAAATTCATTAATCAGCTTAAAAAATAAAAACACTTTGCCTGGACCCTTCATTATTACTAATCAATGTCCAGATATCATAATTACAAATCTTGTGAAATCTAATGAATTCTTCTCTTCTCCATTATGTAAGTCTTTTTTAAAAAAAAAAAAAAAAAAATATATATATATATATATATATATATATATATATATATATATATATATATACAACTTATGTCGTGTTTGAACGTAAAATTAATGAACATATATCTTTATGTTCACACTTATAGGTTGGTTTCTTTAGTTCTTATTGAAGAACAACTATATGTAGATTTACGCGCTCATTCTTATTAATTTTTTATTATTATTATGACTATATGTAGTAAGAATTAGTATTAAGTAATTATTCCAAAAATTAATAACCGTTAATCACTTTATGAAGGGTTAGGGTTAACTGGACCCCTTTTCATGTCATTAGATTATATTAATCAAGTAGTAATCAGGATTAGATATAATTAATCATTTCAGATGGAAAAGGAAACATAAACTAGAGAAAACAATACTGACCTGCAATTATGGCTCATATAAGAAAACACCCACACACTTTCATGCGTGTCGAAAGAACATTTATTGGATCTTGTGAAGCACACTGTTCTGTCAACTGCATGCAGCAATAATCTTGAAATAATATGTTTAATTAAGGGCTTCATATAATTAATAATGTGTGCACATTATCTTCTTTTGAAAATGAAAATTGGGCGAAGTAACTTCCTAAAGTTTTGTAATGTTGTAGTACATCTAATCTAAGTTCTGATTTTAAGACATGGAAAATATCTTTCATCAAATAATACTTTTATAAATATATTTATATATTTCTTCCAAAATAATTCACTAGTTATTTTATGTAATAATCCTAATTGAAAAGGATGAGACATTTTCTCACGTTGATGGTGTGCGAAATAATTAATGTGTGATTTGTATGGCATTTAGCTCTTCGAACTCGTAATAATTGATTTCAGAGCATGTAACCTGAAACGAGTGATTTAATAAAGTACTACCCGTAAAAATGAGTGAAGTCACTTAAAGTAGACAACTACTCTATAGTGGGCCAACATGGATGTTAAAATGAAACATGTGATGTTAATTCAAGGTTATGGAATTTAATCTTTATTTATTAGTAAGATGATATATTAATGTAGAATTTATATGACAAAGAGGGCAAAAAGGCCTAACATGAGCCCTCAAAAGAATTCCCCCTTTTAGTCCTCAACTAAAAAAAAGAAGAAGAAGAAGAAGAATTTTAGTGACAAAATGATTTTAATATGAAAAGTGCAATTATATAAACTCGTTTATATAAAATCTTTTGGTAATTGAACCGTATCTACTAGTGATTATCAGTTACAAATTATCTTTTATTAATTTGCAAAGTTATTCGATCGGGATGCACTTTCGGAAACAATGTTGACTAGTATGGTAAAAGTAAAAGGTGTGGTTTTATTTGGATGTCAATTTTGCAGTTGCGCATGGCAGGCACGTTCGCTTAGTTATAGACATAGAGCCTTATATATATACGTCAAAAAAATTTAATATCAAAGGTAAAAGACTTAAAAAAGGTTGATTGATTTTATTTTATATACTAAACCCAAAGGTGAATTGAACTTCTTTTGGCCAATGGCACAACACTCATTACCAGCTATATATAGGCTAGGTTATAATTTTCACAGTTAACCCACCCGGCCCTCTTATAGTCTTATATATATATATTTATATCCTAATAATTAATTACAGACAGTTAAATTAATGTAGCTAGGCTAGAATTAAAACTTCTTAATTAAACGAAATGAAGCCTAGTTTAAAATAAATGAAGCATGCATTATATTTTTTGGGTTGTGTGTTTGGTTTTGAAGATTTTATATGGGAGTTGAAAGAAAGCAAAGCACAATTATTGTCCTTGCATACTGTAGCCATAACAGTGAACATAGCGTGACAAAATTCAATTGCCAATATCAACAAATTAAATTAAACAATTTATATATATTTTGGTCCATCTCCACCTAGCTAGTAAGTGTGAACATCCTCCCAGCAGCCAAACACAACTAGTATTTTGTTGGTCCACAAATATATTCTGCTTCTAAATTCTCACATGCATGAAATATTATATATATATATATATTTATATATATATTACAAAATTATTAATTTTCAACTACTACTTTTCAATGCAAAAATTAATATTAAGATATTTACAAATTTAATTTTTCAACTATATATTATCCAAACAATTAAATTGTGCCAAATCAAGCTAAAAATGGAACTGCAAGTGTACCACACAAACGTACGCACAAGTGAGGATTATGATTAAGGCTAAATATTAAACCAATCTACTACATATATACTCGAATTGAGTTCTTTTCAAAAAGTTCATTTGTGCTCAATTCTGTCACACAAATCAAACAAATTTGAACATCATTTTTTCGTTTGATAATTTTTTAAATTCGACTCGATAAACTAATAATTGAAAAAATATCAAGCTAGCGACCTCGGTTCTTGCAACAATCAAACCATGATCAAACACAATTCCAAGCTCGATACAAAATTCACAACTCGACTTGTTTACAACTCTAAAGTGACTACATGATCCGAAGGTTTGAAAGTCTCTCGATTCAACGTTTAACTTACTATATCCAAGAAATTCCAAATCGAACTTTTGGTGTTATTTAAGTACTATATATTTATAAGATTTCGAATCCTTGTAATTATGTTATTTATGTATTAAAGAATTTTGTTATTGCAATATATCCATTTCACTTAGAAAACTACATATCTTAAGAAGTAACAGTGTAAGGAAAGCAAGTGGGGGTTGTTTTGGGGCGGTTTGTGGGACTAAGTTAAGTTGTGCTGCCTTGCCTCCAAACTAACATTAATTCTTGTACATGATATATATTTTTTCAACCCGCTCATCATATGACACAGACATACATACATACATTTGTATATTATATTATCTATATGTACTCACACATATGAAGATTAATAAAATATATGTACTTATATATGACCTTGAGGGGGTGGGGTGGGGTGGGGTGGAGTGGGGTTAACTAAACTTGAAAATGACTTAAAGAAAGCTTCTAGAGGAGGGGTGTAGACTAGGGACCCTTAACTAAGACTGATAATGACATTTCTCCACACTAAATCAATCAAATTTTAATGTTTTGTCCCTCTCCTATTTCCCTCAGATATAGAGACAAAGACTTTGTATGATGATTGCACCATTACGAGCTAATTCCATTTGTCTCTTCTTTTGTGCAATTTTCTATTCCAATTAGGACAATGCCAATCTTTTTTGCACTCTAATATTAATACTAGACACAACTAAACTGCAAAACCCAAATAACCCAAATGACAACATAAATCTATATTTGTTACACCGACTAATCGATCAATTCATGTACTTTCACTAATTGAAGTTAAAACCAAAGGCAATTGTGCAGGCTAGACAAGGTCCGGTTTGGGTATAAGAAATAGGTCGGGCTATAGAAAAAATAAATATTTCGCACACACCTATACTGGGAAAAAAATGGTTCATCTTCAATTTGGGTGAGCACGTCGCATATTTTCATTTGTCTCATTGTCCGGGTCGTAACTTGTAAATTCAATCAAATCAAAATTCACCTCACTAATTAAAGCACACCCGGCCAATTGAAAAAATTAAACTAAATTAAGTACGATCTCGGTTAGGTCAGGGTCCATGCATTAAAAACTATACATGAATCCTATTTTTTTCCCACTATATTACACAAAAATAAATGAAGGTAGAATTTAATTTTTATTCAATATTTAGTTCTTTAATATACTTTTTTTTTCTCTTATTTAATTATTTTTTGTTGGTATATCCTAGCATATATGCTATTGGTTCGTTGCTTGCACTTTAAGTGGGACTGTGTAGACCATGATCATAATAGCCGAAAAGTTCTTATTTAATTTCTAGGTGATTGCTTCACTTCAAGCTATAAACAACTTGGGTATTTTTCTATCATTTTGGAAATCTCTAATGGATCACATAAGATTCTCAACTCCAATTCTAATATCCAATCAGCTTAATTGCATAAATTACATTAACTATTATCTATCAATTTTTTTAAGAATACTTTAAATTATTTTATTGTTAGCAAAGTTCAATAATTTAAAAATGAGGTTTTGACCTATTTATATAACCACATTTTCGAAGGGACGGTGAATATAAGCTTGATATAAGGATTAAAATTAATGTTCTATAGAATTTTATTAAATATCTTGTATGGACCTATCTAAAATGATCATTCCATAATCGTAATGGAGCAATATCTATAATTACCTACTAGAATTGTCTATATTAAATTTTGGGAATCTACAACCATGTACAAGCATAAAACCAGCCACTGGCGGATCCACATAGGGGCAAGGTAGCCCCCCCCCCCCCCCCCCCCCCCGGAATCTTTTTTTTTTTTTATGTATGTGTTGTAATTTTTTTTTAACAAAAAATTTAATATATTAGCCAAATAGCCCAAATATAATTTCAAGTCCAATTAATATACACACTTTAACAATAACTTACTCTTCCAGTTGTAAGCCCCAATAATATTGCAATTATTTTCATTTGTCTTCAATTTACATTTGATGGCGTCGATATTGGGGATCACTAATGACTTGTCTCAAGCTTTACAAAGAAAATATCAAGATATAGTGAATGCTATGAAATTAGTCAAATTAGCTAAAGATCGTCTTCAAGAGACAAGGGATGATGGATGGTAAACTTTGTTGGAGGATGTTACTTCATTTTGTTCTAAACATGAAATTGAAGTTTCTTTAATGAGTAATGTTTATGTTCCATATGGGAGGCCAAAGCGTAGGACTGAACAAGTGACTATCGAACATCATTACAAAGTTGAGAGATTCAATTCGGTGATAGATAGACAATTGCAAGAGTTGAACAACCGTGTCAATGAAGTAAACAGGGAGTTGCTTCTTTGTGTTGCATGTTTATACTCATCCAATCACTTTGAAGCTTTTGACAAAGGAAAACTTGTTCATCTTGCCGAATTTTATCCAAATGACTTTTCTTTTCTTGAACTCTCGGCTCTTCCCAATCAACTTGAAAATTATATTAGGGATGTTCGATCAAGTGGTGATTTTTCTAGTTTGAAAGGGATTGGTAATCTTGCTAAGAAGATGGTTGCAACTAAAAGACATGTCGCATTCTCGATGGTGTACAAACTTGTGACATTGGCGCTTATTCTACCCATTGCAACTGTATCAGTGGAGAGAGATTTTTCGGCTACGAAGATAGTAAAGAATCGACTTCGTAACCCAATGAGCGATCAATAGCTAAATGATAGTTTAGTTGTCTTTATAGAGAGAGACATATTTAGTAGTATTTCAAATGATGCTATCATGGACCGCTTTCAAAAGATGAAAAACTGTCGTGGTCAATTACTAAAGTAAATATGTAGATATTTTGGATTTTTATGTGAATAATATAAACTTTATGTTTAACTGTTTGATTTTTTTTTTTTTTTTTTTTTTTTTTTTGTGTATAAGTTTAGCCCCCTGGCCCAAATTCCTGGATCCGCCCCCTGAAACCAGCCATATAAACCTCCATGCATAACTTGAGCTAATTTCTTGGGTATAGCTTAATTGGTCATATGTTGTTGGGACAATTATTGGCCTAAATGCGTCATATGCTGGTTTAGTTATGTCAGGCACACATGGTCGGAGCATGAGATTGAGATAGATCTTAACTTTCAAATTAATTTGAATATCAAATATTAATTAATTTTATATGAGTTTTAGTCTAAGCAATGATATCTAGATTAGAATCATGAATAGGATGATTATGCAAACACTTCGATAAATCGCTCAAATTGTACCGCAATCGAAGCTAATTATCAAACATTATTTCTTTTCGATTTCAGTATTAGCGATCGGCTTATAAAATGAACCCATAATACCTATTTTAAGATCTGGATGCATACAAGGCATGGAGGTATAAGTATTTTGAATCACCTTAAAAATTAGGTTTGATATATAACTTGATTCAATGAGTTTAGGCCAAACTATAAATTTTAAAGAATAATTTACAAAAATTTACCAAAAAAAAACTCAAAACTACATACTTATTTTTTTTTTTTTGGTCAAACAAAAAATTATTCGATTTGACATACGATCGAAATTACCTAACCAATCTAAATACTAAAAATTGACACATCTCAATTCGATTTACCAACACATACCCCTAGATTGAGAAGCCCCTTTTATAACATAATTACGAAAACATTATGATACTTATGGGATTTATTTTCTTTATTTTAAAATTAATTGTTATAATTTAAAAACATCTTACAATTGAATTTTTAAAAAGTAATTAAATTAATTTGTTATTTTATCAATCTATAACAAATAGGAGTATGTTAAAGATAAATCATGTAAATACATATAAAATACTTTTACAAATTTAAAAGTAGTAAATAAATTTAGGGGCCTTTTAATATATGACGGGGCAGCTCTGTAAATTGTCTAAAGGAAATTTCGTTGAAAGGATCCCGAAGAAAACCGGGAAGTGAGACCCTGACCCATGTTTTCAGGGTCAAGTTTGACATTCTGTCTTCCAGCAGTCAAATCCTTTTCGCGATCCCAAGGCTTCCATGGATGTTTTCCCTCCCAATCCTCCTCTTCCGCCAGCTTGGCCTTTTTCTTTGTACGGATTTTCGACGACGACTCCTGATGTTTTTCCACCAATGATTTTGACCTTTTTGCTTTATTGTACTGATCTACCAATTCTGCGTCCTTGCTCACTTTTCTGTTTTCTTGTGAATTTGAAGAAGCAAGTGCTGCAGCCTCGTTGTAGGCTTCTAAATAACTGCATGCCCACAAATATCGAATGGTAACTGAAATTTTTCTTCAACAATTAAAAAAAAAAACACTAACTAATATTATTACAAAATCTATAATATTGCTTGCACATACTTCATTTTTGCTTTTTGAGCTCTATCTGAGGGCGTATCTGTCCACGCGCTGGTATCACCACGTCCTTCTTTAGAGTTCTTGCTAAACGTTCTTGTTGACTGCATACTCACGCCACCAGGCTGAAGGAAAGAACTCAATATCAGAATATTTTTATGACAGACTGACTATAAGATAATCAATTTTGAACAATTATCTTTCACATTAGTATCCATTCATACACTGCAGGAAGTTCCAACTGAGTTCTCCAAGAATAGGAAGAAGATTCACATGGTTAAATCACGGGATAGAACCTGTTTCACCTTCGTTTTATGATTCCTCTTTTTTGGTTTCCTAAGGGTTCTTCGTTTTATACTTTGATATTAGTTCCTATCATCATTCTATCGCAGAAGTATAATCTTGAATGTAGGTCATGAATTACAAGTGCGCTTCCTGATCCAAGTAACCAACTACTACATAGTATATATCCTTGTTCTTTGAAAATCAATTAGACTGGTTGCTTGCATGCAGGTTAAAAAAATAAAAATATAGGAAACAAGAAACAAAAAAGGACAACCGGTTTTCTCCCTTACTTTTCTTTCAGGAGGTAATGTGGTCATCCATTCATCTCTAGTTTTTGCCGCTTTTGCATCCATCTCTGCAAGAAGTACATCATCGCCCTCCATTGATATACCTGCCAACACAGTATTCATTTTCATATCAAACCATTCCCATTAGCTGAAGTACCAAATGCTTTTTACACCTGATCAAGTACGACATTGATTTAAATATAGATGATTCGTCATATTCTTCATTTTCTTTGTAATAGGTTTTTTAACTTAGGGTTAAAAGGACATCCAGGAGCTGTGTAGGATGGCAAGGGCCATACTTGGATTGGAAGCTGAAGGGATGGGGGAGAGTGGAGAAACAAAACGCTGATGTTAAAGTTCATGAACTGTTAGCCCAAAGAAAATTAAAAAATGCATACCATGACATATTACAAAAGAAAAAAAAAATATATAATGGGTAATGAAAACTAAACCACAAACTATAAGGTTTAAAATTCATATTGAAACACGAACTAATGAGAATGATCAAGCTGCACCTAAATTTCAGTTTTATATTTGAACATGACTTGATATTGGTGTGGATGTTCTGCACCAAGCTGCAAAGCTTGCATCACATAGATCAACACGACTTAAGTTGATTTTTGCGCGATGGAAACTGGGTTGTTATATAATTAAACATTGAAAGCTATGTAGCCTTTTATATAATTTCTATTGGTTCTATTTCTGTATGCCTGCATGAGATTGATCACACAAAATTTAGCAGAAAATGACAAACCTTGCAGGCGTCTCCATTGTGCAGCTTCGCGCATTGATTTCAGCTCTGCCTGCAAATATTGAACATTTCTCGTGAATATAGCTGCTCTATGCCTCTATGGTGTCTAACAGAACATCAAAGTGCCAGAAGTTTACCTTTAACGCTTCTTGTTCCTCCTTCTGCTTTATTTTGTCATCCAGTGCTTTTCGCTATCAAAAAGGACAAAACCATTAAGATGGAACCCCTCATACATTTGACTAAAATTTATGGATAGCCATTAGTCAAATCATTTGAAGACATTTCCATAAGATTCAAGCTGAAGAAGATGTCAATTTTCACTAGGGTTAACTAGAAGAGTATTGTAAATACCCAACCATACAGGAAATAACCACTTCTCACAGCAAAACCATTACCCATTGACAATTCAAAATAGACAGGGAGAAAACTGGGTCGTCAAATAAATAAAACTATATTAAGTAGCTACTTGCATATAAATCAATTAGAAGGCAGTGATAGTAAAAAGCCCAGTGGGACAAGAGAGTTGCGAACATACATAGCTATATATGAGTTGACACAACTATCTTCGGTTAGAAGCAAAAACTTCAAACTTGCTCATTGGTTATTCATGAACTTAAACTTCAGTTAAAACATGGTTGATCTTATCAACTACTCTATTGAGTTTTAATCGAGCTGAAAGGTCAAGAACAAGTGATTAAATTTGTGATTCCCTAAAATCGATGAAATTCAAACTTCCATTTTTCATCTATTGAACAACCTAAAACACAACCACTGAACCAAGTGATCAAGAGCTTTTACTAAGATGATCTTTTAAGCACATTCATGGCTAAACCCGTACTTAAGAAACAATTGCGAAAAGAAAGATAAGTTGTTAAGGTGCAACCTACTAGCAAAATACGGAGCTGAAGAATTCAAATCATGAACCAATGCTATGATAAGAATTAAGGAAGATATTTTACAACTTCAAAAGAAACCCAAACATGTCAAAAAACTTACTTTATCTGGATCCTGTAAATCCTTAAATGCTTTGTTCAACTTAACAAATGCTTGTTGGGCTTGAGGATGAGAGCATTTGTCAGGATGGACCATTAAAGACAACTTCCAGTACCTGAAAAATATATTATCAGAATATAGTTCATATACCAAAACTACAGATGCACACATAAGAAGAACAGGAAATGGTACGCAGATATTAGGAGGAAAGAAACAAATGCTGAATAAGATGAAAGTAAAACCTAAAGCAAAGATTATTACTTTCAATAACTGAGATAATAAGCATTCAACCCAACGTCTAAAATGCAAATATTCCTGAATTAGTCGATACTTGGAACAAGGTTCTTTTCTCTTCACAT
The DNA here is from genome assembly GCA_003313485.2 of Penstemon barbatus. Lineage (NCBI taxonomy): Eukaryota > Viridiplantae > Streptophyta > Magnoliopsida > Lamiales > Plantaginaceae > Penstemon > Penstemon barbatus. Next base: position 17,852,748 of record CM064878.1, on the reverse strand, counting down.
ATAATGTGAAGAAGCTAATTCAGAAACAGTTTTCTCTTTCATGCTTTTCCTATACTTTGTAATGGAGGTGAGAATCAAAGTAGGCACATAAATTATAGAAAGATTTGAAGATGTACTCAAACTCAGAACAAGAGTTTCAACAGGATAACATTTAGGCTAAAATAGATGAGAAACACTAAACTACAGATTTCTCAGGAAATTCTATAATGATAGCTGAATGCTTCTCCAACTTCGCTGATTCTGATGGTTATCCTCAAATATGAACATAAGGTAACACAATCAACCATAGCAAAGAACCATTTTTAACTGGTTAAGAGAATTTTAACTTGAATGTCAAAACTAAGATAATATGCAAATTGCACAAATTTTGAGGCATCTCCAAAATACCATCACATGTATACCTTTTCTTCATGTTTTCGATTGACATGTTGTGGTTGACCCCAAGAATATCATATGGACTGTCTTCCTCAGCACCAATTAATCTAGTAATCTGAACATAAAGCATGAAAATCAGTCCAATGTAAAAAACATTGGAAAATTGATTAAAGGAGCAATTACCACACAATAGATGCAAGAGACAACAGAAGAAGTTCTAAGTTTTGAGATTCAAGGAATGGTTAACAACTCAGGATAAAGTTGAAAAAAAAAACGAGAATTTTGAATTAATTAAAAAGAAAGAAATAGATATAGAGAGGAACCTCCTCAAAACGTTCGGCCTCATTTGCAGACTCAGCTTCTTTGACCACGGCAGGTGGTGGAGGCCCTATAAATAATCCAGTGTCTTCATCCAACTCAGCTTCTCTGGTTATTTTAGAAGCTTTAATTTAATAAAGAATTCATGATGATAGGACAAACTTTCTGGCAATTTAAGCACCAAAAAAAAGTTCAGGTGACTTCTAATGACAGACTAGATTGTGATACCTCAGTTCAGCTTCTGCTTCTGTTAGTTTGGCTGCTGCGGCAAGTAACTCAGCAGAAGGCATTTCAGGTCCAATGACCCTGCAATAACCAATAGCAAGGTGAAGATACAAGAGAACCACTGACAAAAAGCTTGATAACTAGAAGGGAGCTAATATAAACCCATATAGCCTAGATAGAAAACTTCTCATTTTTCTATTCCAAAACGCCATGTGTATCTCTTTTTCATACATAAAACTGTTTCTTCAATTTAACCCTACTGCACTCTTAAGAAATCATAAAGCAGATAAGCAATCTAATGTTTGGTAGAATAATAAAATTATGCAAAAGATCGGCTCATGTGAGATAGATACAAACATCTACCTCCTTCTTGGGCCAATTGAATCATCCTTTGTATCGTCCACATTTTCAGTCACATTTTTAACTTCGAAGTCTGGAGGCACTGAATGTGCATTCATCTGTGACTCTAATTGATCAATCTCCTTTTGAGGTTCCACATGAGAGTTGATAATTGGACCAACAACATCCAGTGTAGGACTCGCTTTATGTGGTAGTAGAAAGACTTGAAAGCCATTTTCTTTCAGGTTTAAGGAAAGGAACAGTCTCCGAAGATGCTTAACCAATGACTTCTCAGATAATCCCCTTATATCAACAGCTTGTCCATCGTCAATCATTTGCAAAAGCTTAAACAAAAGCATCATTTTTATAAGAAAACTTAAGGTATATGAAAATAATTTATCCATAACCATTTAAACTGCAAGTGAATTTTGAATTACCAGTTGTAAATCCCCAGCAACGGCTGGAAACTCCTTTAATATGTACTTAACAACAGTTTCTGGACTCTCGGACTCGGAATCCGATTCGGAGCCGCTCTCCTCATCCGAATCGTATTTCTTCTTCTTCTTGTCCTTGCGTTTATGCTTCCCTCTCTCACTTCTACTATGTTTCTTCTTTTTCTTTTTCTTCTCACTATCTCTTCGTGACTTTTTACTTCTTCTCCCCTCGTCGCGGTCCTTGTCACGGCGTCGTTTACGGTGTTTCGAAGACGACTCGATGCGGTCGTCATCGTCGGAAGAGGAGGAGGAGTTGGTGGTTGAGGGTTCCGGCGAGAGTTTTTTGTATGATTTTCTAGATTCGACACCCATTGAGATTGTATAATGGTTTCAGCGTTCTCTGTTTTGTAGCAAAATTGATTTCATAAAGGACTTCTCCTACTTCTCTTTCTGGGGAAAGAGTCACAAACAAGAAAACGCCTTTTATTTGTAAGATTTGAAATGCCACGCGACTTTAAAAATGGGGTTCTGGCAATTAATAAAGACAATTTCATAAATCTTCTCAAAATTCAAAAAAAAAAGAAATTTACAATTTACAATAGAGTTTAGATTGTTTCTCTTTCACTTAGGATTAAAGTTGTTTTTTAGGAGCATTAAAGTTAAATGAAGGAGTTGTATATAAGAAAAGAGAATGTTCTGGTACTATGTGTAAAGAATTAAGCAGAAAGGCCAGCAATGCTACATCAATCGTATCGAAACAGCAAATATTAGGGACGAAACTATAAGAAAACAAATAATAAGATCACGTAATACCAAACCAAATTTAAAATAAATTATTGGCAGATAAACAAACAAACAAACAATCAGGCATTTATTAATGTGCAATTTGTGCTAATCGTTAAACCAATCCAAAATTTCAAATCAATTAAACCTTAAATAATTAAACCCTAATTAATCAAATCCAAGATTAATTAACTAATTTCTAGCTACATACCTCTAAATCTGAAGAAGACAGCGGGGTGGTGGTGCGGTGGTGGTGGAGGTGGTGCGGCCGGCGCCGCGCGGGGTGTTAGGCTGGCGAGGGGGTGCTGGGTACTCCACGGCAAAGGAGCCTGGTGTGTTGAGGTGGTGTGCGCGCTGGTGTTGCGGTGTGGTGAGCTCACGCCGCCGGTGATGGTGGTGCACAAAGCTACGATGCTTTTGTTATTGTGGAAGAATTTTTTCTTTTTTCTTTTGTGCAAAGTGGGAAAGGAATTGAAGCTGCTATCGATGATTTTGTTTATTTTTTTTTTACTTTGATTGAATTGTAACCGAATTAAACTTAAGGTTGCAATTCTGGGCCCAAATTGCAATCGAATAATTTGGGCCCAGAATTGCAATCAATTTGAATTTGGTTGCAAATATTATGCACATATTGTAATTTCATCCCCAATTTTAATCGAAATTATGTCCGTTGCAATTTTATCTATATTTTCAATCGATTTATTTCGGTTGTAAAAATTTGCAATTCTGAGGTTTTCTAATAATGACAGTTAAGAGTAATAACTAGAAAAACCGAAGATCAAAATCCTTTTGTGTATTTCGTGTTTGAATAATGTAAGTTTCAAACTTTTTTGTTTTTTGTTTTATTTTCTATTTGTGTATGTTATTGTGGTAATATGTCAATTTTACCCTTAATTTACGTGTTATTCACATGATATTATTTTTGAGAAAATGTGGACTGGTAATTAAAGTGAATGGACATAAATACCCTCATTCCGATTAGTTAAATGGCCGGAAACACACCCAAGTTGCACATTGAAATGAGAAAGTGATTTACAGGGTACAAACTGGGATAATTTTTTTTTTTTATAAGATGTAAACTAAAAAAGAGCCTATTTGTAGGGTGCAAAGTGAAATTAAACCAACATTTTAGATTTTCTTTTTGTTATTTTGAAAGTATTTAGCCTTTGAAATGAAAATTATTTAACATTTTTTAGCTTCATTTTGTAAAAATTTCTTTTCGGAATTTCAAACGCAAAAAATCAACTGAATTTTGGTAGTCAACAAAAAAGTTCTACTAAATCAATCCTACATTATTGTTCTTTCATTGGTTACATGGCCGATCCAAGCGTTTTGGGGGCCCTAGGCAAAATAAAAAATGAGGGCCCTTATGTAATAATTTTTTTACTTAAACTTTATTTTTCTTGCTCTTTTAGAACGCAAAAATATTTATTAAATTTTCAAATTCTAATTCTTCTATCTATTTTCTTCTATAGACAAAATAGCCAAATTACTTAATATTTCTTGTGTCATTGTCGAACGTAAACATGTTTTTATTAATTTTAATAATTGAAAAAACTTCTTTAAGCATATGCAACTTTTACAGGTATATTTGAATAAGAATTAAATAAATAAATAAATATAATTTTGTCAAGAAACAATAGAACCTAAAAACTAATGAGTCGTAAGCCAACAAGAGTAAGATCAACACTATGAACTTATCAACCAATTTATTTTATTTGCTAATTGATATACCTGCAGTAACATATAAATATTACCCATCAATTCATTAAGTAACTAAATAAACAACATAAAGAAAAACTAAGCAATAGAAATTACAAAACCACTGTTGTATGCTTTTAACTATCTTTGTAGAAAAAATTATCCCGGCAATTCCCAATTAAAATTGTCCAAAATTAATTATAAACTAGAAGGGAAAAATATTGCTATTTCAATTTTAGGGCACAATAGCAAAATTGTAAGAAAGAGAAGATAAAAATGAAAAGAATAATGTTGAAGAAGATAATGATTAATGAATATAGGAAGGTTGAAGGCATTAGGCATGACGCATATTTATACAAAAAATATGGTTTGATATAATGAAACTTTTTCTTGTGGATTGTGTTGAATTAATGGAGAAGAATGCTGGTGTCTTGGTGAAGACCAAAGGCATTTCATCTTCTTAATATAATAAAATTGTGACTAAACATTCCAACTACTCTCCACTATATATATATATATTATAATGTAGTGTATTGTGGGGATAAAGGTTTTGGGCATAATTATTAAAAAAAAAAATAGAATTTGGGCTTTGGGCCACTAATAACTAGCAGGGGGAGGGGGTCCTAGGCAAGCACCAGAGCTGCCTATGGGTTGGACCGGCACTGATTGGTTAGGCCAAACTAATGCACCTTTTATAGATTATGAATTGAGATTCTAAATACTATTGTTATATGTAGCGAACAAGCCGCTATGAATTTTTGTTTTGATCTACTAGACTGTATATATACAGTTCGGATCGAAGAGTGCAAAGGGTATAGATCCTTCCCAATGTGGTGTCTTTAGTAGGATTCGAACTTGAATCTCACCTTTGAGTATCACAAGTCGCTACCACTTAAGGCCATCTCCAATGGAGATGGCCGATCCCTGTCTCGGTCTCGGGCTGCAGCGGAAAACCATTGGAGACGGTGCGGGCTAGCGGGGCGGGGTGGCCTGCGAGGCGGCTGGGGCTGGGCAGCGGGCTCGGGGTGGCACGCTTGGCGGAACGATCCCGCATGGGGCTGGAGGTTGAAGATGAGGAGCGCGTGTTTAAAACAGGTGCCGCCAAGTGGCGGCACCTGATTGGACCGATTTCTTTTTTTTTCTTTTCTTTTGTTGTGTATTTATTTGTGTATTTATGTATTTATGTTGTGTATTTATATATATTGTTGTGTATTTAAACCTAATTACGTATTTATGTTGTGTATTTATGTATTTATGCGGAGAATCTTCAACGTCAACGGGAAGAAGAAGCAGCGAGATTGGCAGTCACAGAAAAGTTACAAGAGGAACGGATTATGTCAATGGACTGCTCATCATACACTCCAATTACAAAGGCGTATTGGAAGAACAAAAGAAGAGAAATAGCAAATAAAAATCTTCCAACGAACTTATTTGGAGATTCATCGAATGAAAGATCCGACTGGTTTCCGGGGAGAAATCAGTAAAATGTAATATTTTCATGTGTTTCCTTTCTTGTATTTCCCGTATTTTCGATTTCTTGTATTTCCTTTGTTGTTTGTTGTATTTCCTTTCTTGTATTTTCTTCCATGTTATAAAAATATTTGTTTGCGTATTATTTATTAATTTTAAGTTACTTTAATTAAATATTCTATTTAATATTAATATTTTAATATAATTAATAATTAAATTACGAGTACTAATATAATTACTATTATTAATATTAATATTAAAAAATTTTAAAACTATAATATTAATAGGTGAGAGTGGACAAAGGAAAAAAATGAAATTAATTCCCCCACGGAGCCCCAACCATTGGAGACGACCAGGCAGGGCCCCGGGCTCCAGAGCCCGGGGCTAGCTCTCAACCATTGGAGATGGCCTAACCAAACCACCTTGGGTAGAAGCCTCTACAAATAAAAGTCTAGAGTAGAATGTACTATGCAAATGCAACCCAAGCTATAAGATATGCACCCGAATATTAATTATTTAAGATAGACAAAAGATGATGAATTGTCAAAAACTGGCTTTACTTCTATAAGATAATAATAATAAATCCTATATAATTTGGTGCCACTCGATCGATCGATATAATGTAGTACTATTATTATTTTAGGATGATTGATCCGCGCGAGTGTCTGTTCAATGGTTGTGCTATTTTAAGTTGTCTTACATCACTTCATTAATTATCAGGACATGCACTCGTGAATACCGTACGTACACTATATATATAGCTGTTCAGAACAGTTCTTGGATTAACCACTTATTATTATTATTAATAATATTATTAATCCAAATCAAACTGCAAACATACATACATGATACATAACAATGAGTTTAATTAAGGGGACCATAGAATAGTATATATCTTTTTCACTCCTTGTATATTTTTGTCCATACATTACCCACAAAGCTAAAGAATCAATCAACAGCTGTTCTCACATCATTTCAAAAGTTATGATACAAAGTTCCAACAATATATTAATTTTTTATTTTTATTTTTTTCTAAGGCACACAGAGTCTGTGATTTCATTACATGTGAACCTCAAAAAGGGATAAGGAAAAAGCAACTAGGATATCTATAAATAGGTAGCATCTTACAATGTACATATTTCAATTTCAATTTCAATTTCTCCCTAGCTAAAAAAATAGCCCTTTTATAATTTGACAAACATGAAGCTGCTGTCAGTTCTGCTCTTAGCCCTTCTGTTCATACAGGTATCATATTGTTTTAGATAAAAACTACTTATGTATTGTTTGTATGGCAATGAGTTTGTGCTTAGTTTATTGTCATGCACATTTTTCAGGCTTTTGTGGAGGCAACTAATTCAGTCTCTCTTTCTCAGGTAATAATTAAGTTATATATATACCTTATATTATTTATATAGCTTTGACATTAATCGAATTTCGAAATTCGATCGATTTTATCGAATTGAATGCAGACATAATATGTAACCATTTGCTTAATTTCAGGAGGATGCCGGAGGAAATTCAGAAAGCCTTCTCAAGAAACACCCCCATCCTAAAACAATAAGTAATAATTATATTTGGTTCATCATATATATATATATATATATATATATATATATATATATATATATATATATATATATATATGTACATAGATTAGAGACTCAATTAAACTTAATTCTTATTTAAATCCTTTTTTCGTTTGTTTGTTACAGATTGCAGTTATGCTTGTGCAAGGAGATGCAAGAAATCATCGAGAAAGAACGTGTGCCATCGAGCATGCAAGACTTGTTGCGCAAGGTGCCACTGCGTGCCACCGGGAACATATGGCAACAAAGACCTCTGCCCCTGCTATGCCAGACTTAGGACTCATGGAAACAGGCCTAAATGCCCTTAAAACCATATGAATTTGTTTTGGATTTTCACTTGATCACTAAATAATGAATTTGTTTGTGTACGTGTGTGTAACTCTTGTTTTGGATTTTAAGAGCAGTATTGGGGGTCTGAATATAACTGCTTCTTGATTTGTTAATAAATGTGGGATGCTTGGTGAATAAGATTTTGTAATTTCAAGTCTGGTGAATAAAAGTTGTGTGAACCTTCAATTCAGTTCCTTCCTGCTGATTGTAACAAATTAGTCTTTTATTTTTATTTTTTATATATATGGTATGAGCATAACAAAGTCTGTTTATTTAATCAATTAAAAACAATAACAAACTTGTTTATATTTAGTATTTTGTAACATAGTTAAGGATGTAATTAATGCTGAAATTATTGGAATATCATTGTAGACACTTAAATTTTATGCCGAAAAATAAATTTGAACTCATATTGGAAATTAAATTAAATTCGCTATTTCTGGATTTTTGCTAAATTAAATTCCAAATTAAATAGTTAATTTGATTAAATTCCACCTACATTTTATTGACCAATAAATAATAGCGACAAATGTCAAATTGAAGTGCCTAAACCAATCAAATAATGGTTTGACTTTTCATTAAAAGAACCAATTAAATCATGCCAATTGTTCAAGATGATGTGTCATGACCAATCAAAAGAAGGCATATCTCCTACAAGCGATAGACATTTAAAAGAGTTCATATCTCTTTTACAAAGAGAGTTATATAGGTCTTCTACTACTGATAGCCAATCAAATTACACCATTCAATTAACTAATTCTACCTGGACTCTTCTACCTACCACTATAAATAGGGGTCCTCTCTTAAAAGAAAAACACACATTTCTGAAGGAGCACAAGTTGAAGGAGCAAATTCTCTCTACGAGGCGTTCTTCAAAACCTTTTTCATTAACTCAAGATATTCTTCAAAGATCAAAGGAAAATCTGGCGTTTGATTCGAGAATAAGCTAAAAAGCCCTCATTTAAACGTTATTGGAGATCTACGACGATCCAAAGAAGATCAAATTCTCCCAAATTCAAGAAATCCAAGACGAAGTTCAAAGCGTTCGTCGAAGAAATTCAAATCATTTCACGTTTGATCCAGGATTAAGCAAATTTGCCCCTGGATTAACGTTATTCGAGCATAAATTCATTTTCGAGAAGATCAAATCAACGTTCTTCAAGATCAAGTGCAAGAAACATTTAGTTTTCCTTAAGATTAGAATCAGGGGAATTATAGAGATTGTAACCACTTTATTTAAATCAATAAATTTTAGTTTGTACAATTATTTCTCGTTTAATTTATTTTAGACTTGAAATTTTGTTGCTACAAATTTCTGGCACGCCCAGTGGGACCTTCTCTACCCCTCATCTCTTTTATTTCAAAGCTAAATCAACTCCATGCCTCCGAAGAAGGTTCGAACAATGGCTGGATTGTTGGCAGACCCAAACACAAAGGTGGCAGAAAATCAAGATGATACCCAAAAGAATCAAGGAAATTCTGCCATTTCTGATGATCACCACAAGGATGCAGAATCATCTAGCGGGGAATCCGCAGAAAAATCTCCTCGTCTGAAAGTGACACCGACTAGTATGGAGGAACAACTGGCGGCATTGACGAAGGCCATGGAATTTCTCACCAAACGAGCTCAAGAACAAGACTCGAAGATTGAAAAATTCCTAAGGAAATAGAGAAATGTTGAGTCTAGCTACATAAAGGATGAGCAATTCGAGGAGTCTGAAGAAGACGAGATGCCTATAAAAAAATCAAATTCAAAAGGTAAATCTAAAGAACTTCAAATTTCATCCGATGGCATGATCCCTATAGATCAACTAAAGGAATTTATTATGGAAACCATCAACTGCAAGTTAGAGGGAGGCCTCAAATCATCTCTCGCTTATACCAAACCTTATACCCAGAGGATTGATAGAATGAAGATGCCAATAGGCTACCAACCTCCAAAGTTCCAACAATTTGATGGCAAGGGCAACCCGAAACAACATGTGGCTCATTTCATCGAAACATGCAATAACGCTGGAACCTATGGAGATTATCTTGTGAAGCAATTCGTTCGATCACTCAAAGGAAATGCATTTGACTGGTACACTGACTTGGAGGCGTGTTCCATTGATAGTTGGGATCAACTTGAGCAAGAATTCCTTAACCGCTTTTATAGCACGCGAAGGATAGTTAGCATGATAGAGCTTACTAATACCCGTCAGTGGGATGAGGAACTTGTTATCGATTATATCAATCGATGGAGGAATCTGAGTTTAAATTGCAAGGACCGACTTTCTGAGTCTTCTGCCATCGAAATGTGTATTCAAGGAATGCACTGGGGCCTTCGTTATATCCTTCAAGGAATTCAACTAAGAACATTCGAAGAATTAGCCACTCGAGCTCATGACATGGAGTTGAGCATGGCTGCAAGTGGAGTTCATGGACCACCGATGCAAGATCCCCGAAAATTCAAGGATAAATTCGAGGCCAAGAAAGTAAGCAAACCTTTTTCAAAAGCCCCAACTCAAGAATCTATGGCAGTAAATATTGCACCTCTTAAGTTACTAACTAAACCAACTGAAAAGAAAATGGAAGGAAATGTTGAAAAGAAGAATGTCTCTCAAGGAAAAGGACAAAAAAAGTTGACATTAAAGGAGATACAAGCGAGACAATACCCTTTTCTTGATTCTGATGTACCTGGTATTTTTTACGATTTGCTCGACGCAAATCTTATTGAATTACCTGAAATGAAGAGACCTGAAGAAGCTGGTCGTTCCGATGATCCAAAGTATTGCAAATATCATCGTCTTGTTGGACACTCTCTTTGTGACTGCTTTGTGTTCAAGGATAAAATCATGCAATTGGCTCGTGAAGGAAAAATCTCACTTGAAGCAGATAGTGCGACTGCGAACCTTGTCACTGTTTCATTTGGGAGTTTTGACGCCATAATAGATATGGGGATACCACCAACCCAATCTCAGAAATTGACTTGTAATGTCATTGCGTGCAACGAAGCCCATGAAAAAGGATTTTCTTTTAGCAAGGAAAGTTCATCAAAAGAGAAGACTTATGTAGCCGATGACTACTGCATGACTACTATTTGTTTCACTGACGAAGACTTATTATGTGGCTCTAATATCCATAATCGACCGTTATTTGTGATTGGATACGTTCGAGAACAAAAGGTTAATAGAATTTTGATTGATGGAGGTTCAGCAGTGAATATTTTACCGCTTCACACGATAAAGGAGATCGAAATCCCTATGGATGAACTTTCGAACAGTCGCTTGATGATTCAAGGCTTTAACCAAGGAGGGCAAAGAGCTATTGGTGTTGTACGATTGGAGTTACTAATAGATGGTATGCTATCAACTACGCTATTCCATGTTATTGATGCCAAAACGACTTACAATATACTTCTTGGCCGACCGCGGATACATGAAAATAACGTGGTTCCATCGACTCTCCATCAATGCTTTGGATATTCACAAAATGGGATAGTGAAAAAAGTGTGTGGTGATACGAAACCATTTACTGAGGCTGAATCACACTTTGCTGATGCCAAATACTATATCCATAACGTGAATAAGGAGGAAGCTGAAAGAAACTCGTCGCCTAAGGACTTTGAGCAGCTAGATGAAAAGATTGATGAAGAAAACCTTTGTCATAAAGATAACTTAGAAGGAAAACAAAATGAATCACATTTTGTAAAGCCTGAGTCACTCAAAGAACTCACATTCCCTTTAACGAGCCTCAATACCGGAACTCCTTCTTATCCCCCATTGGAAGGATTTGTTCGACCAACTCAAGGAGCTAAAGTAGAACATGGGACACTATCAAAGCCTAGAGTCGAACAATGTTTTGGTCCTAATGCTTTCAAGCTTTTGGTTAAAGCTGGATATGACCCCCAAGAAAATTCTAATCTGGGAAGACTCTCTCGAGAAGCTATTGGAGAAACGACAATTGGGTCAAATGCTACCAAAAACATGTTGAAACAAAAAGAGCCCTCTATCCCAAATTCTCGAGGTGGCCTTGGGTTTACGCCACCGGGCCCCATCCGTATTGCGATAAAAAGAGTGAGTATCAATCAAATATCTGAGATGGAATTTTCTTCCACAAATGATGTATTTGACCAACAAGGAAGGAAAGTACCAAGAATATCAGTCTTTGATAGACTTGGCCCATGCAAAAGACCGTTGGTGCGCAAGTTCGACTATAGGAGATTGGGTGCTTCCAGTTCGCCAAGACATCCAAAGAAAACTGGAAAGGAGTCCGTCTTCAAGAGGTTAGGAAGTTTGGTTCCATCTCGAATGAAGCGCTACGATGACTTGGTGTTATCATCTGGTAAAATCGTGAAGGGTAAAAGGCAGACTAGAATCTTCACAAAAACTCAACGCAACGACGAAGATGATAAGGAGAGTATCGCTTCTTCATATCACATTACCACAGACGAAGAAGAGGTTGAGGAAGAAGATGCTCCCCCTAAACTCGTGGAAGAAGTTAAAGTAACCGTTGATAAAATTGATCAAGACAAATTAGAAATGGGTGACTTAATCCCCAAACTGAAGATTCAAAATCTCCCATTTGAAGAAGGAAATTCATCAAGGCGAGCAAGCTCAATTAAAATTTGGATCTGGGCTGATTCCATTCATCAAAGCCGAAATGAACATGTTTATGAAAGCTGGCTTCATTCAAGAAGTAGAGGATTCTAAATGGGTCTCTAGAATTATGCGTATACGTAAAAGATCTCGCCAAATTCGACTTTGTGTCGACTTTGAGAATTTAGATGCTCCCAATGATTTTCTATTACCTGATCCAGAACTTATGATCGATGGATTCTGTAGATATAGTCAGATATCTGGATATTTCCATTGATGTCAAAATAATCGTGCCACACTCCTTGATAAGAGTATAAAGTTTCAAAACAACTCCTTGATACGAGTCAAAACTATCTACAAACCTGCAAGATGAAAACTCCTTGACACGAGTTAAAACTGTCTCAAAAGTTCAAGTCAAAGCTGCTAGTAGACGAGACGTCAAAAGTCTACGAAATGTGGAAATCAAAAAGCTCCATGACGCATGAGCCTAAACTGCATGTCACTCCTGGCCCACATGAGTATAAAATGTGTACGGCAAAAAAAAAAAAAAACGAAAATTCTTCTCTTTGAACTACGTTTTGACTTGATTCCTTTATGGAAACGTAGACAGCTTAGTTATTTTCTAAGTTCAGTCATACAAAAAAAAAATCTCTTCATTACCAAATTAAATAGTTAATTTGATTAAATTCCACCTACATTTTATTGACCAATAAAATAGTGACAAATGTCAAATTGAAGTGCCTAAACCAATCAAATAATGGTTTGACTTTTCATTAAAAGAACCAATTAAATCATGACAATTGTTCAAGATGATGTGTCATGACCAATCAAAAGAAGACATATCTCCTACAAGCGATAGACATTTAAAAGAGTTCATATCTCTTTTACAAAGAGAGTTATATAGGTCTTCTACTACTGATAGCCAATCAAATTACACCATTCAATTAACTAATTCTACCTGGACTCTTCTACCTACCACTATAAATAGGGGTCCTCTCTTAAAAGAAAAACACACATTTCTGAAGGAGCACAAGTTGAAGGAGCAAATTCTCTCTACGAGGCGTTCTTCAAAACCTTTTTCATTAACTCAAGATATTCTTCAAAGATCAAAGGAAAATCTGGCGTTTGATTCGAGAATAAGCTAAAAAGCCCTCATTTAAACGTTATTGGAGATCTACGACGATCCAAAGAAGATCAAATTCTCCCAAATTCAAGAAATCCAAGACGAAGTTCAAAGCGTTCGTCGAAGAAATTCAAATCATTTCACGTTTGATCCAGGATTAAGCAAATTTGCCCCTGGATTAACGTTATTCGAGCATAAATTCATTTTCGAGAAGATCAAATCAACGTTCTTCAAGATCAAGTGCAAGAAACATTTAATTTTCCTTAAGATTAGAATAAGGGGAATTATAGAGATTGTAACCACTTTATTTAAATCAATAAATTTTAATTTGTACAATTATTTCTCGTTTAATTTATTTTAGACTTGAAATTTTGTTGCTACAATCATCCTCCTTTCTAGAGCATAAAATGAACTAATACATTCCCGAGCTGATGACCATATATACAACTCTAGCTAGGATCCATTAAGCAAGGCATGTTTGTAGACGAGCTTAGGTGACAACCAGTTACATGGATATGATATTTGCACGTACCTTGTGAATGGTTGCGTCGAACCTGGTTTCGAACAATATTTACGTACACAATTGTCATCTTTATAGGGGTCGTTTGTGATGTGGGGTATTTTGTATTACGTATTCTACGGAAGGCATCTAGGTCGATATATACATTTTCCGACCTAAAGGCACGTTTTTTGATCTCTCTGGCCCGTATTCTGACCAGATTACTTCTACTGATCGAAGTCATATTTTCGATCTACTTCTGGTTCAGTATCAGAACTGCTTATGGACCGAGAAATGCTCCCCTACACCTGGTTCACCTCACACGCGCCATTACTATAAATACTAGTGCATTAATTACATTTAAGGGATCTCTCAACAACTCAATACAGCTCGGACTACTTAAAATCAGATCGATATTAGTTTGTATTTACTATCGTTTGCATGACATCCAACAGCACTCGATTAGACCTCTATATATTTCTAATAGTCAGATCGGAATATATATTAACGCACCATTATTCCCACTCTTCATCTATTTTAAATGTACGTATTAGTTTACGAGCGAAATTCAGGCAAAACAGTTTGTTCTTCGATTAAAGTTTTTAGTGTTATGCATTTGTTTGTGAATAGTTATGGATTTGTCTTCAATTATAAAACTAAAAGAACATCATTTTCTGAGGGCATGAGATGAAAAAGAAAGTTCATCTTATATATCGTAATCCGACTATGATAAGTAGTTTTATTAAATATCAATGGATTTGGAAATGAACCAACTTCATTAGTAGTAGTGCATTACAGCTTGATTAAATTGTACATTTTTTCAATTAAATGATAGATATTGATAAAACTAAAAAATCTTTGTTCAATCAATCAAATACAAAGGGAATCAACCTTGAAATGAACTACTCAACCATCTCTTTAATTAAAATATATAAATTGTCATATTATATATAAACCTATAGAATGACATATCTTGTCTCCATATACAAATGCATGACTTGCTCGATCTCTTCCAAATCAATCATTATCTCATCACTCATTCAAGGCAAAATCATTAAAAAAAAAAAAAAAGATATCTTTTCTAACATCAAACTTAATAGAAAAACATGAAAAATAAAATGAATATAATTGTGAATATCAAATTAAACCACACTTGAAAGTTGAAAACATGAAATCAAGATCATAAATTAAGTCACCATGCACGTTTCTTGATCGAACGATGAGATTTATGGATGACAAAAACCTTTTTCAACACTTTGATAAATACTAGAATACTAAGTTTCTTCCCAAGAAACATATGTCCATTCCCTTTTGAAAGCTTTAATTGCACTTCCCTCCTTGGAGATGATGGAATATCAGAATTTAGTGCCATTTCCCACAACATGTCCATTTTCTCCTCTTCTTTTTCATCATCATATGAATAGCTCTTTCTCTGACCATCATAATTAATACCGCTACTTTTGAATTCTAAGTTGAATTTCTCTCCATCTTGTACTTCTTTACCTTTGGAATTTTCATATTTCGATGGCCGCCAAAGAGGCGGTGACTCGATGAAAAGAGGTGGCAAATCGGTGGTGGTGGCGGGGAAACTGAAGTCTTCATGATCTGCAGTGGCCATGAGTTTATTTTTTTGGGCTTTGTAATAAAGAGGTAGCAAGGGGTGTTGGTAGTTGGGGTGGTTGATTATGTGAAAAAAATTGGTTCAACAGCTACAACTTGTGGCATTGAGCCATAAGTTGTTTATGTCAAGGATATGAAGTCATTATCTGGATCCCACCAAAGTCTAAGCCTAGAGTTATTATGAAATATTGAAAATTAATCTAAAAGTTTTTGTATCTTATATTATATATCAAAAAATTAAATCCATGTTAGGTTGTAAGGATGTTCATGTTCTAAAATAAAGTAAAGTGAGATGTACACGCAAATGATCAGTTGAATATTATATTGTTCACCGAGCTAGAGATTGTGTATGATTTCTTTAATTACGGTTTCATTCTCTTATATAGAATAAAATTGTATTTGATCTTGATTTCAATGTTAACAAAATAAGCTCTAACGAATTAAACTAAAGGTGAGTTTGGCCTAGCGGTTGGAGCACTTAAAATCACTTATAGATCCCTATTGTGATTATTGAAGTGTTTGGCCCCGATTATAAAAATAACTTCTGCTCAATCGTGATTTTCATAGTGTTTGGCCCCCAAGATCATAATCACTTTTGGGATCTCGAGAAGCAATAAATCAACATATTTTAGAAGCTACTAAAGTGTTACTTTTGCAAAAGCTATTATACAATAGCAATTATTCTATAATTAATTTTTATTATAATTAATTATTACCAAAATCAATTGTACTAAAATTAATTCTCCTATAATTGCTTCTCGTATCGCTAGGCCAAACTCACCCTAAATAAACTCTAAAATCGGGGATCTATGTTATATAAAAAAAATATACTCAATTATTTTTAATTATTTAAATATTGACATTATTTTCTCCAACATATTACTTTCCAACTTAATTATTTCATAACAAGTATACACAAGTAAGCTTAATTTTTAACTTATCAAGATCAAAAGAATCATTAAAAAGAACTAAAGAATAATTATTATGAATGATGGAAAAAAGGAACAATTATTATTGAGAAAGAAAAAAGTTAAAAAGAACATAGAACAATTAAAATATATAAGAGAGAAATGACTAATGGGGTTTGAAACCTTTACATTCATTGTGAGAGAATCTAACCAAGTGAGCTAAGAGGCTTGTTTTGTAAAAGAAACTAATAACATAAAAATAATTATTATTATTTTTAAAAAAATTCTGGAGGGTTTATATATAAATTTTGGGGCCTTTCACACTCGGGGACGTAGGCGCCGGCCCTGCCACCAAGCTCCGGTACACTAAAGAGTAAGATCTTTAGGATCCTCGATTATCTTTGCTAATGTTTGCAAGAATGCTGCCAGATCAGCACCATATATCACACGATGATCTGCGGTAACATTTACCTGGAAGAATTGCACACCAGCAACAATTGAAAAAGCAATAACAAATTTTACATCAGAAAAGAATGCATTACTTTAAGAATGACTCGTTATAAACCAAAATACGAGCCTACCTGCATCTGAGTTTTCATTCCAATTCGACCATCCTTAGTACCAACAATACTAGGTTGTGAAGCTCCAACAGCCATAATTGCACCCTGCATGTAAATTTGCCAAAATACGGTCCAATCATTTAAATATCGAGTTGGAAAATCCACATTCGACAACAATAGTTTCTTCAATTATATATTTCAACACTTACAGTTCCTGGTGGCAAGATGGCATCAAAACGATCCACACCAAACATTCCAAGGTTAGATAGAGTGAAAGTGCCTGTATGAATTCAAAACGATGATTAAAAAACATGAATTGTTCTGCATTAGAATATCATGATGTCAGCAAACAAATGTTTGACCTATTTAGTCGAGCTTGGAAAAGTTGCTTACTTTTAGATGTAAAAGAGAGTTTTGCAAAAGCAACTTGTGTAATCTAAGCAAAAACATAAGCAGCTAAACCAACCTACCTGTGTTGTATTCATTAGGTTGGAGCTGCTTTGCTCGCGCCTTATCAACTAACTCCTTCCACTTTCTCGATAGGGTATATATGTCACTCTGAAACAAATACAATGAGGAAAACAAATTAATGTAAGGGATCATTAAAGGAGGGCAATAAAAATAACAGCTCGGGTGATGAGTATAACTTTGTCAGCATCTTGAAGTACTGGTGTAATCAAACCACCGTCTATGGCCACCGCTACTGCAATGTTGATATGGCTGTTGTATGTAAAGCTCTTCCCATCTCTACAACTAGAATTCAAAACAGGATGTTTGACCAAAGCAAGAGCTGTTGCCTTGGCTAGCAGGGCTGTCATGGTCACTCCCTTCGACTTAATCTGAATTTTATTTGAAAAGAATACAACTTGCTTAGCAATCTCAAGGAACAATAGTAGATAAGAAGCATTTCCTAAACGCAAGCTCTTTGGGAAAAAGAACCCTTAGATCAACTCCTTGACACGATAAATCCTAATTTGTCTACATTCCCAGTAACCATAACAATTTTGCCCACTTCACCTTTTTCGCGGATTTTATATGTTTTTTTTTGGATAACATATAAATATATATATATACCAAAAGTTATGTACAATAACTGGGCAAACCCAGAAAGTTACGATTTTTATATGTTTCTCCAATAGAAGCCCCATACATGCCGATTCCACTTACTATAAAATGGTTCACCACATAAATTACTAGTTGGAAACTAAGAAAGCATTGTATATACTAAGCATAAGACAATTTGACAAACCTCTAAAACTCGTAATAGTATTTCAATTCTCTATCAAGATAACAAAGCAAATGATACTAAAATCACGATGCATTACCTTCTTGTACAATGCATCGAGTGCATCAGTGGTAATAGTATACCCGACTCTGAATGTTGGCACCGCCAAACTCTCTACCATATTCCTGCTCACAGCACTCTGCATTGTCGTGAACGGCACCACGGAACCCAACTTCACACCACTCGACTTAGCCGCCACCTCACTAGCAACCACCGTAGCACCACCACCACCACCACTCACTTTAACAGCAGCCTCCACGTCCTTAGCCACCACTCTTCCGTTCTGCCCACTTCCGACTACTCCCCTCAAATCCACCCCCAAATCCTTGGACAATTTCTTTGCATATGGCGATGCCACCACTCTCTTCCCCCCTTCAGACGCTGGATGCGCAGCCGACCCCGATCCAGCAGAACTGACACTAGCATTTAAAAATTGTGTAGAAGCAACCTCTTCTGAGCTAGGCATTTCGTCGAACACCTTAGGAGCACCACTGTCACTCGGGGCTGGAACTGAAACAGGGGAAGACGCAGAGGAGGACGATTTCTGCGATAGGGCAAGAGCAATTTCCTTCTCGGATTCCGCAAGCAAAGCAATGGTTGATCCGACGGCGGCGGAAAGGCCTTCGTCTACGATAATGGCGGCGAGGTATCCATCGTAAAAAGACTCGACATCCATATCGGCTTTATCAGACTCAACCACCACGACGGACTCGCCCTTGGAGAGTTTCTCACCCTCCGATTTAACCCAGCTGACGATTTTGCCCTCCGTCATTGTGGAGCTGAGAGCGGGCATGAAAATTTCGCGGATCTTGGATTGGATTTGTTGGGTTCGAGTGGGGGCGTGGGAAACGGCGGAGGCGCGGCGGTGGAGGGAGGTAGGAGCGGTGGGAATGAAGGAAGAACGGAGGAGGTGAGAATGAGACATTGCGGAGTGAAAATGGAAGGAGGGATAATTGTTGTTGGGGTTTGATTTTGCTGAATTGTTTGGATTGATTTTGTTGTTGATGTTAAGTGAAGTGGGGGAGGAAAGATTGTGATTTCCTCGAATGCATCGAAAGAGGGGGCGGAGTTCTCAACTAACTTTACCGGTATTTTCAACTCCATATTGATGAATGAAGATGACGACTACTAAAGTGTTCATTTTAAAATTATCAAAAAAAAGTGTTCATTTTAAAAAATTATAAAACAAAAAAGTGTTAAATCCTAAATATAAAATAAAAAAATAAGTACAATAAATTTTGGAATTTCCATGAGACTTTTAGACAAAAGAGCTCAGATAGCAAAAGTTTATACTTTAATAAATAAGTACATTTTTATAATATGAAAATTTCATGAAAAATAAATACAAAATCGTCTAACTATTGATCGTTACATTCAGTGGCGGAGCCAGAAATTTTTTTCACCGGGATGCTTATAAATCAATGAGTATTATTTAAAATTTGAAAAAAAAAAACAGCAACAAAAATAAAAATATGACCAAACTAATTCAAACTCAAAATAAATTAAATGGAATTATAACCTTTTTTTTTTTACAAATATCCACGTCGATTGTCATAGACTGAAATCATTGCATGATTGAAACATCTGTAACAATATCATATACATCTCTATATAAGTAATCATAGAGTCATTTAACCATTCATTTCCCATCAAATTCCTCAATCGATTTTTTATATACTTCATAGTTCATAGTAGACAACGCCCTCTCCACACAAGTTGTTACAACTGGCAAAATCATTGTCAATTTCAGAAGTAAAACTACTTGATGATACACAATGTTCCTCTTTGTTTCAACTAATTTTCTAGTGACATTACCAATTCCTTTTAATTTTAAGAACTCTTCATCTGACCTCATGTTAACAATGAAGTGATATAGTATGATTCAAATTACAAAATTAAAAAAAAATAGAATTTGAGTTAATGTCCATTTTATAAATCTTAAATTTGTCAAACTCTAATAAACATTGGACCCCTTTATTTAGAAATTTAATTTTAATTGGTGGTCCACTAAAAGAAAATCATAAATTATCTTAAAGTTTAATATAAAAATATCAATATACCATATAGGATAAATATATATACATGACTTATGAGTAAAATTTGAGGGGGGTCCATGCACCCCCCTCTTACATTATACTATTTTGTATTAAATATGCGAAGTCTTGTATAAAATTATTTTAGCATGCAAATGGAATTGACTTAAATTAAATATACACAAACAATTTACCCTTTAGATACATAAACTTTTCATTTTCAGTTAATTATTCTCTTCGCCCTTAAATTATCATAATTTTTTTTTTTTTTGGCAATATTATAAAATAAGACTTGATTCTCTTAATTGAGATTATTTTTCTCAAAGATAAGTTCTCACATAACGTAGTAATTTTACACTATTAACCCTCAACCACTACTTTAAAAAATATATATGTAAAAGTGTATATATTTTTAAATAATATTTAACAAAGGAAAAGAAGAAAAGGATGTAAATATTTGTTAAAAGTCGTATTAAAGATTATAGATGTGGCATTGAAATAATAATAATAATATATTTTTTCTTAGAAAAACCGGGTCCAGTTGCAGTCATTTAGCCGGTTCGGTTCAATAATTTGATTTGAGATAATAGGTGCTAGGTAGGAGTATATAAACTGGCCGAGTTTTATCATTATCTTCAAACAGTGAATCCAAGAATGTTCATTGTGACAAACATAAATCGAATTTCTAATTTATTTTTTTATGCTTGAAGAATCCATCTTTTGCCCACAACTGTACAGAAACTAATTTAGCAGAGGAGGATGCTAATCCACTGCACCTTTTCACCTCCTCTGCAATCCATTTTTATCCCAAATCTAATACCTACAAACAAGCAACAATATTGTCCCAATTCTTTTCATTTTTCAATCTTTCAAGGAAATGAAACAGCTCTTTGTTACTTTTCAACAAAACCCTCAAAGAGTACATTCAGGGTCCCTAAACTTTCTCTAAAGGTAAAGTTTTCACTAAATTGTTTTCCTTTTTCTTTTCTGATATATTTTATTTGGTAAAACTATCTGCATTATGTGGTCAGTATTTATCTTTACTTCATTTGATCTGCTTTGTGAAATTACTGTACTTTCTATTGCTAATTAAGTACACCAATTGATTATATGAACATTAAATGGTATTTGAAGTTGGAAATAACCTAATTTTAGAGCTATGTATTTTGTGATTATAAAGGCTAAGCAAGCAATCAAGAAGAAATTGGTTTACAAGAATGTATAAATTCATTCTTCTGTGAGGTCAATTGAATTTCTGAGGGATTTTGCTGGGTATTTTAGTATTTAGTTCCTTAAGTTTGATTAGCCATTAATCTACGAAAAGCTCAATCAAATTCTCAAGCTTCTTGTTAAGTGTGAACTCTTGAAAAAATAAAGAGAGTGGCTTTAAATCATATTCTACAAACTTTTGATAGACTTAATTGGTGGATAATGGTAACGGCTTATGTAAGCTTGTTGATTATCTACTAGTGACTGAATTTTCGTATCTTCGATGACGTAGGTACATGGAAATGAAACAAGAAGTTGTCCATCCTTAAACTCGACAAAAGTCGAAGGTAATAAAAATTTCACTTTTGTAACTAAACTCTATCAAGCTAATTTGACCATCTTGTTTCAGAGTTCTCATGGTACCTTAATTTCAGTTTTCTTAATGTTTCAGTTTTATTATGTTCATCTCTCTCATGGTTGGCATCCGTACAAGTGGCACAAGCGAGTGAATGTGTACAAACAAACGCTGTATATGAGGTTGGACAAGTATTTGAATTGGGAATACAACTTTCCTATTTGCTTATACTTCTAGCTTTACTTGGTGTCGGATCCTTCTTTGTGATTCGTCAAGTTCTAGTTCGTAGAGAGCTTGATCTCTCTGCAAAAGAATTGCAAGTTAGTCCTTTCTCTGTTGTTAATTTCCTTATACATTTCTCTGTTCTTTCCTTGTTAAACATCGTTTACAAAATCGTAGGAGCAAGTTAGAAGCGGAGATGCCAGTGCAACCGAGTTATTTGAACTTGGAGCTGTCATGTTGAGAAGAAAGGTTTATTCAGCTGCTACCAAATATCTTATTCGAGCCGTTAATAAATGGGATGGGAATGACCAAGATCTTGCTCAAGTACTATTCGTTTAAATCACTTTATTATATCTGAAATGAAAACAAAATCGTATATATTTGATGGGATTTAATCTTTTTCTTCTTAATTTTTACCAGGTTTACAATGCACTTGGTGTAAGTTACATTCTTGATGCGAAAGTTGACAAGGGTATCACGGCATTTGAGAACGCTGTTAAACTTCAACCGGGTTATGTCACTGCATGGACCAACCTTGGCGATGCCTACGAGAAAAATGACGACCTAAAATCTGCTCTAAAGGCATTTGAAGAAGTTTTGGTTTTCGATCCTGATAACAAGGTCGCGCTTCCAAGAAGAGATGCATTGAAGGAGAAAGTAGCCATGTATAGAGGAGTTTCTGTTAAATCAATGAAGAAATGATGATTATGTACACAATTTTTAGACATTGATCTTGACTTTCTTGGAACCTAAATTTGTATTTGTAAACTTGTAGTTCTAGTGAAAAAAAGTGTTCCACTTTTCATGGGAATTTTTTTATTTTTTTTCCCAAGGGTTTAATCCCTTTCGATGTGCATCAGACACATAAAGTGGGAACCTCTTCCAACAGGGATTCAAACCTTAGTACGCTACTTGTAGTGACTAGTCACTTCCACTAGATCAATCACTTGTTGATATGTTTTGGGAATTTGGTCATGGATATATGCATTGATTAAATTGGATCTTTTCCAACTACAATTTTTTCTCGGAGGCCTTAATTCAACAAATATGACAGGGACGGGTAATTAATAACAAATAGTTTATACCATGGACTTCTTTGACACTTTGTATCATATTCTCGAGATTGTCAATGTATAAACACGATTTCATTAGGCCATCTCCAACAAGTTATGTATAACTCAAAATTTAAGAAAAATTAGAAAAAATTAAAAAAAAAAAAAAAAAAGTGAGCTCCAAGGAAAATCTTATAATTTATTATTTATGGGATTCTTAAATATTCAAAGTCAAGTGAGAAATTGAGATACGAAGAAAAGTACAACAACTTATGTATTTTCCTGTAGAAATATAAAGTGAAAATTTTAAGATATAAACGAGTTGTTTGAATGCAGAATAAAAAGTGGGAGTGTATAATTTTGTACATTCCCTAAATTTTAAGATAAGAGACCTGAATTTAAAAGTTATGTTGGAGATGGTCGGTACGAATTTTACACATTTTAATATATTTTGATGAGCTTCTCGTTATTTAGGATATGTTTTGGAATTATTGCATGTAGGTCATATAAAGGTTAGAAGATTTGATAGAAAAAGGTTAAGATGACAACATATATACACATTTTTCACTTTGATTTTATTCTTAAAAGATATTCAAAGAAGAGCATAAATGAAATCCTATCCACCGTTTGAATATTTTGTTCTCATCTTTATGCATTGAGACATCCAATTAATTCTTTTGTTCTTGAACTTTTGTTGACAGCAAAAACATGGTGATTGCAGTTGGATTACATCATTTTTTTTTTGCCAACAAAAGTAAAAAAAAAATTTATACATATTATATTTTTGGGTATAATATGAATACCTTTGGGATAAGATCAAATTACAAAATTTCCTTTCACGTGTTCAATATTGTAAAAATTTTACTCAGGTTTGTCACCATTTTATAATCAACCCCTTACCCTTGAAAATTTTTATTTTGCCCTTAGGGTTATTTATAATATTTATAATATCTTATAAAATTTTAAAACTTGAATATTAAATATAATATTTCATAAATTAGAAAACTTCGATTCAATTGGCTCTCATGCTCAATTACTTAGGGTAAATTATCATATTTTTTTATAAATGTAATAAGTCTATCATATCTTCTTTATTAATTGTCAAAAAAAAGGAAAGCAAACGAGTCTAATGCAAAACCAAAATACTTGGAAAACTCTTTAGGGTTTACTAATTAATAAATTGTTTGCAGGTCTCTTTTTATGTGTTGTCAGGATATAATAAATTTTAGACTTATTAGTAATTCATGATCAACTTTCTTTCGTAGTACCCTAGTAGAGAAGTCGAAATGCCCTTTCTGGATATTCCTCAATGTCCCGGCTATTCACGCAATGTGAGAAACACATGATTAAAATTAAATATTTACCACAAAAGTTGATAAAATTGTTAACTTGCACATAATTTTTATAAGCATTAAAAAAAAAGCCTTATTAATTTACGTATGTATTATATTTTATTTTTTATGATAATAAATTAACGAGAATTTCAATCATAATAATAATAATACTTCATATATATAAAAAATTATTTACACATTTAATTAAGTAAATAAAATTTTAATGTTTATAATTTTAAACTATAAATAAAAAAACTATCTATTCAATATTAAGTATAGTATTTTTTAATATTCTTTTATGTTTATAATATTAAACTTGAATTAAATTTATTGAGAAAATATAAAAAAATAAATTATTTAATTAAAATGTGTAAATAAATATTTTATGTTTATAAAATACTGTTATTAAAATTCTACTGAATTTGTTATTATTAAACTTAAATTGTTAATAAATATGTCAAACATTTTTATAATATATAGTGAAATATGTGCAATTTTACAATTTTATAAAGTTTTTGTGATAAAATATATTTTACAGTTTTATAATTTAATAAATATTATAATTAATACCCAAATTTTAAATTTTGTTTTACATGATACATACATTATAAATAACCCCCTAAGCCAAATTAGAACTTCTCAAGGATAAGGAACTAAGACGGTGACAAACTTAAGGAGTATCTTCATAATATTCAATAATTATAAGATATTTTTATAATTTGATCGGGTATCCGTAATTTACCCTATACATTTTCTATTGAAATGTATCAATTAAGAGAAAAATACCCTCAAATTTAGCTTATCAACTATATATGTCATATAGGCGACAATACACCATACACGTATCTTCTTCACCTTTATCCTGTCTGGGATTGACCAAAAATTCAGGGCTGCTACTATCAGCGATTCATGCATGCATCTAATTTCGTCTTTTATTCGCAAATTAAAAAGAAAAAAGAATATATTCACACTTTAGCTGATAATATAATTATAATTAATTAGACCCTATGTATATCATAGAGTAATTATCTTGAAACTGAAAATTCAAAATTCTGGTCAATTTAACTGTAGTTTATCGAGCTCAACCTAGTATTTAACATGTAACGGCTTGTACTTAATTAATGGATTTTAGAATTCGCGAGCACAAATTATCGATTTCAATTGTCAGTTCACCAATCAAGTTGGATTAATTCTTCATAAGCTTAATTCGTAAAATAATTTTATTTATGGATACATAAAGATCGTGTAGCAAAAAGAAAATAATAAAGATTATGGAAATAAATGATCAGCTCCCAAGAATAATAAACACTGAACAATATATGCACATTGCATTATACTGGCTTTTATTCTTTAATAATTAATTATAAGAATATTATAATGATTTTACTTCCCAAGAAGAACTCATATTTGAATTTGCAAGCAAAATTGGCCTTTTTTTGACGTGCTTAGCAGCTTCCAGGAAAAATCCCCCTATCCCAGTTACGTCGCCCCAAGGCATTATTTTAATAGTTCGTTCTCCCACATACAAATACAAATTTTTAATGTTATATTACTAGGTCAATAATATTAATTAATTAATTACTATTGTCATCTTTATTCTTAAATATTAATTTGAGTTTCTATCAATTGGTTTTGGTCGGGTCTTGGAAAAAAGGTTTCAATGTTTTCAATTGAATCTTTGGAACTTTTTTTTAATTGAGTTCATATGGATTATATATTATTTGAATTGAGTTTAATTGTTGAAGTTTGAGAAGGACAAATAAGTGGTAATTAAATATCGTATTAATGTTTTTATCAAGAAAATATAGGTGATGTGAGATTTATTAAGTTAAGATTTATAATTTGAAACTTGAATGATGTAAAACATATGTTATAATTTTGTCATGAGACGAAGACCTATTCAAATATGTTTATGATGATTATTTGGAGATCTCACTTTTTCTTTTATTTTAAATACTATAGTTTTTATAATTACTATAGCATTTTTTAGAATGAATAAAATGGGTTTTTATAAAATTATTCACGGCTGAAAAAATTTAGGATAAAAAAAGAGTACAAATTTAAACTGGCGTGTGTTGGACATGTGTCGCGTTAAACGTGTGGGCATGCAGAAGATGAGGAGAGAATCATCCAGGATGGTGGGTACCTTTTTTCATTATTGCACTTTCCTAATTTCTTTTTGGTAATTTAAAAAAGTTTCAATGACATTTAGTCCTTGTTTGGCACATTGGTATACTTGTTTCCTAACCATGATTTAACTTAGTGGATATGAATATTTTATTTTCCAAGAATATGCCGGATATTTGAAGAAATGATAAAGTGGCTCATCAAGTAACTCTTAGCAGCACTAAGTACTTTGTACCACTGTCTTGAGATATATTTGTGAAAAAAAAAAAAAAAAGTATTAAAAAAAAAAAAAAAAGCCTTGCTAGATTTAAGAGTGTCATTAATAATTAACAAATACAATGATTAAATGTCATTAACAAGTTAATGCATTTTCTTTGTACGTATTCACACTGGCAGATGCACATAGGGGCTAGGTAGCTAGGCTCCCCTCAATTTTTTATTTTTTTTAAATATAGTTGTAATGTTTATATTGGTTCCAAAATACAAGTTTAAATATGATAATTTAATTTAAATTTTTTGTCCATCCCAACTCAAATAAAATAACTAGCCCAATTTTTCAGTGGAATCCAAAAACTTGATCCATCATAAGTTAATAATCATCCAAAAAACCCTTGCCCAAGGACTATCAAATGTGTTTGATTGCATCAATTAATTGATTCAATTTTTTATCAAACAAGTACTTGCATTTCGTGTATATGATGAATTGAAATTTTCAAGCAACCAAGGAAAATTCTTTGAGCTTTTAAGTTTTCTAGCAGATCAAAATGAGGTTGCTAGAGCCGTTGTTTTACACATAATGCCCCGAAAATTGAAAAATATCAAGTTGACAGCTTCATCAATTCAAAAAGATATTGTCAATGCCTTTTCAATTGAAACTATGGGTGATATTATTAGAGAGCTCGGTAATGAGTTATTTGATATTCTTGTCCATGAATCTAGTGATACATCTTGTTAAAAAAATTGTCGCATGCAAAAAAACAAATGTTCCTTGCGAAAAGAATAACATTGTGACAATTTATTTTTCTCGAATTTTCTCATATACGGTAATCAAATGTGACGAATATGTTTTCACATTACCCTTTTTTGTCACAAATAACAAAACGGTAATGAAGTATCATATGTAATTAAAGTAACTTATAAGGTCATTTTTGTCAAACATTACCTCATTTTTTATTCTCATCGTATACTTTCTCATGAATGAAATATAAATTTGAGTGTTAGATTGAATTTTTCTTTATCTATCTTAGCCCCTTTATATAAAATTCATGGATCTGCCACTGTGTATTCACATATATTATCTTATTTTTTATTCTCTCTTGTGATGTTTGACTTGGCGTGAAATTTTAAAATACTGATTGAAATAATGATCTCACATTTTATGATATATAATAGTTAATTATTAATTTTAGGAAATCATATAAAGTAATTTTTATTCAAAGGAAGATTATTTTTCAAAGCTACCCCAAACACGGCCTGCAGGAATAAAAATAAGTAAACACCAATAGCAAACATAATTGACCTCTGTGGGGTCCACTTTCAAATAATCAAAGGTAATTTTGATAGGGATTTAAGAACAAGTGGTCCCCCACCATGCACAGGAGGCAGGACTAGACTTCTTGGAACTACACCAATTGACAAAATAATTTTGTGAGGAAAAATAAAAAATTTATAGATAAATACGAAGAGAGTAGATGCTGATATATATATGGATTGACTTCCACTAGAAACTCTCTTCCTCTTCCCTTTTTCCTCTCAAAATCATATTTCTTACATGGTTTTAAACAAGTAACAAAAGGGGATTTGCTTCTGGGCCTTCTTGAATTTGGTGAGTCTCTATCGATTTCTTCTTCATTTATGATTAAATCAATGCTTTTTACTGTTCTTCGTTATTTTCAAGGTTCTTTAGCTAAATCTCAAGATTTAATAGTTCTTAGCTCCTTGTGTTGTGCTTATCTGTTCCGACTTTTTGTGGAATAAAGTTGAGTTATCTTAAACTTGTTTTGGACTTTTACTTGAGGATTTGTATGAATGATGGAAAAAGATTGGATCTTTTAATTGGAAACATTAATTGGGATGTATGATTCCCTTCTGGAGAATGTGGGATAATTATAAAGATCTTAGGTCCTACTAGTTTGGATTGAAAAAAGTTTTTGTCTCTGTTTATTTGGCATTTTCTCTGCTTTATTTGAGCTGGGGGTGGAGGTGAGGTTGGGGGATTTACATGTAACATAAAAGGCGAAACCGATGCGATTGTCGTGTAACTTGCGAAGGAAATCTGATGATTAATGAGTTTGTCGATTTGTGGTTTAGTTTCAGCAAGAATCTATTGAATATTAGGGGTTTCGATTCTTGACTTGCCTTTCCTGTTAATGTCTTTGGATTGTCGTTCTTGTAACACGTGTTTCATGAGAATGTGGAATGGTTTTTAGGATTATTGATTCTGTTGGTTCCGTCATAAAGACGATCTGTTTCATCAATGTCGATTTCTTATTATTCGACTACCAATGATGTACTATAATAACAAGAGTTTTAGTTAGGCATATTATCTTCACTGATATATCATGTAATGTTGTATGTTTACTTATATTCCCTCTCCACATTTGCAGTTTTAATATCAGCCAGTTTGGTACTAATGGATCCTGACGAGAAGCTAGGTGCAGATAAGTGGAGAAAATCTTCATCAAACAGCAAGTCGCCTGACCCCACTTCTAATAATAATTGTTTTACCGACTTCAATTCCCAGCAACAAAAGTGGGAAAATTCATCGTTTCTTGATTATCGAGCAATAATCGAGCTAGGATTTCCTGAGTCCAATGATAACCAGAGGCAAACGAGTGAATCTCAAGATAAACGAGCTTCCGAGGCTCAAGAAACAAATAAAACACAAGATTGGGATCCAAGAACAATGCTAAATAATCTTTCCTTCTTGGAGAATAAAATTCATCAGCTTCAAGATTTGGTACATGTAGTTGTTGCACGAAGAAACCAAGTTACGGGTCCACAAGATGAGCTTTTGGCTCAGCAACAACAGCTTATCACTGCTGATCTCACTTCGATTATAGTTCAACTAATTTCAACTGCAGGGAGTCTTTTACCATCAGCAAAGAATACCCTTTTCTCAGAAAGTTCTATAAGCCACTTGGGTCAATTTAGTGGAGCGACAAGTCAGTCGGGAAACGTTATTATTCCCCAAAATATTACCATGGTGGATGATAAGCCTATCCAGGCTGATTTAACAGGTTTTTTTGAAGATCATGAAATGAAAAGTGACGATGATGTTGATGAAGGCGAGAATCTACCTCCGGGTTCGTATGAAATTCTTCAACTCGAAAAGGAGGAGATCCTCGCACCTCATACCCATTTCTGCAAAATTTGCGGAAAAGGGTTCAAAAGAGACGCCAATTTACGGATGCACATGAGAGGTCATGGTGACGAGTACAAAACCGCTGCTGCTCTTGCAAAACCCAATAAAGAACCGAGCTGTGAGCCGTTTGTTATCAAGAGGTATTCTTGCCCTTATGCTGGCTGCAAAAGAAACAAGGATCATAAGAAGTTTCAGCCTTTGAAAACTATACTATGCGTGAAAAATCATTATAAGAGAACGCATTGTGACAAAAACTACACTTGCAGTCGTTGCAATATGAAGAAATTTTCGGTGATAGCTGATCTCAAAACACATCAAAAGCATTGTGGTAAAGATAAATGGCTTTGCTCTTGCGGTACAACTTTTTCTAGGAAAGATAAACTTTTTGGCCACGTTGCTCTTTTTCAAGGTCATACTCCTGCTATTCCTATGGAAGAATCCAAAGGGTGGTCTACTGCACCACCCGATCAAGGGCAATGCAGTGAAACGACAAATAAGGTTGAACAACTAGAATTCAACGTTCCAAGTGGAATTGCGTTTGAAAATATAATGGATGAAAAAGGGTCCGCAGAGGATCCTTCAAATTATTTCTCGTCTTTGGAATTTGATGCAAGTAGCATAGACGGATTTCAAGAATTTCCTCGACCTCCATTTGATGATGCGGAAAGTTCCTTCTCTTTTCTGCTATCTGGGTCGTGTGATTACCCTCCAAAGAATGGAAGATTTACTGGTGGCTCAAATGATCTGGTATAGGATGATTTAAGTGGTGGACTTATTGTTTCTGGGATGCCATACTGGGAGTTTAGTGGACATTAAATAAAAAATTTCTTTTTAATATTCTTGTCTTGTCTTGTCTGAATGTATCATACCATTTTCAGTGATAGAAGAAGACTTGTTTTAGATACTCCTGGGGGTATGTTCTTATGTAAAACTTTTTAAAAGAATTTGGGATAATTTATTGAATTATATTAAGATTTTTATATGCCGTTACAAATCATATAGGAGCTTATTAAGCTGGGAGTACAATATTTCTAATTTGATTGATCTTTAAAGAAAACAAACATATACTTAGGTGATGATTTTAGTGGGGAATTCTAGGGTGCCGCTACGTTATGTGCCGCTAATACCACATTATGTGGTATTACCACACAATGTGTGTCACATTAGGTGGTATAAATACCATAGAATGTGACACACATTGCGTGGTAATACCACCTAATTTGGAATAAATACTACATGATGTGGGGGTCATATTAAACATATGGGGTTAATACTATGTAATGTGATCATGTACTGTCACATGTGGAGATCATACCATACAATGTGATACACATTGTGTGGTAATACCACCTAATTGGTATTAGCGGCACATAACGTAGCGGTACCCTTGAATTTTCCTGATTTTAGTTACTGTTTATACCTTCTTCCATGTTTTCCATGAGCTAAGCAGGCTTTGAGTCATGATATTAAATTAGTATTTAACAGCAAGTAATGTTCGGAGTAACTTTTTCACTCCTAAAGGTATAACTCACAACTCGATCCACGCACGGTCCGAATCAATAAAGTGGTCTCCAAAAACTTCAAGAATGAACCAAATCAATCAAACGGATACGAAGTGGTCTACTTAAACTTCAGAGTGCATCTTGCCCCGCTCGTAGCCTAGTGTAGGAGCCCGCAAAATGCATTAATCCAGGTCGACGATTCACTAGCTCACCCTCAAAGCTCGGTTGGATGCAAACGCTCGACTAAAGTAGATCGCGTTCTACCTCTCATCACTGGATGAAGTCAACCCCGAACTATAAGACCATAACTTAATTATTGTTGGTGTTGTAGGCTCAAACCCGTCGAGAAGAAGACCCATATTGAATCTATTTGAATCGGGCCATATTCGAATCCACATGACCTGCACTCCAACCCAACTCTACATTTAAACAATGTTATTAAAACCGGACCGGACCGGCCGGTCCGACCGGTTCGACCGCGAACCGGAGGTCGGTCCGGTCCGATTTACCCATTAAAACCAGTATCTCCAAAAACCAGTTTGGACCGGGTTGAACCGGTCCAAAACCGGTGAACCGGCGAACCGGTATGGACCGGTTCAACCCGGTTCTGATTTTTCTTTTCTTTTCTTTTTTTTTTTTTTTTTTTGATTTTTTTAATATTAAAAATAAACTAGAAATTCTTGCACAAGGTGGGATTTGAACACCTAACCTCTAGGATGAAACATGACTTCCTTACCATTTGAGCTACACCATTTTTTTTGAAATTCTAGTACAATTAAAATTTATAAATTATAGAAACTTGTAGTCAAATTTATTTATAAATTAGATAATTAACTTAAATAAATATTTTACACATTATGAATGAAAATTAATACTCAAATAATAGTTTTTTATTAAAATTTATTCTATAAAATATTCTTTTCAATATTATTTTTAGGATAAAGAGTCAAATTGATATAATATGCAAGTTTGACTTTGAATATTAGACTTTTATACATAACCATATTTAAAAATTTATGAATATCTTAGTTTATTGTATTTTTAACTTACACTTTTAAATTTTTAAAAAGAAATATAATCATATTATATTTATATGAGCATACAAATTAGTACCATATTACCGTTATGATATAAGTTAGATAAATATTATATGCTTTAATTTTATCATATTATAATTTTTTTTATATTTTTAGTCAATTGTATGATAATGTTTAAATTTTATGCATATTACATATACTTTAAATTAAATATATTTATTACATTATTATTACGTCATCCGGTTCGACCAGTGGTCCGACCGGTTCGACCAGTAAAACCACTAACCAGTTGGCTCACCGGTTCACTGTCCGGTCCGGTTTTAAAAACATTGCATTTAAAGAAAGAAATTGTGGCCTAAGACCGGTAATATCTAATTTATTCGGATAACGCAATTAATCAATTTTTTTAATAAGGAAAATTTACATAGACACCCAATGGCTATAAGCTTAATTACATGAACTTATCATCTTGTTACAAATATTACAAAGACACCCCTTTGATTTAACGGCCGTTAATCGAACTTAACAGAAACTGTAAAATGTCTGAAATGCCCTTAATTATTATCAATATTTACACATAAAAAATAATATGCCGCTCCCCTCTCCCCGTCTCACCCACCCTCCCATCGCTTCCCTCTTCCCGTCTCCCCTGCCGGCGTCATCTCCACTGCCAGAATCGTCTCCCCTGCCGGCGTCGTCTCCCCTGTCGGCTTCGTATCCCCTGCCGGCGTCGCTTCACTCCCAAAATCAAATTTCCCCCAAAACTTAACTGGAACCCTAATCCCACACCATAATCTTCAATCTCAAATCCAGTCCATGAAATTCGAGCGGAATATGCAAGATTTAGTCCCGCTTGGGTGAAAGTTTCAAGCTTTTGGAGCTTCTTGTTGGCGGCGGGAATGGGAAGACGGCAGGGTTGGTAGGGAAGACGGCAGGGTGGGGGAGTGGGAGTGGGGGTGGGTATTGGGATATTAATTTTAAAAAAAAATCTAAAATTAATTTATAAATATTTTACTTATGTTAAAATAAATTTATTAAATTTTAAAATGATTTGTTTTATTTTTGTAGGAAAATATATGTTATTGAAACTTTATTTATCGAATTGTTTTGTTGTAATAAATTTATTAAATTTAAATTGGTTTTTTTTTATTTTTGTAAGAAAATACATGTTATTAAAACCATGGATTAAAATTTTGTTTTCAATATATGTTTCGGTCAGCTCAATAAAAGAATTTTTTCGATAAATTTTCGAAAATGTTTCGAAAAAACTAGGAAAAATAAGCACTGAAATTCAAGGCAAATATAGAGTTTAGGGAATACATCTTATTTTCGTTTTGATTGATTCAAAAACATAAACTTTTTTATGTTTTCAATGGAAAAGTAGGGGATTCTGAACCATGATTAAAACATTATTTACTATAAATAAATTTATTAAATTTTAAATTGGTTTGTTACTTTATTCACCAATTGTATTATTGTAAATAAATTTATTAAATCTTAAATTG
The DNA here is from genome assembly GCA_003313485.2 of Penstemon barbatus. Taxonomy (NCBI): domain Eukaryota; kingdom Viridiplantae; phylum Streptophyta; class Magnoliopsida; order Lamiales; family Plantaginaceae; genus Penstemon; species Penstemon barbatus. The sequence continues at coordinate 17,818,875 of CM064878.1, read as the reverse complement.
ATTTGTTTTAATTTTAAAGTTTAATAAATTTATATACAATATTTATTACACGGTTATAAAGACACCCCAGTAACTAGGGGTGGGATCGTTACGAGTTTTCGGAAATTTCGGGAACGGTATTCGGGATTCGGGATTCAAATTTTCCTTCCCGAAACCCGTTTCGATTAATCCTCTACCCAGTATTTCGGGTTCCCAAAAAAAATCGGAATTTCGAGAACGGGTTTGGGAAACCCTTTAGTGCTGAAATTTTTAATTTTTCAGTTTTTTTAATAGGACTTTCCATGTAACGCCCCCAAAATTTCGAACGCTTTCGATTGGATTTTAATCCAAATTTAAGTGCTACATTTTATTTTCAAAGTTAAGCATTAATTTGAACTAAAATATACAATTTAATTATGTCCTATGTCCTTATTAACTTTGAAATGTTTTAAAAGCACAAAAATACTTTAGCATAATAATAAACCTCTTTTGAAAAATATTTTGACTTTATTGTGCAAAATAAATAATTTATGGGGCAAAAATGCACTTTATCGAAACTTCAGGGGGCAAAGTGCAAATTTCGCCCCATACTTGATTGCAGCTAATAGGAGAGCCTTTATAGCTCTCCTAGCCTACCATAGGGAGTGGCCAAGCATGCCTCTTGGTTAGAGAGATTTCTCTATCCAAGATGAACATGCATTGACTTGTTTTATGGGAAGTAATTATATCTCCCATCTTTCCAAGGTATATTTAAACACCTTTCTCCTCATTTTCAGATTTCTCTCCACTCATTTTACACCTTAGAGTTCATAGTTAAGTTAGAATTAGAGAGAAAATAAAAGAGAGAAAAGAGACAACACATTTAGAAAGAGAGTTTTCGGGTATACTCAACCCAGCCTCGGATTTTCGATCATTCCGCCTCCGTCCACCGTTGGATCATGCCCAAATTTTGCGAGAAGGTTCTACACACATGGATCTACATATTGACCGTTCGGATCGTCGTTTGGAACTCCCAAAGTGAATCGACAGCCATTGAAAAATGGTGAAAAGTAAGGATTTGAAGGCCTTTTTATGAACCACCACCGGAGCCGCCACCACTGCCACCGGAGCTGCCACCACCACCTTCGGAGTTCTGGAAATGAAGAGATATTCACCCCCTTCGTTGCTTTGGGTAAAAAGACATCTATGCGTGTGTTCTTTAGTCTTTGTGATATTACTTTATTTTCTTTAAAGTATATGTTGAAGAAGTTTAGTTTGTCCTTGTGATAAGTTGTTGAGTTCATATGTAATATTTAGTGTGACTTGCTTTGGTTTTGTTTAAATATTTCGTATATGTTTGGATCTTGATTTCTTTTTGTAAGAAAGTTAATGTTTTTATTTTTCTCAAAACTTTGGGGTATTTTTGAAAGATTTGAAAAGTTGAAGGGTTGAGGGCTGCAATTTTTATTGGGAGTAAGATGGACTGAAAATCTAAATTTTTGTTTGACATTTGGTATAAATTTACTTGAAAAGCATTTGTTTTAAAGTTTGCTTTGAGGTTTTTGCAAAAAGGGAGTTTTTGAAACTTTTGGGGTTATTTGTGTAAATCTGAAAATAAGGGGTCAAATGGGATGTTTTGTCGTTGTTTTTACATGGTTCTTTTATAAAATCTTGATTTATTGATTTGAAGTAGTGGTTTATTCATTTTAGTTTTTAGATTGAATATTTGTAAATTTTTCGAAGAAAGTTCATAATTAAAGAACTTTTTGTTTCGTTTGTGAAAAGTTATTAAAACTTATTTTTAATCTCAGTTTTATAGTGAAAATTATGCTTGATTATTTTTAAATATTTCTTAAATGCGTGGATCTTAAATTATTTTTCAAGAAAATTGGTTTGGTTAAGTTTTCAAAACTATGAGGGTGTTTTTGAAAAGTTTTAAACTTGTGGGAATTTCAAAGATTTGATTTTTGAAGTAACAAGATACTTAAAACTATGTTTTTATTTGAGTTTTGATATGGGTTTAGTTAAAAATATTTTGATTTAAAGTTTGTTGCAAATTTTTCGGAAAAATGGATGTTTATAAAAGTTTAGGGGTTGATTTGTAAATCTAAAAAATGAAGGTAAAAATTTGCTGTTTTGGCGCTGTTGTATTTAAGTAGCATTTTGAGTTTTGAAAATAATTACTTTTAAGTGGAGTTGATGTCGAAAGTTCTAAGCAATTTTGTGAGATGTGTTAGTAGGAAATCCTTGTGTAGGATTTTCATTAGTTATGTTTCTAAGTCGTATACGTACTTGCTCAGGTTTCGGATACGCTTCATTTGTGGAGTTTTAGTCGCTATACTAAGCGACAAAGGTGAGCGCTATGTGTTTAATTTGTATGTCGGTCCGATGTGCTTGTAGATCAAGTCCAAACATGCACTTAGGCTCTTAATAATCAAAGCATGAATTATGTTCTAATTTTTCTTGCATGTCGTCACGAATAGGTTGACTTATTAGGTCAACATTACTCGCATGAAATCACTTAGCATTTCAACATGATTATCCAAATACATGCTACATCCGAATTTACTAGTTGCGAATATATTTTTCGAAATTATTATGATACCCAAAATTTCATTCGATAAGTTATTAAATATTGATAATATGTGAATATGTTTGATATGCTATGTTCCGTTTGTTTCCGACTATATGTTTCCGTTTGTTTCCGATTTTGTGTGGGCCCCCTTTTGATTGGTATATGGACCCGATGCCAACCTGGCCGGCAAGGGCCGGTAGGATTGTCACGGTTACCCGTAGGCCTGTTCTTACAACCCAAGTGGGGAGGAACACTTGGGGAGTAAGGACGAACTCCGGCAAAGACATGTCGATGCATTTTTGATAGTAAGGTCGCTCCTTACTTGGTGAGTTTGGATGGACTTTGATCAGACTGAGGATGGAGGGTAAGTGGAGGACGGCATCAGCAAATTCTTGGTTATGTGAATTTCGTGTTTCTTCCGTCTTGAATATATGTTTATTTGCTTGATAACATGCTTATGTTATATAATATGTTGCATCCACACATCACCATGCAAATTCGCACATAGCCTCACTAAGTTGGACGATCAACTTATGCGTTCTATGTTTCACTCTTTTCAGTTTCAGGTGCTCTGAAAATTTATAGTCGGGTTGCGGTTAGGTCATCACGGTTGCGATCCCACCCTAGTATTCCGAAAAGTAATTATATTTTGTCGTTGATTTAGGTTCTTTCTCGATTTTGTTTAAAACCTTGCTTAGAATGTTTGATTCGTTAAAGTCGATTTATATTTTTGTCAAAGATTCAAGATTTTCATAAATTACTTAATTATCTCTCTCGGTTGATTTTGTTCAAGTATTTTGAGATGTTGTGATTAAACGCTTCCGCTTTAAAAATCTTTAATTTATCGTTTTCGTTTAAAAAAAAAAAAATTCAATATTTTTAACACTTTTCTAAAATAATAATAACAATAATTTTTCGACCGTTTTTCGACGGACCCGCGGAGCCGGGCCGTCACATTCCATGGCCCAAAATAAAGGGAAAAAAGTTGAGATTGGCCCATAAATGATGTGCTTTTAATTTATAAGTAGATTGGTCCAAACAATTTCAAGATCTCATCCCAAACAAAGAAGTGCTATTTCAGTCTGATTTTGCCATGAATACAATAATCGAGTAAAAAATTAAAAAATGTAATTTATCAGTCAATTAGTAGTAAATCCTCAATGCACATTGCACACAACTTAAGAAATTAAAGTATCAAACAAAAATTAATAACACACTTCAATAAACCAAATTAAAGAAAAATACCATCATCACAATCACAAATCAACAAACTAAAATTCAAATTTCTTAACATCCCAGAATTCAGAAACAAACTACCCGAAGTTCCATAAAATGATCAAAACAAAGTCCAATAAATCAAAAACTACAAGCCATTAGAATTGTAAATATATATTTTTTTTTTTTGGTATACAAAGCATGTAGACTGCCTAAGATTTATCTTTCTTAACTAAATAAGTGATCTCTTATGGGATAGACTCCCAAACACATAAATCATTCTCCAGATCATGGCCCATTTTCGCCAAAGCATCCGCACAAGCATTGCCACTCCTTCTAGTGTGAATCACCCGACTTTCCCAAGGTTTTCGTAGAAGGCTCCTGCAGTCCTCAATAATCCTACCCAATGGGTGAATGGTCGTATCCGCCTCATTGATCATCCTCAGTAAATATCAAGTCTCATAACTAATAACTTCAACTTAAGCTACATCAGAGATACGTTTTCATCATTCAACCTCCACTTGAATGTTTAAGGATCTAGGACAGAAGAATCGGCTCCAAGTACTATCATCTCTACAAGAATAAAATGAAGACCATAAGTAATGTTGTTTTTCAGCATTATGCATATTCAAATCCCAACAGATAATTACCATAAAAAAAGGAAATCTAAGCAACACAATATATTAAGATATTGTATACTGTCAAAACAAATATTAAGACTAGGACAAAACAATCAATACCTAAGTGATGAGGAGGAGGAGGGCGGGCAATCTGAATGGTTGTCGGTGTGAGGGAGGCGGTGTACGATGCTAGAGGAAGTGGAGGACGGACGGCGGCTAGGGTTTTTGTTTGAGGGAAGTATTTTGATTTGAGAATTGAAATTGAGGGTTGAAAGTGAGATAGATTTTCAGATTTGATTTGAGAGAAAGCGTGTTAATTTTTCACTTTATTAGTTTATTTTATAAAACGTGGGTGCATATTTGACTCAATTGATAATTAGTGGTGCATATATATAACCGGGTTTCCGATCGGGTAGGACCTCCTACTCGAAACCCGTACCGATTTATAATAATCGGAAATCGAGTTTCCCAAAACTCGGAAAACCTTTTTAATTTTTGGGAAAAACCCGATTGGTATTGTTCGGATTCCCAATTCCCGATACCAAATATCCACCCCTACCAGTAACATAAAATATATTACAAATACACCCCTCAGAAGTAAAATTGAAAAAACATTAAAAAAAAATTGATGATGTCATCATCTACTTTTAAAAATTGACGTCGTAAGTAACAAGAGGATAAGTTAATTAGGCTTATAGACAGATATGTCTATGTAAATTTCCTTTAATTCACCACAAAACTTGTACATTAGACTTTTTTAACTAAAAATAATAAAATAGTCAATGTTCTTACTGCAATTAAGTAGCCCTACATCTCAGTTTAGTTGCCCCTTCCGCCACCCGCAGCTGATCTCTCTCCGCCGCCGCGGATCACCTGCAATCCACTCCCACTCCAACCCCGCCACCTACATAACTCACCCCCGAATCTGATCATATCCCTGATCACCACCATTGTTAAGATCTCCTTCAACCCTACAAATTTTGCTTTCATTTTGCTGTCCGTTGTAAAATCCAAAGTTAGGGAACGTTCACAAAAACCCAATTTCCGAAAATTAGGTAAGCATCTTTTGAAATGAATTTTACTGTAGTTAAACTTACTATTTTCTTGTATCATATTCTTATTTTGTGTTCTGGAGTATTGAAGGAGCTAGGAATATTTGATGAAATCACTGTTATATAAATGGAACCTTTGTTTTTCTCTCAGAAGAAATCAATCTCAAATATTTGCTATTAGCTTGTTAAGTGATTTTGGAATAACTATTATCCAGTTATTACTGTTCTAAAGATTGGATTTTTGGTTTTATTGGATTCTATTATCCAGTTACTCTTGGTTTTATGTGGAGTTTGTGGAGGAATACAATAAACTTGCTCTGATTTTAAATTTTACAAAGGTTGTCCTTGTCTGTCTATCTGTTTTTTATTTTGAATTGCCCTTGAATTAAATTTAAAAAATCACAATGCACAATGCAAAATGTAAAATGTATTTGGACCCAAAGATTCAATGGTTATGTTATCATTGTCTTCGATTATCTCAAGTAACGGTGAAATGCTGTAAGAATTACGGGAGTAATTAGTTATTCATAGTGTATTGTCTGGTTTTGCTGTCATTTTGTGATTTAAGAAGATGTAAGTTTCGTGTTAGTTTTAGAACAACATGGGTTTGACAATTGAACTGCCGTGTGATGTTTGCGACATTGCGCAAGGGCTTTGAGTTCCCTCTTTTAATTTTTTGGGTTGGGACATTGAAATAATTAGTACACTATCGCTTCTGATGGCAGTTTATTGACTAAGCAACAGTACCATAGGATCCATCTCATTCATTTGTTGTGAGCTTCATAAAACATTTGCTGGCATTTGATATATTGTAATTTAGCGTTTCTTGTATGTTTTTGCTGTCGTATTTGATTTAAGTTGTAAGTCTTGGTTTGGAAATTCCCACACATTCATAAGTGTTTTTAAGAGAAAGCTACCTTTGGGATGACATTGTACTGCCATATGATGTTTGCGACATTGCGCAAGGGCTTTGAGTTCCCTCTATTTTAATTTCTCAGATGGGACATTGAAAATAATTAGCATGAACTATCGCTTCTGATGGCATCAAATTGACTAAGCGCTCACAGCCCGTAGGAATCATCACATTTATGTGCTATGTTTGATTTCATTTCCACATTTGCCATCCCTAGAGTGGTGGACTTGGTAAATATTTTGTTTATTGTAATTTGATTTCATGGTAAAAAGGGTTTTTATATATTGTGCATAACGTGTCAAAGGCTACCTAAACAAACATAACCTTTAAAGTGAAGAAAACTTCTTGAGGAGATCCAATGAAGCACATTGTCAAGATTATGACATTGCTGGTGGCCCTATCAGCTCTTTGGATTAGCCTATTGCAGACATCAATAATACCAGAGAGCTATACTTGGTTGGTGAGATTCCAAAATATTATCTTCACTTTCTCGACTCATATATTCTCCCGTTTTCTTGAGTTACTTGTAACGAAGTATATGATACGATGAACTTTATCATACCAGCTGCCTCTCTACTTCATTATATCTCTTGGATGCTATGGCCTATTAATGGTAGGAATTGGTCTAATGCGATTTCCAACGTGTCCACATGAGGCGATTCTGTTACAGCAGGTATCCTCACATTTCTTAATCAGCTCTTTTAAAATCTTTGGAATGTGATGCTTGTTGTTATGGTGCATATTTACTTTTGGCTTATGGGGGCTTTGATATGGCCTCGAGTTGAAAAATGGATTATGAAAGCTTATTTGTTTAGTCTTGGGGCGAAAGCTGAGAATTTCTATAACATTTCTTCTCTTCTACTAGGATATTGTTGAAGCTAAGGGATTTCTGAAGGGGAAAGGGGTCGATATTGGTTCAGATTGATCTGGAAATTTGAGTTAATATGACATTAGTTATGGATGTTTTCTAATCATGTGCCTCCAGCCTCGAGTAATTTCTTACAATGCACCAGCCGGCACAGTACATGAATGAATGTCTTTCAGTCTGCCGAGGTTAATTGTATTCAGTTTTGGTGGTAAATAGTTTCTATAGCAATGTTTCAGTCCTTAACTGAATTTTGGCATAGTACACTGTACTTGAAATAGCATGTGTTTCTTATTTGATGAGGAGAGTTTTTGGAATTGTCTTGTTTCTGAATGGTCATATATGCTTTGTAAATGACAACTGATTGTTGACACTCTGCATGAGTGAAGTTCTAAAATTTAGCACCGAAAAGGAGGGCACCCAATGTAGGGCCTGTTTGCGAAAATTCCGGCAACCTAATTACACTTTTGACTATAGAAGTTCGAAGCAATCTTCTTTTAAGTGTATTCAATGCTTGTATGCATAAAATGTGCTTTTTAAGAAAGCACTTTCGCGGACTTTGCATCTTTAATCTTGCTTCTGGCTTTTAGCTACTTTTTCCTTAACAAGAAGCTTTCACTACAATAAATTACAGTTATAAACTTTCGAGATCTTAAAGCTGCAAGTTACTTAAAAGCTTTTTGCAAACAGGTTTTAACTACAAGCCTCTTTTTCCTCCTACAGAAGCTAAAACAATCATACCAAACATTCATAAAGAGCTTTCAGAATTAAATTAATAGTCATTTTTTAAAACTTCTACAAAGAAGTCATTAATTTGCATTGACTGGAGCTTTCAATGTAGGGTCTGTATAACCTACCTTGGCTCTCAAGTGACATCTAACAAGGGTATTATGAGTAGTGTCAAACATATTATTTATCTTATGTCTGATTTAATTTAGTTATCTAGTTTAATATTTTATTCGAATTGGCCTGCATATTAACTAAATTGAACTTAAACGAAATTTAACCAACCAAACACGAGTCAGTCCGAGTACTGACTTTCATACGTTCCAACAATTTTTGGCTTATTGTAATAACGACAAGAACAAGGAAAGGTCAATCTCATTATATTCTTATCTAATTCTAATAGCAAGATGAACAATAAAAGACCGATCTCTTTGTTGATGCAACTGATCCAAAAAGCAGTAGTACAATATGCATTGAGCTCAAATAGAAACAACAATATGAATGAAAATAGAATTGAAAAACTAGAATTGCAAAAAGTAGTGAGTTAAGCTCCAGCTGAGTTTATATTGAACCTATCACAGTATCAAAAGAATCATATTTGCGTACTAATGGCTGCTCATCATCTGATCTCTACGAGCAAAAAAATTAGAGACACCAAATCTTGCAAGACGAAATTGATCACTAACTATTTGCAGCTTTTCTTGATTGTTCCCTTTCAAAAAAGATTCTCACTGTTGAGAAAATGACAGAAGTTTCTGCCATTGCACCATTTCCATAATCTCCACAAGCTAACCTCTTTGTCACTGGTGGGATAAGTGAAATTCCCATTTCATCGATCACCATCAGATGTTGTTCTGTAAAAGAGTTTTTCCACATGAAGGTATTCATGGCGGGTGCCACAAACACCGGTTTACTATAGTCCCATGCTCGTGTAATGCAAGTCAACAAGTTATCGCACAATCCACCAGCCATCTGCTCAAAAAAATAATAGTTCGATTAAATCAAATCTCATTGTTATATCTAACAAGTAAACTATACAAGTGAATGTTTTTATACCTTGCCAAGTGTGTTTGCCGACAATGGAGCAATGACCATCATATCAGCCCATTTACATAGCTCAATGTGCAAGACATAGTCACCTATTTTACTCCAATTAGCCCATTCATCCTCGTCTGTATAAAGAGGAACATTCCTGGGAAGTGCCTTTAAATCTATAAAATGTAGAGATGCCTTGGTAGCAACTGCTCTTACTTCTGCCCATTCAGAAAAACATTGGCAAAGAGTCGCAAATTTGATTGCGGCCACACTTCCACTCGCAGCAAGCAGAATCCGAGGCTTTCTGTATGAACTGCTGCTTCCTTGATGTAATTGTATTTGTGAACTTGCAGGAGGCTTTGAATGTGCCATAACCTGTTCGTTGTACTGTAAATACCACAATCCATAAGCCTTCAATTATGTGAATCACAAGCAGAAAGAGAAAAAAGACAAGATGTAGCCACATTGTCACTATATTATTGCAAAGATTGAATTACAATCCAAAGAAATCGTTTGATTATTGAAAAGAAAGCTCATCTAAGCACAGAAACATTTCACATACAACAAAGAAAAACACAAAATTTAAAACACACCCAACGATTCAATGTAGGAAGCATGTACGGAGGAAAAGACTAATAAGTTGAATTGCACTATAAAAATCCTTTCTTCCCTTCTTTAAATTAAAAAACTAATTCATATTGCTCTATTCCATGAACTCTATCATGTCCAGTATACATATCTGATTTCCAAACAAACATTGTTCTAGTTTCTTTAACAATCAACAAACAAGAAAACTAATATTAAAACACACAATCAAAATGAAAAACGCACCCAATGATTCAATGTAGGAAGCATGTAGAGAGGAAAAGACTAATAACTATTTCATTGCCTTTCCGGGAGAATACTTTCCAGTTTCGCGAAAAAACTATTTCATACACTAGTCAAATATATCAGGATGGGCCGTAAGTTTGCTCATGATCTTGGGGGTAATTTTCAAAAGAAACTTTTAGATCGGAGACTTATTCTGCAACAAAATTACATAGGTTCGAGAAAACTACATGTCAAGATTTGCTTTCCTAGAATATCATCACCCATATGACAACATAAAAACTTCAACAATATAATGTAAAGATCAAAGGCTCGAGTTTCGAATCCTACACATGTGTTTGAAGAGAGTAAAAACTTAACCGTACACTTCAAAAAAATAATCAAGAAAACTAATATTAAAACATAAAGTCAATTCACGGAATAAAATATTTTAAACCCAGAAATTTTGTTCCGCAAGTACAAAAACAGGGCAAAAAAATTCATCAAATTAAACTTGAAGAAAAACTTATTTTACACGTCTGAAATAGCGTAAGAGGTCAATTGGCCGTAAAAAGAAGATGAATATTTCCATAGAGAGCAAACAAATTCATTGCGTTTAAAGAAATGGAAATACCTTCAATCGTAACTAATGGCAAAACAACGGAGAAAAATAGAAGGTGTATTTGAGGGTTTTCGAACAAAATGCGGTTGGGGAATTGAGGAACTTGACACAGCATTAAGGAATGTTCAAGAATTTATGGAACGAATGGAACGATTCACAATTTGTTGGAGTACGGTTGAGAATTTAAATTTGAATTTGAAGGAGGTGCGGAATAAGAATTACTTCTTTAATTCAATATCTTGGTCAAAAACACCAAATTAATTTACAAGTATTTGAAATTTTATTATAAATAAACAAATTATTTGAATTTTTATAAAATTTAAATAAATCTATGCAAGTATTTATTAATGTTCTTTCTTAATGCAAAACATTGGTTTTATTTAAATAACACCCTAATTAGTTAATTAATTTAAAATTCTAGTTAGACTCTGAGTTGTTCGTGCGCAACTTACCTGTAAGGACTAATAGGGTTGTGAATTGAGAGGATTCGGAAATTCGAATCCTACTCGATTTATTAGAATCTTTATTCAATTAGAAATTACATAAATTTAACTTGAAAAAGATTCCTAATCTTATAATGGATTTAGGACCGGGTTCATTAACGATCAAATCCTATAATGAGTTAAAAATATACATTTCTATAAATAACATCGATAATATTTTACTTTCCTCGACCAAAAATAATATTATTTGAATCTCTATTATACAATACTCACTCCGTCCCTATTACTCCATTAACTACTATATCCGATCAAATTTTTTAATCTTTTAAGTGACTTATCATGTTAAATTATCACGTTTGTGGTGTATTAAACTTTTGAAAATTATTATATATGATAATATATAATATTTTATTAACTTATTAGTGAAATAAATAAATTAAATTATTTATTATAATTTTTATAAATTTAGTCTAGTTGAATGGTCAATCTTACCAATGAATAAAGAAAAATGGGACGGAAAAAATATGAGTTAAGATTTTATTCATAATCTCATTTGTAAGCATATTTTAAATAACATAAATTGTTTCATTAATATTGACACCAATATTTTTCAATAGGACTTAGAAGCAAGTAATTAAATACGTGGAGAATTGATCTTGTCACTTATACAACCCAATTAAATCGTCCAGGCCCAAATAAATAGGAAAAGTAAGGCCATCTCTAATCGTTAGGGGGAGGGGGAGGGGGATTTTGAAGGGGAAAAGAATTGTGGTCTTCAATAGTGGGGGGAAGTGGGGAGGGGAGGGAGAGTGGGAGGGGGAATGAGAGACAAAGGGCAAAAACTTGCCCTCCGGCCATCTTCAATGGTAAGGGGGAGGGGGATGGGGATTTTTGGGTTTTTCTAAAATTATGGTCTTCAATGGTGGGGGGGGGGGGGGGGGAGTGGGGAGGGGGAGGAGAGTGGGAGTGAAAGTGGGAAAGAAAGGGCAAAAGCTTGCCCCTCCTTTACCCCTCGGCTCACACGCTACATTTTTTTTTTTTCGTTTTTTGTACATTTGGTGGTTTTTATTTAATAAATTTTGTGTATGGATTAATAAATTTTATATTTTAAAAAATTAAATATTTACAGGAATTAGTTTCAATTAGATATTTTAAAATTATATTTTAATTTGAATAAAATGTACAAATGATTCAAATTATAAATTATTTTTTTATCAAATAAATGAACTTTAAGATGATTAAAACTCGAGTATAACTTGATATATATAAGTGATTGCGATTTTTTTATAATAATAATAATTATAATTATTACTATTATTATTATTATTATTATTATTACTATTACTAATATTATTATTACTATTATTAATATTAAAATATAATCTTTTATATAAGTACGATTTAATTTAACAAAATTACATATTAAAAAAAAAAAGTTAAACTTCATAATAGAACACTTAAAATATTTAAACAAATAAGAATACATACTAAAAATCATCGACCGTGCCTTTCCCACACATGGGCAATTAAGTCGTCCCGAAGTTTACGATGGCTACTACCGATCGTATTGCTTTATGGCTACTACCGATCGTATTGCTTGAATTAGCGTGCCCCATTTTGGATAAATACCATCGGTAAGATAGTACGGCATTGTGTAGACGTTACCATTCACCTTATAGCTCACTTGTGGGACTTTTCCACGAGTGAGGTCATCGAACAAGGGTGAACGACCAAGGACAGTCAGGTCATTTTGTGCACCGGATATGCCAAAAAAGGCATGCCATATCCAAGTATCTGATGAAGCTACTGCTTCAAGAACAATTGGGGGTTTTTTAATTTTGCCAGAAAAGCTTCCTTGCCATGCGGTTGGACAATTTTTCCATATCCAGTGCATGCAGTCTAAAGAGCCGATCATTCCTGGGAATCCACATCGTTCTGCTTTGTCAAGAAGCCTCCGTAGATCCTCCTGGTTTGGGGCACGAAGGTAATCTATTTTGTAAAGATGCAAAATAGTTCTACAAAACTCGCGCATGTTATTGTTTGCGGTCGCTTCTCCCATCTTAAAAGCTCGTCAATCAAATCTGCCGAGTATGCATATGCCAACATAAGCATAGCAACAGTCACCTTCTAGATATGCCAACTCTATCTTATTATTATTAAGGGACATTTGCTTTTTGAGTACCATAGGATATGCCAACTTGCAACTTTGGTACCATTTGTTACAAAAATGCAACTTTGCTATCACATGATTATTATTATTATTATTAGTAATTTTGATAATAATAATTTTTGTATTATTATTATTATTATTATTCTTATTCTTATTATTGTTACTATTATTATTATCTGTATCTTTCACATTATTATTATTATTATTATTGTTATTATTATTATTATTGTTGTTGTTGTTATTATTATAATTTTTTTATTTTTATTCTTATAATTTTTTTTGTATTATTATTAATATTTTTGTATTTTTATTATTATATTATTTTATAATAATATTTTTTGTATTATTATTATTATTATTATTATATAATTATTTTTGTATTATTATTTTTATTTTTTTGTATTTTTATTATTGTTATTATTATTTTACTATGTCCTAACTGTTGAAGATGATTATGGAGTAAGAAGAGGAGTGAGAGAGGAAGAGAGAGAGGGGGAGGGGCCGAGGGGGAGGGGGGGAGGGGGCAATTTTGCCCCAACGATTGGAGATGGCCTAAAAGAACTCTCTCGGCTATTATAAATACAAAATTGTCTTCTTTTTTAAACTAAACATAAACAGATATTTTGAGAGCGCAGGAAAAAACACTAAATTTTCTGCAGAACCCCAAACCCTAGCTACTAGCGAGGATGATTATTCCAGTACGTTGCTTCACATGTGGAAAGGTAATCACTTCCTGGAAATCAATTTATTTTCTTTAATATTTTTTTTATCTTTTACGTTCTATTTTTGGTTAAAAATCCCTTGATTTTGCCCTCGTAGGTTATAGGTAACAAATGGGATCAGTACCTTGAATTTCTTCAGTGTGATTACACTGAAGGGTAAGTATTTTTATGTGATTACTGCTTTGTATGTAGTTTTTGTTCTACTTAGAATTCTGAAGATTATTTTATATTCTTAGTTCTCTGCTATATGCTATTGACTATGCCCATGGTCAAGAAGAACTAATTAATTAAATCCTCTGATCAGTTCTTTTGCTGTCTTATATCCATTGGGTTTTGGATGTAAAGGAGGTGGGGCTTAGAATCCTTCAAAGTTTGTGTTGTATTTTTCTTTATTTAACAAACTCCATTTTTTGAATTTGTTTTCTTTATAGTGAGTGTGGTGGTGGTTGATTCATTTATACAGTACAATTTCTTCCTTAGAAGGAGAAAAAAGGGTTCTAATTATGCAAAGTATCTCGAAGGGCTTTTTAAGGTTTTTTTCTATGTGTCATTCTCCTTTCTGTTTTGAAATGGGTATTGTTATCTGATGTTGCAGAGATGCTCTTGATGCTCTGGGTTTGGTTCGGTATTGCTGTCGGAGAATGTTAATGACACATGTTGATCTCATCGAGAAGCTTCTGAACTACAATAGTCAGACTCAACTCTCTCTCTCTCTCTCTTTTCTTTATTTCTCCATACATATATAAGTATGACATGCACGCATACAGTATTCTATTTCGCGCTTCTTGTGTTTGCAAGCTGATGTGCAATTATTCCGAATATATGCTTGTTTGATTCTCTGCTAGTTAGATTGGTTCTTGTTTGATCTGTGACCAGATATGTCTTTTGTTGAAGATTCATTTAGCTGCTATATGTTGTGACTTGAACTTTATCGATGGTGTGAATTGTGACCATATATGTCTGTCTATTGCTGACGATCCATTTAGCTATATGTTGCGACTTAAACTTTATAGATAGTATGAATTAATCAGGTGACTTGCTAAGTAACGAGCCACAAAGAAATGTGGCACCGAGAATTTTGTTAACTCGCCTAAAATTGCATCAACTACGGTCCTGATGAACATATGTAACAAATGGAACGGACAGAATCCTTCAATATTAGTACAATATGTTGTTTGCGTGACTCTTTTATTCGCTGAACTCACGGGTTTCAATTCCTTTTGCAGCTTTGGAGAAATCTGAGGGAAGTTGATGCAGCTTGAATATGCTGGTGTTATTTTCCCACGAGAGAGATCAATGTGAAAGAACAATCTGTAATTACCAATGCATATTTAGACTTGGTGACTGATTTGTAGTATCTGGTATATGAAGATGGTGAGGTTGCAGATATGCAATCATAGCGTCTTTCTCGTTGTCGTTCTAGTAAATATTGCACTCGTTCTTGGATACTCTTTACAATATTAATATTTAGATTAGTAATTGTGTTGTATGCAGTTCTAGTACTCGTGTTCTCGGATGTTACAGTACAAATGTTTTCGTGTTTTGATTAGAAAAATATAATATTTCTTAGATGTACTTAATTTCGCTAATGGTTAAATGGAATTTATTTACCAAATATATAGATATATACGAAATATGAAGACTACATGTGATCATAGGCATCTATGGGAAATAGAGGATCAAATTGACTGAATTATCTCTCCTTTCCGAATCAAGGCAAAATTTGTAAATATTGAATCGGTGTGGTCTTACTTGCGATTGTTAATCGAGCCTTGTGAGCCGGGTTTCAAATAGCTTGAACTTATATTATCGGGCTTCATAGCTAAAGGTTCAAATTTGGTCAATGTAATTTTTCGGTTTTCGGTTTATATCGGGTTTATATTGGATTTGTTAATATAGGCAAAAATAGCTTGACATAAAAAAATTGTAGAATACCGAAACACATATGAATAGTTTACTATTACTTAATACATTAGTATATATCATTAATATTGTTTTAACTGAAAGATCGAGTTATTTGTTCACATCTTTTAAGATACATTTGATATATATGAACATGCAGTAGAGTTTTAAAGTCTCACTCCAGTTTATTAAGCTTTTGTGTTAACTTTTGTCTTTTTTTTTTCCATCTTTGATTAAACTTTTTATCTTTGAATTTTGGCATTTAGTATGTAATTTATAAACTTTACTTGTCTCAAATTAAAAACAATAATTAGTAAATATAACTATATTACAAATAATTAATCGTTATATTTATAATAATTATATGTTCGGGCTTTATTCGGGCTGAACCGTGCTAGGCTCAAGCTCAGCTCATAAATTGACCGGGTTTAATATAATAGCTCAAATTCAACCTAACTTACAAATATTCGGGTTCGAGCCATCGAGCTTCGAGTAGATCCAATTCAATTGACAGTCCTAGTCTTACGTATTTAATCATAAGAACAGGCATTTATGGTCTTTCTTATTTAATCATGTGATATATGCATTTACATATTTGTTTTTTGTGAATGATCGATCATTTATATTAAAACAAATTCGTTTGCCTTGTATATTGTTTGACTGTGTATGAATGAACGAAATTGTACTAGAATTGTTCAAGATTGTGAGATTTATACGCTATATTTGAGTTGGACTTAAGATTTTAAAATCACCCTTTATAATCCAAAAGTTGTCGAATCATATAATTAAAGAGACAAATTTGAAGTCCTTTTCGAAGTCTAGTTGTAACAAAATCAAAATGGGGCAAGAAGATAGAAGCTTCTATTCCATTATATAACATTACAAATTTCTGGTCTTAAACTCTATGTTTAATTAGACTGGAATCTGGATAGAGGAATATTAATTAGGTGGTAAAGCAAAATGCTTTGTAATCTCAGTTTCAATTGCATAAAACATTTATTATATCATGAAATATATATATCGATTCTTAATTTGGTCCCAAGTCAGTCAGTCAGTCTCAGTTTTGTTCATAGCAAGACGGAGTATTTATTAATCTTTCTAGAAACAATGGAAGACTTTGTTTATCACTACTAGTATTAATTTTGATTCGTTTTTCTTGGGTGATTGGCAATAAATTAAAATTCTTAGTTAAACAAAGTAGCACATCATATCTATATTGCTGAACGTACGTAGTTGGTATATTTATTAATGGAATATGATAAAGTCGGATAAATATAATTTTTTCGATAGAGAATGAAGAGTAAATAGCTTCGTCACAGTCAATTGTATTAATTGTAGATGAGCTTTTTTATTAATTATTTTTAGATGGTAAATACATTATTACATCAAACACTATATTAAATTAAATTTATTATCATTTGTATCAAAGTAAACTAATTACAAAACAGTCATTATTTCTCTTGCTTAGTGACTAATTAGGCGAACAATGATTATTAATTTTTTGGCCTCACATTTTGCATAGGATGTAGCATAAAAAATCGCCATATGTCGATTTCTTAGTTAGAAAAGAGGGAATCAAATATAGTATCGATGACAAGACAGTGATAATTTGATTTTTCTTGCTTAGTGACTTAGGGAATTATATATACTAAAACGTAATTGTAAATCCCAAGATTCTCAACGTTGAAATCAACTTCATTGTGTATCAGTATCTCATAATATTTAATTTTGGGAAGCTTTTAATTAGTTGATTCCTTCAAACAGCTTTTTCAATGAGAAAATAATCAATAATTTTATTCTAGAATGTATTTTTCTTTTCTTTACTTCAAGTAAAAAAAAGACAAATGGAAAAAGGTAGACTAATTAAATAATTTAAATTAGTAACAGAAGTAGTAAACACGTAGAGCATCTTTTTTTTTTCTCCTTTGTAAACTGTGTAAGCATCGCAAAGCTTGTTTTAGATGCCTCATTCAAGATACCATCAATTTTTGTCTGTTTAATTCTTTTACTCTGCTCCAGTCAACCTAATTATATTTTTTATATATATATATATTCAACTCTTATTTCTCTCTTCCGATTAATTTAATTTTCTGAACTCCTACTATATGTTAATTTCAAGGGAATGTTTATAATTTCTTAAGCATATTTGTTTTGTAATTAAGCATATTAATTTGCCTGGAATCATGCATTCTGGTTTTGGGGCCGCCTATTTATAAATAAATTGCATGCAAAATATTACAGCTAGCATTCGTATCGAATATATATAGTATACTATAAAGCACGTAGACTATTATTTATTTATTTATTTGTTTTGTTCACAAAAGTCCAAGCACATAAGTTGTAGCATTACCCTCCAGAAGTTTTGATTCGATGACAATAATTTTATTCACATCAATTGTCCTTTCACAAATCATAATACCTTTAATTTTTACGCGTAACATGTACGTTCGTTGAAACATGTACGTTCATAAATTTTAATCATAATACATCAATTAAAATCAAGTTCAAATTATATCTCAAATTTTAAAACTTACAAAACCTAACATGTACGTTCGTTGAAATTAACAACTCAAACCAATTTCCTACAACCAAAAGAACCAGGACCAACACTGATCCGTATAGACCATTTTCATTCGTTCCTGATGATATGTGAAGTCAATGAAACAGGTATTAGTTTGTGCTGAAAAAAGATTCTAGAAGTCTTGGACAAGCAAGTTTAATTTGTTCAAGGACGGTAGATTGATGCTCAATTTTTCCTTGCTGTATTTTGTCCACTTCATATGGCATTTCTTGACCTCTCCGAACTGCCCAAATATCCAGACAACCTTAAATCCTACTAACTATTCTCATTGAACACTGATTTTTAAGCACTAAAAAGATACCATTCTATCTTTCTTATCAAATGTAAACATCGAAAAATTCAACAATTATTCCATTTTTTCCTTTAAAAGGCACCCCCCAACTCTCCTCATTTTCACCTTAATTTCTCCCTTAGTTTATTTTCTCACTTCCCCTTGTTTAAAAATGGAGGTAATAGATGATCAGGAAGAGTTCTTGAGCCTAAGACTTGCCATTGTGACCGATTCGGGTTACGAAAGAATGAGAAAAACGAAGAGAAAAGAAACTCCAGCTTACTCGGATTCGAGTGACCAAAGCTGTGAGGAGGGTAAAATCTTTTCACTTCTCCAAATGAGGGATCAAATGTTAAAACTTGATCACAAAAGAATAGATCTTAATACTCATGAAGATGGAAAAGGGCTTCATTTGATTCACTTACTTCTCATAGCTGCGACTTCGGTCAACGAAAACAACATCACCACAGCTACGGAGAATCTCTTCGAGTTATACCAAAATGTTTGCTTAACAGGGGACTCTGTCCAAAGGGTAGCTGCCTATTTTGCCGATGGCCTAGTCGCAAAGCTCCTCACGCGTAAATCCCCGTTTCACGACATGATAATGAAGCCTCCGACTCAAGATGAAGAGTTCTTGGCGTTCACGGAACTCTACAAGGTGTCGCCTTTCTATCAATTTGCTCATTTCACAGCAAATCAAGCCATTCTTGAAGCCTTTGAGAAAGAACAACATATTAATAATCGAGCGTTGCACGTGATCGATTTCGACATCTCTTACGGCTTCCAATGGCCTTCTCTCATGCAATCTTTATCAGAAAATGCAACGTGTAATAACCGTACTTCACTCAAGATAACAGCCTACGGAAAAAGCTTGGAACAACTTCAAGAAACAGAATCGAGATTAGTGAGTTTCGCTAAAGGTTTCCGGAACTTAGTGTTCGAGTTCCATGGCTTGGTCCGAGGGTCCAAGCTTGTGAAACCGAAGAAAAAGAAGAATGAAACAGTTGCAGTAAACTTAGTTCTTTGTTTAAATTCACTAAACAGTTATTCCAAGATATCGGATACGTTAAACTACGTTTATTCGCTAAGTCCCTCGATTATAGTCCTGGTGGAACAAGAAGGAAGTAGGAACACGCACAACTTTCTGTCGAGATTCATGGAGTCATTGCATTATTTCGCAGCCATATTTGATTCGTTGGATGACTGTCTTCCGATCGATAGTGCGGAGAGGCTATGCATTGAGAAGCATCATTTAGGAAAGGAGATAAAATGTATGATAAATTATGATAAGGAAAAGGAGAAGTGTCCAAGATTTGAGAAGATGGAAACATGGAAAGGGAGAATGGAGAATCATGGATTTTTGGGACTTAAACAAAGTTCAAAATCTGTAATGCAGGCAAAGTTGTTGCTTAAAATGAGGAACCATTG
This sequence comes from Penstemon barbatus, assembly GCA_003313485.2. Classification (NCBI taxonomy): domain Eukaryota; kingdom Viridiplantae; phylum Streptophyta; class Magnoliopsida; order Lamiales; family Plantaginaceae; genus Penstemon; species Penstemon barbatus. The sequence goes on along the minus strand of CM064878.1, from coordinate 17,798,970 downwards.
TTGTCCTTCATATTTGGTTGATGGGGAAAATGGTGGTTTTAGAGTTTTAGTAAGAGATGATGGGAAAGCTATTTCTCTAGGATGGCAAGAGAGGTTTCTGATAAGTGCCTCTTCTTGGTATTGTGTTTAATGAAAAACTATTAATTAATTACTAGAATATACATACTTATTGGAGATTATACTTGATCAACTCACTCCCAAAAGATCTTACAAATTTGTTGATTGTGTGAATTTGCATGTAAGATTCATAAAAGACGATTTGTATTAAGAATTTTTCAAAAACTAAACGTGAATCCAAACGAATCAATCTAAATGAGCTTGGACCAATAATAAGACACCCATTTTGCTAGCGGCCTAAATTTTCATCTATTTGGTGATCACTATGATATTGATTGTTGTATTTATAATAATAAAAAATATTTAAATAATTTTTAATAATTTTTTATTAACTAATTAACTAAATTAAAAATCATCATTCTTTTATAAAAGTAATAAGTACCCATGAAATTAACTAGGGTCCGTCTAAAATAAAATTTTGAGGGATGGGAAGCACATGAGATAACATTTATATTGGTGACACGTGTCCTCTTAAAATTTAAGTTAAAATAATTTATTTTTTTAAAGACAAATTTACCCTTTTTTAATGAGTGAAAGTCAACAACACCCCTTATGTTTTGCCTAACTAAAAAATATGTATTATTTTATTAGTAAAATATCCATGTATTTTTTTTATTAGCAAAAAATACCCCTCTCAAGTCGAATTATCAATTTTACCCCATCAAATAATGAAAAAAATATCTGCTTAACTTATAAGATTACCAATAGCCCCTGGTAACTTTAAAATTTTTCAATAACCTCCCTGTTTTTCTTTTTATAAACATCAACAAAAACTTCCACTTGATTATTGAAGTCCACTATAAAGATTTGAAAAAAATCTTATCCCCCCAAAGTTACATATTGTGGCACTTTACCACACATATGTACAAAATAAGCACTTTACTGCCTCAAATAATTTTATTTAATTTTTGTTCGACGAAAAATATACATGTGCCCCTTACATGAATTTTCAAAGTTAGTTACAACACTTCTTACAAGTCCAAATACTTCGCTCATGTGAATGAACCAAAAATCCGAAGTGAAGTAGAAAAATATTTTATTTGTAAAAAGAGAACATTGTGTTTGTGTACTAATAATTAAGTTGTTCACAAATTACAACAGAGAAATGAGAAGGTAAAGTTTTTATTTTAGAGGGCAATATGTATATTTTTCAAGAATATACATGTGCCCCTCAATGTATAAAGTAGGCAAAATTTTGGTATGAAAAATGCAATTTTCTCAAATTTTTTTTTTTTTTGAAAAAGAGATATGAAATTAATTAGAGAGATTTATTTAAACAAATTAATTAAAGGGTTAGTATGTAATTTAACATATGTTTATCTTTAATAAATGTCCGATGCCACATCATCATTGAACATTTTGACCAAAAATTGTGGTTTAAATTTGTTGTTGACTTTTTTTAGTGGTTGAATGAGGTATCTCATATACACTTGTGTTCCATTAAATCTTATTTTAGAAAGACCCAATTAACTATGGGAAATTCTTACCCAAACCGGGTTTGGCCGAAACCAAACTAACTAAAAAGCAAGTGCAATACACTTGTTTTGGGATTGGATGTAACTCCCAATAGAGTGGCCAATCACAAAGCAAGTGCAATACACTTGCTTGGTGGTTGGATGGGTTTGGCCAAGCCAGGCTTGGACAAGAATTCACATACATGTTTTCTTTAAACATTCCTAAAAAAAATTTTGGAAACCGGAAGCAAACAAGATCAAAACCAAAAACTAAGTCGAGTGAGCCCAAAATTCCCTATATCTTAAGCCCTAATTTTAGAAAAGACGTCACCGTTTGATGTGTTTAGAACTTTCTCCACAGATCCAACATTCTCAACACGCAACAGGAAATCGAAACAAAGTTAAAAGCTTTTAGCAAAAATCACATAAAACAATCGTTCTTCTAAATATATATACACACACGCATACAGAGAAGTGTAGATAGCTGAAAAGCGAAAAGAAAATGGAGGATCTACAATCTGCTTTAAACGCGCATATGGATCAAATGGCAGATCTGGTGGAAAAGCTCACCGCAGAACTACGTTCTGGACTCAAACCCGCTTATGAAAATTTCATGGGTTTCTTTCATGCCATTGATTGGAAGGTATTTAAATTTGAATGTTTTTGTAAAGATTTGATATTTTTCCTTTCTTGTTCGATGTGTTTTAATTAAGTTGTGTTGCAACTTGAAATAATGTAACTGTTCTGAAATGCGTTGATTATTTGTGGATGTTGAGATTCAGCAGCTCAATGTATTGTACTGTTTATATTTCATGGAATTTTTTTTCATTCATGAGTCCCCCCCCCCCCCCCCCCCCCCCACCCCCCCTAAAGTTGAAGGTTAGGGATATATGAAAAAGATGAATGTTACGAAATTGAGTAGAAAAAATATGTGAGACTGGTTAAAATGGGATATTTAACTGTCTTCGTTGATCGATGGAAAGAGTGATGATTCTACAGTTTAGTCAGCAGCCATCAATAAAAAAAAAACTTTGATTTGCATTAATACATATACAAGATTGTGGAGGTACGTTACATTGGAAACATATTAAGCAAAAGGCCCATTTGTCCACATATCCTGGTTAGCTAGAAAATTATTCAACTCCAAACATGATGGATGGTAATGTTTGGTTTCACAATGCGCATTTTAGTGGCACCAAGGTATAAATTCTAGAATTCTAGTGTCAATTACCTCTTCCCTTCCTTACCAGTTGTATTCTATGTTCTTTGATCCTTTATATACCCCTTATTGTAGTTCCACAGCTCAGTTTCAGGCAATCAATTCTTTGTGATATCTTTAACTTTTACTTTTTATGGCGCTATCTAAACATGTTAACAAAACAATGAAAATGCTTTTGTTTCTTTCACCGTAAATCTGATCTTTGAATTTGACTTTCCTGGTCAGCAGGAACCTTGGTTGATAGGTCTTATTTCTTTCCACGTGTTGTTGCTGCTAGTAGCTATTATGTCAAGGAGGAATATAAACTTCCAGATGCTTTTGTTCCTTCTTTCACGTAAGTATAATTCATTCTCTTCTTACATATTGGACTCACGTGTAGTTGATGTTGGGCTATAAATTCTATTCATATATAACTTCCTGAAGAGATGGTCCATGTCCATGTTGATCCATTAATTAAAAGAGCCTAACGTTGTGCAGTTGGAGGAGTGTATCTTGCTGAGAGGTTGAACCGCTTCTTAGCCGGAAACTGGAAAAGCTTCGCGGGCCAAAACTATTTTGACCAACAAGGACTTTTTCTATCCGTACTTTGGTCCGGTCCACTTCTGGTGATTGCGATCCTAATCTTGGTCAGTATTCACTCGAGCTCTTATTCCTTCCTTTCTTTAATTTTGTTGCGCGATTTCTTCATGGTGTTACTTTGTGTTTGCAGGTGAACACTTTGTTTTCTCTGTGCTACCTGATTGTTAGATGGAAAAAAGCCGAGCTCAGACATCGTGCAAGAGTAGCGCGTGCTAAAGAGGATTGAGCTGGGAAGTCCAAAACTTTTGTTCTTTTTATACTTTGGCCTTTACCTGCTAAGACTTTTATTAAATCTACATTGAATTGCTAATTGATGATAGAAATGATACTGTAGTGTTCGTAGTTCTTTATGTAATCCAGTTTTGTGACTGCTTTAAGTATTCAAATTCGAATATTAGTCGGATTCTTAATTACAAGAGACCTTATTGTTTGAGAAATTACAAAATAGTATCTTATGTAATGAAAATGAAAATGAAAATGAAAATGAAAATGAACATGAACGCTCCCCTTACTAAGGCTAGATTTCAAAATCGTGCTACTTTTGAGATGATGTTATATTTCTCTGTTAGGGGTTGATGTCTCTATAAGGTAATACTCATGGAGTGTTTGTGTAATTTACCTTTAATAGTCTGATCTGATTAGAATCCTATATGACATTTAAATTTATTGAAGCCTATGTACAGAACCAAACATTTTTTGCCATAGTACAAAACAAAACAGTTCATCACTTGTGACAACATATGGTACATACATTTATGATGAAAATCTACTTCGGTCCAATTCCTGGTAGGGCTCTTTTGAACTTTTTAAAGAGAAAACCAAGTGCAATGCCAACTACAGGCCAGCTCGATATAAGAGCAATATAAGCAAGCAACCAGATCGATTTCTTATTCTGTCGAGAAAGCTGATACAATATCCTTTGAGCAGGACTTGGACCTTTCGCATCTGCACTGACTTCAGAGTTTCGAACTGCATCAACATCAATACCTATTTCGTTGTGCTCTTCAGATGTAGTGTTGATGGCACTATCTGTTCTCTCGTTTCCCATTCCAGCCTCCATCTCATCAACTACGTTAAGATATGGGCCTTGATCGATTGCTGAAGATTGGATTTCCGCTGAATGATGCCCAATGCTTTCTTTCTGCAAATGACGGAAGAAAACATAGTAATGGATCCAAACCAAGTAGAATGGATACAAAGTACAAACCAAGGTAATGAAAGTGATACGAACCTTCTTTGGTACATGCATGAAAGAACTTGAAAGCAAAGCCTCAAGAAACTCATTTACAGCTCTCACCCACCTGTAACACAAAACTCGAAGATCATTATGCAATGCCAAAATTGAATAAACAATATGGTTTACAGAACGACAAGCATGATATGGAGGATGAAGTACCATAGGCTCGATCCAGTTATGCCTTCAAAGAACGCAAGATGTCCACCGTGCTGCGTTGTAGCGAGGACTATATTTTTATTTGCTCTGCATTCAGAAATGTTGTAATTACTTATAACAGGCAAATCAATACATATAAGGGTTTTAAGCACTTGTTTGTTGAGAAAGATAAGAAACTATATATACCTACCGGCATTCATCCCAAGGAATGGCCTCTACAGAACAGACTGGATCATCCAATGAATTTATACAGAGCAGTGGAACTGAAACTTTTCCGATAAATGAAGAACTGCTACATAGCCTATAGTACGTATCCGCATTCTTCAAAAAAAAAAAAAAACAATGTCTCAATATTTGTGCTTTGTTTCCTTCTTATTTCTTGTGTGAGAGAGAGAGAGGTACCTCATAGTTCCCGACAAGACAGGTGGCATGCGTATCAAAATCTCGTATAGAACGCGACTTCAGATAACATAGGAATCACCAAACAAACATGCTTAGTTGCTAAACAATTTTCTGGATAGCAACCATTTAAGATTAAAACTGCGGAAGTCTAACCTTTGTAATACCCTCCCAGTTAGCAAGGCGAGAATACCGAGTTTCATGTCTGCAACACAAAATTATGTATCATTCAGTAAGTTCGGAAGTTTACTCCAAAATGAATTTAGTATTACTTTTTTCTTAAGTCATTTGGAAAGGTATCGCGACTTACAGTTTTGCGTAACCTTGAAGACCTAAAGTAAGAGCTCTGTTATATAACTTCTGCATAAACCTTCGAGATATAAACCTGGAACAAATCTGAGGATATGGAAATGGAGTGTATAGAAAAAAGTCTGATTAAATTGTGAAATTAAATTAATATCCCGAAAATATAAGTTTCTCAGAAACTGACCAAGAGATCCCAAGGAGAGCAAATTGCTGCAGCACCTGCAACCGGAACGTTCTCACCATCCTCCCCAAGGTATTTTACCTAAATCCAACATTTTAAGTTATCAACGACCGTACATTTGGCACTCGAGTAGTATACTGAACAAAAGTACTGAAGAGTTCAGTTGAGAAATGTACCAAAACGTTAGCACCGAGACTGGTTCCTACAATAAACAAGCGTGCAGCAGAATATTCTTGATGTAGACAGTTAACGACCTCTCGTACATCCTCAGTCCATCCACCATTATAAAAGCAATCAGACTGCAGGAAATATCACCGTTCAAAATCAAATGAAATCAACTTTTTTCAATGTAGGTCAACTAAAATAATTAAGAGTTTTGATGAATTCTTACAGTAACCGAGACACCACCTAATCCTCGATGATTGATGACAACAACATTCCATCCATGTTTTGCCGTATTGAACACTAGATGTTTCATGTACTGCAGTCATTGATCGTAACAAGTTGAATACTAATTCTTAATTTCTAGTATTTAATAAACAGAGAAGCAGAGACAGTACATAGATAATGAAACAGAAAACATGTGTTGTAAAAAATCCTAAGCTTACAGGATTAGCCGAATCACTTAGTAGTCCTGGGATCATAACCGCGATAGGAGTTGTATCATCCTTAGCAATTGAATGATTATTCTGTGTAGCCACTCCCGACACTGCCATAAACAATAAGAAATTATTCTATAGAAAGTAACAAAATGTATCTTCTATCTTCTTGAGTCAATGAGTTTTATGTGATCTTTACCATCGGAATGCATTAGCCAATCGAGAGCAAAAGTCCCACCATCAGATGCGTGAAACATCTGTCTGAGAAACAACACAACATATTGAAGGGATATACCTTTTTTTTTTTGTAGGATGGTAAATGATATAGTATTAAGAAGCAAAGGAACTATTAAACATGGTTTATAATACTTGTTTTCTTCGTGAAGAAGAATCTCACCTTCTATATGTAAACATTGGAGGCCTTCCGAAGAAGTGTATAAAAGAAGTTTGGAAATGTGGACTTGAGAGCCACGGTGTGACCAAGTACCTATGCAGTCCAAGGATTAACATTTCAAATAGCCGAATAAGAGGCGTTTTGACATACATTTACCTATATAAACTGGCCATGCCAAATCAAATAACAAAATAAATTCGTCGTTTCTCAACAATCATTGCTCACTACACTCCAAACATGCAAGCAAGAAAAAAACAACAAATACAAATCTTCACTCTCTTTCGTTACCAATCACAAAAAGTATGTTCAAGCAACTTATATCAATGAACCCCACAAATCCAATCAATTTCTTGATTAATTGAGCTAAAAGTTACGAGGAACAATCCTTTTGGAGAAAGCCCAGAGTTCGTAACTGGCATTGCATCCAGAAATACATTAGTTTGACACTTTGCGGCCTATAATTGAAATATTGGCACATCGCAGCCTCGAATTATGGCAATTAGGTATCTTGCACCCCAACAGGGTGCACTTTGCCTAAGAATATGCATTTATGTGCCAGTATTTTAATTAAAAGGTGCAAAGTGCCAAAATAGTGTATCTTTGAGGTGCAAAATGTCAATTACTCAATTTTTATTGCTCTCTACTCTTCTTATATATGAAGAAAAATAAATTAATCACCTCCCTTAATTAGTTCCATTATCAAGAAATTTCACTTCAAATTAGTTAAACATGAGAGAATTTCTATTCAAGATGAAAACTTTTACCTCCCATGAAGCGTCTTACACTTAGACACAACTCCATGATAAAACTCTGAGCTCGGATTGTGCGTCAAAAATACAGGGCACCCTGGAAACCCAGTGAAAAGATCCTGAAGAAAATGAATCTCCAAGAAATTGTACAATAAAACAATGCACACGAAAAGGACCCCCAGAAAATAATGCCATAAGGGTATTGCAATAGCCGTCTTGAAAAGAAGCTTGTAAGTCATGGCCGGCGTTTCAAGACTCGCTTCACAGCAATCCATGGAGAACAGAGTTTTGATTTTGAGACAGAAATTTGAAGAGTCGATCAGTCGGTTGGTTTTTGGCCTTTTTGCTTTTCCATTCTGGGGAGTGATGAATTCATTATACTCCTATCTTCTAAGTTTAGTTGCTATATTGGGTAAGAAGATTAGAGATTTTGTCGTGAATAATTGACGAATGATTTTGACGTTATGTTTATTAATACTTCTATATATAGTACAAAAAGTTCCTCGAAGTTTCTGGGTAGCTGTCACATGAGTTACCTTCCCGCTCTAATTTTTTGTCCCTGTGCATTCTTATTTTCTCACAAATGGTTTGTTTGCTGCTGGTCTCACCCGTTAATACACATTTTGACACACATGTGTCCCCATGGGTTTGTTTCAACGAAGTAAACACGGAATTGTTTCTTTGTGTTGTATGCTTAAATTCATTCAATCGCTTTGAGCCTTTTCACAAAAAAAAACTTGTTCATCTTGCCGAACTTTATCCAAATGATACTTCTTTTCTTGAGCTCTCGGCCTTCACAATCAACTTGAAAATTATTTTAGGGATGTTCGATCACCTAAGAAGATGGTTGCAACTAAAATGCATGACGCATTATCAATGGTTTACAAATTTGTGACATTGACGCTTATTCTACCTGTTGCAACTGCATCAGTGGACATAGTTTTTTCGATTATGAAGATAGTAAAGAATTGACTTCACAACCGAATAGGCGATCGATGGCTTAAGTTGTTTTAATAGAGGGAGACATGTTTACTGGTATTTCAAACGATACTATCATGTACCGATTTCAAAAGATGAAAAATCGTCGTGGTCAATTATCTATATCTATACTAATACTAAAAGTGTGAATATTTTAAGTTTTTTTCTTTTTTTGTGAAGACAAAAATGCCCTTATTCAACTTGTAAAATATAATAAAAAATATAATCAAACATGAATTTTCCTTAAATTTTCTCATCAAAAATTTGGTAGGAAAATATTTTAAGAAAATTTGTAACTTTCTTTCCTCCTAACCAAGCACCATGAATATGGAAGAAAAACAAAACTAAATTCAAATTAAACTATATTAACTCTAATAAATAAGAAATTAAATCTTACATCACTTTTATAATTTCATTATTGTTCTCTTATAACACATAAAAATAAAAATAGAAACACTATTATATTGAATAGTTGCTAAATTATATATGTAAAATTATTATAATGTATTATCAAAATGTTGTTATGTGCAAAATATTATTTGTATCATTTAAAGAGTTAGTACAAGATGTCACTCCTTAAAAAAATTTATATTCTCTTAAATATCATAAAACATGTTCAAGTAGAATCGTATCTTACCTATGAATGCACAAAAATGTTTATGACTTAGTGAACTAAGTAATCTTTATTTGACATGAGAAACATTACCTCAAATTTTCATGGAAATCTTTTCGACAAAAACGTGTGAATTAAGTGAAAAAACGGATATGAGAATTGGTGAAACCGTTTAAATAAATTTGGTGTAATTGATGAAAATATGTGAATCGATCTGGATGAAATTTATGAACAGTGAAGTAGGTGAATAAAAGAGGCAAATCAGTAATAAAAAGTGCCATTAAAATCGATAAATACATGTGAAATGGATGAAAATTCGGGTGATATTTGTGAAAACATGGGAAACAAATCGGTGAACAGTGAAAAACGGGTGAAATATATGAAGAATGGGTTAAATCATTGAATAAATGTTAAAGTCTATGAAATCAATGAAAATTCAAGTGAAATCAGTGAAATATAAGTTAAACTGATAAAAATAAATAAAAGGAAAAAAGTTTAACTAGCAAAACAGTGTGAACTAAACCACTAGAAAATTTTCGTCTTTTTTGTTTGAATATGAAAAAACAAAAGAAATTGATGAAAAATAGGAAAAACAATGTACAATAGGGTATAATTGATAAAAAAAATGAGTAAATCAGTAAAACAATATAAAACCAGTAAAAAAAATCAATGAAAATTGAATTAAACTAATTAGTATAATAAGTGAAATAGCTTAAATCGATAAAGAAATATCTTTTAAATGATAAGGTAAGTGAAATAATTTGAGATATACTTAAAAGTAATTGAAGATGTATAATTATTTGAGTTGAAAATTCGATAAATTCATGTGAAATCGATGAAAATTCAAGTGACAAAAATGGTTGATATTGGTGAAACGATGAAATTTTATAAAAAAAAATGATGAAATAGGTGAAAATGGGTAAAATTGGTGAAAAAAGGCTAAAGTCGGCGAAAACATGTGAAAATTGGTTAAACTGGTAAAAATGAATGAAATCAATATAACAAAAAAATTTCAACCAACAAGAACAAAATCAAACCAAGAGATAAATTGTTTAAACCAAAAAAAACTAAAGAAATCGATGAAAATTCCCATGATGAAGTTAATAAATTGAATAGCAGTCATTAATATGTGGTATTTTATGATATAATGAAGTTAAATTTACTCTAATTTACAACAAAATACCACATAAATTAAATAGACATGTACAACGTATGTAATGGCATGTGAAATCATAAATACATTTGAAATCGATAAAAAAAATTGGGTAAAATTTGTGAAAAATGGATGAAAACGGGTAAAATCAATTAAAATAAAGATAAAGTTGGTAAAAATATTTGAAATCAACGAAAATTAATTCTAATGGAATTTCTAAGAAAAATGATGAATTCAGTAAAATTTGGTAAAACCGGTGAAAAATGGTAAAATCGGTCAAAAAACGTAAAGTTGGTAAGAACATATTTAATCAATGAAAAATTCTGGTGAATAACATGTGAAATTAGTGAAAACACATGAAAAATAGGTAAAAATGGGTTAAAATGATAAAAATGAGTGAAATCAGTTAAAGAAATAGTATAACCGGTGAAATCGGTAGAAAAATGGTTTACACTAAATAAATTATACAAAAGAAATGGACTAAAAATGAGAAAACAATGAAAAATATTATAAGCTGTAAAAAAAAAAAAGGATAAATTGCTAAAAAAAATAAACCGGTAAATTATTTTAAAGAAACAGATAAAATCAATCAAAAAAGCTTGAAGTCGGCGAAACATGTTTAATCGATGAAAAATTTAGGTGAATAACATGTGAAATAGGTGAATAACATGTGAAATAGGTGAAAACGAGTTAAACTTTAACCGACAAAAACAAGGTGAAATCAGAAGAAAATGGTTTAAATTGGAAAAAAAGATCGACGAAAAAGGGAAAACAATGAAAAATATTATAATCGATAAAAAATGGAAAAATCGACAAAAAAAAAAAACAGTGAAAACATATGAATCGATGAAACTTCGGGTGAAATTGGTAAACACTTGTGAAGTTTGTGAAAAAACCGGTGAAACCAATAAGAAAAAATTATCGTGAAATCGATGAAAGTTCAAGTGAAATTTATGAAGAAACGGATGAAACATGTGACATCGGTGAATAACGGATAAACTTGACATGAAAACTACTATGATGTAATGAACTAAAAAAGTTCTTATGATCTTATTTGAACCAATTTTATAAGATGTAATGAATAAATTAGTCATCATTTTATATTTATTATAACTATTGAAAGTCATCATTTTTTAATAAATTAATAATAATAAATTTCTTAAAAAATAAATGGACCAATATATGATATTCTATGAAATAAAAAATAGCTAATTTTACTCTAATTTATGAAAAATACACATGAAATTAAAATTAGACACGTACAACACGTGCACCTTTCTAGTTAAAGTAAATACGCAGATATTTTGGGTTCTTTTGAGACTATAATGGAAAATCATGTGTAATTAAAATATCTCGTGGAATTTATTTTTGTCAGTTAATTGTATCGTATATATTATAACATGTGATTTTGTAACTATAATTTTTTTTTATTAAAAAGACTATTATGTCCTCTCCCATTTCGCTAAAATTACGAAGTTTTTTCGAAGATTTAACATTTTTTTTGAGGTATCGAAGATTTAACATGAAAGCAAGAGGAAAGCATATACTAATAAGGTTTAAGTATTATTCATTTGTGACAACATACCCCTAACTATCAATTTGATACCCGCTGGCTAGCAGAAGGAGCTTGTTCCCCCTAACAAGGAGAACCACAATGGGTGTTTTGGTGACCCATTATGTCACCTGGATTTGCTCTAATTTGGTACTTTTCTTGGTATGACTTTTTTAAACTTCCTTCTAAAGAGAAAACCAAGTGCAGCACCAACTACGGGCCAACTCGATATAAAAGCGATATAAGCAAGCAGCCAGATCGACTTGTTATTCTGTCGAGAAAGCTGATGCAATGTCCTTTGAACAAAACTCGAACCTTTTGCACCTCCTCCATCGTTTTTAGCTGCATCAGTAGCACTAATATCAGATTTTCTTTCATCTTTGTTCTCTGTTACCGGAACTATTTTGTTCGGATCATGATCGTTATGCTCTTCTGATGTCGTGTTGATGGCACTATCTGTTCTCTCGTTTCCCATTGCAGCCACCATTCCATCAGCTACGTTGAGATATGGGCCTTGATCGATTGAAGATTGGATTTCCGCTGAATGAGGCCCAACACTTTCTTCCTGCAAATAAACGAATAAGAAAAGTATTGGATCCAAACCAAGTAGGTGGAATGGATTCAAACAAAGGTTAATGGAAGTGGTATGAACCTTCTTTTGCACATGCATGAAAGAACTTGAAAGCAAAGCCTCAAGAAACTCATTTACAGCTCTCACCCACCTGCAAGGACGGAAACCACAAGTTCAAGTTTAAAAGTACTCGAAGATTATTATGTAATGCCAAAATCAAAGATACAATATGATTTTCACATAGCTACTTTATTTCAGAAGCTAATTCAGAAATATTATGCAATGTTTCAACTGGAATACAATAAAAGAATGAAGTACCATAAGTTCGATCCAGTGATGCCTTCAAAGAATGCAAGATGTCCACCATGCTGCGTTGTAGCTAGGACGACATTTTTATTTGCCCTGGAATAAAAAATATATTCTTGTTACTCTTAACAGGAAAATAAACATGTCTGCAACGAAGGAATTTAGTACTTCTGCGTTGAGAAAGATAAGAAACTGTATATACCTACCGGCATTCGTCCCAAGGAATAGCTTCACTAGTGCAGACTGGATCATCCAATGCACTTATGCAGAGCAGTGGAACTGAAACTTTTCCGACAAAAGAAGAACTGCTACACCGCCTATAGTACGTATCCACAGTCTTGGAGAAACAATATATATATTTTAATATCTCGGTGTGCTTTGTTTCATTTGCGTCCGTGTGTGTGTGTGTGTGTGTGAGAGAGAGAGAGAGATAGAGAGAGAGGGGTACCTCATAGTTCCCAACAAGACAGGTGGCATGCGTATCAAAATCCCGAATAGAACGCGACTTCAGAGAACATAAGAATCACCAAACAAACATATTTAGTTGCACGAAAAGAATACATATTCTCTACCATACAAAATCAGGATTCAGGAGACACACACATCCAAAAGGAATACCTTTAACAAACTCGAAAAGATCATTAGCATAATACATTTACATTAATTTTTATTATAATCATTTTATATTACAACTGCCGAAGACTAACCTTTGTAATACCCTCCCAGTTAGCAAGGCGAGAATAACGAGTTTCATGGCTGCAACACAAAATTATGTATTATTCAGTAAGTTCATAAATTCCCTCCTTATAAGATGTAGCAATAAATACAACGAAGATTAAATTCCTCGAAAACCTGTTGCAATCTAAAAGACTTAAATGCTTGGTGAATTTATTATTTCATGTTTAAGACAGAACCTCAACTTACAGTTTTGCGTAGCCTTGAAGACCGATAGTAAGAGCTCTGTCATAAAACTTTTGTACAAGCCTTCGAGCTATAAACCTGGAACCAATCTGGGGATGTGGAAATCAATGTTAGAAAATTCCAATTAAATTAATTATCCCAAAATAGAAGTTCATGGAAACTGACCAAGAGATCCCAAGGAGAGCAAATTGCTACAGCACCTGCAATAGGAACATTCTCACCATCTTCTCCAAGATATTTTACCTAAACCCAACAATAAAAAAATACCAAATTATCGACATAAGCGCTCCGAAATATCAAAACGAAACAAAAAATAGAGTGGAGAAATATACCAAAACGTTAGCACCGATACTGGTCCCGACAATTAATAAGGGAGCAGCAGAATATTGCTGATGTAGATAGTTAAGAATCTCTCGTAAATCCACTGTCCATCCAGCATTATAAAAGCAATCAGTCTGTGGAAAATATCACCGTTTAAAGTCAAAGCCAACATGCTGGAAAACTCTCTGAAAATTGTCTTTTCAATGAAATTATGTGTTTTGATGAATTCTTACAGTAACTGAGACACCACCCAATCCTCGATGATTGCTGACAACAACATTCCATCCATGTTTTGCCGTATTGAACACTAGATGTTTCATATACTGCAACCATGCAGCAAAACTTAATTAAAAAGAACATGCATTTTTCAAAGAAAAGAGATCCAGGGTACTACATATCAAAAATGGTTCTTGAAAATTTCAATCTTCCTAATATTCTGTGTTATACATAGCTTAATTTTACCAAGAATAAAAAAGGAACATATGTTAAAGGTCTAAACACCGTAATCACAATGGAAGTTCCTACTCTGCATCATACAGATTATTGAAAAGAAAAACTTATTCGCTACTATGCTGAGTCAAATGATGAAAATTTGAGCAAATAATCTTAAGCACATATGAATTTCCTTAGTACCATAGAGATCATTGTCACAATTTTATACGTTGTGGAGAATTCTAGAAGCCTATTCAACTGTGATGTGGTTTTCCATTCATCAGTTGCAATAACTTGAAGACAGTCTTTAAAATATGAAACAGACAAAATCTATGACAACTAGAAGAGATATTTCTTGTAAAGTGGTTGTCATAAAGTCCTAAGCTTACGTGAGAAGCCGAATCACTTGTTAATCCTGGGATTATAACCACTATAGGAGTTGTATCATCCTTATCAATCGAATGATTATTATGCGCAGCTACTCCAGACACTGCCACAAATATAAAGAAACATCGCAAACATGTATAAGAGAAAAAGAATGATATTCGATTACAAAGTAATAAAGAGTTTTTATGTGATCTTTACCATCGGAATGCATTAGCCAATCGAGAGCAAAGGTCCCACCATCAGATGCATGAAACATCTGTCTGGGAAACAACCAACCAGACACATCAAAGAGATATAATCACTTAATGCAAGTAAAGGAACTATTTAACATGGTTTATAAAACTCATATTCTTCATGAAGAGGAGTCTCACCTTCTATATGTAAAAACTGGAGGCCTCCCGAAGAAGTTTATGAAAGAAGTTTGTAAATGTGGACTTGAGAGCCACGGTGTAACCAAGTACCTATTCAGTCCACGGATTAAAATAACAAAACAAGAGCATCTCAACGAACTTTTACCTATTAAAAAAACTGGTCATGCCAAATTAAAATCAAATTACAAATGCAATATGTTGCTTCCCAATCATGATTACTCACTACACTCCAAAGTGCATGCACCCAAACAACAAATACAATCATAAATTAGGCACAACAGATGAGCAACTTTGTTCAAGCAAATTACATCAATAAACCCCACAAATCCAATTAATTTCTTGATTAATGAGTCATTTTTGGAGAAAGCTATTTGGAGATTCTGCACCTCAATGAATACTCTTCTTGTCAAGAAAAATATATAATTACATGATCAAGAAATTTCACTTCAAATTAGCTAAAACGAGAACATTTAACATTTCTATTCAAGATCAAAACTTTACCTCCCATGAAGCGTCTTACACTTGGACACAACTCCATGGTAAATCTCCGAGCTCGGGTTGTACGTCAAAGATATCGGGCTCCCACGAAACCCAGTAAAAAGATCCTGAAAAAAATGAATCTCCAAAAAATTGTACAATAAAACAATGCACACGAGAAGGATCCCCACCAAGTAATGCCATAAGGGTATAGCAATTGCTGCCTTGAAAATAAACTTGTAAGTGATGGCCGGCGTTTCAAGAATTGCTTCACAGCAATCCATGAGAAAAATATTCGATTTTGACTATGGAAATTGGGAAGTCGGTTTGGTTATTTGGGAAGTGTTGAATTAAATCGAAATATAACTGCTCAGATGGGCTGAAGATTGGTAATTTGGACGTTAGTTGTTAAACATTATTAGTTAGGACAAAAAGTCCCCAATAATTGTTTCTCAATTAGTTGTATCTAATTAATGAAAATTTAGTCATATGTTATGACTTCAAAATTTAAATTTGATTTGTTCATATATATTAATGGAAGCACGTGAAAGTTTAGTCCTTAATAGATTTTTTTTTTTTATCTGCCCATTTTGTTTTGGAAATTAGTTGTGTTACTTTATATGAAAGAGTAATTTCAGAAAAATATTTTTATTTTAGGAAATAACAAAGTCTTATTTTGGAACATTTCAAATAGGAAATATGAGTAAAATTTTATGGACCCAAAGAGTATATGTTTAAATTCAAATATTTGATAGTAACATATACGAACTTATAAAATACTTAAAAAATGTGCAGTGCGTGTGCCCAAGTAATTACTATTTGAATTTTTTAATTTTTATAAAAATGATGCACAAACTATGTTAAATATAGGTCTTATACATTGTTTTATCTTCTTTGATTAAATTTATATTTGATCGAAATTATAGGAGTTTATAAATTACAAACACAACTATCTTGCTATTTTCTAAATGTTTTACAATAATAAGTATTCATATGGGATACCTAAACTAGGGCTGAGCGCGGTCCGGTTTACCGATCGGATCGAACCGGAACCGAAAATTCGGTCCGGATCGTTTATCGGACCGAATTTTCGGTCCGGTAAACGGTTCTTCCCCCAGAACCGAACCAGCTTTCTTTCGGTTTTCGGTAAAATCGGTCGGTTTATCGAACCGAACCGGTTTTACCGAATTTTTTTTTTTTTTTTTTTTAAAAAATTTTCAGTACCCATAATTAGGGGTGTTCGCGGTGCGGTCT
Organism: Penstemon barbatus; assembly: GCA_003313485.2. Lineage (NCBI taxonomy): Eukaryota > Viridiplantae > Streptophyta > Magnoliopsida > Lamiales > Plantaginaceae > Penstemon > Penstemon barbatus. Next base: position 17,782,244 of record CM064878.1, on the reverse strand, counting down.
AGTGCGGTTTTGTACTTGCCCATACCCAACCCAATATTTGCGGGTTTTGAAATTTCTAGTCCAAACTCAACCCAACAAGTCTTGAGATTGCACTATGCGGTTCATTTGGGTTGGGGCGGTTTGGGGCGGGTTTTGCGGTCTCAATTATCAACTTTCTTGTATTTTTATTATTTGATAAGTTAAATATAAATGCACTAGTTAATTACAATTTTTTTGTTTTTATTAATAAATTTAGTAAACTTTCATAGATAATATAATGGAGATGATGTAAAATATCAATTAAAATATGATTTTCAATGAAAACATAATTTAATGAAAGCTAAAAACAAACCTGAACACTAAATTAACAAGTTTTCATTACACAAAAATCAAATTGTTCCCAAAGAATAAAAAAAAAAAGAGAAAAATATCTTTATATTCGAACTTGGTGTTGGTGGTTAATGGCCAATGAAAAGTTATGATTGATATATTTTTTTTGCTTTACTCTTTGTTTTTCGCAGAATATTTTTTAAATAATTTATTCTAGTTTTGGATCTATTTTTTATCTTTTTGACACTTAAAATTAGAGATTTACGTAAGCTTGTAGGGTTTATCTAATATAATTGGGGTTTGGGTTATGGAATACGACTAATTTGTTAAAGTATATACTTATATTATATTTCTCATTTTCTTAAATTTAGGACTAAATTAAATAATAAAATAAAATAAAACATATATACATCATCATTTATATAAAGTGCGGTCGAATGCGGTTATGCGGTCTAAAAAAGTATAAAACCAAACCCGATCGAAAATTGCGGTCTTTTTTTCGTGATGCCCAAGATCAACCCATCAAACCTTCAACCCGTAAAATTGCGGTCGGTTTGGGTTGGGTTGATCGGTTGGGGCGGTCTAGCGGTTTTGTTGAACACCCCTACCCATAAATCATATTCCATTTTCAGTACCCATTTTCAGTATCAAATACCCAAAAATCGAACACAATTAATCAATTACCATACCCATACCCAAAACCAAATCCAATTATCTCTTCACTCCTATTCTCTCAAAAACCCTAAGAACTAAGAAGAACCTCCGCCCACCCGCCTCCAACTGCCGCCTGTTCACCTCCGCTGCCGCCCGCCTGTTCAAGCCTTCTCCAGGTAATTTTCTAATGTCTTGAACAGGGATTTTCTAATGTCTTGAACAACTTGTGACTAGTAAAGAGAATTTTGTGTTTTGGGTGTATTTTTTATGAAGATGAAGGTTTTGTGTGTATAAATGACATTTATGAAGATGAAGGTAATTTTTTATGAAGATGAAGGTTTTTTATGAACAGAGATTTTGCTACTGATTTTGTGCAAAAAGGGAGAAAAAAAAATGGTTTTTTTGGACCGAACCGGACCGTTCGGTTTTTTACCGAACCGAACCGAAATTTTCGGTTCAGCAAACGGTCCACGGTCTGAGTTGGACCGAACCGAAAAAAAACCGAAGTTCGGTCCGGTTCGGTTCGATTTTTACCGAACGCTCAGCCCTAACCTAAACTTCTTTCTTCTAATAAAAAAATAAATTTTTCTAGACAGCAAATTCATAAATATTTATTTTATAAATTTAAAACAAAGTAAACCTAAAAATTGTCAGGAATAAAATTATGTAAACCTTATACATACCTCATAATAATAGTTAATGTGTAGAGAAGATAATATATCTTTGAAAATAATTGTGATTTTTGATAAAATATTGAATATCCAAAATTAAACAAAAAAAATGGGAGTGCAGAAACATAATTTATCAAAGAGAAAATAGAAGTTAATTACTTGACTCTTGGACTTTTTCAATTTTTTTCAATAATTCTGAAAATTCAGCGTGTTGCATCTCTCTCTCTCTCTCTTAATTGTTAATAAGGTCCAGCAGCAAAATGGGATGGAAAGGAAATACATATCGGTTGACTGTTGGGATGCTTGAACTTGGCTCTAACTTTTTCTTTTCTTTTTCACTTATGGTCAGATATTTAATGGGCTATAGGAGCTACATGTGGGGCGGTCAAAAGCTTCGGGCCCTAGGCCCAAGCCAATTTTATAGAGATGTAAAAGTTATGAAATCGGAAATATTGTTCAAAACATAATGGGCCTGTTTGTTTGGTATTTCTCAAAAAAAATTCGTGTCTAGAAAATGTCGAACAAATATGTTTTTTATTTTCTGAAATAAATTTCTCATCTCTCAATTTTCTCAAATTATTCTCTCAAAACCCAAACAAACAATAATTTGCATATCTCTAAACAAAACATATACAAACTCTACTTTGATTTGACATAAAGTAACCTATCTCTTACACAATTTATCTCACAATAAACATGATTTGACATAAAGTCTTACACATCTTACACCTACAACCTAACTCTTCCAAAAAAACCTACACCTATTTTCTTTCTCAAACCACTCTCTCAAAATCCAAACAAACAACTTTATGCAAATGAAAAGTATTTCACAAACATCCACTACTCTCTCAAACTACTTTCCCAAATACCAAACAAACAAGCCCGTTTAATTTGAATGTCAAATTGAGGTCAAATGAACATTTACCAAATGAGCTTGAGTTGAGTTTCTAGATTTAATTTTCAGTTATATCTCTTACTCAATCTTTTCTTTTAACAATTTTGGGGTTAAATTTGATTAATCTATTTGTTTTAACCATTTTAGATATCAATATATTTATGTTGATAAATATTTTAGTTACCAATAGATGACTAACAAGGTACATTAAACAAATCATGAATTAACTCTCACCATAACCACTTATATTTAATTATCAATTGAGAATTTTTAAGAGCAAAGGGTTATTTTGGAGTTATGTTTTTTAAGACAAGCTTATCCTAAATCAACTCCTACTTATAATAAATTAAAATTAGATTATTGATTGAGATTTCTAATTAGCAAATGGTTATTTTGAAATTATTTTTTTCATATTATCCCTTCATGGCTTCAGCTAACTTAAAGCATATATCAATAAAGCCCAATAACTCATACGAAGCTTATATAATCTTACATACACACAGCAAGTATCCACAGAAGAGAAAAGTGGGCCAGAAAAAAACCATGGCCCAAAAGATAACACAAAAACTGAAAAAGACAAGCCCAAAAAGAAAAAAAACTCTAGGCAATATTTATATTCTTATTTAATTTTCAGTGAAATCCTCCTCCTACAGTCATGGTCTTGGTTGATTCAGAAGGTGGAGATGGAAGCATTGTGAATGCCAAAACACCACTAGCGGCGGCAGCCACCGCGCCCACCACAAACGCCGGCAAGTTACCGCCTCCAAATATAGCATCCCACGGCCCACTTGCCACAGACACCACCATCTATGTATTACACCAAAAGAATGTTTCAAACTTAAATCTTGAAAAAACAAAATTATAAATATATGTTAATTAAATTTAGTTACCTGTGGTATGACTATAGCAAGATTTAGAACTCCCAATGAGAGACCTGCCCAAATTATCATGACAATCAATCAAATAAGAATAAAAAAATGATAGATTTGTGAGTATTGGACCTATAGGTTCGAAGTTTGTACCTTGTCCTGCACCAGAATCACTGGAATATATGGATGCCAAAGCAAATGGAACACTGAAAGTTACCTAAAATAAGAAAAACAAAAAGATGTTATCCTAAATTCAAAATTGAAAATTCTCTCAAATGTCTCATTACAAGGTCATATTCTCATCACTCGTGATTAGAGTACATATACTTGTAGATATATATTATCTTCAAGTTATAAGAGATATTATTTTTTTAAAATACAAAACCAACGAGGTTAATTTATTAATGAAATTTTAGAATTTTATTCAACTTAAGAATAAAATACTAAACATGATTTTGTTTCTTTCAATAATATTATATAAATATCATAAACAACTCAAATAAATAACAAAAAAATCACAAAATCTAGCTTTCAGTACGTAACTGCAAATTCTTCCAAGAATAAACTTTATCATAATAAATTATTATAACAATTCCCGCGGAGCTACCTTTTAATCATGAGGCCAACCTCACCATGACTAGATCGAAAAAATTCTAGTTCAATTTGTATTTGGTTAAATCTACCCAAACATCAAATATGTACAATACTTTGTGATTAATCATCCTCATGTGAATACTAAAGAATCATAATGTGAATAATATATTGTCTTGTCATAGGAATAGGAATAGGAATATTCTATATTGGAATTATTAAATGAGATTTATTTGCACATAATTATGTATAGACCTAAATTTTCCCAAACGCATGGAATATGAATAGTTGACACCCAACGTGCGTGCCAACACAAAAGCAAAGCAGCAGAGAAAATGGAATTTGAGTTTGTTTCCGTGTTCAAATCGTATACTTGTATAGTGTAGTGTAGTGAGTGCTCTTGCCATGTGCCACATACTACATCACCACATTCTTATGTCCCTTAACATGGTGCCAAACTCTAGATATTGTTCCTTTGACAATAATTGCTAACTACCAAAAGTGCCTAAAATGTCAAATTTAATCACTATTTTTTTTTTCTATATTAAATAAAAATTCACTAAAATCCTAGTTCAACCTTCATTCCACAACTCTCGAATATAATAATCAAATCAAACTTGAACATTATGTCTTTTGTCATTACCCGACATTTATACAACTCTACATGTGTTTATGTTATAATTGAGTGGGGAGCAGATAAGTGTGAAGAGGTAGTTATACTAGTTAATTACTCGTAATAAATATTGTGTTTGTTTTCCCTATTGCTAGAATAAGCATGGAGTCAACAGCTCAACTAACCTGCCACCCCAATAAGAAGCAAAACCATGCATTTTTAATATATATTAATATATATACTCCAAAATCCAAATACAAACACAGAACATTGATTGTGATTTAGCACTTAGCCAACCTCCAGATATGTTAGTTTGACTATATGTAGAAACAACCAAAAGATCTTTACTTTTCATTAGGTAGATGATGCCTATAATGCCAAATTTGAGCATTATGTTGAATCTAAGATATTCCACATCGATTGTCATCATCACAAGATTAAGTTCAGCGTGTAAGGTTTTTGGGTAATTCTCAATTCTTGAGTTAGTTGTTAAGGTGAGTGACACCTAGTCCATTTAAGTGGACTTAGTCCAATCCATGTAAATCTAATATGGTATCAACAAGGTCTAGGTTATCACTGTTTGTCCAGTTAGATTGGGCTTTCACATTGTTTCATCCACACGCTCAATCCGCACACACGAGAAGAGAGAGTGTTAAGACTAAAGTGTTCCACATGAATTGAACAACAAGACCAAATCCACCTTATAAGATATTGGACAATCATTAACTCTTGAACCGACTTTTCGATGAATTAGGCATAAACCATTTAAGTGGATATAATCCACTGTTCATGTGAATCTAATACTTAGGCTAAAACCATTAAAGTGGACATAATCCACAATTCATATGAATCTAACCATTTAAGTGGACATAATCCACAATTCATATGAATCTAATACTTAGGCCTAAACCATTAAAGTGAACATAATCCACAATTCATATGAATCTAATACATTAACTTCAAAATGTTTTTCGTTTTTTGTTTCAAAATCACACGTACAAATTAGGACTGCGTATGATAAGTGAACATTTTGGAGTCAATCCATATAGGATATGGTTAACTCACAAGTGTGGTGTACCAAAACTAGATACATATTAAATTATTAAATTGTATGTATATTACAAAACTAAATACAAATTTGATTTGTTTCAATTTCAATAAAGCGAGACATGAAATAGCCTCGATCCATATGGTTAGAGCATATAGTCAAAGATGCCCAGAAATAAGGCGTAGTTGGGCACATATTGTTAGAGGCCATTTGAGCATATATAAATCTATTGCTAGTGAAATAACTAAATGTAGTATAAAATATTTGAAAATTTTTTGTTCTAATTTGATTTGATAAACTCATCAAATTACAAGACAGGTGTAGTGCACTTGCTCTGATATTGGTTATTCTTCTACGAATTTTATTCAATCTCAAAGTAAGTTTACTGCACTTGTCAATTATTTTCTTTGAGTTTGATCAAATCCAGTTCAAAATATAATTTTCTGAAATATTTCCCTAAACATGATAATCGTCCAAAGAATCAAATAATAAAACCAATTGATATATAAGAATATAAAAAAAATATAAAATAAAAGAATCAATTAAAATAAAACAACTTACCGCCATAGGAATCCCAAGTGCACCAAAAAGAGCCAAGGCTCCAATCTTCACACCAATCACCGGTGGCTGAAGCGTGGCGGCACCACCATTGCCACCCACAAACCTCCGCGTGTGCTCCGCCGACTTGGTTATAACCACCGTCATCGCCAAGCAAACCGCCAACAAAAAATTCACCCCACCCCACACCCTCTTCACCCCACCAATCCCACGCGCCAAGGACTGCACCCCCAGAGAAGAAATTCCCAACACAACAGCATTAATCATCAACCCCAATGCACCCGCGCGCACCCCATGATCGTACATTTTCTCACCCACCTTACCTCCGTACACCTCTCTCCCCATCCAATCAGTGTCAAACAACAGGAAAGGAAACCAAGCAATCCAGTTGAGACACGTCACCAGAAGTAAAATCCACATGGGTCTAGGCAAGTCTTTCAAAGCAGCGAATAATTCCCCGAAAACAGGAATCTTTCTCTTTTTAGTTACCGCGGGTTGTTCCTCGGCGTCGGGTGTTTCGGGTTCGCTTACAATGGTCAACGCTAGTATGGTCAAAATTAATAAAAGAGCTATGGAGAAGAAAAAACAGCTCTTAAGGTTTGCACAGTACAAGTCACATGCTTTGGTTTTGGAAAAGGGGAAGACTTTGTAGAGGTGGGTGTATGAACCCGCGGCGTAGCCTAGAACGTTCCCCACCGCCATGAAAAATGAGTAGAAGGAATTTGCGTTACCCATTTTTCTTGCATTTCCGCCTGATAAATCAGCCAAAAATGCCCTACACGGACCCTGCAAGTAATAACACCCAATTAATTAATTATAAAGTCCTAAAAGTTATTTCCTAAAATTAATTATATTTATCCACTTCTAGATTTAGATCATGCATGTACTATTTATGCCAAGTTTGGTCTAGTGATATGAGTATCAAAACTGCTTTTAGATTTTTATTGTGATTCAGTGAACTAAAATAATGTTTTTTTTATTTTTTTAGTTGGATGAATCGAATTTTAAAATTTGATTCACTAACTTCCCAATAATATTTGGAAATATATAAAATGAATTTTAGATATCTATTAAATATATTGAAGTACAATTCAGTCAATATTTTTGTTTTAGACTGACTAAAAAATCCCATTATAAAAATCAGTTTAATCAATTATAACATTTGTGGTGTTTAACCATGAATGATAATCACTTCTGAAATCTCCAAAAAAGAAAAATCAATTCTTTTAAAGAACTAAAAAAAAATGTTACTTTTTAGTAAGTTCAATTATAAAATACTATTTCTTTCAGAATTAATTTATTATCAATTATAGTTGAAACTATTTTTAAAAAAAAAATTAAATTACGTAAAATTATATTTTCAATCGCTAGTCCAAACTCGCTCTTACCAGAAAAGAAAAATCAACTTACTTCAAAAATAAATAAAAAATATTACTTTTGAGCAAGATCAATTATAAAACAATTATTTCAGAATTAATATATTATAATTGAAACTAATTTCAAACAAAATCGAATTACATAAAATTATGTTTTCAATGGCTATTGCAAATTTGCTCTTACTAATAAAGAAATAAGACTTTTTTTTTAATACATAAAAATAAGATTTACCTTCACTAAAAAAAAAAAAAAAAAGGGAAAGGGAAATAAGATTTACCTGCAAAGTGTTATTAGCAACATCGAGAATCCAAAAGCCAACAACAAAAACAGAAATAGCCCTCGGCTTTGGCCCCTTCCCTAAAGCATCACCCGAAGCATGTCCCAAATCCGCCGCATAGCCAATAAGAAACACCGCTACGGCCACTAAAGCAGCTCCGGCGGCGATGAACGGACGGCGGCGCCCAAATCGAGATGAACAATTATCACTGTAATACCCAACTATGGGCTGGACAAACAAACCAGAAATTGGCCCACACAACCAAATGAATGCGGCCCATGTATGTGGTATGCCCAACAATTGAACGTACGGAGTTAATAGGGATAGTTGTAGGGCCCACCCGAACTGCACCCCCGCCGCTATCGACGCCACCAGGATTATATTTCGCAGCGGCGCCGCCTCCGGTGGCGGTGGTTTGTGGTGTTGCACTCGAGTACCAGCTGTACCGTTCTCCATTGGATATATATATATTAATGTATTCTATTTTTTAATTTTTCTTTGTGTTTTAGTGTATATATGTAAATGTGTATGTATTTTACGTGGAAAAGAGGGTATTTATAGGGATTTCTGGAAGGGAAAGAATGCATGAACATGAAATGGGGGGTGAGGGTCATTATCCATATTGGATTATGGTTAGAAAGAGAAAAAGGACTGAAAGAAGGTAGAAATTAGTGCCACGCAATGGTCCAAGAATTTAATTTTGGGCAGCTTTTTCGGGTACCAAAATCATATTCGGATTAGACCAAATTAATGTCATTGATGCAACATAGTATTAATGTACTGACGTAATATATTTAAAACCTTTTTTTTGTTGAATTTCACTCTGAATTTCTCCAATATTTACTCTTACACATCAACTATGGGTTGAATCGTGTATATTCTTCAATAATATATTTTATCTTTCAGTTGCACCACATTAATTCGACTACGAAGAAACAATTTGTTGTAATTGAACCATGAACGATAAATTAAGGTACTATATAGATCGAACATTGTATGATGTAATTAATAGATCAATAATGATAGAATTCTAGTCTAGACATGTAATAGAGTTATAGCATAGTTGTGATATGTTTATCAATAAGTAGAGTTATAGTTTGAATATGTAAGAGCATCTCCAGCAATGTTTATCAATAATGATATAATTTGATATTATCAAATTATACATTGTGAACAGTGTTTTAGCTACTCACTCCAGCAGTCATCATCTAAAATTTCAGAATTATTATATTTTATTCTTCTTTCAATATTAAATTATAAATAACATTATAAAATAATGTTTTATTATATTTTCACGTAAAACATAAATAATAAATATATGTTTTAATGTTTCTTATTTAAATATAATAAATTAATAAAAAAAAACTTTTTTTGAAATAAATGACTTTAAATAACGATTTAATAAAAGTCTTGTATATGTTCCTTATTTAATAAAATACAGAATTATTATATTTAATATTTTAATGTTTCTTATTTAATTTACTGATGTGGAAACCTTGTATATTTATACATGGGCCTTTATATATACAAGTCCAATATTTCAATATACATAGTCCTCTATTTTTAGATGTTACGGCTGGAGCAAGATTATTGAGCTTGGTTGTGTATAAATTCAATTTTAGCTCTTGGAAGAGCAAAAAAGAGAACTGCTGAAGGTGCTCTAAGAGCATCTCCAACAGCATACTTTTTAGCTATTTCAAGAGCTAAAATTAAGATTATACATAACCAAATCAAAAAATCTTGTTCCAGCAGTGGCTTGTATTTATACAAGCCTATGCATAATAGAATATTGAACTTGCATATATGGATGTCCATGTATAAATATACAGGACATCTACAATTTATACATGGACATCCACATAAGCAAATCTATGTTTATTTGAATTATAATTGTTAATAAAAAAAAATTATCGGTTTGAATCTAATAGTTTATTAAATCATTATTTAAAGCCATTTATTTCAAAAGAAAATTATTAATTTATTATATTAGAATAAAAAACATTAAAACATGTATTTATTATTAATATTGTATGTGAAAATGTAATAAATGTAATAAAATATTATTTATAATGTAATTTATAATTTAATATTGGACGAAGAATGAAAATAAAATATAATAATTCTGAAATTTTAGATGATGACTGCTGGAGCAAATAGCTAAAATTGAGTAGCTAAAACACTGTTTACCATGTATAATTTGATATAGATGACCATTTATAGATGACATTGTTGGAGATGATCTAAGTATCTTTATGGACTAGTTTTGCCTGTATTCGATTGCTTGTAATCTATAAATATTACAATCATTGATCCTATATCTGTCCTTTGATTCCTCTCCTTTTAACAATAATATATTTAATTTTTGGTTGAATTTCATTTCAGTTTCTCGAACTATCTTCAATATTTACTTTGACACATCAATTATCAATCGCATCATTTTATCGTATCCAACAATATTTTATATATGCTTCAATTGCACTAGGCCATTATAGTACGCATGTTCCCACATGAAAAGATGTAGACAAAAGTGCAAGACACTTCCATGAACAGGACATTTTAACGTTTTGTTTGATAGAAACAATTTGTTGCAATTGAACCATGAAAGATAGTGGGAGGTGCTAAAAGTAATGAAACTAATAATTAAAAGAGGTAAAGTGGACATTGAAAATAGTTGGAGATGTCAGTGAAATTAAGTCTGATATCATGGACATGATATAGTCATGAGGTGGAATAATATAATATTTTGTTATATATAATAGTCATATTAATACTGATGTAATATGCTAAGAAAATATAATTTGGCTTTATAAAATTAAACATTTACTTTATAGTGTATAGTCAAAAAAGAAATTACTTCAAAATTAGATAAGCATAACATTTTTTTTAGCATCGTGATCAAACTCAAGAGAAGTATCTAATTTCGTTGTTTAAGGAGTTTCAATTTTTCGTTAATATATTACTTTTTCAAGCATGATGAAGAGTTTTATGATTGCAAGAATGACTAATAAAATCAAGGGATTTATTTAAAGATATAATTGGTGTCATGAACTAAATTAGATCATGACTAGAACATTCTGAGTTTTAGGAAGTTGTAACTTTTCCAACTTGTCGAATTTGAGTTGGGCCGGGATGTAGTTTGACTTGTAATGGTACTTTGTGTTATAAATTAATTTGAGTGTTGATTCTGCAAATTTGGAAAAACCATCACCTTTCTTAAATCCACGATCTTATTTGATGAATATTTAGAAAGAGTTTCCGAGATGAGTTTGACATTTGCGTGTAATAACTTTTTTTTTTTTTTTAAATTTTTCAAGAATTATAATTCATGTGTCCGGCATATTACATGAAAACATTTCCCAATAGATTTTCGAACTTGGGTCGCCACTTTAGAGAGTATTAGCCTGTTTTGCTAGCCTAATAATTGAGTTGAATTAAATACCATGAGAAGAAGATAAATTAAGTAACTTTATCCTCTTCAAAAGACAATTTAATGAAATATATTTTGTGGATAAGATAACATTAAAGTAAGAATATAGATTGGTTGATTGTAGAATTTAACAAGATATTGTTCAATCTTCATTTGATTTCTTATTCGCATTTTAATCAAATTGGTTAGACTATTAAATAAATCGATTTCAAAAGTGTTCCAACCAAATTGAACATGGGTCAAGATGGGTTCAACTCCCAAGAATGTGGGTATTTTTATCTAATTTTATACTAATCTTTCTCTAGTTTAATACTAGTAATTAGTTAACTTTGATATCTTTGTAATAGTTTCGATTCGATATAATATTTAATGTAACAATATATTCACCATCTCAAAAAAAAAAAAAAAAAAAAAAAAAAGATTTCAACATAACTCTATTCGTATGAACATGGTCAAGGTCGTCAAGCTCAAGAAACATGGTTTAATACTCTTACAATTTTTTATTTTTTTTTTAAATTTCAAAAGCTGCAGGAAGTAAGTCTCACTGGAATAAGCATTGGCAGAGTCACTGAATTAAAATTTTCTTTTCGATTATGCTCAAATGGAATTTCAAAAATTATCATTTATGGTCACATTTGTTTGTCTTTTAGATGAATTAAACTTAAAAAAAACTGAACCTATATATGTGTTAAATTTAAAGTAATTTGATTTAATTTCCAACTCTATTCTTAATAACGTAACAAAGCACCTGTGTTTATATTTATACACTATATTATCTAATAATTTGATGAAAATGTTAATCGAGTGAATTAATTTGAGTAAGATTTTTTCGGGTAATTTGTATCAAAAAGGCTATTGGCATCTCAACGAAATCTTAGCCAAACGTACGAGCATGTGTTAAAGGTGCCCATCTTTTCATCATTGCTTGTAATAATTTGATTGGTAAAGAATCCCCAAAAAAATGAAAAAATGGGAAGAGAACAAGAACTACTGAATGAAAACAATAAAAAGAACGGTCGAAAACTATTTAGAATCATTTTGCCTCTTTTTATGGATAGAAGGGATCAAATTCTTGCAACCTAATCCAACCTACTAGCTTTTTTCCCATTAATTTTCAATTTATAATAATATTTTTCTCGAATAATTCTGGTTATTCACGAAGGTATGTTTATTTACTCCATGTTTAATTATTAATTGAGGAAATTGTATTTTTCGTACCAAACTTTTACATACTTTATAAATTTAGTACCAAACTTAATACTAGAATTAAGGATTTTTTCACATTTGCTTCAGGTTTTTGGTATGCTTTAAATTATACTGCAATTTTTTTACCACAGTATGCTTATATGTCATATATCATGATTCTTTATAGATTATGAGATATGATTTAATTTTAATTAATGTCCCAAAATTTTATTAATTTTCTGCGGATTATTTATTGCGTTTTATGAACTGTCAAGAGGTTTCCAGTCCATATAAAGAACACAAAATTGGCCTTGTAAATTGACGGAGAAAGAGATATGATTTAATTTTAATAAATATCCCGAAACTTTGTTAATTTTCTGCGGATTATTTATTGCGTTTTATGAACTGTCAAGAGTTTTTCAGTCCATATAAAGAACACAAAATTGACCTTGTTTTTGGTATTAAAATCTTTTTCCAAAGATTTGGTACCAAATATATAAAATAGGTAAAAGTTCGATACGAAAAATGCAATATAGTTATTATTAATTAATAGGATACAAAGTACCATACCAATTTATATAGTTAAATCGAGATTCCCGATATAGCCTAATTTGGTTAGTGATATCTATGTTGGCCACAACATATGAGGTATAATTGTTAAATTTAGAAGTTAAGATTACGTTTACACTAACTTGTTAAATCTACCTTTTTGGTCGTATCACGTCTCAATAAATCAGTCTACCTTTTGGTCTAATAAAAAAACAAGAGAATCGTGCCATCTTCTTCCCGGCCCCCCACAACAAAAAAAATCCTTAAACTCGATCGGTTCCAGAAATTAAAGTGATTTGAAACCTCGATTGCGATCACACTTTGTTTTAATGGTAAAGTAAAACTAAAACCCAAAAAATTGAATAGTGTATTTATCTAATTTCAGCTTTTTATTTTGTAATATATCTACATTTAATAGCACTAGCTAATGATTTTTTTATTTTTTATTTTTTTATTTTATTTATTATTTTTTTTGTTTTTAGAACTGCTCTTTATTTTATCACATAAAGAAAAATCTAAACGTTACTAGTGTCAAGGGATAATTTATCAAAATGAAATCTTAATTACTTTTGAGATTACAAAATTGAGTTCCAATAATTAGTAATTCGAGTTCTAGAGGTGTCAGATAAAAATATAGATAACATATAAATCAGATTAAATTCAATGTACAAAATTTATTATGCCTATCAATTGAATCGATTTAAATATTTTCTATTTTCTTTTTTTAAAGTTTTAATATTTAGTTAATTGAAAAACGAAATTTTAATCCATAATAAGAACAACCAACGGGATTAATCTAGTGGAAAATATTAGTTCTACAACAAGTGTTTATCCCAATTTGGTTTGAACCAGACTGGGGCAAACTAGATACAAAGAAGGTTTGTCCCAGTTTGGTTGGGAATAGTTCTCCCTCTATCGACCGTTCATCTCTTGTCAAGGATTCATCATGCCCAGTAAATTAGGGAAATCAGATATTGATTCAGTAGAATTATTTATTTTCTCTCATTCTCAAACCCTGAAGTTGTCTCCATAATTACTTGAAAATCAGTATATAATGATCACTAGTCACTACAATCAAGTACAATAACAAAAATTAATTTTCCCTTTTTCTTATTTTTTCTTTCTTTTTTCTGCTTTTCATTTTGATTTTGATTTTGATTTGAATACAATACATATTTTATCAAAATTCTGTCCCTATTATGTAAGCTTTGTTTAACTACTTGATAATTTGAATGCATCATAGTTATATGGGTTATTAATTATATTTAATTTGAATCTATGATTTTATGTGTTGAATTTTCAAGAAAAATAAGTTGATTTGTTATTTTAACTATCTATTATAAATATAAAAGAAAAAACTGTGCAAATACTTAATATACTGTATATTTTTACATCACGTTTTCTTTTTGTAAGAAAATGGACCCCTATTTTAAATTTCGCCTATGGCTATCGGACCGCCCCGGTAAAGAGACAGGCTTATATGCATCGATGACTATCCTTTATGCTTCAAATGGTGTCCACTCTATCAATGACATCCAATGCTTTAACCCGATCAATGTCCAAATCGATAATGGGAACCGAAGATGGTCCCGTAATAGGAAAAGGGTCTCTTTTATTTTCACTTATCGGAGAATGATTGCTGCTCTTACTCAGTCTATGGTGCTTCAATAACCTTGTTTTTGCTGCTGTATCAAATTCTTGACTTTTGCTTATTCCAGGTGTCAATTTCCGTTTACTGACGTCTCTGAGCATCTCCTGATCTTCAATTGTCAAATTCGATGATGGTGAGTTTGGCGTGTGACTTGACAAATGAATTGTCTTTGGATTTGGGGATCGAATTGGAGATCTAAAACCACCATTTGCGGCCCTTGATTGGGCGATGAGATGATGAAGCCACACGACCAAATCAAGAATGTAGGCTTCGGTTTTCTCCTTGTCGGCATGGTAAAGTGTCTCGATTCTTAAATCGGTTTGGCCAGAAGGCTTACGGCTCATCTCAGACCTATGCAAAATTAAGTATTCAGTAACACACAAGAATAGAAGGTGAAATGTTTAAATGATAAGCACGAAGATATACCCGGTATTTGCCCATTCTCCAACCCAACCAAAGCCATGGTGTGCCCTGTTTCAAATTAAGCCGCCACTTAGTCAGTCAGAGGTTTTCATCAGTATTTTGCTCTCTTAACCAAAACTACCAAAAACTTGAAGGGGTGTAAGTGATCAATTTTTTACTTGGTTGTATTCGTGGCCATGGGGACCAGCCACTGAAGAGTTTTCTCCATTTCTGCTTTTATTTGTGGGACAGTTAACTGCACAGAAGAGAAAGAATGAAATTAAAACAAACAAGTTTAGTACAGTACTAAAACAATTACAAATACAATTAAAAGCCAGTAAATTAGCTGCACCTGAAAGGAACAATAAGTACCTCTTCTTTTGAATGAAAAGATTGTAATCTGGTCCGTAGCGCTGACTTTATACCTGGTGGCAGTCCCTGGTATAGACCATCTCTTGTACTCGGTGGCACAGAGCTCGATCTCGTCACCTGATTAAAATTGCAATAGTAGATCAAAATACTAAACTCGGTTTAGCAAAATCAACTTCTATTGATGCATGAACCCAGTCAAAGAAATGGAAGCAACAAATAGGACCGAGAAACCTCAAGTGCAATTCTCGAAAAGAACTTATTGAGGAACAAATGAATACAAACTCACGAGTGTATCTATCTGAGTAATGATATTTGCATAATGCAGTGCAAGTCCAGCTGATCCCAATTTTTGCCGGTGGTTTCTTACTGGCTTGTTTACGTCTGTAAAAGAAGATCAAATATAAAACCTTTATAAATGTATTAAAATAATTGAACCTAGAAAAACCACAGATGATTTATTGAAGTGCAAAATAAACAAATTAAATCACATCACATACCAAACTGAATAATAATCATAGAATTTGTTACATTATAGGTTATTAAAATGATAGAAACTAAGAAAAAAATGTAACAGAATAAAAAATGAGAGTAGGTAAACAATATGAAGTTTGTAAATACAATACCACTGCTTCCGAAAGCGGAATGGATCTCCAAATGCAGAAAGTTGACAATGTCCACAAGCTTCTCCATCACCTAAACATAATCCAAAATTACATAAAATTAGCTTCTCCTTAGAAAAAATCTTCATGATAACTTGAAACGTCATTATGCAAGATAGAACCAATAAAGATAAATGCTATAATAAGATACTGTAATTAAATGTAAAACTGCTTTTATTTACTTATTTCGGTCCTGAAAAGCATAGTATACATACACACCACATTAAGAACATGAGTGTAGAATCAATACCTCCTCCAAGATCTTAGACCACAGCGATTTCTTTTTCAAACTATTTACATGTTTCTTTTGACTCTTCAGCTCGGCCCGTAAAATTGCGAGGCTGTCACCTACTGAACAAAAGAAAGTTGATTAAATAGCTAAATAGAGAAAAGAACAACATATGCAAAAAATTAATACCTTACACAAGGCAATTAGTTGCCACTGAAGTAACATGCAATTTCAAGTTGAACAAAAAGTTCTTTCTTGAGATTTGCATTTTTATAAATAAAAAGGGTGATTTTGGAAACTTGGGTTTTTCCTATTTCCTAGTAAAATGTCAAACGTGACATCTTACCTAGGACGGAGGCATTAGTAAAATATTGAAAATCCAGAAGCTTCTGTAAAACTTAAGATAAACATCATTCGACTTTTTTCCTATTTGTCGAGGAAATTATTAATTCCACCAAGTGTATTGCATTTGTCATGTGATTAATTGGTCTATCATTGGGTTCAGAAAAACCTGTTTTGGGCAAGAACTACCCAACTTAAACGTCACAGCCAAAAGTAATACGCTGAGAAAGCTAAATATGAATGCATAAAATGGCAAGGGAATTCAAACTTGATTAAATTTTCTTTCAGAGATAAATACGACATTGAAGAACAAAAATTCACAGAAAGAAAAGAGATACTGAGAGTAAAGGGATATCATAATTTAGTGCAAATGATTACCTCTTTGTGCAGGATTCGAGTTATCCTCTAGAGCCTTGCGCCGAGAATCTTGTTCAAATCTATCTAGTGCATGCATTTCATGGTATAATTCCTACAATATAAAGATAAGAAATCTAATTCAAATTTATGCATCATGACAACTTAGATATGTTTATAAAATATCAAAATCAGATAGAAACAATCTAGCAGGACATAAGATATTTATCTAATTATCAATTTTGGGCAAGGTAGATATTTAATATCTATCATAGCCAAAAGGAAAAGTAGAAACAGAAACGAACTTGAAATGACGAAATAACTTACAGCAGTGTACTGAACCAACAACATCATTTGGTGTATCACAGCTTCTGCATCTTCTTTCAGTTGTCTGTGAGGTGTTAGTTCCAACTCCAATCTGAATGCATGATAATAGTGTAAATATTGTTGCGAAAACTAATTTGACGTATTATAAGCATAAGTGGTAAAAGAGATAGTTACTTCTCAAAATATCGTTCCAAGTTGTGCCACTGAGGATCCTTACAGCGATTTCCAAATCGAACAACTTCTCCGGCAAATACTTTCAATTCATCCCTGATACATTTCTAAACAAATTAAGAATACTTTGGGTGTATGACATCAAAACATCATCAACTAATTAAAGGGAATATAGTTAAGGGAAAATTGCACTTTGCCCCCTCATCTCTAAGTCATTTTGCACTTTACTCTCTAACCATTTCATGTTTGCACTTGCGCAACTTAACTGTGGCCGTTAAGAAGTGAAGTGCAATGCACTCGAAAGGAATAATTTGGATGTGCACAACTGTGAACATTTTAAAAACTTGAGGGCGGGCAAGTACAAAAGTACAAAAGATATGAGGTGAAATGCAATACAGCCAAAAGATAAGGCAACAAAGTGCAATTTTCCCTATCACGAGATATAGAATAGTTTCATATATGAGCACCTTTTGTCAGATGCAGCGATACATAAGAGCTCATCCATATCCCTCGATATTAAGCGTTCTACCCCTTCAGAAGGGAGCACCACCTCTTTTAAATGTTTAATATTCTCATCCGAAAGGGAGTGCATCAGATTGGCCCCTTTGACAATTGTATTTGCAACTTCAAAAGCCAAAATCGATATTTTGATTCCTTTTGTAGCCATCCCAGATGCAAAACCACCGCTGAGATTCAAATTAGTCATGCTGCTACCAAGTGTGTCCAACACATCAACTGCTTTACCGAGCCCAGCAGTTCCTGCTCTGCCCAAAAGTGAACTCACTTCTGAGACCTGTGATATAAAAAAAAGAAGACATGTACTCATTTATTTATCCAGTATATACTGACAAGAAATCAAGAGTAGATATCAAAAGCAATTTCGAAATTATATATTACCCTTAAGACTATGCGTGATAAATATGTTGATTAATAATCATTCTAAAAGGGAAAGAAAATCAACAGATCAGATGATATTAAGTATATCAACTCCATTAGTCACTCGTTAAGTGGCAGTGGTTTACTTAAATCGTCCTAAATGTTGATTTTCTTACTTTAACAGAATGATGAGAATTTGAGTGTTGAAGTTTTAATGAGGGTCAAGGAGTGAAAAGTGACGCAAATTTTAATATATTTATTTCTTAAAAATGTCGAATGTAAGTGTATTTACTATGACGTCAAGAAATATTGTCGCGACTCGGAAGGTTGACATTATGATGCCAAGTGTAGCGTGGAGAATCACATAGTACATCTTGTCTAATAAGGCTAACAACAAAAGGAGCAACATATCTTGTTTCAATTACTAACGAATTACAGGTAAGCATTACAACTGGAATTTTATTGGCTTATAATGCTGCATTTTCAACACCAGTTATATAATTATTTAATCCAGCGATACATACATTATGGCAAATCTGAAGGCAGAAAAATTAGCAGAATAACAAAGATAGTCACACCCTTTAGTACATACCTTTGAGATAGCAACTTGCGTTGACATTGCTGGTCTAGTTTTGTTTGATAACGCCCTCGACAAACGTGGTATCCCATCATTAGTATCATCCAAATTTGTGCTGCGGGAAAAAGAATTCAGCCCTGGAAATGAAAACGGTTCTCTCGCTTGCTTATCTGTAAATCCAACATCTTCCGGAATATTCTCTTCTCGAATTTCCAATCCACCGGACTGATTGACCATCGCAGGGCCATTACTATAGTGACCATTGAGGTGTGAAAGTGCCGCCAATGCATTATCATCGGTGGACCTTCTTGAGCAAAGTCCACCCATTGTGACCGTAAAATGATCACTTTTACTGGGCACTAATCATCTCACCAGTTCTCCAATTCAACAGTAATCACCAGAGGGCCACAACTCAGAAAGCCTAAACTGCAAAGCAAGAAATGAGAAGAACCCTTGGGAAAAGAAAGATAAGAGTGGAACTAAATCAATGCACAAAATTCTCCACATAAAATTGAAAACAAGAAACAGAGAATTTCAGACAAAATTACAAGGTGAATATTTAGCAAAGAATTTCAAACAATTGAAACCAACTGACAGCACCAACAACAACAAAGACCTAAACCCATCAGGTACATCCCAATAACAGCATGAAAATGAAAAATCAAACCTCAATCCAGAAAATAAGACAACAAAAGTTGAAACTTTACTTCACCGAACTAACTTCAAGTAGAAGAAAAAAAATCCCACTTACGAATATATACAAATATATTACATACAACGGTGTATACATAACTTACTTACAGAGAGAGAGAGAGAGAGAGAGAGGAGAGATAGAAAAGCGATAATTTTGATGAGTTGGATCTAAGAAAAGAAAGAAAAGATTCTTATACGTGTCTCTTTCTAAGTTTCTATTCAACATTATACATACACATACATATAAGTCCAAGGGGCGCAAGAGATTACTACAATGGTGATGATGATGGAAAATTAAAGTGAGCAGATGGGGGTTTGGGTGGGGGTGGGGTGGACTCAACCCATCAAGGGTCTCCTCTGAAACTAATCAATTAAGGTTAAAAAAAAAAAAAATTAAAATGGAGCAGTGTTCTATACCTTCAAAAGAATTAAGTCCTCTTCACTTGTTTCACTAAAGAATACAGACAAAAGGTATTAACTGTTGCACACCAAATGACTCTAAAATCAAGATTTTAAGAATTAGGTTAGGGTGTATAGAGAAAGCCACCCACTTTCCTTTGCTCCCTTAATTTCTGGTCAAAATCCCAAGAAATTATATAAACTCTTGCATAGTAATTATGGTAACTAATGAAGTCAAGATTGTCCTACTTCTCAGTAATAGTAGACCATTTCCAGCCTTCTTTAATTTATTTCCACTCTGGTTCTTTGGTCTTTAGTAACATATGGTAACTAGAAGATCAAGTCTACATATTGCAGTTTATGGAAACTATATCTTCTTTTCTGCAATTCTTTTTTTATAATTACTTATTGGTTTGATTTATTTACTTATTTAGTAAGCACTAATTAAAATAGAAGAATGTGGGGGTACCATTGACCAAATCCTCAACTTATCCTCCGTGAGAGTGTAATACGAGTTCAGCGATGGCAAAATGATACTTTGTTCCAGTTTTATTTGAATCATGTATCGAGTTTGAAATTGTATTTGAAATTAGTTTGATTATTTAACAAATTCGAGTTGAGCATCAAGTAGTTTAATATTATTTTGATAAATAAGTATTTTAATATTTTACATGTATTTTTATATTATCGAACATAAAATATCGTTCAAGTTATTATCGGATAAACTCCAATTGAGTACCAAACAACTTAGTTTAATTTTCAGCATCATCCTCCATAAAGTCATCATTGGCCAAGTCTTCGTTGATATTGAAATCGGATTAGAGAAATGGCAATACTTACATGGGGTACTAAAAATAGTCCTTTATGTAGCATTTACTTCAATTTAGAGAAAGAGCACCTAACTTATTACCTCAAATGGTTCCAGATTATTAGACACTGTAAAGCTTCTTCTTTGAGCCAATAGCAAATGTTAGGTCTGCAAAGAGTTGGAACAAAACGTACACGTCTTGAAATAAACATTGCTCAAGGAAGCTAAAAATGTCGAATTTTAAGAAAAAGAACAAAAAAAGTTATAAAATCAAAGAGATTGGCTTTATTTATAAGTATGTCTAAAAGTTAAAATCAGATGATAGACATTTTAAAATTTTATTACCTATGTCCCTAATGTGTAAACAGAAATCCTTTTAATTAAGAATACCCTAATTCGAAATGAAATTCTTCATAATTGCAATTACAATTGATAGTCAAAACTCTTGTGGTAAATCAGTGTCATCCATTTCAAACCCAGATAAACAAACCTCAGAGTACATGAACATTCGGGATTTGCTTACCGAAGGCCCAGAGCCAGAGGGTTTGAGGACAAGGAATCAAACTACCAAATGCTGTTGGCTCCGTCTCTACTACTACTATTAGTTGCTATGCTTATATGTAGAAGATCCATGCAGTGACGGAATTTGCGACCTTTAAATTCAACTATTCAAAATATGGAATGAATTCATATTCATGTATTACTACTAATCCAGATAAAGTGGATGATTCAGTCTAGAACTAACAGTTGGATTGAACTGCAGAGTGAAAAGCTTTAAAGGGAATATGGAGTCCACAGAATAGTAAAATGTCCCTAAGAACAACTGTTCGAATTGCTATCTGAGATGAGGTTTTCAAGTTCATCAACAATCGCATCATAACAGAAGAGATACTGCTCCTGCAAAGCAAAGCAAAACAAAAAAAAATTCATTCCTGATATTATAAACATCCCCTTCTCATAGAAATTATAATTTCAATGAAAAAATTGTTGTATTTTATGTGATTCAGGAAATAAGGAAATAGATTCGTCTCTTTGAAGCTTTCCATTTTACTCTCACTAAACTAAGATAATGAAAAGAATCATACCAGTGTTTGAACCATTCCAATTCGCTGAGATCTAAAGGTGATTATGGTATTGAGAAGATCCAAAGCAGTCGTATCTCCAATAAGAACTCTTTGGATTGTATTGTGGATAGCACAATATGTTCCAGTTCTACCAATACCTGCACTGTTAAATAATGTAAACGTCAGACGATATAAACCTTTTCTGAAAATCAAATTAATTCACTATAGAAGGCAAGGCAGACCTGCAGTGCACAACAATTGGCCCAAGACTGGGAGGGACATCAGATGTTCTTTTGAAGATTTCACGAACAGCGGTGGTGTCTTTCGGGACTCCAAAATCAGGCCATTCGGGATATTGTATGTGCAAAACAGACAATGGTGGCTCCTCTGACTGCAAAGTGACAAAACATGCTTACATCCGGTGTTTTTGTCTTAACGTCAAACTATGAAATATTAAGATTTCAAATAAAGATTTCATACAATTATGGATCTAACTTACAATTCTAAAATGAGAAAATAGCCTATATTTGGATTAAGTTGTAGAGAAAACAAGAGCAAGATTCATTGATTACATATGCAAACACTATTACTGCGCTTGATCAATAGGCATTGTGGATTTTTTTTAAAACATTCTATTTGGTTATGTGGTCTGTGATTAATAATAAAGAAATTACATTTGCAAAGATCAATTCTAAAATAATTGCCTCACCTCTTTGTTTTTCACCTCTAAGCATCGCAAAATTAATGAAGTATCTGTTGTTTGCATCCACTTGGTGACAATGCATATGCTACCAAATTCTCTAGGTCCATCCTCCGCTTGGAAATAATCTCCACACTTCACCGTCTGCACTTATAATCATAACATAACTATTAATTGCACAGTGAACTTTTAAAATTACATTTAAACAGTTATGAAATAGCACTTACAATCTTTTTCTAGGAAATCATAAAGATCTGATTGCTTGCTTACATGGTTATTGTCGATCAATCTGGTGAGCATAACTATCACAGGGCAGCGATACTGGATTATCATTTCCCAGAAGTCTTCAAAAGTGTGTGGTAGTGGACCTTGAGTCGCAATAAACTGAGCAACACTTTCACAAGTCTACAACAAACGAATCAGTTTTGAATTGACAAGGATTGATATACAGAAAAGAAGAGTTCCCATAAGAGTCTGCTTTGAAATGGGAAATAAAATTCAACTAAACGATAAAAGAGAAAAAGGCCCCACCTTGACAAAGCTGGCATTGATATATCCCCTAGCTGAAGGTCTGTAATCCTTACATTGTTTCAAAATAACCCTGTTATCGTCAACTGGAGCAACAAAGTTTCAAAAATTATTATTCATGAAAGATAAAAGTATGTAACGTGGAAACACGGATACTGTTGCCGATAAACATACATGGTATGACATCAGTATAACGGTTCTTGCTCCGATTTACACTGTCTATAGCCACAGTGCATCTGTTTCTCATGTCCGAAGCTCTCATCCTATTTGCCTGTAATAAGGAGAATTAGGCTTTCTACATTATCTGAATTAAGCAAATAAATTCTCTCAGTTTCACACAAATTTAAAATTCAAGTCAATCCACTGGACAAGCTTATTTAAGCTCGCAGCAAAAAGTTACATAGTAACATGTAAATAAGAAACAAAACTTACAGTACAAACTACAAAGTCCAACAAGGTAGTACTAATAGAGCTTCATCGCATTAATATGGTGTTTATTACAAGAGAGCGAAAAGATAAGTCAAAATGGATACAAAAACAGAATGTGCATAGTTATAGAAGAGAATCGATATGCAAAGCCCTTGTTAGTATGTACAGTAACGAGATCAGCTACAGCCATGTATATATTCCCACCAGTTTTGGCAGTGAGCCAGTGAGTGATGGGACTAGTGAAGCGGTAAAAAGAGAAATTTGGCCATGATCTATTAAATCAAATCATCCACCAATTTCTCGATGGCTAAATTCAAGGATGCTCCCTAGGCAACTAGTGGCAGTGCATTGGTTACTCCCTACGAATTGCAGCGGCAAGAGTATAGAACTTCTATTACCTTTTCACCATTTCCTTGACAGTAAAGCTGGGAATAATAAGTTTCAGCTTTCCGATGTTATAATCCAAAAAATTAGTTCCCCAAGCAAGTCACAATAAGTTTAATCATTATAGTGAGGATCAAGGGCCTTAAAAGTGATATCATAGACACTAAAGAAAAACATGAACTATCAAAGAATCTTAAAATCAATCCGACTCTTTCTAAGAATAAGCATGAACACATTGGAGATTGAGAACCACACTATAAGTCATTAAAAATAACCTCCATAGTAAATAATCCATATCATGTTAATAATCGGCCCGTCATTTCTGTTTCCTTCTGATAAAAAAAAAATCACATGAAAGACGTAGAATTTAATGGACCAGTTACCTCAAATCTGTACGTGATTGTGGAGATTCTGTATAATTCTCAGATGAATTGAGCCCATCCTAGTCTTGGTAATCAATAAACCATCTCTGTAACTAAAGGCAGACCTAAATCCCCTCACTGAAAAAACTTAGGATTAAATATAAAACTCTTACGTGAACGACGTCCAAAATTTTGCAGTAAAATTGCTCAGACACAATAACTTACAAACTAGAGATTAAATCAAAAGTTACACCCTAAAGTTTTTTTGATTAGTTTGTATTTCAAAAATATTTTTTAGATATCTAGTTATCTCGTTCTCCTAACTCTTAATTGGCATAATACACTACCTTTCTTTAGCAGCTAAAAAGCTATATTAAAAAAATCAAAAAGTCCAATTCTCATCAATTCGCTTTATATTTTACAAATATAAACCATATCAGTAATCCTAGGTAAATTACGAAGAAAAAATGCTAACATATAGTGAAAGCAGTACACTCACAAACACACATCATCAGATCATCTTATACCTGTAAGATTTGGAACTCCTGGCGAATCGTTTGCGGAGAATTAAGTTTTTTGTCTTTGAAACATTTAAGAGCTTCGGTGCAGTGGCGGAGCTGATCGTCGGAGAGGAGGAGCCTCGGCGTCTTCGAATCAGCGGAGAAGTCGAAAGATTTTTCAGCCACCGAAGAAGAAGCTAAAGCAGTAGAGGAGAGGGGTCTGGCCATCGCCGATTCCCGGCCGCCGCAACGACTTCTGACAACGTTACCCGTGGCTCCCTGCTTTAGGGTCTCACTCTCTCTCTCTCTCTCGATTCCGAATTATTTTACCTTTTAGAAATGAAAGATGCGTTTAATTAATTAATTTTGTTAAAATGGAAAAGAAAAAGAAAACAGAGAGAGGTTTGACTTGACTATGGGTTGAAACTCAAATGAAAATCTCATTTCTCCCCATTGATTTTAGACGAAAATACCCCTATGTTGTTCAAGAGGTACCTCCGAAGCGCACATTAAAATGATTTTGAGGAGAATATGATCGCATGAATGTCCAACTCGCGGATTTTCTAGACCGAGATTAAATATCATCATAAGTTAAGTCCAATATGTTTTGAGTCGTATTAATGGTCATATGTGTAATATTTAATTTACCCCTTATATAAAAAAAAATATTTTATCCTTTGTAATTTTATGAAATTTTCACATTGTTACCGTGGTATATGTGGCACTCTACTCTTTGTATTGTGATGAATGTGATATTTTACCCCCTCCCCTCCCCGTGCAATGATAAATGTTGTATTTTATATACCTCCTCCATATTAAAAAAACAAATTGTCATGCATCTCTCAGTTTCGACGAGGAAGTTACATTATACGTTTGAAGAAGGTAAATTACTCAGTCAAAATTTTCACAAGTAAAACAAGTCACTAGGTAATAAATTGAACATTGTATTTATCACAGGGGAGTAAATTTGCATTAGCTCGATTTGAGTCTAACTCACTTCAAAATCTAGCTAACTAAAGAGGTGAGGATTATAAAAAAAAAAACTTGGTTTTGTTATTCAATCATTATGGGCATCCTTGAAGTTGTAGATGATATTTAGATAGAGTTAATGTAATTCAATTTCTTCTTTTCGTAATGGTTGAAATGGGAACTTGGTATGAAAGGTTAAAGTTCTCAAGTTTCTAGATTATTTTCGGGTGATTGGAATATTGTGAAAATAGGAAGGAGCTTTAGTTAGTTGGGCTGGAGTAATGAGTCTGCAGTATTGTAGATGGAAATGACCACGAATTGGGCCAAGGATGGAATGATTTAATTCTTTTTCCAATATATGTCGCCTATGAAATGCGAAAGAGGGAGAACCTGTATTGTTTTGCCGTGTATTTGAGGCTTGCGATTTCGCAGCATCCAGGGTTTTTCTATGTGTGAAATAAGATCGGAAACACATACTGTGGTTTCGAGGGAAGCATGCATATAAGAGAAGGAGGGATGTTGATAGAGAGGCATGTTTTCAAGAATACGAAGTTTAAGTCTCATTCTCTAATGAATATTTTTTTTTTGTTTCCCAAGGGTTTCTATCCCTTTCGAGGCGCATCAAACACATTAAGTAAGAACCTCTCCCAACAAGAATTTGAACCTGAGCTTGCTACTTTGTGGTGACTAATCTGTTCCATTAGACCAATCACCTGTTGATTTTGTCTAATGAAATTGATGGCAATATATTAGTAGCAACATTTATGTTTGTGTATATATATTAGACTTGCTTGAGAGATTTCAAACTAGTTCTTCCGCTCGAGTTATGCAATTATATTTAAGACCTCTTTAAGTTTATGTTTGTGTATATATTTAGTTCTGACTTGTTTAAGGTAAACAGACATGGATGTATGAAATACAAGATCATGGTATGTATAATGTGATTACATGTGCGTGCTTGTTTTAGACCAATGCAGAATACAACTCTAATAGCAAAATGTATCGGAGTAGTTAGTTCGCATGTGATTGTGAGTAGGGGTGCACATGGTTTTCAAAACCGTCCCGTACCGTACCGAACTGTACCGAATGTTAGGTTTTTTTCTCAAAATCGAAGGTCTTGGTATGAATGAAAACCGTACCGAGTATTTTGGTATGGTTTTGGTTTTAGACATCTCATACCGTAAAAAACCGTACCGTACCGAAATTGAAATGAAACATGAATTAACTATTCTTTTTTTTAGATTTACAACTAAATTTTATAAATTTATAATTCAAATATTATTGAATACTATATTGTTTATAAATTATATTATAGTCCATCATAGTTTATAATTACTACATTGATATCGTTCAATTATAAAAAAATATGCTCAAATTTAGCACAAATTAAACTTGTTATATGTTGAAAACTTAAAATGCAAAAATTCTAGACAACAAATACCAAATGATAAGTTTCCTCACATAATAAAAAAATGATCAAATAATTAATCAATTAATTTTATTCAATTAGGTCGAACTATAGCGTCAAATTTGTGAACATTTTCTTTTTCGTTGCTTTATTTAATGTAAAAAAGTAGTTTATAAGATATTACATTATTAATTTCTTGTATAATTGTCAACTATGTGATCAATTATATATGAAAAATTGCACGAAAAAGTTTGTTTGAAAAAACCGCAAAACCGTACCGTACCGTACCGGAACCGTACAAAACCGAGTTTGTTGGTATGGTTCATAAAACTCTAGTTTGATTTTGAGTTTTTAAAAACCGCACTAATTGGTACGGTACAAATTTTGTTAAAAATACCGCAGAACCGTACCATGTGCACCCCTAATTATGAGGGGGCATGGCAAATGTTTACATGATTAGAGACAGAGGAAAAGAGAAAAACCCAAGCTTTTACATAGTAGTTTTGATTGATTTCGTATTTTTCCAGTATACGAATTAGATGGTGCTACAACGAGAGCCAGAAATGGACTCCAAATATCCTTGTAAAGTAAAACAAAAGAATGCAATCAGAGACAAGAATCGTGAGATTGCAACATACCTAATGTGGGATTTGACAAATGTTAGTTAAATAAGGGTTTTTGGCATTTTGCACCCTGGAATTATAGGGTTTTGGCATTTTTCACCCTGACTTAAAAATTTCGGCACTTTGCATCCTAGAAATATAATTTATTTGGCACTTTGCACCATAGTATGTGTTTTAGTGAGAAAATTCATTGGTAAAAGGGTAGAATAGTTATTTTCAATTTTTTTTTCACTTTGCACCTTAACGGCATAGATTTTGCACCTTTAAGATATAGAATGTTGGCATTTTGCACCCTAAAATTATAAAATATTAGCATTTTCACCCCGATTTAAACTTTTTGGCACTCTGCACCCTAAAAATATAATTTGTATGACATTTGGCACCCTAATGTATTTTTCTTAACAAAAAACAAACTCATGAATGTCGGCGACGTATAGATAAAATGGTCATATATATGCACAACAATTATGAACTTGTTATTCTAAATTTATTTTACTTTATAGTAACTTATTTTAACATTTTCTCTCAGTAAATTTAGATTAAAAAAAAGACATCGATTTCATTTTATTTTCAAGTATCCTCTAAATTATTCTCTTTATATCTAAAATAAATGTTTACATATCTAACATATTATTATATTGCATGTAATTTATATAATTTAGATTATCATATCAAGTCGGGGTTGAAAATGCCAGAAATTATATTTCTTGGGTGCAAAGTACCAATAATCTATATTTCAGAGAGCAAAGTGTCAAAATCTACACTTTTAGGGTGCAAAGTGCCAAAAATATTCGAAAATAACTATTATACCCTTCAATCAATGATTTTTTCCTTCAAAACACACACTAGGGTGCAAAGTGCCAACTAAATTGTATTTCCAGGGTGCAAAGTGCCAAAAAATTTAAGTTAAGGTGCAAAGTGCCAAAACCCTATAATTCAAGGGTGCAAAGTGCCAAAAGCCCGTTAAATAAAGGGTTTTTTTCACTTTGCACCCCCAAAACATGGAAAATAGGCACTTTGCACTCCTGAAACTTAGATTTAGCACTTTGCACCCTCGAAATATGAATAATACCGCACTTTGAACCCTCTTTTATTTTCAAGCAAAATCTCAAGAGCAAAATAGGTAATTCTATTGTAGATCTTTCGCACTTTGCCCCCTCCCCTCCCCCCC
The DNA here is from genome assembly GCA_003313485.2 of Penstemon barbatus. NCBI lineage: Eukaryota > Viridiplantae > Streptophyta > Magnoliopsida > Lamiales > Plantaginaceae > Penstemon > Penstemon barbatus. The sequence continues at coordinate 17,753,223 of CM064878.1, read as the reverse complement.
CAAAAAAAAATTAGCACTTAAGGCCATCTCTAATCGTTAGGGGGAGGGGGAGGGGGATTTTGAGGGGGGGAAAAATTGTGGTCTTCAATAGTGGGGGGAAGTGGGGAGGGGAGGGAGAGTGGGAGGGGGAATGAGAGACAAAGGGCAAAAGCTTGCCCTCCGACCATCTTCAATGGTAAGGGGGAGGGGGATGGGGAGTTTTGGGTTTTTCTAAAATTATGGTCTTCAATGGTGGGGGGAGTGGGGAGGGGGAGGAGAGTGGGAGTGAAAGTGGGAAAGAAAGGGCAAAAGCTTGCCCCTCCTTTACCCCTCGGCTCACCTACATTTTTTTTTTTTCGTTTTTTGTACATTTGGTGGTTTTTATTTTAATAAATTTTGTGTATGGATTAATAAATTTTATATTTTAAAAAATTAAATCTTTACAGGAATTAATTTTAATTAGATATTTTAAATTTGTATTTTAATTTGGATAAAATGTACAAATGATTCAAATTATAAATTATTTTTTTATCAAATAAATGGACTTTAATATGATTAAAACTCGAGTATTGCGATTTTTTTATAATAATAATAATAATTATAATAATAATAATAATAATTATTATTATTATTATTATTATTATTATTATTACTATTACTAATATTATTACTATTATTAATATTAAAATATTATCTTTTATATAAGTACTATTTAATTTAACAAAATTACATATTAAAAAAAGTTAAACTTCATAATAGAACACTTAAAATATTTAAACAAATAAGAATACATACTAAAAAGAAAGATATATATACAAAATGATTTATAAAAATAAGTATCATTAATAATATTTCAACGTCAATTTAAGAAGATAGTAATTTATAATTCGTTTATAAATTTATTTAAACCAATATATTCATTCTACAAATATATATATAGTAAAGAAACTTTAAAAATTTGAGCTAAAATTAAATAAAATTGAAAAGCTAATAAACTTATTTTAGGAAAAAAATATTAATTTAACTTTTTAAATACAAATTTACTGGATCCGAAAAATATCCGATATCCGGCCAAATCCGACCAAGATCCGTTGGATTCAAAAAATCTAGATTCGAGCACAATCCGATCAAGATCCGAATCCGACAGGATTCGATCCGATATAAATGGAGCCGGATCTGGACGAGCCTAATCCGACCAGAATCCGACCCATTGACATCCCTATCTTTCACATTATTATTATTATTGTTGTTGTTGTTATTTATTATTTATTGTTATTATTATTATTGTTATTATTATAATTTTTTTGTATTATTATTAATATTTTTGTATTTTTATTATTATATTATTTTATAATAATAATTTTTGTATTGTTATTATTATTATTATATAATTATTTTTGTTATTTATTAATTTTACTTTTTTGTATTTTTATTATTGTTATTATTATTTTATGTCCCTAACTGTTGAAGATGATTATGGAGTGGGAGGGGGAGTGGGAGGGGGAGAGGGGGAGGGGGAGGGGGCAGTTTTGCCCCAACGATTGGAGATGGCCTAACACTCCCTAATTAAGAACAAATTAACAACTTGCACTCCCGAGATACAATAAATGGACACTTTAATTGCACCCAAAAATACAAAATTAACACTTAACACCCTCAAATTAAAAAAATTCAAACCCCTCATTTTTTCCGGCAAAGTTGACTATTAAGGTGAAACTTTTTTAAGGCAAAATAGGTAACTATTTATGGGTCTTTGATATGTTGAAGTAGACAAAGGGTCTTCGAGATGTTTACTTGTACTTTATTTAGTTATTTATGGTTATATAGTTGAAAAGAAAGATTGAGAGATAAATGAGTATTCGAGTATTTATAATTGTATTTTGCAAAATTTAAGTATAAAACTGAATTACCTATTTTGCCTTAGATTTTTTTCACTCCGATAGTCAACTTTGACGAAAAAAACGAGGGGTTTGAATTTTTTAAATTTGATTGTGTTAAGTGTTAATTTTGTGTTTTGAGGTGCAAAGTGCCCATTTATTGTGTTTGGGGGTGAAAGTTGCTGATTTGTTCTTAATTAGAGGGTGTTAAGTGCTAATTTTATTTTGGGTGAACAAAGTGCGAAATTCTCAAGTTTTGAGGGTACAAAGTGCTAATACTATTGAATTACCTAATTTGCCCTTGAATTTTTGCTTGAAAATAAAAGAGGGTGCAAAATGCCTATTTTCCAGGTTTCGGAGTGCAAAGTGAAAAAACCCTTAAATAAATGGGTACTTAGCATGCATATCAGTAAAGTGAAAAAAAAGAATGAATGTAATCTTTTATTGTTAATTATTCAATGAACAAAAAGAAGGTTTATTGGTGAAAATAAGAATGGAATGGAATGGTTAAAGAACCTTTTTTAATTCATAAAATCTCAACTTTGGCATCCCTTAAAGAAACCTCCTTTTCCATTGTGCGTTATTACAAATTAAGAAATGCTACTGACGGCTCATTTTGTCTGCTTATAATTAATGAGATCATATACTGACTCAGATGAGAAAATTCTCTTTTCATGATTTTTTTTTCACAATTATTGCCTTGAGCCCTAGGCTTTGCGATGAAACTTTAGAATGAGATTAGCATATTTTGTCCTTTCGAAGTGTTCTTTTTGATGGTCCAAATTCCAGATGTTTGTTCAATATTCTCAAGGATCAAGAATGTGTTGTTAATTTAATACTCCTCATGCTTACGTAGCCGATCTTTAGTTGCAGGCGTTCTTGAAATAGTTTAGATACTTGCAAGCTGGTCGAAAAAACTTACAAGGTATTTGATTATAGGTGTCACATAAATAATTTAGATACGAACTAGATGATCGGAACACTTCGATTGTAAAATAAAATAGAATACGGTGTTAATTTAGTTATCAGAATACTATCTACTAACAGCCCAATCGAGCTCAACCCTAACATTTTCATCAATTAAATTTTTATGAATCGGCAAAATTCTTGTTCAAGGCTAACTTCACAGTATAAATATTGTAGATAATCACTCTCCTAAGACTAATTAAGAGTATCATTCAATCATATAATAATGATATAACCATTATTATCCATGAGCATGGCCTAGAAGAATAGTGAATAGATCATGACAGAAACATAACTGATCATATCATTTGCAAAAGAAAATAAATAAAGCAGTGCTTCTTTCTTGTCTGTAGGGTCTAACTCTGTTGTCTGTATATTTGAATAAGAAAGTGAATGCTACTATTCCCATACATACATAATATATTCAGAACAAACTAACTAATACAAATTGAAATTAAATGTCCAAAACTTGACCCTTGACTTCACTATCCATAAAATATTTTTTCAAGTCCCAACTTGAGTTGTCCCAATCATCAGCCTATAAAAACATTACAAAAAAACTTTTGAGCATCCCCATCCACTGCTTTTTCTTTCCCAAAATTGGCACTTTTCTATACAACCCCACTTGTCCAGAACATATTACATATGCTATGGCACATTTAGTTGCTTCATAGATAAGCACCTTCAACAGTGATGTACCTTTACATGTCCCGAACTTAGGTCGTGGAGACAGGTTCTCACATAATGTATCTGACACGTATTGAAAGAGGTTCTTTCAAAACTCTAAAATGAAGAAATTATTTATTTCGTCAACCACGTGAATCCCTACATTAAATTAAAAATCAGAATCCTGGTTTTTCATCAAAAAGAAATTCATTTTTAACCTAAATGACAGTGGTTTGTTCAGTAATTTACCTAACCGAACATGCGATCTGATTCAGCTAGCGCAAACGTTGTATTAACAAATGCACACCATTCCTCAACTGCTATACAAACTCTCGAAAATGATTAAGTCGGGTTTAATGCATGAATGTGCTCTTTGGAAAGGAGAAGGGAAAAATAACAGACATAAACTGAATAACCAGTAAATAATAATTGAATTGGCTATACTAACAACTGTATAGGCCACCATTACATTTACTGCTTGATGAAAATCACTGTGGATTAACAAAACCCCATACCTCAAAAACCAAAAACTCAAACACTTTTTCCCACATCGGAACATATAGAAAAAAGAAAACTAATACAAGTAGCCGACATTTTTGTTACACATATTCCAATTTCTCTTCACCCTATACAACATTACCAACCTTTCCTTTCTCCAAAACCAATAGTCCTTTTGTCTCCTCATCAACCTTAAACTTAGTGCTCATCTCTAGGCTTGTAACTTCACAAGCTTTAATAGCTTCACCTTCCCAATCCGTACAGTACAACACGGCGTAAAGAATTGAGATCGCACACGCAGCTTGAGCCGATAGTAAGCCTATCCACAGCCCGGTGAAGCCAACGCTAAGCAAGAAGGCTAAGCCAACGGCTACTGGAGTGCCCACAAAGTAAAACGAACCGAGATTAATACGAGCACCCACGGCTGGTCTGGCTGTGCCACGTAGGATTCCGCAGCCGGTAGTCTGTGGACAGTTCCCGAGCTCACACATGCCGATGATGGGCAGGACTGATGCAACGAGAGCTTTGAGCATTTCATCATTCGTGAAAAGTTCAGCCCATTGTTCCTTATATATTAGTGTCCAAATCACATTGATGAATCCAATGGCAAATGCACAGGCTAATGCTACTATTGCAGCCAACTTCGCTTTGTATGGCTTTCCAGCTCCGAGCTCGTTGCCTACCTGCATAGAGTATCGATATTCAAGAATTTACCCACGTTGAATAATTGAGAATCAAGTTTTTCAATCAAGAATCATTCTATGTGGGACGAAGAAACAGGGGCCACGATTTTTCGTTGAAGGGGCTCAAGAGTGACACATATTATATCGAAAAAAACTAGACAACAAGATCACATTTTTAGGCATAGTTGGAATAAAAGATATCAAATGATGTCATAACCATTAGTTCGTATGATGCAATCAACTTAAAAAACCAAGATCCATATCCAACAAAAGTATGGTGCAAATCATATAAAAATACTTACTATCCCACTATAAGCTATCTTTCCCCAAAAAAAAAAAAAACACCTACAACAATAGCATGCACCAACTGATTAAACGACCTACGTATGACTTTACGGATAACTTACCCTCCCGGGAAATGCTGCCACATTGATTAATTATCATCAATTCATGAATCCTCCCATAAGGGATCATGAAACAGAGGACATCATTTTCAGTGTAGGGAAGTGATGCAAGAACATAACTTTAAGGCATAATTGTAAGTAAAAGAATGAGAATTTGATATCACGAAATGTTTGGTATGATGCAATCAACTTTATAGAAAAAAAACAAAGAAACCATGAAAATTTTCAACTACAACAACGACCATATCCACAAAGTTTGGCGCAAATCATATAAAATACTCAATATGTCAAAGAAATTAAGTGCATGCACAAATTGATTAAACTATCTACGTGTCACTTTAAATAACTTACCCTTGCGGAAACGCATCCAGCCAAGGCCATCGGAACAGTATACATAAGACTCGTAGTCTGAATCATTATCCCAGTCGCAGCCACCGCAAGCTTAGGATTCGGCAAATACCCTGCCAAAACCGTGACTATTTCATACCACCACCACTCCAAACATATCCCAATACAACTAGGCACTGCCAACTTAAGCAAAGGTCCAATCCCGCCACACATCCCCCCAACCTCAGCCTTCCATTTCCACTCCCACCTCCCATAAACACACACATACCCCATCATCAAAACCATCATATGCAAATTCGTCAAAACCGAAGCCATTGCCACTCCCGGAACCCCCAACCCCAAACCAAACACGAGAACATAATTTAACGGTATATGAAACACGACCGCCATTAACGTACACCACATTTGAGGCTTAGTAACCCCTTGTGACCTCAAGTAAACCCTTAAAGGTTGCAACAATGTGTTGGTTAAAAGGTCAGGGAGTGAGTAGATACAATATATTGCAGCCATTGATGTTATATCTTTATCTTGGCCCATGAAAAGCATTATTGATTCAAGATTTATCCAGAGAAGACTAATGGGTATTATTGCTAAGAAAAGTATGAATATCATTCTGTGTAAAGAGAGTGAAAGGAGTTCATAGTTTTTGTTGCCATAAGCTTGGCTACAAACTGGTTCAAGGCCAGAAGCAAGGCCTACTAAAACAGAGTAACCAGTTATATTTGTGAACCCAATTGATAAAGCACCACCAGCTAATTCTAAACTTCCGATTCTGCCTAAAAACAAGACTGAAACTACAGCTCTTATGTAAACTAAACAGTTCATTGCTGTAATGGGTAGTGCCATTGACCATAGTTCCTTCAGTTCTTCAACCACCTTTCAAGAGAAATGTTAACTTTTAACAAGAATTTGTTGAAATTTATAAAAAGAAACAGAAGAATATGATTTGAAATTACCTGGGATGAAGAAGGGAGTTTGTGAGAGTGAAAGTCTGGACCTTTTTCTTCGTCCATTTGTGTAGGGGTTGAGAATCAAGTTGTAGAATGTTCTCGGAATTGAATATGGTATTCTTTAAATAAGAAAAATAAAGTTGATTGAAAGAGTTTGTAATATATATATACAGAACATTAGCATAGAAGCTATGCTATTAGCTGATAAAGTAACTGCAAGAAAGGAACTTTAACTAAAAGAAAAGAACTGCAAGCAAAGGAAGAAAATGAAGTTCTTGATATTTTTTCAGGTTTTTGGTACTCTTATATTTTAATTACTGTAACAGATTAATATTCAGAAAATTGAAAGGAAAAGGCCTTTTTCTTCATATACCTGACTTTAATTTCTTCCTAAAGCAAAAATTCAAGATTCTAGGATTTAATGATGGAACAGAAGAATTTGAATGGGGAACTAGTTCATTGCAATATATATCCCTGTTCCCGAAATTTTTATTTTACACTATTTCAAAATTCAAAACAAGACTTCTTTTCTGAAAGTATAATTTTCTCCTAAAATCAACTCTTTCAGAAGATAATGATTTAACATTATCAATTTTCAGTCACTTTTTTAAAGTCACAAATGTGATAATACCCAAAACTTTCGTTTTTCCAATTATTAACTAAAATTATACTATAACTATATCAAAAATATATTGGAAAGGAAAGAGGTAATAAGTAGGTTTGTGTTAATATGCGGTTCATAATTTATGCTTTATACTATAACTCCTTTTCAAATGCTACTACTATTATTTAATTTCTTGTTAAATATATTCTCTGATCAGCCAACGTAATTAGTGCAATTATTTTAAATATTTATAATGAAAACTATTAAGTAATTTTAAATAGTGGAGTAAAAGACTTTATGGGAACAGTTGTACGATTATTTTTTGGTAATGGCGGCGACTGTTACATGGAGCATTCATTTATGGCAGGCTCTGCACCTGAAGCAGAGGAAAGGACACATGAGAGGAAAATACCAAAAAAAGAAAAAGAACAAAATAGGAGTAGTAATATTTGAGATGGCAAAGCAAAGCTACTGTGTGTTCTGTGTGCGTATACGTAATGATAATATATATACTAATACAAGTATACAAGCAGTGGTGAAATATCTGCCACTGCAAATTTGCAGTTGCCATAAATAATTACTGCGGAACAGGCAGTAAAAATAGTGGAATTATCCTTTATGAATGAGAACGACAAATTATATAAATTCTCAGCTGCTGCCCTCTTCGTAAAATGGGACGAAATGGGATTAGTAGTAAAAGTGCATGGTGACTAGGTAAAATTAATTAAACTGTAAACTAATAGAATTAAATAATATAATTGTGAAATTTAGTTTTTTTTTTTAATATAATCTAAATATCATAAAATATCAATAAAAATGAGAGAAAAGTTCGAACAACGTGAAAGGTGAAACTCTATCACGAAAATCAAATCCGAGATGTTTTTAAATTAATACTTCCAAACAACTTATCGTCATCAACAAATTTGACACAACTATGAGCTGTCAAATTTGCAGTTTTATTAACAAACCTAAAATTCCATTATCAAAATGATAAATATCGTTCTAGTTTAATTATTTGATATATATATAATATGCATACAAAATTGTATTAAAATTTTTTTTATCTATTAAAATTCAATTAAAACATAAAAAAATCTGATTTGATTTTCAACACATATTAGTGACTATTATCTCAAGGGCTAAATACATATGCATCTCAGACTTTCATAACATTTTACATCGATCAAGTGTAAAATGATTGAATGCCCAAACTTGGGAAAATTATTTCTTAAGCATATAATAACACATAAAATATTAGTAATTTTCTATTAAAAAAAACCAATGTACTCGAATAAACCAAACTCTTTTTAATTTATTTATAAATAGATAAAAAGGCGTACTAATCAAAAGGCTAAAACTAAAATTGCACCAGTAACGCTATATAATACATCAACTACAATAAAATTCCATTATATTATATATATACCATCATCTTTATAAATTTATATCTTGGCTAGGGTTATGGCCCCCAACCAAGAGTAAAATATAAAAATTTCTTCCATGTATTATATTTTCACCCAAAATGCGAAACATTATTATTCACCTAAAAAATTGACAAATGTCTACTTTTAAAATTGACAATAAATCCATGTTAACATAAAAAATTGGCAACAACCTCCCTATTGTTTTATGAAAAAAGTTGGAATGGGGTTGTAGCTAATAGGAAAAATTATAGGAAATTTTTGCTAATAAAAATAATATAGAGAAGCTTTTGCCAATTAATCAAAGTACATGGTGTATTTTTGCATTTAGCTCCCTCAATTAACGCATATACATATTAGAATTATTTCCACTAATTGATCATATATTTTCATCCACATATTTCCCGTTTTCTTATTTCTCTCTCTCCCTTTTTATTTTTATAATAATGTATCTATGAATTTCAACGGAAGAAACATAACCGGTTATAATTAAATGCACACTATAAAACCACTATATACACATCATCATTTCAGCATCTAATTCCGTAATTATTTATTTATATTATTATGGTGTCATAACTCATAACTTTATTTGGAGGACAAAGAATTAATTAGGTTTAGGATGGAACATATGCTAAAGTAATTTACCTATGATATGCAATTATGCATCATATCAAATGATAGTTAAAAATGATTGTTAGCTAGGAGTATAAATTGGCGAAATGCGACAAACTTTATCCTCATTGTCTGGTTAAAGAGCCAAATTAAACGTAACTATATACGATGTTAAATAATTTCAAAAAATTGAATGAATTGACACATAACAAAGAATTGTTTAGAAAGAATGGCATCTTTAACCTAATTCATGCAACTTTCCATAATTGTATTGGTTCTGATTTCCAACTTTTTGGAAATCATTATAGTATTTTAGATAATCATTGGACGGTTCTGTCCCACTACATGAAAAGAAAAGGAAAGCAAAATTGAAGTGTGAGTTGTGGAGAGGATAAAGCTAGCATATAATCTCTAATAAATTAATATATATCCAGTTTGGCATATATTTCAAATTTAAAGTAAATTTTGTTAAACTTTAGCTATGTCTACATTTTTTAGAGGTGAAAAATAGTGGTGTGATGAAATTATATTTATTAATTGAAAACTCATACCATTTGATGTATTAACCATATGGTTAAAAACTTAATGTCATGTATATTCTAAATGATTAGTATATAGGCTCTATGAACCCGGGCAGAATACCATTGCTAATTTGTTGAAAAAAGCTTTCCACTATTTTTTATTTTTTATAATGCAACTTTCTACTAAACTGGGGATGTCTTAAGTTAGTACATGTTGTGTTGGGTACATATAAGGAACCCCTCTCTTTGTGGATTGAAAATGATAAATGAGATTTCAATCTCAGCCTTTAAAAAATTGGACCGGCTACCTATTAAGTAGGTGACTGAGTTGGATAGATTTTTGAATTCTTTAAATTAATTAAGTTACACATTTACCTTTCCACTACCTTTTACCTTTCTAGTTATAAAAAAAAAAAAAAACATTTTTATCTTCGTTATTTTATATTGTTTAAAAAAACACAAAAAATATGCGTGTTCGATTTCGTGTGGTTTTTGGTTTTGATTACATTTAACAAACTAGGGCTTTTGTTCCTATCATTTCAAGCTTTAATTTGATGTATAATATATGTTATTTGGTTGTGTATTGAAATACAATTTTGTGGTTGAATTTTCGATACTTTGAAGCTACTATGGCGGATTTTTGTCAAAATTGAGCATTGTTATCTTGTTTCTTGTTCAATTAAATTTCATAAAAAAGTTCTAAATAGATATTATTTGCAATCCTTGTGATAATTTTTTTATTAATTAAGGCTGATATCGAGCTTGCATAATAAAGAGTTAAATTCGATTTTGTTCTTCAAGTTTTGAATTGATGTTGCTTGTTTTGATTCAATTAATCATTGTGGATATACTAGAATTGTTTGAATCAACAAAAATCCTCGAAGCCTTGCAAGAAAATTTATTTTTTTCGGCGTTTAAGAAATCGGGTCGTGTTCGACCCGTTTTGCAGACCCGTCTTCAACCTCCAGCGGGCAGCTGCTCACCTACGCACGCTATCAATGCGTGGGAGAGCGTGAAGCCCAACCAGAGCTTCGTTTTTAACCCTAAAATGTTTAGGAAAAATTTGATTTAATTAAAAATGTTAGGGCTCAATTGGATACTCCAAATTGGATTGACTAAACTTATTTCCAATTTCTTTTCTTTTTTGTATTATTTAAATAAAAAATTTGAATTTTTTTTGTTATTACCTATTAATCAGGTTGTCTTGAACAATAATGACATGTGTCTACTGATTAGGGGGTTTATTACATTTGCACAACTCAGGTGGTGTTTGTAAAAGATTATGACTCTACTTAAATCTTAGAATTTAAAACAAAAGCAAAAAATTGTAGAGAAGTAAAAGTAGATAGTGTTTGCAAAATATGTCAAAAAATCAAAAAAGTAATTACATATTTGCCACAAGAAGCCAAAAACATGTCTTTACTTGCTTAAGCTTTTCATATCCTTTTAACTTTTTTCAAGAGAAGTATAAATAGAAGTCCCACATACAAATACTTGCTAAATGATTTTTTATACCTTAAAAGCTGAAAAGTACTTATTTAAAGTTTTTGCTAACACCACCTCAATGGTTCCTAACTTAAGAATACTTCTTTGCATTTTTCCCACATACACAAACTTAGACCATCTCCAAGAGACAATGTATAACCCAAATTATAAGAAAAATTATAAGTTTTGGCAAAAAATTGAGCTCCAAGAGAGCGCTTATATTTTAAGACACACAAAAAATTATAAGTTTGGCCTTTTAAATATAAGAGGCCAAAGTTATTTTTTAAAAGTTCTTTTTGCATTGAAAGTACAAAACTTTTGTACTTTTCCTATAGAAAATTAAAAATAATTAAAAATAGTAATTTATATTTTTTTTTGAAATAATAATATTTTAATTTTATGTTACTTTTACGAAATATTTAATTCAAATTCATGAACACGATAATTTAATTTAAATAATTAATATTTTATTAGTATATTAAATAAATAATAATATATATATATATATATATATATATATATATATATATATATATATATATATATATATATATATATATATATATATCACTATTATTTATATTTGAATCATAATTAAAAAATATTTTATTAAATATAATATAAATGTTTGAGTGAAATGGTGTTGTAGTTTAAAAGTAGATTCTTAAAATATAAACTAGCTGTTGGAGTGCAGAGTAAAAAGTGGGAATGTATAATACTGTTCACCTCTTAAATTTTAAGATAAGAGGTCAAAATTTAAGAGGGCTGTTGGAAATGGCCTTAGAATTACGGCCCCAATCAATCTGGGTCATTAAAATGGGCTTAATTATCCCAGAAAACTACATTGTCAAATGGGTTGATATTTGGGCTCAGTAGGATGACCAGCCCAAATTTGAACTTAGGCTACGTATGCTTCAATTCAAAGTTATCTTCTGATCATGTAACAGACATTCAGTTTTTTTAGTGGCCCAAATTTTATTTCTAAAGAATTTGATTAATGTAATTACACCAACTTAATGGTTAACTTAAAATAACAATTTTTCACATACCTTAAAATAATAAATATATCGTATAATTTAATATAAGTTATTTGATAATAAATAACATATTTTGACTTATACAACCAATAACTTCCTCCAAAAACTTCAATATCTAAAATACACATGACAATCCATATTTTCATACTCAACTCAACATTTACTTAACATTAATTTATATTATAAATATTATAACCAACATATATCAATAATTTTGGATAAGTTTCAACAAATTCCATATTACCTAACCAAAAGTATTTTGTATCAATTAGTCAAATCAAATCCATACACCTAGCAATAAATATATAAGAATTCAAACAAGTACAAACATGAAAGTTTTGTAGTAATTATAATTTAGAGAAGTTTGATTATTATCCCAGTAATGAATAAATTTAAATTGAATAATTATATATCTTTTTATTCCAAAATTTATATACAAGTACAGATAAGCCAGATAGATGCATAATGTGTTATCTAATGAACTGCCTAAAACTTTCCGAAATGTTAGTCACATATTCCTTTATAATTATAAGACCAATCTTTTAGTAATTTCTTTATCACTTTATGATTTGAAAATTATTAAAATATCAAATTCAATCAAGTGAATAAATCATTATAATCGAAGGGAAAACACGTAAATAATTATATTTATAATTGATCACATATTTTGTAGTCTCTATTCTTTCAAAAATATATATTGACACAAGTAACAAGGGTAACATGTTAAAATATATATATTCGAAAAGGAAAAAAAAAGAACTGTTAAAATATTATGAGAGAATTTAGAATTATGTTTGATCTTAATTTGATTGTTCAGCGAATTGTAGCAAGTTCGTCGAATATTAAGTAACTTGATATTTTATATATAATTCATCACTTTTAATTTATCAATTAGAGTTGGAATTGAGCTCCAATATCAATCAAGATATTATTGTTCAAGCTTATATGATTTATTAGAGTTGTAACTATATATATTGCATGTTCAATAACAACAAATAATATAATAAATGTACCAACAATAAACACTTATTCATTTATTAATTAAAGATGGCATGCTAAATTAATCGCAGTTCTTATCTTATTAAATATGTGTATGCATATATACGTTACTTGTTAATTTTCAAATAATAAAAAATGCACTTAATTAGCTACAATAAACATATATTGGCCGATTACCTGAAAATGGTATGCTAGCTGGCGTTTCATTTCTCCGTATAAGAAAAATAAGAAAAGGTTAAAGGAATTATGCTACGAATGAAATCATCAATTTAGAGATGAAGAAGGGAAGAAAAAAGTAATATATATATATATTCTTGATCATCATCTTTTAATTTGTTAATACAAACAAATAAAATAATTATGGGCAGTAGGAAGTTATGTTGGGCAGTGGTAATGTCGACGGTTGGTTTTGCATTATTTATAAGTAGCATGCCGAAGCTGGGTTTATGCATCAATAGTGATGATGTATCAGACTACTGTATAGAAAAATGCAACGAAGATTGTAGCAAATGGTATCAACCCACCGTCAACCTCTTCGTTTATTATTGCAATACCTTTTGCTACAAAAGATGTGAGAAGAAACGTAAAAATGGATAGCTAATTAATTACCTTTTCTATATCAAAAAAAAAATTAATTACCTTTTCAAATATTTATATATGTAAACAATCATCTTTTATTAAGAAATATATATATACATGATGTACACATTAACTTAAGCTTTTATATTATTCGGGATATTCATCTAGGAGGAGAACTTAAAGCCATATTAATTTAGGGTGAGTTTGGCCCAGCGGTGGGAGCTCTTAAAAGCACTTTTAGACATTTATTGTGATTTTTGAAGTGTTTGGCCCCAATTATAGAAATTATTTTTAGTCAATCGTGATTTTAATAGTGTTTGGCCCTCGCTGTCATAATCAATTTTGAGATTTCCAGAAGCTAAAAATCAACTTATTTTAGAAGTAACTAAAGTGTTACTTTTGCAAAAGCAATTATCCAAAAGTAATTATTTTATAATTGAATTTTATCATAATCAATTATTGCCAAAATTCATTTTAGTAAAATTAATTCTCTTATAATTGATTTTCGAATCGCTAGGCCAAACTAACCCTTAATACTCTAAATTTCCAAATAGGTGTACCCATATTACAAAACCTATTAACGCATAAAGGCTAATAAATTTTCAAGTTAAGAGGCAATTTATAATAGAACTGTTTGTCTCGCTGCTATTAATTAGAGTTGTTTGAGAATATAACTCAATTTTCATAATGATTTTCAAAATTTCGTTGAATTAGGTCAAAATTCTCAAATGGCCACATGAGGTTTAATTGGGACAAATTTTAAAAATTGACCTCTATGTGGATCAAAATTGAAGTTATGGCACCAAATGTGCCAGCTCGATTAAATGAGGGGTATAAATGCCAATTATGGTACAAAAAATGCAATAATTCTTAAAACACATCGTCATGGAGAAATTATTTAGTGTAACCGTTGCACCACGTATGCTTGATCCACATAGAGGGGTATAAATGCTGTAACCCACCAATACACTAGAGAGGTATAAATGCTCGTCATGAGGGGTATAAATGTTGTAACCCACCAATACACTAGAGACATGTGGAGTAATAATCCACATCACCTATGTTCTGGTTATGTGAACACAATTTTTTAAAATCATATTTAGGTGGTGTTTTCAAAAACTTATAAAATCACTTTTCTGCTTTTTTTCATTTAAAAGTGCTTAATGATGTGTTTTCTATTTCAACTTCTCCACTAGATTCTCTTAAAAAAAGCTAAAAAGGACATAAAAGCAGAAGCAGCAAATGGGCCGCTTTTAGCTTTTGGAGGTCTTTTTTTCCTCTTAATTTGCAAACACTACCCAATAAAACACTTTTCCTCTTAAAATGCAAACACCTTCCACTTTATATTCTCAACTACTTTTAAGTGATTTTTCAAAAATCTCTAACTTAAGTAAAAGCTCAAGCATTTGAAAACACCACCTTAGAATATGTACTTAATGACGTGGTACATCGGTTTGCACTAAATAATATCTCATCATGATCGGAGGTAATAATTTAAAATTCCAGCTAAAGAAAAACGAGGATTCCAGCTAAAGAAAAACGAGGATAATAATTTAAAATTCCAGCTAAGGAAAAACGAGGAATATACTTTGCAAATAATTCCCTCCAATTCCAAATCCCCAGGCCCCAATTTGACACATAGATGAAGCAAACGCCACACAATCTGTACATACATACATACATGCACACAATCACCTCAAAATTCAAAAAACGTTAAATAAGTTCCGAAATTTTCCTCAAAGTTGTGTGTTTATAAATTTTTTTTTTGGTGGAAATAGGGTAGGAGATGATAATCGAATTCCCGTTTTCATCGCGAAAGGAGTATCATCACCAGATTAGAATCGGGTCGGGTCATGTATAGAGATAATTTGATCGGGTTCGGGTTAGCGGTGGGTTCGAGCGCGTTTATTGGATCGAGCTTCATCATCAAGAAAAAGGGTTTACAGAGAGCCGGCGCCTCCGGTTCTCGTGCTAGTAAGTTTTTCCCCTTTTTTTATTTCATTGAAGTTGATGTTATTGTTTTGCTTTACAAAGGTTGAACATTTAAATATGGTACTGAACTTTTCGGTGATTGTATCTCGTCTGGACCTATCATCTTTCTTGTGATGATATAACTAGTTAGATGTTGCATTTTGTGTACTTTTCCTTTTGATAATTTGAGCGTGTCTAGAATCAGATTGGAGAAGAAGAGTTTGTTTTGTTATAGTTGAAGTGGTTTTGAGTGGGTGGTAGTTAATAACTGGCTTGGGAATATATGCAATGCAGCTGTTGTATTGAGAAACATATTGGGTAACAATGAGAGGGAAGGGATACGTCTTTAGTATAATTATTTGGTTAATAACATTACAGATGAATTATTCGAAACCCAAGTGATACTAAAAGGGGGCATGTGGTGTATCAGTTATCATTCTAAAGAACTTCTTTGTATGGGTGTTCAAAAGACTTGGGAGAAAGTTGATGTTCACCAGGAGATGTGTGCCTCGGTGGAGTGGGAATAAGACAGGCGACAGTTATGTTGTAAGAAAATAAATTACAAACTATGGGGAGATAAAAGGAAAGTTTGCAATAATGAGCTGCACAGTTTGGCCTCCATCTCAGAAACATTTTACACTCATAATTCAATGTTTCAAACCAAAAACTTAGAATTTATAGTGTAACTTATGGCGAGGCAGCAATGGATTATTGGTTGGGGGAATTATTTAGAACCTATTTTTTGGTGTGAGAACTATGTAACGCTGATCTGAATCCATTTATTGATATCACGTCTAATGTTGCTTAATTGGTTCAATGAAGGTTCAGGCGGTTATGGATATCTGCTAGAACCACTTTGGTGGATTGGAATGGCCACTAGTAAGTTATATTCCTAAAAGGATTTTAAATAGACTACGTATATCAACAAAACTAACTACAGTGTGTTTTCACAGTGATCGTTGGGGAGTTTGCCAATTTTATAGCTTATATCTATGCTCCTGCTGTCCTTGTTACACCACTTGGAGCATTAAGTATTATTGTCAGGTAAATATGCCGTTAATCGGCCTTCCATCCTGCTTAATATCTTTCCTTCCCTGTCAAGAAAGAATGACCTATTCGACAAGGTCATCTTTTCGCGCATTGCTCCATAGGCTTCCGCCCATATGATTGTTGGTCTCAAACTAAGCCACGGTTTTATTTCATTCACAGCGCCGTTTTAGCTCATTTCTTACTGGAAGAGAAACTGCAGAAATTAGGAATGTTGGGTTGTGTTTTATGTGTAGTGGGTTCCACAGTGATTGTACTTCATGCACCACATGAGCATAGTATTAGCTCAGTAGAAGAAATCTGGGAATTAGCAATACAGCCAGGTGAGCACATGTACTTTGATAATTGTTGTATTAATGTTTTCCTATCTTTTTAGTATTAAAAAACAAAAAGCTGAAGTTCTTTCTGAATATCTATTTTTTTTTTGGTCCAGCTTTTCTTTTGTACTCGGCTTCAGCAGTAGCAGCGGTGCTGGTACTTGTGTTGTATTGTGAACCACGCTATGGGCAGACTAACATAATGGTTTATATTGGTGTTTGTTCTATAATTGGATCCTTAACAGTAAGTACATGTCCTTTCTTTTGACTACTCCATAAAGTTAATCACATGCTGACTCACGTCTTTGGGTTCTAAACAAAGAGGGAGAGTTGTACATTAACAGATAATAAAATTAACTATCTTGTTTGAAGCTGTTTGTGTAAAAATAATAAAACCAGAGCTATCTCTGGTATGTATACATCCAGATTTTTTTGGGTGTTCTTGCTAGAGAGGTAAAATAAAACCTTTATCATGTCTTGGCAAAGACCTAATTGCCTTTTCCATTGCATTTCATATGTCGGGATTAGCTCAGGGAGCTTTTAGTGTTAAATGTCTAATCATTTGCAGACCTGATTTTTCAATTCTAATTTTCATAAGCATGCATGGCAATTCATTATGCCAATGCAATAGTAGAATAAAAGATTAAAAGGTTCTATTAGCCTTGTCTGTTTTTCTTTCCTATAGCTACACTACTCTTTTTGTGGTTACTGGCTCTAAATGACTCTTTAATTCCTCCATCTCGGCGGGAAAAGGGTGCAAAAATGAAAACTAATTAGATACTAAAGCAAAAACTGAAGGAGATGAGTAGTGTTAATAGATGAATCAACCTAGTGGGTTGATGGACAGCAAGTTGCTGCTTTATTTGCAGGTTATGAGCATTAAAGCAATAGGTATTGCTATAAAACTCACTCTGGAGGGCTACAGCCAGATAGCGCACTTCCAGTCCTGGGTATTTGCCATGATTGCAGCTACTTGTATAGTCGCTCAATTAATCTACTTAAATAAGGTTGCTTCTCTTCTCAATTAGCATTTTCTGTGTACTTTCAGAATTCATTAATGTTAAACTACTTAATAAGGAGACCTACAGTGCTTTGAAATAATACTTCTGTCCTTTGTGAGTTCTCTTTTCTTGTCATTATACACTCAGGCGGTGCAGTTTATAGACAATTTTGGCTTTGCAGGCTTTGGACACATTTAATACTGCTGTAGTTTCTCCAATCTATTATGCCCTGTTCACATCCCTCACCATTTTAGCCAGTGCCATAATGTTCAAGGTATTTAATAATGTTATGCCTTGTGTGGTGTTGATGTGTGTCTGTATCTGTATCTGTTTAGTAATTTTTTTTTTGGCCATGTCAGGATTGGTCTGGTCGAAGTGCTAGCAGCATCATTTCTGTTCTCTGTGGTTTTATTATTGTGCTTTCGGGTACAATGGTTTTGCATAGCACAAGAGATCCAGAAAAACTGCCCCCTGCAGGTAATACCCTTCACTTATATTTGTATGCGGTGAGATAGTTCATTATTCACAGTAAAAGAATAATGACTAGACATCTCTTATTTGGCATATGATGGAAAAAGACCGTTGGAGAATTCCTGTGCACTACAATGTTTTCTCTTGCCTCAGATGATTGCTCAAAATGAATGGCCATGGACTAAATTGCCTCTACCTTCTTTTCCCATTTCCTACTAATTGTCGAGTTAAAATGAATAAATAATTGTATCTGTCAAGTACTTCTTTAGGTGTATGATTTCTAGAACTAGGACGAAACTATTTCTTTGTGATCAGTATCTCCCCTGTCCAAGAACTCCATCCAGTTGGATCCTATAGAAAATGTGAATATGCATAGGGTAATTATGGAAAAATTAGAGTCCATCTGCTTGTCTGTAAATTCACCGGCCCAGAGAAGGATAGCTCAAATGTTTAATGGCATTTAATTATTCCATTAGATTTTTCTACCGGCGGAGATATGTTGCTATTTTCTTCGTACCTGGCTAACCAATCCGACATATTTCATTGTTCAATTTACAAACTTTTCTTGTGTTAGTATATCAAATTTCCACATTCTTGTTTGTGAAGCCAAAGTTTCTCAGAATAGTGCTGATTACTTTAGCTGTTGAAAATTTTCAGATTATTCAGCGCTTTCTTCTCAAATATCATGGATTGTCCATGCAAATGGTGAGATCTGGAAACAGAAAGACAATGATGAATTGCATCCCGAGTTTGTCGCGATTATTCGTCAAGACCACTTTAGGTAAGGGAAAAGGAACTTGGGTCATACAGTTTTAGAAGTTATTGCAGACCATTTTAGGATACCCGAAATTGTTTTTCAATTTTTCTCGTGCCGTGAGCATTAAGGTACGGCAATGTAGATTTTGTAGTAAGCTCATCAAGATTTAGTGGTGTTAGTTCTTTTGCCAACATTTGTCATTAATCTCCTATTCAGGCTTCATAGATGTTAGCTAGCTGTATTATAATGTTTTAAGTCATTCTTTGATCATGTATTGCTAGTGTACACATGGTCGTATTTATTGTACAAATGTGCCTCTCTGATTATAAACTTTTGCACAGAGATGAATGAATGAAATACTTTCTCCCTTTTTCAATTTCCTTTCTTCTAGTTTTCCTATAAGATTAATATTTTTGATTAATTAATGTAGTATCTTACTATAAAAGTAGTAAAACTAAACAAATGCACATAGTATATATATAATGCCCTTTAGAGTTATACATAGCAAATAATTATCTAGAAATCCGTACACACAAATCTTTTCTGGCTAAATGATCACATCACATAAACATCCTCCTCCATTGCCAAGCTTTTGAGAGATAGAAAACTCGAGACATGTGGAATTGCCTCAATACTATTAGGCCCTCGAGTTTGATTCAAGTCGACTTCTTTAGCAGTTTTACTTTTACTATCGTAAAATAGCATAAAGAAGTCTCCCCATAGAAGCAAGATAACTCCATCTCTGAATATCTTATGAGCATACACTACCTCATATTGTGGCCCGAGAAGCACCGGCATTTTGTTGATGACAATCTCTTTAGTCCATGATTTCTTCACTCCATATTCCTTCATCACCCAAATGTCAATCTCATTATATGAAGTATTATCACACAAGCATAGATAACCATTTAAAATACTTAAACTTCCCAGTAGTTTCCTCCCTGAAAAAGGAGGAGGGAAGGGTTGAAACAACTCCTTTTCAAGATCAAAACAAGAAATCAATTCAGATTCCTCCAAGTCTTCCACTAACCAGTGGAGATTCCCTTTGAAATGTAACCCGATCGAGTTACTGTTATGAACAAAAGGGACCTCCCCGACTTTCCTCCATGACCCTGTTCCAAGAGTGTAGACTTCACATTCTGAGTTTAGAATGCTTAAGCAAGAGCCAGTTATACGATGAAGCACGCGTTCTTGGAAAATCCTAACCACTTTGTATTGCCCACTTATCGCACTTACACCAAACCCATGCGTGACCACACTAGGATACTGAACAATAGACTCTGGCTGAGGAAGTATAATATACTCACGTGTAACTGGATTGCATATGTACAGAGTTTCATGCTTATAATTGACATCCCTTAAGAAAAGAAACCCATTGGCAGAACCATCCACCACTATATCGGCATCAGGGTAGGCATTCAGATTGGTAAGTTTGATTGTCAACCGTTGATCACAGTGAAGGTCAAGGTGATCATTTCCATCTCCAAAATCAAGTAGCCTCAGAAAATTCTTGAACATTTCCGAGTGGTGAACCACTAGGCCGGGCCGGGCCCGTGAAAACTGTAACTCGACAAAGCCAGGACCGGAGATTAACTCGAGCCATGCCTTGCAAACACATTTGCAATGAAAGATGTCCTTAACAGGAAGTCTTGACAGGATGTCAAGTATGATATGTGATGGAAGATTCATCAAGAACCCAAAATCCCTCATATCTTTTCGATATTTTTGAGTCAAATGCTCCTCGTATGAGGTGATATTAGTATACCAGGGTTCATCTATGTAACCCCTCAACATTTTTGCAGTATATTTGCTTATATGTGTAGATATATATTTATGAACTTATGATGTTATATATGTAGGACTCTGGATATGAATTAAGTTAGTTGTTGCTTTATATAAGTACACTTATTTGTAGGGATTCTCTTGCACGTCACTTGTGGAGTATTGAATATTTTCATCCTCTTGCTTACTCGGTAGGACTCTAGAAAGTGCACCCTCACACACAGTGTGGGTGTAGTGTGGACAATTGCGTTTACTCAATTGATATTTGTGGTTGATGTTGATTGATTAAAGAGATAATAATTATTGTTGTTATATGTGCTGGCAAGTTGGTTAAGGATTCGATTAGGACAGTATACTTTGGTGTGAAGAAACTGTCTTTGATTTGGTTTGAAGAATTTGAATTGAACTTGTATTCCTTTTAAGCAGTTATGAAAAGTGATTGACAGAATTGATTCTAGGTAACCTAGAATGTGACACATTCCATTTTTACCTGTTTTTGGACATGTGTCGGTAGGGAGTTTAAAAAGTTGTCCTTTTTGTGCAAAATCCCAATGCCAAAGGCTTCAAGAGCAAGTATTCTCACAGCCACTAAGCTTTGTTCTATGTTGATATAATAAAAAATATA
Source organism: Penstemon barbatus (assembly GCA_003313485.2). Classification (NCBI taxonomy): domain Eukaryota; kingdom Viridiplantae; phylum Streptophyta; class Magnoliopsida; order Lamiales; family Plantaginaceae; genus Penstemon; species Penstemon barbatus. The sequence goes on along the minus strand of CM064878.1, from coordinate 17,731,620 downwards.
AAATGGGCCAGAACTCATTGCCGACTCAATCTTAACTGTACAGATTCATTTGGATATGTTTCAACTCAATTTGATTTTGAAGAAATTGTTTGGGTGATTTCAATAATACATGTGTAAACATCAGTTGATTAAATTTGAATGTTAAATTTTGTGATTTCTTAAAAAATAATTTTTAATTTTAATTGAGGTTGGATATTAATGTTTAGAAAAAAATATAAGGTAGTATTTGTAAAATCAATGATTTTATAGAGGTAAAAGTAGATGGTAAAAGTGAGATATCGACATCATTTATATTTTGATGTTAATTAATTAAAGTTTGAGCTTGATTCACAATTGGTCAAACCGAATTCACCACTCCTGACCAAATGAGTCTATGTTTTTCTTTTCAGCTTTGATTAAACTGGATTGGATAAAATTAGTTTGGATTGAGTCTAAGTGGATTAAATAACTTACACGTATATGGCTATTTTACCTCAAAAAAAAAGTATATGGCTATTTCAAACTTGTCTTTTAGGCAAAGAAAATTGAGTCATTGGATTGGGGGCAAGTGTCCTCTAATTTGTCTCCGCGTCTTGGGATTGCTTGGATTTGGGTTACTTCTAATTTGGTTTGAGGTAATTTGGAAGGTATTATTTGAATTACTTTTAGTTTAATTCCAAAGATATTGATATAGTTTGGAAGGTTTGGAATTTCCATTAATTTAATGTCAAATTACTTATGAAAAAATTTGAAAATATTCGGACCATATAAGGTTGCTTTCGCAATAATTTTTCAATTTTGATTCTGACCTTTTAAAACCATTTAACAACTTTAGAAGAAAATGACTCTCTTTTTTACCTTTGCACTTCCCTAACTTGCTGAGTCATTTCCTCTTTTCTTTTTCTTTATGGATCTAAGAAGTTGCACTGAACTGATCCAAAAAAAAAAAAAAAAAAAGCAGCACTATAAAAGCTTTACAAAAAAAAAGGGGTTTGCTCAAAACGCATTATGTTACCCACTTATAGTATTTCTCTCTTTTCGAAAAAAAAAAGTTGTTTTAAAAGAAATATTTTATCTTTTTGAAAATAAAAAGGTTGTTTTAAAAGAAATATTTTATGTTTTCATATGACTGACATTTACTAACGAGCGATTGATTTAGTGAAGAGACTAATCTCAACAAAATGACAAAATCAGACTTGAATTCCAGCTGAGAATATATTTATATGTTCGATACGCCTCAAAAGAAATTAAGTTCAATCTAATACCTAAGGGTGTGTGTGGATGGGTTTTGGTCCGGTCTCGCGGATCTCGCGAGACCGAGCCAAAACCCTTTCAAATGAGTTTTCGCCAAACCCATAAAACCATAAAAAACATATTCAGAAACTCACACTCAAACTCTTCAAACCTATAAAACATTGATTGGACACCTACCACCTACTTTTTCCCTCAAATCTTACTAAAAAAGACATTGATTTGACACATATCACCTACTTTTTCCCCTAAACCGCAACATCCAAATCCAATCCAAGTTGGGTTTCAAGTTATTCAAACCACAAAACCCAAGAATCAAAACTCATCCAAATGAAGTCTCAAATGTTTCATCGAAACCACCCAAACCAATTTTTTTAAACCGAGACCAACGAAATCGAGCCAAAACCCATCTAAATAGACCCTAAATACCCTAGGAAAAAAAGAAAAAAAAAGACATTGTCTTCAAAAAGAAGTTTATTCTATAAGTTTATCTTTCAATTTTCAAATATTTCATCTATAAAAAGTCACTCTGAAAAAAATTATAAATAATTTTTACTTTAATTTGACATAAAAAATCATATCCCTCACAATATTTCTTTTATTTACTAATCTCTAAAAAAATCTAAAATTTTTCTAAAATTAAATTTACTATTCATTTCATCTTTAAAATCTTTTAAAAATCGAAACAAACAATATTCCTCAAATACACAAACTAGAATACTTCTTAAATCCTTCAAATTTGTTCTAAAAAAAAGTATCCTTCAAATTTTTTAAACTACGCGCTCGAAAACGTAATAACCAGCCCCCTAATTTTTTAAAACGAAAACCTGTGCATAAAATTTTTTCTTTAAAAAAAAAAATTGCAGAAAGACAGGCCCCATGTTTGTGGGCTGGTGTCAAAATTGGGTATAACTATCAGTCGTTTTAATCTAAACCATGACAGGCTTGAATTTGACATAGAAAACCGCAAGGGCTGATGTGATGTGACATAGAAATAAATACTATATAAACCTAACTACATATAGGGCCAGTCCGACCAGGAATGACTTGGTCTCATCTTACTTAATTTGGTCTGATCCGTTTACTAGCCAACCAGATCCAATTTTAGAGATCTTGTCATCAGATATTCAGGATTAATTAATAAAATATTGCAATACAGATGGATGTTGAATTCAATTCTTCTAAGTAGGTACTAATTTTACCTAAACAACAATCGCGCATGGGAGAGGGGCCAACCATATCTTATTTCTTTCTTAAAAAATGCATTTTGATTTTATTTCATCCTCTTATTTTCGCACAATCACCAACAAAAGGTGCTTGCGTAAAAATTTGAACTTTTGAGTCACGATTATCTTGCGTGCAAGCAATTTCAATTTGTTGCCGATGAATTAAATGGTTAAGAATGAGGTTACATGATCAGGAGAGTCCAATTCTTACGAATGTGGGTATTTTATCTAGTTTCATATTAATCTTTCTCTACTTTAATATTAGTCATTAGTTTACTTTGATATCATTGTAATAATTTCGATTCAATATAATATTTGATATAACAATGTATTCACCATTTAAAAAAAAAAAATTAATTTGTTGTTTTCGCATTTTGTCGTTTTATATACACATTTGTATATCAAGCTTCTCGGTTTATTTTAGTAATTCTATAATTTTAAGTTAACCTAGAAAGACATACAATTTTCAAATTAATTGACATATTTATCAATATTTTTTTTTTCAAATTAATCAGTATGTTAGATTTTTAAAGCATTTTTTTTTCAATTTTGACAATTTCTCCCATTTAAGTTGAGAAATTCAATGGTCACCACTCACTAATAAAAAAATTAAGAAGTAATCATTATTATAAAGGGTATTTGAGATATTTTATCATCAAAAAATATGTAATGATAAAATTTCTTAGTCTGTGTGAAAATAAAGAATGTGCAAAATAATATGAAACGAAGTGAGTACTTAATGATTAGTTGCAAGAATACTAAAATGAACAGTCTGCCTTAACACCAACATCAACTTTACAGAGGTATTCTGAATCAAGGAAAATCAGTACTTACTTATAGTCTCCATTGCGAAGATTTTTAGGCCATCTCCAGTTACTTCAGTCCAACTTCACCTTCCCCTTCTACTTCCCGTTTAGATAGTCATCTTAAGTGATTCAATCTTCCCATTTCAATTCATTTCAATCTTCATTCTTCCCCACTCTCACTTAATAATAATAATAATAATAATAATAAATATAATAATAATAAATAAATAACAATATTAATAATGGATAATAATTCGCAAACCAATTTGTGAATAATAAAAATAATTTAAGATTGACATAAATAATAAGAAATAAAATTGGTACACAATAATACAACAATTAAATAGTTGACAACCAATAATTTTTTCAAAAATATACAACAATACAACAATTAAATAGTTGGCAACCAATAATTTTTATAAAAGTACACAATAATACAACAATTAAAACCACTGTTGTTGCTATCGCCATCGTCTAGATTGGACGAACTTTTTAAAAAATAATACACATATTAACTAAAACTAAAATTAAATAAGAGTTATATTTTAATAAGGATTTTTTTTTTAAAAAGGGTTTTAAAATTGGTACACAATAATGCAACAATTAAATACTTGATTAACATGATTTGGGAATAATAAAAATACTTTAAGATTGACATTAACTTTTCCAAAATAAAACACAAATTTAAGGATTTAAAAAAAGTTTTTATTAAATTAAATCAAAATAAATTAAATTTGAGTTTATTAAATAAGAGTTACATTTTTAAACTGAAATTAATTTTTAAAATAATACACAAATTAACTAAAACTAAGATTAAATATACATTTCATTTAATAAGGTATTTTAAAGGATTTTTTTTTTTAAAAATAAATAAAAAGAAAAATTAAAAAAAGAAAAGAAAAGAAAAAGGAACATGTGGCCGACAAGTGCTGTTGGGCAAACGAGTGCCTCGCTTGCCCATCGAGTATCAGCACTCGATGTGTGCCTTGCCTCACAGCTCAAGCGACGGGTTGATGGATCAAGGCAATATTGCCTTGATCACCCCTTCCTTCATTTTAGTTTATCTTTTTTACCCCCCTAAATCTTTCATCCCTTACCCTTGCCTCATAGGAGATGATGGCCTTAGTGATAGAAAGCTCGAGGCATGAAGCCGTGCCTCGATTCAATCATGTGCATGCAGTTCATATAGCTCAACTTTTGGAGTAGTTTTAGTCTTACTGGAGTAATAGAGCATGTAGAAATCCCGCAATAACAACATGTCATCATCTTTGAAAATTTTCAAGGGATAAACACATTGTTTAGTCCAAGAATTTTCAATCCCATAATTCCTTAATCTCCCAAATTGCAAGTTCATTTTCAGATGTATTATCACATATGCATATATAGGCAAGGTCACCTTGAAATAGTTAGTTCCATTTCAAGATCGATAACGAGAAATCACCTTGAAATGTAAAATCCTAACCACCTTGTATCATGCATACATATAGCAGCATCAGGGGGGACAGTCTAATGAATGCCATTGAGTCGAATTTTATGGCTGGCTGGTTTGTAGTGAAGCTCGATCGTGGCTTTCGAGCTCAAGCTAATGGTAGACAATTAGGTCGGAGAATGTTTGTGATGAACTATATATAGATACCGAGAGAGTCCGTTTGATTCTGGACGTGGTGTATCAAAATGAAGATCAATCTCTCTAAATTCTTTACTCATAAAAAGAATTTCCATCAAACATTCCTAGATCCCCCCCCCCCCCCCCCCCTCCTCTTCATTGTGGTTAGGGGTTATGATGGATTGCTTCACTTTAGATTAAAAAAAAAAACAGAGAACAACATTTTTTATCCAGAATTAAAGACAAATTAATTAAAAGAAGAATAAATAAACAAGGAGTATATGGATAACTCGAAGAAACAATTAGCAGCATTTAACATTTAAATTGAAGGTGGAGAGGTAGCTTACCTAATTTACTGGGAACTGAAATTTTGGAACTTGGCCATTAAACTTTTGAAGGTGGAGAAGTGGAAATTTAAGTCTATTATTTTATACTAATATTTTGCCATTCAAATATTTCAGGCTTTCAGCCAACATCAATTCAAATCGCATTTCAATAGTTTCGATTAAAACACTCAAACTAGTTTTCAAACACCAAAATAAGGCCAAACAAAGTCAAAATCAATCCAAGCAAGCTCTATAAAGGTCGGAAAATTCTTACTTAAACCTGGTCTATTAAATATTTCTTAGACCTTGTGGTTGAAAATATACCACATAATTAATTGTGATGATGTGATGCTCTCACGATTATAATAATGTATATCTTCAACTTTTAATCTATCTTTCTAACTTATTAAATCTAAAAAGAAAAGAACATTAATTTAACATTCACCTCCTACCTTTTTGTTGTAAAAATAATTTATTTGACACCCATTACATACTTAAATAAGAGTATAAAAGCAGACACACTCCTAAAATTCGATAAAACATGTTCTCGACCTAGTTATAGATGACCTATTAATAAACAATCTTTTGTAAAATACTAATCATTGGTAGTAGGGAAGTTGAAAAAGTCAGACAATGGACTAGAATTAGTTGGAACGAATCAAGATTACATGATTCCTTTTACAAAAATTGATCATATCATAAAATAAACAAATCAATATGAAATTACATTCTCCACTGCAAAAGTTTTAAGTGAAAGAAAACTCGAGGCATGAAGCCTTGCCCGTAAATAAGAGTTTTCAATTATTTGTAAAGTTTTACTCTGCTTTGAGTAGTAGAACAGGTGAGAGTTGTCCCATGACATCAAGATGTCTCCATTTCTGAATATTTTCATAGGATAAACACACTCCCAAGACTCGCCACGAAAATTTGGAACTTTACTAATAGTAAATTCTTTTGTCCAAGATTTCTTCATAACCCATATAACTATTTCATAATCCGAGGTATTATCACATAAGCATAGGCAATTCTCCAACACTACTAAGCTACCTAGAGAAAAGTTGATTCTTTCCAGAGGAGGAGGAGGTGGAAGAATAGTGTTAAATACTTCCGTTTCTAGATCAAAACAAGAAATCATATTTGAGCCCTTTAAATCTACAACCAACCAGAGGAGATTCCCATTAAAAAGTGTACCAGTCGAACGACAACTGTACTCATAGGAAACACCAGGTCCAGGTGCAATGCTCCTCCATGACCCTGTCCCAAGAGTGTAAACCTTACATTCAGATCTTGGGATGCTTAATAAGGATCCGCTGGTAGGATCACGTACACATTCGTGAAAAATCCTAACCACTTTGTACATATTACTTGTCTTGCTTACTCCAAATCCATATGTGACTACGCTAGGATATTGATAAGAATCGGGATTTGGAAGCTTGATATACTCACGGGTTATTGGATTGCATATGTAAAGAGGATTGGGTCGGGTGTATTCACGCAAGAAAAGCAAACCATTTGCTGAGCCCTCCGTATCCATGCAGACAGCAGAGGGACCAGTGAATGCCCTACGGTGGACTTTGGTGATTAAATTGTTGTAAAGCTCGTGGTGTTCAAGCTCGAGGTCATTTACAAATTCAAATTTTTCTAGAGATATAGGGGTGCACACGTCTAGGTTGACAATCAAGCCGGGAACTGATTTTAAAAGATGAGAATTAACAAACTCAGGAGTCTCGAGTAGCCCAGACCAAGACTTGCAAACACATTTGCAACTTGTAATGGCTTTAATGGGAAGTCTAGACAGAATATCTATGATGATTTCTGATGGTAGATTGGTGAAGAATGGTTGATCCATTAATGTGGCTTTTGGGAATTGATCTTTGCCTAATGGAGCTCAGCTATATATATATATATAGTTACCATTAACAATTCTTAATTGGTGGAATATTCATCCTAACTATTAGAAAGGTTCAACCTTTATCCTCAGACTTTTCTTCGGTGTATTGATTCTGGAAGCATGAGATCATTAAGTTTGTTTGTTAATACTACTTTCTTAATTCTTTTGTCAAAGAAAGACACCTTCACTTATAAAATATAGTAAAAAAATCAAAGTTAAATAAAAAAAAAAATGTTTTGTTAGACTCAACTAACTGGTTTACTAATCTTCTGACCATAATTCAATTTTTCATAAACTTAGAAAACATTACTTACAATAACAGACTACTAGAAGGAGATTAGACATGGTCTAAGTGAAAATTGTCATGGTCAGTAAAGTAAGCATCAAAAACTATTTTTCGGCCTTAAATTCGTATCAATTGTGCAAGTACCGAAATAATTTATTATTCACCACCAAAGACAGAGAACATTGTGTTTGTGTACTAATAATTAAGTTGTTCACAAATTATAACAGAGAAATGAGAAGGTAAAGTTTTTATTTTCTACGGGCACATGTATATTTTTTATAAAAATTGAGGGGCACATGTAAATTTTCCAAGATTATACATGTGCCCTTCAATATATAAAGTAGGCAAAAATTTGGTATGAAAAGTGCAATTCCCTCAAATTTCTTTTTTTTTTTTTGAAAAAAATATATGAAATTAATTAGAGATTAGAGAGATTTTTTTAAAATATATTAATTAGAGGGTTAGTATGTTTTAACATATGTTAGTTTTTTCTAAATGTACGATGCCACGTCATCATTGAACATTTTGACAAAAAATTGTGGTTTAGATTTGTTGTTGACTTTTTAAAATGGTTAAGATGGGATATCTCATATACACTTATGTTCCATAAAATCTTACTTTAGAAAGACCCATAAAATTTTCTTTAATTTCTCTAATATTCAAAATTAACTTATATCATATCTCAAAATTTTAAAACTCGGTCTATTATTTTATACTAATATTTTCCATTCAAATATATCAGGCTTTCAGCCAAGGTCAATTCAAATCGCATTTCAAGAGTTTCGATAAAAACACTCAAACTAGTTTTCAAACACCAAATAAGGTCAAACAAAGTCAAAATCAATCCAAGCAAGCTCTATAAAGGTCGGAAAATTTTGACTTAAACCTAGTCTATGAAATATTTCTTAGACATTGTGGTTGGAAATTTTTCTTAGACATCATTAATTGTGATGATGTGGTGCATTTACGATGATAATGATGTATATTCTCAACCACAAAATCTATGAAAATCTACTAAACCAGGTCTAAGTAAGAATGTTCCGGTCCTTCCATATAAATATAGTTTGTATCAGGATTTGCTCCCTCCAGATGCGCCAAATCTTTTATATCTAATCTCACTCGAAGCCCCACTAAAACGCAATATTAATCTATCTTTTTAACATCTTAAATCTACAAAAAAAAAAAAAAAAAAAAAACATTAATTTAACATTCACCTCCTACTTCTTTGTTGTAAAAATAAGGCAAAATTGCAGAAAAGGTCCAAAACTAATTGGCAATTTTGGGTTTTCGTCCCACACTTTATCACCTCACCGAATTTCGTCCCGTAATTTTATTTTTTTTTGGAATTTTGTCCCGCCGTTAAGTATTAGACGGAAATTGCACACGTGGCCGTTAAATTGCCACGTGGCTGCTTACGTGTCATGATGATGTGGCAATTAGCATGACCAATTATACAAGATTGCAGAATTAGTCCCAAACTAATTACAAATTTTGGTTTTTCGTCCCAAACTAATTACAAATTTTGATTTTTCGTCTCAAACTATATCAATTAGCCAAATTTCATCCCGTGATTTACCATTTTGCACTATAAATTTCTAATTTAATAAAAATGACGATTCAATCTTTTACATTTTCTTTTCCAAGAAAAATAGTATGAATTTTCAAAACTCCTATGCTCTTTTGAGAAATAAAATTCTCATGTCATTTCATTAGAAAAATATTGTGTGTTCTTTTTTAGTATTAAAATATTATAAATATTTTTAATACTAAAAAAGAACACAATATCAATGTTGATTAGGCGCTAATCAAAATTTCATCAGCACAATTATTATCCAAACTGAAGATTTCTTCCAGAACAAGCATATTTGCAAATTGGGAAATATGAAATTTATTGAGAAAAAATGAAACATTATGAACATGTGAATAACATAGTCAATAATGGCAATATTTTAATATTATAATATTTTAATACTAAAAAAGAACGCACAATATTTTTCTAATGAAATGACATGAGAATTTTATTTCTCAAAAGAGCATAGGAGTTTCGAAAATTCATATTATTTTTCTTGAAAAAGAAAATGTAAAAGATTGAATCGTCATTTTTATTAAATTAGAAATTTATAGTGGAACTAAATTCATGCAAAATGGTAAATCGCGGGATGAAATTTGGCTAATTGATATAGTTTGGGACGAAAAATCAAAATTTGTAATTAGTTTGGGACGAAAAACCAAAATTTGTAATTAGTTTGGGACTAATTCTGCAATCTTGTATAATTGATCATGCTAATTGCCACGTCATCATGACACGTAAGCAGCCACGTGGCAATTTAATGGCCACGTGTGCAATTTCCGTCTAATACTTAACGGCGGGACGAAATTCCAAAAAAAAATAAAATTACGGGACAAAATTCGGTGAGGTGATAAAGTGTGGGACGAAAACCCAAAATTGCCAATTAGTTTGGGACCTTTTCTGCAATTTTGCCTAAAAATAATTTATTTGAGTCCTATTACATACTCAAATAAGAGTATAAAACCAGTCACACTCCTAAAATTCGATAAAACATGTTCTCGACCGAGTTATGGATGACCTATTAATAAACAATCTTTTGTAAAATACTAATCATAGGTAGTAGGGAAGTTGAGAAAGTCAGACAATGGACTAGAAATAACTCCACAAAACTGCAAACACGATTAGTTGAATATATAAACCAAACACGATTACATGATTCCTTTTACAAATTGATATCATAAAATAAACAAATCAATACAAAATTACATTCTCCTCGGCAAAAGTTTGAAGTGAAAGAAAACTCGAGGCATGAAGCCGTGCCCCAAAATTAGAGTTTTCAATTACTTGTAAAGTTTTACTCTGCTTTGAATAGTAGAACAGGTAAAAGTTGTCCCATGACATCAAGATGTCTCCATTTTTGAATATTTTCATAGGATAAACACACTCCCAAGACTCGCCACAAAAATTTGGAACTTTGCTAATAATAAATTCTTTTGTCCAAGATTTCTTCATAACCCATATAACTATTTCATAATCCGAGGTATTATCACATAAGCATAGGCAATTCTCCAACACTACTAAGCTACCTAGAGAAAAGTTGATTCTTTCCAGAGGAGGAGGAGGTGGAAGAATAGTGTTAAATACTTCCGTTTCCAGATCAAAACAAGAAATCATATTTGAGCCCTTTAAATCTACTACCAACCAGAGGAGATTCCCATTAAAAAGTGTACCAGTCGAACGACAACTGTACTCATAGGAAACACCAGGTCCAGGTGCAATGCTCCTCCATGACCCTGTCCCAAGAGTGTAAACCTTACATTCAGATTTTGGGATGCTTAATAAGGATCCGCTGGTAGGATCACGTACACATTCGTGAAAAATCCTAACCACTTTGTACTTATTACTTGTCTTGCTTACTCCAAATCCATATGTGACTATGCTAGGATATTGATAAGAATCGGGATATGGAAGCTTGATATACTCACGGGTTATTAGATTGCATATGTAAAGAGGATTGGGTTGGGGGTTTACTTCACGCAAGAAAAGCAAACCATCTGCCGAGCCCTGCATATCCATGTGGATGTGGGCAGCAGGGGGAGTCGGGGGACCAATGCATGCCATGCGGTGGACTTTAGTGATTATATTGTTGAAAAGGTCATGGCGTACAAGCTCGAGCTCATCTACAAATTCAAATCTGTGTAAAGATAGGGGGAATTCGAGCTCGTCTAGGTAGAAAATCAAGCCGGGAATTGATTTTGAAAGATGAGATTTAACAAACTCAGGAGTCTCGAGTAGCACAGACCAAGACTTGCAAACACATCTGCAACTTGTAATGGCTTTAATGGGAAGTCTAGACAGAATATCTATGATGATTTCTGATGGTAGATTGGTGAAGAATGGTTGACCCATTAATGTGGCTTTTGGGAATTGATCTTTGCCTAATGGAGCTCAGCTATATATTTAGTAACCATTAACAATTCTTGGTGGAATATTCATCCTAACTATTAGGAAAGTTCAACCTTGATCCTCAGACTTTTCTTCGGTGTATTGATTCTGGAAGCATGAGATTATTAAGTCTGTTTGTTAATACTACTTTCTTAATTCTTTGGTCAAAGAAAGGTACCTTGCGCTGTAATCAGTTATAAAATATAGTAAAATAATCAAAGTTAAATAAAAAAATGTATTGTTGGACTCAACTAACTGGTTTACAAATCTTCTGACCATAATTCAATTTTTCATCAACTTAGAAAACATTACTTACAATAACTTAGACATAGTCTAAGTGAAAATTTCCTCAATCAATTTAGTAGTTATATAATTCTCTTTGAAGTTAGATTTGATTGAACCTTTCTTTTAACTTTGTTGGTTGTTATTCACTTATGGTTACACTGATCTACCTAATATTTATTGCATCAAATATTGTAGTATCATTTATGTTCCAAGTCCACTAACACTTTCGAGTAAAGGAAAAAGAACACAAGTATAACTATATAAGTAGTAGAAATTAATTACAATTCCTATGTTTCTGCAACCAAACTACATATTAACAAAATAATACTATATTACAAGTTCACAACAAGAACAAGAATTGCAAGATATGATCAATGAACTTAAAATCGACTTACTAAGTCTCTTCATGTAATAGCGATGAAGACGCACGATCAATGTGTTTCCCAGAGGCCGATGAAGAAGATGGAACCGCCATTGAAGTTGCAAAAGTCGAAAGAGCACTAATGCTACTTCCAGTTATACTCGTGCCACAAATTGACCCTTCAATTATAGCCTTAAGGTCCGATGGCCTATCAATATTCAATTACCATAACCCCTTCCAACATCTGAACTTTACCCATCATAGGCCTTTGAGAAGGTTGTTCTTGTATGTACCCAGAACTAACTTTAATTTCCCTTATCACTTGCCCCATATTCATCTCATTAGCATTAAGCCTTCGATCCACGATTCCCTCAAAATTTCCCTTTTCAAACTTTTTACCGGACAATAAGCAAACATAGAATCAAGCAAGATATCATTCTCAAGAGAGTGTCTCCTAAATGGCCAAAAAATTCTGCTGTGAGAAAATGATCTTCCCAAAGAGACATAACATGTTACTTGATGATTAGTTGCAACAACCCCAACGTGAACTTTACAGATAGGAATTCTTAATACAGGAATATCAGTACTCACTTACTGTTTCCAATTGAAAGCTTTTAAGCGAAAGAAAGCTTGAGACGTGAAGCCTTGCCTTGAATCGATCACGTGGAAGACCTTTAAATAGATCAATTTTTGTAGTAGTTTTAGTCTTATTAGAGTAATAGAGCATAAAGAAATGCCCGAATGAAAACATGACATCACCATCTCTGAAAAGTTTCAAGGGATACGTTGCAAGATATCGACAAATATCAGGAAGTTTGCTGATGATAATTTGCTTTGTCCAAGATTTCTCTTTCCCATATTCCTTCATCTCCCAGATAGCCATTTCAGTTACTGAGGTATTATCACGTATGCATAGGCAATTCTCGGATAAGCCCAAGTCACCTTCAAATGTCCTTTGTCCAGGAAGAGGAGGAAGAGAAAAGAAGTTAAATAGTTCCGCTTCAAGATCAAAATATGAAACCACTAGGGAGCCACTTAGATCTGCTACCAACCAGTGGAGATTTCCACTTACAAATACACCAGTTGAACAAAGATTATAATTAAAAGAATTACAATGTGCAATGTTCCTCCATGACCCCGTTCCAAGCGTGTAAACCCGACACTCAGACTTCGAAATGCTCAGTACCGAACCTGTTGCAGGTTCACGTACAAAGTCATGTAAAATCTTAATTACCTTGTATTGGCCACTCATCATGCTTACTCCAAATCCGTACACAGCTACAGTAGGGCTTATGTAAGGGTCAAGATCTGGAAGCTTAAAATACTCACGGGTGATTGGATTGCATACGTAAAGAGCCTCCATACATATTCCGCGCAAGAAAAGAAAACCATTAGCAGAGCCCTCCATACATATAGCAGCATCAGGGGGACTAATGAAAGCCTTTTTGTCAAATTCTAGGACTAAATTGTAGTGAAGCTCGTGGCTTTCAAGCTCAAGCTCATCTACAAATTCAACTATTCTGAACACAGTGCTGCCATGGTGGATAATTAAGTCGGGGACTGATTTCGAAAGATGGAACTTGGCAAACTCAGGAGTGTTGAGTAACTCGAACCATGTCTTGCAAACGCATTTGCAACTTACTATGGTTTTGATGGGAAGTCTAGAGAGAATATCAGTGATGATTTCTGATGGTAGATTGGTAAAAAATCGACGTTTCATACTGCGACTATAGCATTTATCAGGGTTTTGGCCAATGGGAATTGCACCTGTCTAGGGTGTGATATACTCGGAAAAACCTCGACCTTTAGAAATACTATGAACCCGAACGGGGTGGAGTATCGAGATGAAGTTTCTCAGTGATCATCACTTAATTCTTAAATCGAAGAAAGGCACCAAGTATTACAAACCAAAGTTAATTCCAACAAATATTCCTAGCTCCTCATTACCTTATAATCAAGGGTGATGATGGAATTATTTCCTTTAAATAAGAGCATTAGAAGCACACTAATTTATCCAGACTCAAAGAAATTTGAAAGAAGAAAAAAGCAAACAAAAATATGCATACTGAAAGATACATTTAGCATTTAGCATTAAATTTGAAGGGGGAGTAGTGGCTAACCTTATTAATTGGGAATTCGGATTTTGGAAACTATTGCCCTAATTTTGGATTCTACCACGTACAGGAAAATGAAAGCTAAAATCGTGGGGTAGGCGGATATCTAAGCAAGGTTACTAAGAATTATTCTGATTTGTGGTGAGATGTGCTGGTGGCGGGGCTACGGCGGAGCGCAGGTGTTTTGTGGCGGCAGAGAGATCAGCTGCGTTAACAGATACAACTCACGAATAAATTCGATTTGACTTCATGTATGTATGATAAAGCTAATTGACATTTTTTTTTATAGGGTATAGGGTAAATAGTAATTACTAATAATCTCTTTATCATTAATTTTTTTTTTTTTTTTATTACTCAGATGTCCAAGCTTATACTAGACTAATCCTGAAATCATTAATTTTTTACATATTGATTTATGTTGTATCTATAAAACAAATAATTCATAGTGAGAATTAATATGAAAAAAAAAAAAAAAAATTACTATATAAAAAGTTACTGATAAGAAAGACATTAATAGTATTTGCCATTTTTACATTTGTCAGTTTGTGTACTAGAATTTTTTTTTTTTTTTTTTTTGATAAATAATACTTCAATTCACCCACTCAAAAAACGGTACAATAAAGTCTAAAATGGAGTAATCTCTATCACAAAAAACATTACAAGGAAGTAAAAAAAAAAGGAATACAACAGAAAGAATTTTCCCAACTCAAAATACCAACCCAAGCGACAAGTTTATGAGCTACAAAATTGGAGCCTCGAGTGATGAAGCGGAACTTCCATTTAGGCCAAGTGTATATTAAGCAATAGAGTAACACTTTTGGTTCTTTTTATGGGTAAATTTTTGCACTTTGTCCCTCATAAATTTTTATAGTAGATTCGTTCATCTTATCAATATAGTATAACATATTGGTCTATCTTGAAATTTTCGTAGCAGATGCGTCCCCCTTATTAATGTAATGTAACACATTCGTCCCTCTTAAATTCAAAATACATCAATTTTCGTCCAGTTGTAATGTATTTTGGTACCAAGGGATATATTTGTATTTAAGGGGATGAATATATTACACTGCAATGATAAGATGGACGCATCTGCTTCAATAAAATTAAGAGGGACAAATGGGGAAAATTGCTTTTTTGGTACCATAGGATAGGCTGACTTGCACTTTTGGTACTATTGGATACGAAAATGCAAATTTGGTACCATAGGATATGTTTTCCCTGCAATTTTGGTACCAAACCCAATTTTTCTACAAAGTTAATGGCAATTTACCCCCTATGAAATGCATAATGTTCAATTTATCCCTCTATAATTTGAAAAAAATCAGTTTACCCCTGTAAAATTTTAATGAAGCAATTTACCCCCTTCAGCTTGAGATTGTAACTCACTTGCCGAAATTGAGAGTATGCATGCAAACTATTTTATTTAACATAGGGGGATAAATTGCCATATTTGTCATAACTCAATGGGTAAAAAATCACATTATCATAATAAAAGTGGATTAAGTGCCGCCTATAAAAATATCAGGGAAGCGATGTGAAATTTGTACAAAATTTCAAGGGGTAAAATGCTCTTTTTTAAACCACGAGGGGTTAAATTGAACATTATGCATTTAGTAGGGGGTAAAATGCCATTAACTTTGTAGAAAAATTGGGTTTGGTACCAAAATTGCAATGAAAACCTATCCTATGGTACCAAATTTGTATTTTCATATCCAATGGTACCAAAAGTGCAAGTCAGCCTATCATATGGTACCAAAAAAGCAATTTTCCCGGGACAAATGTATTGATAAGAGGGATGAATGTGTTACAGTACATTGATAAAAAAAAAAAAAAACGAATTTGCTATGAAAAATTTAGGAGGGACGAATGTGCAAAAAATTGCCTATATGAGCATCTCCAACCCGGAGGGCTTTTCACAGCCCAGGGGTGTCAATCTCCACCCGGGTGAATCTGCACCCCCCCTGAGCACCGTCTCCAATCCATAGGGCTATCTCCTCCAAATAATTAAAAAAAAAAACTTCCCCACTCTCACCAATGCATAATAATGATTGTAGAGACAATAATAATAAAATTAAGCATAATAATATTACATCGGTGATAAGAAAAACAACAACGATTACACGAAAACAACAACGAAAGTGCAACGACGAAGACAACGTAGAAGTTGTTATATGTATCAACGTACGTGTACCAATATTTGGCGTAATTTAATGCAAAATCGTATTTCTACATTTTGTCCCAATTGTACATTTAACATTTATGCTATATTAGAGACTAAATAAAATTTAAATATTTCAAATCAAATTTAAATGTGGTTAAATAAATTTTACTTTTGTAGACAAATATACAATTTCAAAATTAATAATGGATAAGGATTTTATTATACTTTAATGTTGTTAAATTTTACTTTCATAGGCAAATTTATATATTCAAAATTAAAACTAATAATGCAACATCTTTAATTTAAAATAAATTGTTATTAAACATTACACAACTTTTATAATTAAATGTATCTTCCATTTCGAATTAATTATATTAAACAATGTATTGTTAAATTCGTAATTAAGATGACGCCAAGTGGCACCACCTGGTGCAAGTTGGTAAGGGACGCGCTGTTCTTTACCAGATTTGTGGCTTGGGCTATTGAAAGCCCAGGCCACCGCCCTCGGCTGTATATTTACACAGCCCTGGATGGTTGGAGACCATCCAAGGCTTTTAATCTGGGTCATCTCCAGTCTCCACCCACCCCCATTGGGTTGGAGATGGCCTAAGGAAGACCAAAAATTTGCCCTTAAGGACAAAAAATATTTAATAAAACATGTTGTTAATGATAAAGTTGAAATGGTCAGTATTCATATCAAAATGAAATATCAATTGCGTTATACACTATGATGAACATATACTTCAAAAAATTATAAAATGCGGTGTCATATAATTTTTGGATACGATACTCCTCAGATAGTCGTGGAATACGTATCCGACAATTCACGTGGCGTGTCGGTAAATCTAATTAAAAAGAAAAACTGGACAAATGTGTGGGATACTTCTTTAGGCGTATCTAACACATTTCATATTCTGAATTTTGCTAAATCACCACAATTACTAAGAACAATGTAAGACGCCGAATTTTATTTTGTATTATATACAATTGCAATACAAGTTAATTCGTCTATAACGGGACATGTTCTATATAACATAATAAAATAATAAACATGATGTATAATTAATAGTATTAAATTACTTAACAATTTTTTTCATTCTAAAGTTATGTAATTGACTAATTTATTACTAATGAGAAACTTAACTTTATCTATTTCAATAAGGATAAATATATAAATATTTTTTAATTATTTTAATATAAATATATATTAGATCCATATTCATGTCGTATCATGTCCAGTAAATTTTTAAAAATTTGTATCATTTTATCCGTGTCTGTGTAACATGCTTATACACCATTTGAGCATGTGTAGAATATGTAAAATAGGTATATTGATTCATTTTTTGATTTGTTATGAAAATTTTAGCCCATAGGCTTGAGCATCAAACTAAATTATTTGAAATTTAATTCAAGTTTCAACCAATTAAAATTTATTGACTTGATATTTTGAATTGGTACGTTTTACAATTGAGTCCGAGCTTGGTTCAAAAAGAGAAAAAACCTGATAAATTTGAGCTGTATATGAAATAGATCGATTGATATACTCCGTTCAAGCTCAAACTTGACCAATCAAGAGTCAAGTGAAAACACCAGTTGACTAAACCGAACAAGGATTTATGATTTGTATGATTGCATCACAACTTTAAACTTACTTTTACAAATCGATATCATAAAATACACAAATCAATACGAATTTGCATTCTCCACAGCAAAACTTTTAAGTGAAAGAAAACCCGAGACATGAAGCCTTGCCTCAAAATAAGAGTTTCCAATTCTTCTTAAAGATTTAGTTTGCTTTGTGTAGTAGAACAGGTATGACTTTTCCCATGACATCAAGATATCTCCATTTCTAAAAACTTTCAAAGGATAAACAATCTTCCGAAACTGACCCGCAAAATTTGGAACTTTGCTAATGGTAAATTCTTTTGTCCAACACTTCTTCATAACCCATATCACAATTTCATAGTCTGAGGTATTATCACATAAGCATAGGCAATCATCCAACACTGCTAGGCTACCAAGAAAGAATGGTATTCTTCCCAAAAGAGGAGGAAGAATGGTGTCAAATACTTCCGTTTCAAGATCAAAATAAGAAATCAAAATCGAGCCCATTAAATCTACTACCAACCAGTGGAGATTCCCATTAAAAAGCGTACCGGACGAATAGCAATTGTATTCATATGAAACACCAGGATCAATGCTCCTCCATGACCCTGTCCCAAGAGTGTAAACCTTACACTCAGATTTTGGGATGCTTAATAAGGATATGCCGGTAGGATCACGTACACACTCCTGAAAAATCCTAACCACTTTGTACTTATTACTCGTCTTGCTTACTCCAAATCCATATGTGACCATGCTAGGATATTGATAAGGATCGGGATCTGGAAGCTTGATATACTCACGGGTGATTGGATTGCATACGTAAAGAGGATTGGAATAAATTTTTAATTCAAGCAAGAAAAGCAAACCATTAGCCGAACCCTCCATATACATATACGTAGCAAAGTCCGGGCCAATGAATGCCCTACGGTGGACTTTGGTGATTAAATTGTTGTAAAGCTCATGGTGTTCAAGCTCGAGGTCATCTACAAATTCAAATTTTTGTAGAGATATAGGGGTGCACACGTCTAGGTTGACAATCAAGCCGGGAACTGATTTTAAAAGACGAGAATTAACAAACTCAGGAGTCTCGAGTAGCTCAGACCAAGACTTGCAAACACATTTGCAACTTATAATGGCTTTAATGGGAAGTCTAGACAGAATATCTATGAAGATTTCTGTTGGTAGATTGGTGAAGAATGGTTGATCCATTAATGTGGCTTTTGGAAATTAATCTTTGTCTAATGGAGCTCAGCTATATATATATAGTTACCATTAAAAATTCTTGATTGGTGGAATATTTTATTTTATTCTGGAAGCATGAGATCATTAATTTTGTTTGTTAATACTACTTTCTTAATTCTTAGGTCTAAGAAAGGCACCTTGCACTTATAAAATATAGTAATAAAATCAAAGTTAAATAAAAAATGTATTGTTAGACTCAACCAACTGGTTTACAAATCTTCTGACCATAATTCAAATTTTCATCAACTAAGAAAACTTTACTTACAATAACAGACTACTATAAGGAGATTAGACCTAGTCTAAGTGGACATTTTCCCCAATCAATTTATTAGCTATATTATACTCTTTGAATTTTGATTTGATTGAACCTTTCTATTAATTTTCTTGGTTGTTATTCACTTATAATTACACTGATGTACTTAATATTTATTGCATCAAATATAGTAGTATCATTTATGTTCAAGTCCACCAACACTTTCGATAATAAAGGAAAAAGAACACAAGTATAACTATATAAGTCGTAGAAATTAATTACAATTCCTATGTTTTCTGCAACCAAACTACATATAAACAAAGATAATACTATATTACAAGTTCACCATAAGAACAAGAATTGCAAGATATGATCAATGTACTTAAAATCGACTTACTAAGTCTCTTCATGTAATAGAGATGAAGACGCACGATCAACGTGTTTCCCAGAGGCCGATGAAGAAGATGGAACAGCCATTGAAGTTGCATAAGTCGAAAGAGCACTAATGCTACTTCCAGTTATACTCGTGCCACAAAGGGACCCTTCAGTTACAGCCTTGGGGGCCGGTGGCCTATCAATGACCATAACCCCTTCCAACATTTGAACAACTTTACCCATCGTAGGCCTTTGAGAAGGTTGTTCTTGTATGCACCAAAAACTAACTTTAATCGCCCTTATCACTTGCTCCATATTCATCTCATTATCAATAAGTCTCCGATCCACGATTCCCTCAAAATTTCCCTTTTCGAACTCCTCATAAGCCCATAAAGAGAACTTTTTATGGTTAGTTTTCTCCGATACTTCAAAATTCCTCCTCCCACTCACAATCTCTAGTAAAACCATTCCATAACTATACACGTCGGATTTTGAGGTTATCGGAAGATTAGCAATCCATTCGGGAGCTAGGTATCCTCTAGTCCCCCTAACGCTTGTCAAAGTCCTATACCTATGATCTTTCGGGTTAACAAGTTTCGCAAGGCCAAAATCCGACACTTTTGCATTGTAGTTCTCATCTAAGAGTATATTCTCGGGCTTTATATCACAATGAACGATACAATCCCGACATTCTTCGTGTAAGTATGTGATCCCCCTAGCAGTCGTGAGAGCAATGTTATATCTATACTCCCAATTCAAATGCTTCCCCGATTGCTCCTCGGATAAAAATAAAAAGTTATCTAGAGAACTATTTTTCATAAACTCGTACACCAATAGCCTATGCTTCCCTTCCGAACAAAATCCAATCAATCTCACCAAATTCAAATGGTGTGTGCTACTAATAGTAGCCACCTCCATTCTAAATTGCTTCTCACCTTGCTCTATCCCCTCCAATTGCTTAACCGCAGCTACAGTCCTATTAGCAAGAATCCCTTTATACACAGCCCCAAATCCTCCGGCTCCAAGCTTCTCCTTAAACCCTTTAGTCGCTTTATGCAGCTCCTTATACGAGAACTGCACTGGTGCCCCAGACGCATACTCGAGAAGTGCATATTGAGAAGATAAAGCCCCAAACTTGGGACTATTCCTAAAGCACCACCACCACAAACCGCCCTCTACTATAATCAAGCCTAAAAGGGTAACGGCTACCACCACCACAACCAACCACGCGGTGAGTCTCCATCTACTCGTGATCCCATTATTCACTGAGGATACAGCTCGATTAGGCATTGCTGGGGCACAAACTTTTACGAATGAGGTACTAGGAATGGCGGGTGAATGGTAGCCGCTGACAAAATTGCCCGACTTCAAGTAACACAACCCTGATCCATCTGACAAGGATGTGGAAGCTATGCAAGGTCCGGAAAGGCAATTCAACCTACAAGGCTGAGTTCCCATGAAGAAAACTTGGGAGGATAACTCGGGTGAGTATGTCAAGAATCTAGAATGTTCCAACTGCAACATAGCTTCTCTACCAGGGCAATCTTGCAACTCCACTCTCCTCCTACACCCTCTCCTACTATCCCTAGGGTCGACTAAATCGAAATTCTCGGAAGGGCAACCACACACTGGATACGAATCATTGTAGCTACATATTCCCATGTTACCACAATAACCATAAACTTGACACTGATCAGTAACAGCAGCCCATCTCAAGTTTTGAACACCACTACTACCTAAAGTAGAACTATAAATCCTCAAATTCCCATCAGAATCTAATTTCAAGAATCTCAAAATGTTACCTTCCTCAGCATAATCGCTGCTGTAGGCCAAGTCGAGTGGACTCGAGAACGAGGGATCGGAGAGCCTGAGAATCCCAACTGCCTGTATATCAAGAACTGGGTTTCTTAAGGTTGAATTTGCAGTAGAATTCAATCCTGAATTGTAGTACTCAATAGTATTATTCCACCGAAGAGTCAAGTTCCCATTTTGAAGAATTTTAAATGAGTAAAGCCCAGATGAAAGTGTGTGGTTAACATTTAAATTCTGTGTGGGGACAATTGTGTCAGTGGGATGGTCGAAGGTGGACCATAAAACGGCGCCGGATGAGTTTTTGAGCACGAAATTACCGTAATCGTCGAGTGAGGCGGCGGAGACTCCGATGTAGGCGGTGGAGGAGGACCAGAGTGGGTTGGTGGAGGTGGGGGAAGGGAGGAGGGCGAGGTCTCCGGAGGTGAGGAGGCGGAGAACGGCGGAGGAGGTGGTAGAGGGGCCGGCGGTCCAAATGGGTATGTTGTTGTAAGTGAGGGCGGCGATTAGGGTTCCGGCGGAAGAGTTGGGTCCGGGGATGAAGGTGAGAGTGAAGGTGTTGTTAGGTGAGGGCCACCGGGAGTTGGAGTCGGAGGCGTAGAGGGTGGAGCCGAGAGGGATGTCCACGGCGGAGACGGCGGCGGTGAGGAGGAGGAGGAGGAGGGGTAGCCGGAGTGGAGGTGAAGGTAGGAGCTTCATTTCATTACGTGCGAAACAAAATTATAGAATTCAAATTACACGCACAAACATAGATGGATACTGGATTGAAGAATGTTGGCTGTGTATTATTAGAGATATATATATATATATATACAATGTGTGTATGTGTGTGTTTTGGCTTGGCTTGGCTTGGCTTGGCTTGGTGGAGGAGACTTTTGACTTTGGAAAGTCTGAAGTGAGGAACAGATAGCTGAGATATTGCTGGTTTTAATTATTTATTATTGATTTCTTCTTCAACTATTTATTTATTTATATGCTTATGATTTTAGAAATGGGTCATTTTCACTCAACGTATCTTAAGGTTTTTCTTTTTTATTTGGGTAGAAAATTGACCTTGGTAAAAACTGAAACTTGATGAGTTGTCTAAAATAATTCGTGTGTTGACCACAAATATTACTAAGTCCTCGTCACCTGTTTTTATTTGTGGTCAACACACGCACGACTGATAAATTCACAAGAAGGTTTTACCAAATGTTCAATTATGAATAGAAATACTAGTCCTATATATCATGATGAGATGACTAGCATTTTTGAACGATTCAATCTTTTAATTTTAATAATTAATGTTTATCTTCATGATAGTATAATAATAGCATAAATGCTACATAGAGGGAAATTTAATAGATCTCAAATTTGCTCTTCTTGTAAGTTTGAATAGTTATTCTCAACAACATCATAGGAAAAAGGGTTAATTACAACGACCTCCCCTGAGGTTTGGTGAGACTCGCGTTCATTCCTCTCTAAGAATACTAATTACTCGGACCTCCCTCGAGATTTGAAAAACATTACAATCGTTAGGGTTTCGTTAATTTTTGCTTACGTCATCATAAATTTTTTGATCGATTGCCAATTTTACCCCCGACTTACTGTAGCAAATATGTATGGACTATATTACCCCTCTCAGCAAAGGTTACATTGTTGCATGATAATGGATCTAATTGCAACGTCAAATTACATTTGTGGATTACAATGTTGTTAAATTTATATAAAATATGTAATGACTTTATTAATGTATATTTATATTTAAAATAACATTTTAAATATTTCTAAAGTATTTTCTTACTTATTGTAAAATATATGCAAAGAGAAATACACTACTAACTCTTACAAAAAATTATTTTTGTTCAAATAAATATAAACATTCAAATTTATTTTTAATGTATAGATTTCCACATTGTCCCTCTTATTTGTGTATATAAATTCAAATAAATATAAACATTCAAATTTATTTTCATTATTATTTTCAGTGTTCTTATATTTTACTTGATATAAAAATATTCGAAATACTCAAGTTTAATTTTTATGTCTATAAATATAAAATTTTATAATGGTCAATAATGTTTTAGAAAAAATATTACACATGTTTATAAAATTTTATATTAGCCAATAATGTTTTAGAAAAAATATTACACATATATCAACTCAAGTTTTATTGATTTGAAATAATTAAAGAACTTATTTGTTGGGAAATTATTTTTTTTAATTATTCATAAATATAACGTAACAATTTTTGAAGAAAAAAAATATATTCAATAATATTTTAACTTTTATAATAAAAAAATATAAATATAATTTTTTTTAAAAAAAAACCCTAAAATCACCCACCCCACCCCCAACCCCCAACCCCGACGCCACCACCTTCCCAGGCCGGCGACGACCTGGGGAGAATATCCCAGGCCGTCGCCGGCCTGGAGTGTAATTTCCGAGGCCTGCGATGGCCTCCGACTCGAGGCCGTCGCAGGCCTCAAGCTTTTCTTCCAGGCCGGCGATCCCAGGCCGTCCCGACGGCTTGGGAAGGTGGGGCAGAGGTTTGGTGAGGTGGGTCGGAGGGTAGGGTGGGGTGGGGTGGGGTGGGTTGGAGAAGAAGATGTTTTATGTTTTTTTTTTCAATTAAAAATTTCAAGGATAAAAGAGTAAAAACACACGTTCTTTTTTTTTTTTTTCAATTAAAAATCTTGAGGGTAAAAGGGTAAAAACACACGTGCCGTCCACTTCCGTTAGGATTTTGTAATGTTTTTCAAACCTCGAGGGAGATCCGAGTAATTAATTAGTATTCTTAGAGGGGAGTGAACGCGAGTTTCACCAAACCTCAGGGAAGGTACTTGTAATTAACCCTAGGTTCAAATTGAAGTTTTAAAATTTTGAATGGAAGTGGCATAATTTGAGATTGAAATGACATAGTATATAACAGTTAGTTATATCCCTATTATTATTGTCTTTTAACATCACATGTCATTTCGTGCCTAGTAGCGGACAACAAGTTTTGGCTAGTATGCTTCCACATACATACAACTAACTATATATTTCAGGATGGAAACCTAATTATGTCAAGAAAGGTTATCTTAACTCGCCATAAATGTTTTTCAATGCAGTAATTCATTCAACTTAAAACATCCCTTTTCAAGGAGCATTAATCAGTACCTACTATTTCTTTACTGATAATGGTGTCATGTGTGATTGATCTAGTAAAAAAAACTAGTCACTATAAAATAATAAATTTATGTTCGAATTCTAGTTGGAAGAGGTTTCTAGTAATGTGTTCAACGCATCTCGAAAAAAATTAAACTCTTTGGAAAAAAAAAAAAAGCTGGTAAAGGAAGCAATTAATAGAAGGTCATAGTTATTACTTATACTTCATATCTTGAGGTTTTTAGTTTCCCCTTTTATTCTAATGAGTCATTCAAGCAAAAACATTTTGACATAAATAGTACGTACATCTACCATATAATCTTAAACGAAATAGATTTTTATCAATAAGCACACGAATCAAATTCAAATAACTTTACAACGAGTCACGATCATGCACACAGTCCATAAGGAGTGCAAATTATGGAAAGTTTAAATCTCTGAGAGCCTCTTGACATTAAAAGGGTAAACCTCAGATGTCTGAATGGACTCAAAAGCCTTACATGCGATCACAATGTTTACGGCTTCGGTTGGGTGCAAGCCATCGAAATATACGTACGAACTCCTGTTCTCACAAATTGACCCTCCTCTCCTGCACAAAATTCCAGTCCCCCCTACTTCACAGCAGGCACTACTGACATCGCGAAAACCTAAACAAACCCGAAAGATCAGTTAGAGTAAATATGCGTATGTAACATACAAGGGTAGTTTAGTCTTTTCTCTTTTTATACGATTCATCATGACAGAATGAAAATATTTAGGTGTGGGGGGGGGGGGGGGTACCTCTAAAACTAGGAAACCTTATGATATCGATCATAACATTGTAGGAATTTACGAAAACGAGGTTAGAACCGGGCAATTTAGGCCGGATATCATCTACCAAGTTCTTCAAATTGAGATTGAACAATTGAGCAGCTTGATTTAAACGATGTACGCAGCCGCTGCCTGTTGGAAGCCTGGCTGTAGCCGATGGACTGCAGCCGTTGGGATTGATTGCCATGAGAACAAACTTTCGAGCACCCAGATTGTACAACCTCTGCAAGCACAAAGCAATAAGCTTTTAATTCATTCATTCATTCATTCATTAAAAGCTTTCAAATAAAGTATATATATATATATATACATGGAGTTGGTTAGAAAGTGATGTGATCAAGTTGGAAGTAAAAGCTTGAAGAGTGATATTATTGTTGATGTTGTTGGCGAGGCCCAAAAAGTAATTCAATGAATAGTCATTTCCTCCACTTCCAACCACAAACAAAAACTCTGAAGACACTGTTTCTCTGCTCAGCTGCAAATCCAATTCTGGCAATGTCACCTCCTCAAAATTTCTAATTTGTTCATTCAAACTTGTCACTCTTCCCTGCACCAAATTCAAATTGTGTTGCATAATTAATTACAATTACTATAGCACCTCATAAATACTACTGTATATGATTAATTGAATGTATTCCTAGTAATTAAAAATTGGTGGTGTACAATTTCATTTCATTAAAAAAATTACTATGATATAATACCGAAAATGCCCCTGCTTTTCCTATTCTGTTCCCCAATTACTTTCAGGATCACATGTCCCAGTCCAACCTTTTCAGTACTGATATTTTCACGGGCCCTTTTTTTTTTTTTTTTTTTGGGTTCTTTCTTAAATATAAATGTATTGCACAAACATTAATAAACTCAGGACAAAATATATTCCAGAAATCAATTCAAAATTGGGGATAAATACAAGAAACTCCCCCCCATAGTATACAAAACCACTGTCTAGGCAAGAATTTTCCCAAAATTGCCATGTGAAATATTTAGTGCACAGAATGTCCTTTACTATTAAAATTTCGGGACTAAACCCCTAAGAAAATGTTAATTACATAGAACTCTCAAGTACTATTAAATATACATGTGAGTGAAATTTTGTGCCGAATGTTGATAATACATGGGAATTTTATGCAATAAACATTAATCACAAGATAAATTTGTAATTTCGTGAAGGTTTCACATGATACATGGTAGTATCTTGCACTTTCCCAGAAAACAAAAAAGACGAGGACAAAGTTAAGTTTTCTTACCACAACTGCACCAGTTTCATCTAGTATTCCAGAACCACCAGAAGCAAAGTTAACACCATTTATAATATTCACTCCATTTGTAGAAGGATCATTGAATGGTGGAATGAAGTTTGGAAGGTTAAGCTTTTGTCCCAATAAATCAATAACATTTCTTCCATTTGTATATCTTCCTGAAATGCCAAGAGGAAAATCAATTCCATAAGGAAAGTAATCAGCTCTGGCCATTGAATTTGAGAGAAAATTGTTGTTGCCATTGTCAACTAAAGAACTTCCAAAAACAAACATGCCTCTTATTTTGGACTCATTCTCTTGTGTGATTGTGATGTGGCAGATGGATGGAGTGAACAGAGAAAAGAGAAACAGAGTTGTGAGTAAAAGATTTTGAGATTTTGTTTGAGACATTTTTGTTGGAAGAGTGTTTGGTTTTAGTTGGGAGAAAGAGATGTAAGGACAAGTATTAAAGGAGATTTTATTTCTATTTATAGAATGGAGAGGAAGGAACTAGTTGAATATACTCTATTATTCTATACAAGTTGTTTTTATTTAGATTTGAATGCTTGACTTGATGGGGAGTATTAAATGATGTTTTGGAGGAAAAAGATGATCTTGAAAAAAATTGAGTAATTATTTTGTTGGTCTTAATGGTAAGAAAATTTGTCTATGAAGCCATTAGAAAGTTAAATTTGATCTGCAATGCACCATTTAGACTTATGTAGAAATAATAGAGTAAGCAAATCGATTCGACTTTGATTTTACTTTTCTAACCGATTTTAAGATTTTGTTTGAGGTGATACATGTTAAAAAAGAGAAATAGTCCACAAATTCATTTCGACTTTATTTAATTAAAATGAAAAACACCAAATCAAGACGTAGCGAGATTAAAGAGAAATCACACAATTGACACGAGGATTTTTGCATGAAAAACCTCTCTAAATCGAAGAGCAAAAAATCACTGAAGACCCGAAATATTCCACTATAACCATATAAGTAGAAGTATTCAATAAAACCTCACAATAGATACAAAAGATCTCTCCAACATACACAAGAGATAAACCAAACAAAGAGAGTTTCTAAAAAAATAAAAATAGAGCACAATAGCTCATAACTTTTAACCAAATTCAAATAGTTGTTTTATCACATGCACATGTTAAAAGGACAATCCAAATGGTGAAAACATTGAACCCGGTGTGTGGAACCTTCATTCCAAAAATGAAGACGATCTATCGATGAATAAACTAGGAATGGTCAAAATATTGAAATTGAATTGAATGAACCTAAATATCTGCACCTATCTAGGTTTAGTCTCTTTTCTCTCTGTATGGAAAATATGTTTTAACTTTTTTGCAAAATAATTCTTGTCCAGATCAGATTTGACCATACTCCAAAATAACTACATGGCAAATGCAATACACATGCTTTGAGATTTGATAAATTCGTCATATGGTTAGATGTGTTTAACCAAACCAGATCTGGACAAGAATTTTCCTACAAACAGACTATCAAAAAGTTTAGTATTTGTCCACATGGAAAGAGATCCAGAACCAAACAGTTTGAATGTTTAACAATTTCGATCCAAATTGGTTTGAATGAAATCGAACAAAAGTTGAACTCCATTAGTTTAATGTATGTATAGTACTTTATTAAGTTGAACTTGAGTTAATCTTCAAATATTATCAATCAATACTTACTTTACAAATTCTTGATTACATTCCCGTGCCATATTTGGAATAATTTGATTTCATTAAAAGTCCATATTTTACACAAAATTGGTCGTACTATTTTTGCTTGTTACGTGTATCATCAGCAAATCCTTTGATTACTTGCAGTTGTATTAGGTCATTGCCAAAATTTGCAGTTAATTATTGCTATTATTGTACACAAAATTGACTTTTGACATTTTACCTGACTTGTAAGGATTAAAGAAATGGTCCGAAAGATTCTCTATTTAGTCAATAAAATATTGTCGTATTACATTTACATCATATTATCGTCCCCTTAAATAATCCACTTGTGTATTTAATTGCATTCTCCATTTTTTGAGCTATAGCCTATAGCCAAGTAGACGAAACTAACAAATTCATTTAAACTACTATAAAAGAAAAGTATTATTAAAGTAGTACGTACCAAAACTAACAAACTGATGGGGCATAATAAATTCTAATTCGCCTAATCTTCTATCTGTATTAACTTTAGTCTTCCCCCAACAGAAATATCACATTTATTGTACACAATTTTGAGGTTTTTCCGGGAAAATTATACAAAAATGTACTAATTTTTTTTAAGGAAAACACCATTATTTTCGTATTTTTAAATCTCACGCATATTGATTGACATTTAACAACCCCTTTAGAAAAGCTATCGACACTGAAATATATAATTCTTTTTTTTTTTTTAATAAAAAGGAACACATTATCATATCATTACCATATACCACCTATTAGTAATTAAAATTTACATATCAATTTAAATATATTACACACTTATTTCTTTCTGAAAAGTTAGCCAAATGGATCACTTATTTCTTAAAATAATTGTCAAATCATTTTATTTCACTACGCACAATTGCGTCGTGTTGTCTCTAAAGACATGTCAAATGTTTTATTATTTATTTATTTGATAATCAAGTGATTAGCGAATATAAGTTTGTTACAAAATTCTAGAATATCAGAAAAAATAAAAATCAACAAAAACAACGAGGGAATGAGTGAGAGAGGGATAGAGCCCTCCAAATTACAATATTTTCCCATTTAACGAGGTTGTGAGCGACCTTGTTGCTAGTTTTGTGATCTTCTTAACTTTTCACAATGTACAATGTTTTCGATAGCCCTAATTAGTGTATTAAACCATTTTAATGGACCTCTCTAAAGCCGGTCTTGAGTTTTTGATAGCCCTAAGTCAATTTTAAAATCGTGGCCCTCAGATATTCACCTACATCTAAATTATGTTAATAACTAATACATTTTTTTCAAAATCGATGTATTAAACTAAAAATAAAACTATTAATTGGAAATTAAACAAAACAACTCAAATAATGAATCAAATATAATCTCGCTTTCACGAGACACAAGTTTATTAAATAAGAAAATAATTAAATTCTTGAACAAGACATAATTAAATTCGTGAATAAGACATAAATAAATTCTAAAAGCAGAACTCCAGCAAGCGTAGCAAACATAAACCAATTTGCCCAATCGCAATAGCGGCTGCAAATTAAAGTGGAGGGATTTTGGTAGTTCCTCGCCAATTGGAATTGAAGAATTGAGCATGATAAATGGTACAAGTCGAGAGAAACTGAAGGGGGAAAGGAAAAACGGGCGAGATTTGCCATTTTTAATTGATTTATATTTTTGCAATAAATTGGATTGATGTTTAATTATTTTGTTATATTTTAGTAATGGGGTTTTTTGTGAGAATTATATTTATTTAGAATTCATAATATACAAATAATTTTTTTTTTGGAGGCCATTGCACTTCAGTGGCCCAAAGCGACCGCTTTTGTAGCTTGGGGTCAGCGTCGACGTTGGACCCACTCTTCTAACATGTTACTTGTGTGTATGGTTGAATTGCATCCACCTTCCCCCATTTTTCGATTATTGACATCGACCCCCCCTGTTTTCGTCCAACTCTCATCTTCTTAAAAAAAATTGCAATGACTAGGGGAGGTGACTGCCAATAATTTAAAGTTATGAGGGAGGTTAATGTAGTCTGTATTTGTGTGATTGAGCTGGATTTGGATTAAATTAAAACCACCCTTGTTTGACATTGTACATTTGTGGAAAAAAATCTTAGCCATTCTTTAATTTATAGCAATATTTTATATTTCCAACATCTGCAATACCACGTGTCACATATATATATGCAAGATATTTAGATTTGTTTGTCCAAGCAAATTAAATTTTCATGACTTCAAAGTTATGGCACCACAATTAAAATATACCAAATCATTTCCAATCTTTAATTAACAGCAGTGGTGGTAGTTTAGGTTATTAATTGCTTTGCTGAGTAATTATATTCTCAAGAGATAACTACATTTACACTCCCTGAAGTCAGGTGGAATTACAAAAACCTCCCCAAGTATATATTTTGATAATTTCAAACACCACTGTACAATTAATTAGTTCCTAAAAATAAACTACGATTACATAGGGGTGTTAGTGTAATTATTTTCAGTGATTTGAATTCAAAGTTCATCCAGTTAAATGACAACCCCGAATATCTGTAATGTAATTGTAAACTTGAGGTGAACTTTCTATAATTTTACCTAACTTCAGGGGTTAAATGTCAACTATTTTGTGACGTCAAAGGGCTCTCTGACAGTACTGCAAAAATATATAATTTGGGAAAGTGAAATGAGAGTACTGAAGGGGTTGTACACGAGTCTTTTCAAGTTGTACAAGTGGCATCTGCATTGTACCACCAATAATAGTTGCTCACTTTTATTGCATGTCTGCTGTTGAATAGTCATGTGAATATATCTTTCTTCCATATAAATAGGACAAACCAAAATTTAATGTATCTTTTTTTTTTTTTTTTTAAATTTGAGAATATGAAAATCAATTTACGTACATGTGATTATGTTTAAACAATTGATTAAGATGTTAATGTATTGAATGTGTTAATTGTTTACGGATGTAAAAAGATTTTGTTTTGAAGATTTAGATACAATTAAGCAGAGTGGAGTTGACTCAAGATTATTTGGTATTATTTTTGTCTAATAGAAATTGGCAAATGGTAAATATATTGTTAGAAAAAGTGACACAATTGAATAGATTAAAACCAAGTCTAAAATGGTGTTCAAAATTAACAAAATTATGGTGTCTAAAACTAATGGATTTTGGATTTTTTATTTTTAAAAGACTTGATTTACAATGTTGTTTTGTATTATATCATATTATTATTATTTGAAGGAAAATACATTTTCAGAAAACCAAACTATATATAATTTAAATGAAAAAATAAAGCTTAGTTTGTCGTTTTCTGTAGGTCCTAAATGGACTCCGATCCTAACGCTTGTTCCACCAATTGCAATTGATTCTGAATTTCAATTAGATTCCGGATTTTTATGAAACTGCACATTTTAATGGTAATGTTGAGGAAAAAGCAGAACCTTAGCAATGGTACGTGGTTTGGAATTTGGTATTGCAAAATGGTGGTGGAACATTATACTAGAGGGTGATTGTATATCGATCATTTATGGAGTCGTGAGATTCCAGTCCGGCAATCAATTCCATCCTTTGAGACATATTTTTTATGTTATTTTAGAAGTTTAGATTCGTTTACTTGCTCTTATGTATTCAGAGAGAGTAATTATGCGACTCACTCAGTAGATAAAGTTGCGCTACGTACCCCTTGATGTTGAATTTTCTAGATTTATCCATGACAATTGATGATATAGATCATTAATGATATCTACTCTACGTAAAAATATCTAAATCTTTAATTTTTTCAACTCTTACTTAAAACTCCGCGCTTTGTTAGTTACTTTGAAAGTGGATTGATTATGACGTAATAATGTTGTATTGTTGAATAAATTATGATGTAATGATGATTTATTTAGTATCTCGAAAAAAAAAAACGCATTTTAAATTGATTTGTTGTTTTTGCATGTTACCTCCCTAAAGTTTTCAATTTTTGCGCTTTCTCAAATTTGAAAAAATATGCCAACGCCCCCTAAAAGTAGATATAAGTGAGTGCATTTTGTCATGGTTGACTTACCAGTGGAGTTCGTGTGGGGATATATTAGGTAGAAGGGGCCTTTTTGGGTTATATGCAATACTTTTGTGAGGTTAAGTGCAAAAAATGAATATGAAGATGTTATTTTTTTCTTTTTCAAAAAAAAAAATTATTTTTCTTATCTTTAGATTTCATCCTTATATATTTTGTTGGTTTTTTCTTTTCAATTTTTTTTATTTGATTGTAGATTATTTTCAAGTGTACAGTACATTTATCAGTAAATAAATATTTGACGTTGGCTATGACTTGGACTCTATTCTTAGGGTGAATTTGGCCCAGCGATTGGAGCTCCTAAAATCACTTTTACATCTCTATTGTGATTTTTCAAATGTTTGGCCCTGATTGTAAAAATTACTTATGTTCATTCGTGATTTTCATGGTGTTTGACCCCCAAGATAATAATCACTTTTGGGATCTCGAGAAGTAAAAAATCAACTTATTTTAGAAGCAACTAAAGTGCTACTTTTACAGAAGCTATTATACAGAAGCAATTATTCTATAATTAATTTTTATCATAATCAATTATTACCATAATCAATTTTAGTAAAATTAATTCTTCTATAACTGCTTTTTGAATCGCTAGGCCAAACTCACCCTTAATTTATTATTATTATCTTGGAAAATCCTTCCTATGTTGGAAAATAATTACTAATTGATAAGTCTTATAACGGTATAAAAGTAATTAGAATTGAGTGTTTTGAATAAAATATTTGTTAGGAGAACTAGTAAAATTTGAATTACGTGTACAATTACACTAGTATATATACCCTAAAAGGTGCATACAAAAAATGTTAATCTCTCTGCATTTTATATAACTCTCATGTTATTACTGCAAAATATTTTTAAGTGTTCTGGTAACTGTTACTAAGAATTGGAGGAGGTTCCATCGGAACTCCCACTCCGGTGTGTAACATTTGATTTGCAGGACTTAGAAGTACATGGATCCATCTTACGAAAGCGAAGCATGTTAGAATGGGAGATCCGGTATACACATTCGTATCAATCAGCAGCATATTTTATATCCCGCAAAACCAGACCATAAACTGATCCACTCGTGTTTCAATCGAATTTAAGTGAAAGTCATTCCAAAAATCGATAGAACATATTGAAATCAACCATCTATTTTTCACTTCAAACTCTACAAAAATAACAATTAATTTAATTTATATCGTTTATTTTTTTCTATCTTATACTTTATAAAAGTCAATTATTTAACAGCTATCATCTATTTTTTCTCTCAAAGTCCCAACATCTACCAAATATAAATCATGTAAATTCTCAAACTTTCAAACTAATCAATATTGTGTTTCAAAACTTTTTGCCGACAAACTAATAAATTTTGAAATCAAAAACACATCAAAACCAGTTGAGCCGATCCATCGTGAAACCTAAATTTGCCAAAGATTTTCTACATTTGTCAGGTCTAAAAAAATCCGGAGTATACTCTTACAAAAAAGGTCCAGTTTTTTTTTTGGGTAAAAATAAAAATCCGGAGTTCGTCTTAATTATTTTAATAACTTTCAACTTTTATAAAAGGTAAAATTGCAAAACGTCCCAAACTAATTAGTGATTTTGGATTTTCGTCCTGAACTATTTAACTTGGCGAATTTCGTCCCGTAATTTAATATTTTTTTGAAATATCGTCCCAAACTAATTACTAATTTTGATTTTTCGTCCCAAATTATATCAACTCTCCAAATTTCGTCCCATAATTTACCATTTTGTATGAATTTAGTCTCAA
The DNA here is from genome assembly GCA_003313485.2 of Penstemon barbatus. Classification (NCBI taxonomy): domain Eukaryota; kingdom Viridiplantae; phylum Streptophyta; class Magnoliopsida; order Lamiales; family Plantaginaceae; genus Penstemon; species Penstemon barbatus. The sequence continues at coordinate 17,697,429 of CM064878.1, read as the reverse complement.
TATTAAATTTCTAATTTAATGAAAATGACAGTTCAATTTTGTAATTAGTTTGGGACGAACTCCGCAATATTATATAATTATTCATGTTAAAATTTATCATGTCATGACACTTAAGCAGCCATGTGATAATTCATCAGCAAATGCGCAATTCCGTCTTATAATTATGGTGGGACGATATTCCAAAAAAAATATTAAATTACGTGACGAAATTCGTCAAATTAAATAGTTTGGGATGAAAATTCAAAATCAGTGATTAGTTTGGGACGATTTTTGCAATTTTGCCTTTATAAAAATAAGAAGAAGAACTTGACGAATATGAATACCCAAACGGTTAAAACACAACACTTGTAAAATCTAAAACTACAGTCGGTTATCCCCTCTCTCTCTCTCTAGCTGACACACGCACAGGCGAACAAAATAATCCCTTTATTTTCAATACTCAGTCCCAGAACCCTAAAACGCTACTCCAATTACCCACCTGTAGTTTCAGGTCTGTCTCTCAGATCCCTTCGTTATTCAATTCGAATTCCTTTCCATTGGTTTTCTTGATTTATAATTTCCATCAATTTTGTCCTCGTGATTCAATTATTAAGAGCCATTTTAATTTTAGGTTCCGTCGTTTTGTGCTCCTTGATTAATTAGTGATTTTGTTCATTTCTTAATTGGGTAATCTTGATTTTTATATAATTTACCATTTTTTCTTACTACGTTTTTGTGGTGACCCATGTTTAAAAATTAGTACTAAAGTTCTTACGGAAGGAGGTAAGGTGAAAAGGAGAATTTTTATGTTGGAAGTTTTAGTCTTGGAGTAATGGGATAATGTTTCTTTTACTAAATTAGCAGTTTGTGTAAGTGTTGGAAGTTTTCTTATGCTGCATTGATATGTAAGTGGTTTGTGTATAGCTGAATTTTTTTGTTGCACTTTTACTAAATTAGCAGTTCAATTTTCAGGGAGTTGTATTAATTCCACCTTAGTTACACCCATATAGCTTCCTAAATGATTCTTTTATTTTGTTGGTGAATGTTACTCTGTTGTTTGCACCTCATGATGATATCTTGTAATTATATTTATTGTAATTGTGACTCTTATTAATTAGAGCATATGTTTAGCTAAAATATAGGAGTGTAAATTCGGAAGAATCGGTATAAGGTGTGATAGGATTATAGTACCTCACTTTGTCAGTAAGAGAGCTATTTGTATGTGTTGATTCATGTTTTGACATTGGCCCATTTAACAAAGGAGTTTCGGTTAAATAATTTGTATTGTGTCGATCAAGCTTGTATGACTCCATTGAATTAAAGGCTGCATAATCTACTGTCTCCTTTAACTGTTTAGGTACAACTTTTACTCTGCATCTGCTAATACCGAATGAGACCCAATATTTTAACGTATAAATCGAGGCCGCTTTTGCTCTTAAGAATGTTGCACAAAGCTCCTGGTTTCTTTTAACTATTGTTGTGTATTAATATTGTCATCCCTCTCTTAACCCGGAATTATATTTTGTCTTCTTTTAGACAGATCATGTTCTAATTTGTCGTGTTTTCAATACAATGAACTAATTCACTTAACTGCCTCCTCGTTTATGGTATGACATATCATCATTTTAGAAAGCATGTAGGATTGCTTTCCTTTTTCTTTTGATCAAAAAATTTCAACTAAGTAGGGGGCCGTTACAATTAAATACGACCATACTCGTGTCTTTGGTGGGGCAATGGTTGGGACTAAAAGGAACTTGCGTTTGTGTGTATGTGTGTGTATACACATCTCTCTCTCTCTCTCTCTCATAAATGCGCACACGCAACGTGTTATACTCGCCTTTTTCTCGTCTAACATTTTTGCTACGTGTACGGCAGTAAAAGACATCTACGTTTCGATAGTGCTCGTGGGACAAAATGAGTCTGGCATGTCTAGTATGCCATGGCGTAGAAAGTCCATCACATTCATTCAGAAGTTACTCCGTATCAAGTTCCGACAATGAAGGAAGATGTTCTGCAATCATTGCCAATTGCTTGACACGAATGGCTACACTTCCAAATCCTGGAGCTAATCATAGGATCACATCATCTAAGGTAATGCCTCAACCTACTCTTCCTAGTACTGGGGCACTAGGTACGCCAAGGCTAGTCAGAAGCCATGCTGTTAGAAGAGACCTTGTTAGAGACTGGAACTTCGAAGAAGCAGCTTTGGAGCGGTAGTTCCAGAAAACGAGACTGTACTAACCGGAGAATGTGGATAACTATAAAGCAGAAAGCTCTTCGGAATGGAAGTTGACATTTACATGTAGCTGAGTGTTGTGTAAATTTTCTTTTTGCTTTTGTAATCCTGAATTCATAGTCATGGCATTTTATGTGTCTTCATATTTGATGTACTGTACTAGTGTTAAAACTTAAAAGCGAGTTTTTAGCCTGAAGCCTGAAAAATGTAGCCTTGTACCTTGCTTTGTTTTGCGAGCAGGGTCCGCCCGACATATTAAGTGGCCCAGACCAAATTTTAACGCAGGCCCTTTTCTACATAAGAAAAAAAATTATTTTTAAAATTTAATTTATTATTTTAATTTTTTTAAAGTTTTTTTATAAGTCTATAGTTTATCTCTAGCATATTTGTTATAGGTAAATAAAATGAAAAGTCAACTTAAATATTTTTAAAAATTTAATCGGACTTTTAAATTACAACAATTAATTCTAAAATTCTTATTAAAAAATAAATTCTATAAGTATTGTGGATATAATTATATATATTTATAAATAAAAGTATATATACTTATATAACTAAAATATGTTAATAGAGTTGTCTTTTTACTTGTCAAAATAATAAATAAGTATAATGAACATCCAAAATCCCTTAGATAGGCAAAATTTCATAAATAGTAACTGAGATGTGGAATGCTGCTCGTCAAATCAAAGGAATAACATGTAACTTGGTAAAAAAAATTAAAATAGTCATTTAACTGTACTTAATACATATTTAGTCCTCTAACCTAGCGGTGGGCATGGGGCGGTTTTGGGACGGGTTCGGGACTAGAGATATGGGTATAATAAATTTCGGGATTGACACTTCTCATTCCAAACACGTCTCGTAATAATTCGGATACCCGGGAGCGGGTACCCGAATTATTGCGGGACGGGACGGAATTACGGGTCCCATATTATTTTTATTCATCAAGTTTTCATCCACCTATCAAAATAATATTGTAATATTACGTAATTATCTTTTGTCATTTTCCTTTTGCTAAATCGTATAACTTTTAACTCATTATTAAAGTAAACATATCATCAATTCATCATAACAACTATTTCAAATACGATCACAAAGTGAAATCATATAATGAGCAAATTATAAAATACGATCAACATCGAGTCTCAATAAGAAAAATCCAATCCAAATACTATCTATAATTGATACCATAATAATTTATCCAAGCCTACACTTAAATTACGCAAAAGTTATAAATTTTAAAACAACTAAAAGTCTAAAATCATATAATGACCCATAATATTAATTACTAATAACTAATATAAGATTTAAAAGGAATATTAGGGTAAAGTAAAAAAGTTCATTTATTAGGTAATGTTAATTAATTAATTAATTAATTAATTATATGAGTAAAGTGTAAAAATTATATAATAATAATATTATATAGGCAGGTTCGGATATTCGGGGTTGGAGAGACAAATCACAAACCCGTCCCGTATTCTCGTAATAAAATACAGGTATTCAAGTTCGGGTAACCAAACCCAAAAAATACTCGTCCCGTTCGGGTATTTTAAAAACGGGACGGGTCAGGTTTGGGTTACCCGAGCCCAACGCCCACCCCTACAACCACTCAATTTCAATTTTAGTCCTATACATAACAAGTTTCGTCCTCTAGCTTCCAAAAAGTTCTAATTTTCGTCCTACGAGTACAAATTTTGTCCGTCAACCTATAATAAATTTCAATTTTTATTCTTCAGTTACAAACTTTTTCTCGTGAATATGACAAAATTTATAATTGCAAGACGAAAATTGAAACATATTGAAAGTCAGAGGACGATATTTGTTATGCATAGGACTAAAATTGAAATTGAGTGAAAGTTAGAGGATAAAATTTGTTATGCATAAAACTAAAATTGAAATTGATTGAAAATTAAATAACTAAATATGTGATTAGTATAGTTATAAGACTAATTTTGACAAAAATTTGAAGTTACATGACAATTTTTAAAATTCTGCCCATTTAAATATGTAGGATAAGTTTCATTCATATACACATCTAAGGAACAATGTGGGTTATGGAGTTAATATCCGTTAAATGGGAAAATTCTTATCAAGATTTCACTTGGTCGAACTCATCCAATGGCATAATAAATGTATTGCACCTGTTTTGTTATTAGTCACTTTCAGAAGATTTTCATCCAATCTCAGAGCAAGTGTATTACATTTGCCATGTAGTTATTTTTGGGTTTGATTGAACCCGATTTGGATAAGAATTTCCCTCGTTAAATGTAGTATGATATTATCACTCGACCAGTTAACCTAAGTCATTTTCAGATTATTACAATTAAAAATCTAAATAATTTATTTTAGAAATAATATTTTAATATTAAATTTTTCTATAGTTAAGTGATATAGAGAGTTTTAATTATCATAAATGTATGTAAGAAATGGTTAATTTATAATTTATATGTAGATTAAATAATTAATTTTACTTGGCCATGTCCAAAAAATCTTCATATGACAACTTTTTTGTCGTACACCAACCAAGACGGTTAGATACTTGAATATTCATTAACTAACTTATCAAAATTTCAAAAAAATTAGTTTGATCAAAATATTTCACAGATTTATTTCAGATTCAATATCCTTGTATAGTGTATTGGTACCAAGCAAAATCAGATATTTGATGGTAAAGTTTGATTCAACTCGTTTTGGATCCGAATAAGGTCCTTCAGAAATATTTTTATTTGTTCAATCAGTATTACATCATTGTTTTAAGTTAAACAAACAGTGTAAAATCCATCATTCATCTAAAAAGGAATTGAAATATACAATAGACAACCAATTAAACACTCCACAATAAATATACCTGAAGCAGACTAAATCGAACCCATTCATTATCAAACTCGACATCAGTTACTCGTTGGCTAATCTTGTTCCAAAGGTGAAATCGTTCACCTCGGGCGCCCCTCACCCCCTGTCCGATGGGATTGTGAGAGGAGGTAAATCATGGTGACTCAACCGGCAACAGAGGCTGGGAGCAGTGCTCACTGTGCACAAGGAGCCCCCCTCATTTTTTGAGAGGTTGCTCCCACACTGCCGCTGGTGAGGTTCGATCCTTGGTCTCTTGTCTCTTGTTACAAATACAAGGCTGGCTAATCTTAATTTTATAACTTGTTCCAAAAGGTGAAATCGCATCTTAATTTTATATATGTTCACATGTATTGGAGACCTTGAGCTAGATCCACATCAAACTGATGGGACATTTTATTTTGACTCAGGAATGGTACTTAAATCATGAAAAATTGTGCTTTAATATTTGTACCTTAAACTTTATAAATTGTGCAGGGTTTATGAATCCATAAAATGTGGGGAAAGGGTGTACGAACTCACCAATTAAAGGATGAACACCAGAAATTGACATTTATGCCCCTTTGTCTTATTCAACATTCCTTCCTTCGGTGAAGGAAGCGTCTTCACCATCTCCACGAACGATCAACGTTTTCCGGTGATTGTTCGTCAGAACTAGCGGGGTTTTGTTCGCCTAGTCGCCACGAACACATACGTATAGTCATTTTTTTCGTTGAATGAATAGTTCAATTTTTTCATTTGAGATCAGAACCTCAAATTTCTCTCCTCCTTTCCCAAAATCCTAACCCACCCACCGGCCGCCACCATTCCGTCATCCCTCCCTAGCCGTAGTTGGTCGCGACAAGAACCTCCACTCGTACCAAACCTCCACCCTGTACCAAACCCATGCAAAAGAAACCCCCACTAAACCTCCACTCTGCCGTCAACCCTCCCCTTTCCAGGTCGGCGACAGCATAGGGAGAAGCTTTCAGGCCGTCGCGGGCCTGGAATTGGAGTTTCGACGCTTACGAGGGCTTCATATCTGAGGCCGTCGTAGCCTCGAAACTCCATCCCGGCCTACGGCGGCCTGAGAACTTCTCCTTAGGCCGTCGCCGGCATGGAATAGGCGATCCCAAGTCATCTCCGACGATCTGAGAAAGTGGTGGTGGCATTAAGTGGCTACCTGAAATTTGAGCGGGGTGGGGTGGGGAAAAATTAGGAGTCAATAAAAAGGATATTTTTGGTTTTTCATGCATTAGTAGGATTCAGACTCTTGCCAAGTGGCACAATTCTAGTAGAATTATATGATTCACGCTGGCCTTGAGTCAGCATAAACCACCCCCAAACTGACCCCTTCCCGGAATACTTCTTTTCTCAGGCATTTACACAAACATTTTCGCACCAATTGAAATCGAGAAAAAAGTTGCATTCCAATGGCTTCCAAAACCCCTTCCCTTTTCTTAATCCTCATTTTTCTCTCGGTCCTCTCCCTCACCTTCCTCTATCTCCATTCCACCAGCACCGCTAATCCCCAAAATGTCCTCTCCACCGCCCAAAATTTCATCAAAGTCTACATTTCACCCCTACCCAGATCCCTCAACTATGGCCTCTTAGAACAATACTGGGCTTTAACCTCAGATACAAGGATAGGAAGTGAGGTTGACAACGAAATAAGAAAGACCCTTTTGCCCAATCTTTCCAAAAATTCCCTTCCCTATCCTCAAAATCCCATAATTAAACAGTACAGCGCGGAGTACTGGATCTTGGGCGATTTGTTGGCACATGAGGAGGTAAAGACAGAGTCTTTTGCGAAAAGGGTATTTGATTTTAAAGAGGCTGATGTGATTTTTGTGCCTTTTTTCGCTACATTGAGTGCTGAGCTCCAGCTGATAATGAAGAAAAGTGTGTTTAGGAAGAGGGTTGAGCAGAATGAGGATTATAAGAGGCAGAGAATGGTGGTTGATTTGGTGAAAAAGTCTGAAGCTTGGCAAAGGTCCGGTGGTAGAGATCATGTCTTTGTTCTTACAGGTAAATGTAGAACTGTTTTCTTGTTATTGTATTGAGTTATGGACTAATTGTTTATTGTGCTTATTAGTTTCTGCAATTATTTTCTACATTTGATATAGTTCTTGAGATCTCTAAGAAATACTATGATATCATATAAGTGTAGTTGCATGCTTATATTAAGTTTTTGGATTGTCAGGTTATGTTAAAACTTGAAGCATTGTTTGGCAGACCCTATTGCAATGTGGCATATCAAAGAGGAGATAGCCCCAGCTGTGCTCCTTGTGGTGGATTTTGGTGGATGGTACAGTCTCGACACCAAGACATCTAATGGTAGCTCATCTGACTCGATTATACATCACGCACATGTTTCATTATTGAAAGATGTGATAGTTCCATATACGCATTTACTTCCTAGGCTGCAGATATCGGAAAACACAAAACGGCAGACCATTCTTTACTTCAAAGGAGCTAAACATAGGCACCGGGTTAGTATTCTCCTTTTTTGGCCAATTTGTATCTATCTTTACATTCTTGCTATGTAATTGAATGCATCATATCAGGTTGGTCCCAATTGATATTTAGAAATCGCACCCCCATGTCGTATTTTTCTTACATTAACTTTACCTTTCTTGTTTATATAGATGCAAAATAAGGCTTTTTTCGATGCAAATTATTGATTAATTCTTTGTATTCCAGTTTCTTCTAACAATAGATATAAAACCATTATGTATGATTAGACTTTGGTGCTACTATAATCATATTACAAAAGGAGGTCCACGAATCTATCATAATCGGTGAACATGTCATTTTCTGAAAAAAAAGACTTAAACATACCTTGATGTTTGTTAAAATTGTGTTCGAGAATAGGGGCCCTAGGCAAGTAGCTTACTTGCATAGTGTATGGGCTAGTCCTGCATCCTATGGACTAAAAGCTTCTTGCAAGCTTATGAACACTTGTTTTCTCATTTTTTTTTTCCATTTGATGTTTGTGTATCTGATCACCTAAAACTGTGAATGTCTTAATTTTATCATTTTCCATTTCACATTTTTTCCCTCCCGATATTTAGGGTGGAATTGTTCGTGAAAAGTTGTGGGATTTATTGATTAATGAACCTGGAGTTATTGTAGAAGAGGGTTTCCCAAATGCCACTGGGAAGGAGCAGTCGATAAAGGGAATGAGGACATCAGAGTTTTGTTTGCATCCAGCAGGGGATACACCCACGTCATGTAGACTCTTCGATGCCATCCAAAGTCTATGTATACCTGTAATTGTAAGCGACAACATAGTGCTCCCATTTGAAGGAATGATCGATTATTCCGAGTTTTCGGTGTTTGTTGCCGTGAATGATGCTTTGACACCGAATTGGCTTGTGAATTATCTAAGAAGTTATTCCAGCCAACAAAAGGATATGTTTCGGAAAAATATGGCTCGGATTCAACCAATCTTTGAGTATGATAATGGTCACCCAGGTGGCATCGGCCCTGCACCATTGGACGGTGCTGTGAATCACATATGGAGAAAGGTTCATCAAAAAGTTCCGATTATCAATGAAGTTATCGTAAGAGAGAGAAGAAAACCTCCCGGTGTTTCAAGTCCACTTCGGTGTCATTGTACTTGAATGCTTATATGTTTGAATGATCCTCTTTTAGTTGCTTTACTTAGCATTTCCTTTCTTTTTTCTTTCCATTCCTTGCCTCGTTGCAAAGTCCCAAAGCAAGATATTTCATGTTCATTGTATGTACTATGAAAGCCACTTTTGATTTGATTGAAAGGGTGGACATTTGTGTATGCATTTCAGAATAGCACTGATATGAAATCAAGCTTAATAATAACACCTATTTTTTTATTGATTTTTTAACTCAACTGGATAAACTAAATACTGACAGAATGTACACAAAAATATCCTTGAATTTGAGTTCCATTCAATAAAATATAATTTATTTAAAGATGAAATCAGGTTCAAAAACAATATTTATAAGCTGGATAATAAAATTGTAAACCAATCATCAATAATGTATTGTTCAACTCGGTTCACTCACTTGCAAATATGTTTACCTGTCACATGGAAAGCACGACTGAATTTTTAAAAATAATTCAGTTTACTTATCATTTTATCTATCTATAAAAAATAGTTAAAACATGTAAATGCTTATAAAATACTTTTACAAAAATTAAAAGAAATTTTAATTATGACTTTTTCTTTTTAGGACAGGGGCCTAGTTTAAATTTCGCCTAGAGCCCCCTTAATATGTGTGTCCGGGCCTGCATGTATGTTATGAAACATTATTATTTCCTTGGAGTGGACCACAAAGTTTGCAAGGATTGGAAGATCTTTGGGAACACCAATGATCAGGAACACTCAAGAAGTGGGTATCTATGAATTTCCTAAACCTCTTTTTGTATTCTTTGGGAGATATTATTGTTGGCAACTGATTCTTAGGAACAACAAGTGAAGACTTGACCCAATTCTCGAGTTGCTTGTCCCAAGTATACTGCCTTAGATAGTCGATGATACCACATACCAGTTCACGACGTTGAGCATCGACTCCCACAAGTAGAGAATAATCCATCACATTGATCGACTGAGAAGGAATCATCAAATAAACACAAGTCAGCAGCAAAATAAATAAAGATTCCGATTCGATAAAAAGATTTGGACCAACTTACATTGAGGAAATTAGTGTCGTTATATACCGCCCGCTGCAAATTTCGCTTTGATTTTCTGCTAACGTAAAGAGGTGAAACATTCATGTCGTTTACGAAATTTTGGTCCAAAAGAACGTCTCCTGAATCATTGCCAGCAGTAGATAGTCGAGCATGGAGAGCTCCTTTAAGATCATACTGTCTGGTTATATTACGACCAAACGAAAGATTCTCCATTACCAAGAGATCATGTCTTGTCTCCTTCGAGTTCTTTGTTGCTCTTATGACAACCTAGAAAAGTGTAAATTGTAAGAATAGGCAAAGGATAGACAGAGATAATGTATGTTGTAAATGAGTCAAGTAGGGTCGAAAAAACTATGATTGAAGCTTTTTTAGTTACTAGGAAAGTGCACGTACGTTGTACGTATATAGTTAATTTTATGGGTGTGTTTTGTAAATAAGAGTAAAATTAATTTGATTATGTCATAAAATAAAGCAAATTAATTCGTTTTCACCTATTTTTAGTTTACTTAATTTTTCACCTGTTTAACCAGTTTAATTTTTTCACTGTTTTACCCCTTTTTTTTTATCGGTTATAACTTATTTTTATAGTTTTTAAGATTTTGTCCCATTATAAACCATTTTTCTACCGGTTTCACCTTATATTGTCAATTAAACTCTTTTGTTTTAACTGATTTTTCACACATTTTTATCATACTAACCCGTTTTTACCTATTTTGAACATTGTTTTTACTGATTTCACATGTTCTTTTCACCAACCTGAATTTTCATCAATCTGAAACATTTTCACCGACTTTATTCATTTTTCACCGATTTCACCTACTTTTCATTGATGTTGTCGTTTCACCGATTTCATCACTTTTTTATGAATTTGATCCGAATTTTCATCGATTTCACATGTGCTTACCAATTTCGGGGGTATTTTTTTACCGGTTTCACCCAAATTTTTACCAACTTCGCCAGTGTTCACCAATTGCACTCGAATTTTCATCAATTTCACATATTTTAAAGATTTCTTATTTTTTTTAATCGATTTTACCCCTTTTCACCAATTTCACCCGTTTTTCACGAAAAAAATTCCATGCAAATTCAAGGTTATGCATGTCTTGATATTATTGAATATTCTTTATATTTTTCTATTATAGTCAAAGTAAAATTACGTAATTAGCCATGCCATAAGTATTTTTTATTCTATCATAGTAAGATACATTTAAATTTTAATTTTGTTTTGTAACATCAAGATATTTAAGAAAATTTAAATTTAAATTTTTATATTTAGAATGTTTATGACTTATGTTGTACTAAATTTTTAAATTAATATCTTCTTGTTTAAATAAATATTGATGCTATAATATAATAGTGTTCATCTATTATTTACGGACTATTTAAAATAATAGTGTATTTTTATGGTTCGTTTTTATCTATTATAAGAGAAGATTAAAATAACAAAAAATGATGCAAGAGATCATTTATAAATTTTAGGAGTTTATGTAGAAGATAAATACATTAAGACTTTATGTCTAATTATACCTCTTCAATTACTTTTATATATTTATCATTTAATTAAATAATAATTCAAATAAGGGTATTTTAGTCCGCACAAAAAAGTTAAGAAATATTCATGCTTTTATAATAGTAATAGATTTTTCTTATCGAGCTTGAAATTGTGTTTGAACTTGGTCTGATTGATAAACTAATCTAGCTAAACATGAATCCAGCTCGACTAGCCTGACATTTTGACATATTTTTTATTTTCCAAGCTCGAATCTAGCTTTAAAAGTTGGAATACTATATTTATATCAAGTTTGATTTAATATGTATAGCACACCCAGCTTAAACAAGTTTTTACTGAACAAACTCAAGTCAGATATGTAAAATGGCCATAAAAAAATGCTAACAAGAGTCAAGGACTTAAGTAGAGAGGCTAACCTGATAGATGCCGAGAATTTTAGCAAGACATGTCTGATTTCCCAACTCATAGCACTGATTCATATACTCAAAGTAGTTTGGTGCAAACTTCATGAACGAATCAAATTCCGTTCTCTTAATTTCCTTGATAATAAATCGATCGTCTAGTGTCTTAGCAAAGAAAGATTTACTCTTTCCACCTTTAGCATCCCAGTTTTCACAACGGCTTAAGGAAGCAATATACGCAACTTCCGAAGGACAACATCGATTTTGTAGCTCACGGAACTGGCTAGCATACAAACACACGACAGAGTATTTACGCTTTCCTATCGAAACTGTTGGATGGCTATCACCATACGAAACCAATGAATCCAACAAATCTAAACCATCGAAACTTGATGAATGTGAATCTTCTAAGGAATTGGAAGGTGGAGATTGGATGCCATCAGAATCAAAGGAACCAAATGAAGACCAATTCCGAGAAGTCAAAGAAAACAATTGAGTCGAGTTATAAGCATCCTCCACGAGAGCTACATCCTTCAATAAGGTCAGAGCACAAGCTATTATGCTAGAAAATTCATCTTCATAGTCAGACACTATGTAACCTTTAGTACCAAGAGGAATGTGCATTCTTGAGCCCTCCTCGGAAATCAATTTCCGAGGCGTAGATTCTGCGAGGAAGCTACCAAAAGATTCAAATATTGGTAAGTGTCCTCTCTGGAGATCCTTCATGTATTTTTGTCGAATGTCTGTAAAGGGGACCCACATCCAACCTTTATCATTTTCCATGTTTGATTGAACCGAAAGATGGTTCTTACTCGTTAGAGAATGGTTTAAACCAGAATCTAAACCTTCAACATTAATAGCTATTGCTGGAGATCCATTTTCACTCAATCCTTCAACTTGTCCATCAATTGGAATTTCTATCATCGGAAACTCATTGGTGTTAACAGATGTACCGATTTTAGTTTCAGATTCAGAAGTAATTTCCAATTCATCTTCACAATGTTCAACAGCAATGTCAGTGGAACTGGATTCTTCAACAAGAGTTCCATTCTCTTCCAATAAATGCTGTTCATGTCCTTGTAAGTTGGTTGACTCTGAGTCGATCACCTTAAGATCAGATGAGAGCAGAGCATGCAGTCTTCGATCCCATAAACACGACTCAAGAAGAAGCTCCAGTCGAACTCTATTCAATCTTAGAAGGTTGCATACGGCGAAATCTTCACCTCCGTTGTTAATGGCATTTTGAATGTCAGCCTAATAAAAGAGATTTAATAGTCCTCAGCCATAATATTCACCAAAATAAAGCACAGAAAGTAAATTATAGCAGAAAACATCTATCTAACCTCAAATTGTGATCTTTCTTGCATCAACATCTCCACGATATCAGAAAATTTCTTACTTGATCCCTGAATGTTCAGAGTTACGCCAACATATCGATTCCCTATTTCCTTCAAAGATTTTTCGATGTCGAGGAACATTGAAATCCCTTTCTTATACACCTTAGAAGAGAGGAAATCTCTTATTTCAGAACAAAGTACAGGGATATAAATTAACAGCAATAACTTTACAAGAGTACTTACATATTCAGAATCTTTCTTAAGATAATCTCCTTTAACAGAAGAGTAGAACTCCATCTTCTGAGATGGCAGAGACACTGAATAAGTTGCGACTGGTGAATATCTGAACATTGCAACCATGGGGCCTAATCTGCATGTTAACCAAAGATTACGAAACGTAACTTATTGAACCTCGATACAATTAAAAAATTACAAATTTGGCATACCCAAAGAAGTAGAGGAAATCTTTCTGGAAAGAATGACCACAGCTGGATGAACACTTGAATGAAGAGTGGTTTGAAAAACTGAGTTCCAAAAACTTTCCAAATGACAAACCACGAGCAGCAGTGGATATTAATACCCTTTTAGTAGATTTTGAGCTCCCATCGTGTATTTTACACTGACCACAGCGACTCCACATCCAAAGCTTCCCCTCACTTTCCCCTGGCAGACTTTTAAATGCAGGAAGGCGTCTGACTTGAATTGTAAGTTGCTTATTATGATGTGCGTAGTAAAACAAGTGCAACTCAGGTGGTTCAGCACAAGTCTTGCACTGAAGTCTCTGCACCGAGGAATATTTCATGTAAGTCCTAGTATACAAACAATACAAGCCTACAAAGAATTGGACCAAGTACAAGTCAAGTGACCACAGTTAAATAGATTTTGGAAACAAATTTTTTTAATGCATGTTAGTAAGTAGTGAGGACACACTAGTTATGATTTAACATGTAGAAATGTAGAATGGGGGAATACTGTGTCAATCATCTGGAAAAGATCGACAATATCTTTATACTAAACAGAGGAAATATAATTCTTTACAAGGAAATAATGTAACAATGATTCTGGAATTCGTACTAATGCAACTTCAAGTACCAGGATCAAGAAGAGTATTGATACAATCGGCATTACCTAATTCTATAGACATTTAACAAGTATTGAGTACAACACTCCCCCATCTCATTTAAAATATAAGCTTGATAGAGGAGGTACGTTTAATAATAAATTATCTTTGACGTGATAATATTTTCTGAAGCCTACCACATGGAACTCTTTTTCATGGTGGCAGTGCAAACGCATGACCTGTAATTAAAAGAACTGGTAATTAAATAATTAGGAGATGGGAGTTTGAAAGACCTGATTGAGTAAATTATCCCGCAAAAACTTGCCAAGAGGAACGTCAAAACTGCGGTAAAACTTAATATGAGAAAAATGCCTCTGCTCACAGATAGTCCCCCTTGAAGCATTGCAGCTGGACATCAAAACTAGAATACTCTCAGAGTCCAATACTGAGCTGATCTCATCTTTGCTATGCAGTTTTTCTTCACCAGTGTCACTACGGTTTTGATCATAGAGATCTACCGTCTCCGGAGCACTGGAAATCTGAATACCATATTCATCAAGCCCACCTTGATTTCTTCCATCGAAAACAGGAAAATTATCATCCATAACCTTTTGGATAGATGTAGAAAGAGATATTCCTGGAAAATTTGCTGAATTGTATGGCTCAACTGATAACGACAAATTGCTCTCTGATGATCCCATTTCATGAAATCCAGTAAAAATGGGAATATCAAGTGTGGGTGTTGAGTTGTTTTCTGAATCAGATGGAGGAATTGTGGAGAACATTGCACTCTGATCTAGAAGGAAAGAAGTCTCTAGCATTAAATGATATGCCATCACAACTGCACACCTGACGACACATTTAATCCTTTTCAATTCATCACTGTTAGCTCCCTTCAGCAAAATCTGTTTAATACCAATATTTACTAAATATAAGCTTCAACCACAAAACTATCGTCATATAAGCCTAACTCTATCACAAAAATATTCTGAACTATTATATATCTGATTTCACAAAATTTATATATATATATATATATATATATATATATATATATATATATATATATATATATATAATGGCGAACGACCAGTTCTGGTGATTAGCCACCAAAGAAGTAAATGCAAAAGAAATATATCCCAAGCAAGGCAGCTGAGGAAAATCAGTCAAGTAAGACTCCATGAAGCAAGGGCTATGATTAAAAAGTGATTTATGTGTAAAGTACAAGTAATTTGCAGGAGAAAGAAATATAGTTTTTAAGAAATAACACCGAAATATAAGTATTTTTGCCTCTTAAGAAATAATAAAATTACATGAAGAAAGACTTACTGTGCATCCAAGGCGAGAAGGAGCACCCTCAAGGAACATCAATGTTTTACTTAGCTTTTTCCCGCCCTCTGTGGATACAGTGTGTTCTTCTACAAATTTTTCAATATGAAAGGAATCACATTGCCTAAGTTTTTGACCTATTGAAAGATCTGAGGACAGTATAGGTGAACCAATACAACGAGCAACTCTCTCCAGACGATGGAGCTTCATATCAAAGACTAATGTCATCCCTTTAGCAAGAATAGACTCTTGTATGTCACGAGAAACTGACTTCTCAACCAAAATAACATTTGGATGGTACATCTCTATCATCTCAATAATAGATTTTAAGTTGTCCTTGTCCTGTCAATGAATTTCCTATCAGAAATCCCGAAAGGAAAGGTGATAAAAGTGATAATAGGATGTTCATTTTACCTGCTGCATTGATTCAAATGATGATAATCCACCAGAAGAAAGATCAAGTGACCCATGGATTAATAGCAATTTTGGATTTTTGTACATCGTTGGCATGTGTTTGTGAGCAGCATGCTTTTTGAAGACTAACCCTTTGAAAACTTGACTACAGAATTGAAGTAGGAATTAAAAAATTAGAGTATAAAAAAGTATAAATAACAAGAATTGGATCAAGCAAGCATTAATAAAAACACCCGACTTTGAAGAGACACGGACCACAATACTAGTTTACGAGCCTAGTCAGATTGTGTGGTAGCCTCAATGATGATATTGACATCCCTATTAGCTGATAATTTATGCCTTACGACTTACGATGACATGTTAACCAAGTTTCCATTTTATTTGGTTTTGGGGGATAAAAAAAAATCAAGTCTGTAAGATTACAGGACTGTCACATTAGCACTACTGAAACCAAAAATAGACCCCCCATGTAAGAACTAATGAAATATATAGGCGCATACCAAAATGCAATTTTTATCGATTCAATAAAAGATTAGAGATTGCTTCACAACATTAACATAAATGTCTGGTGCAAATGTGCAAATAAATGGAGTCCGATATCTACTTCGAAACCGATCAACATCAAGTGGAACACAAACAGGCTCCTTTACTAGTTCAAGAAAAGACATAAATACTATATTGTGGTAAATACTACTAAAAACTGTCGATTGTTAGGTAGACATGAAATATAAGGTATTTGCCTTGTGCTCTCCCCTTCAACTATCTAAACAAACACCCAATTTCTTAGGCATCATCCAATTTAAATAAACACTAGTAAAAAATAAATATTACCTCTCAGTGCGTGAACCAGTTGCAATACATTTAACCTTGACATATCCATCAGGATCCATTGTTTTACCCTCTTGTGCATCAGGTTTCACAAAAGCAGCAGCCTCCCATGATAAAGATGTCACAATATCCACCCAGTTCTCACAAGAATCAACACCAACAGACTTAACTAGTTGCCTAACAAGGGCCATAAATTTTCCGTTTCTAACATCGTTCATTGCTCTAAGCTTTTCCTCTTTTAAGTTATAACTTCCGCTGCCTTTGCCTTCTTCTCCAAAGCTGCTTAAGGAACTAGGTTCCGCCCAGCCTACATCACCACACTCATCATCATCGTCATCGTAATTTGCTACACAACCTACTTTATCATCCTCCTCGTCTTCCGGTTCTGGGGGTAGCCAAAATCGAGCATCATCCACTTCGTCATTTGCAAGAGACGTCCCAAGACCCTCATCAACAAAGGAACTCCCTTTTTCCACATTGTTTTCAGCAGTTTCAAAAGTCTGATGAATACCATTTGTTTTAATTGGTAAGCTTGAGTCATACTGATGTTTTTTTAGTGAACCAGAATCTTCTTGACAGCTGTCTGCTCTAATGTCTTCTACACATCCCCTGAAAATATAAAAGTAAACCAAAATAAGTTTAAACTGTGGGAAATCAATCAAAACTGAAGGTTAATTATCTTCTCGGAGCTGCATACCGTTCATAAAAGTTTGCTTCAACTGATATATCACCTGAAACATAAGGTTGTATGTGAATTGTGAAGTAAAGAACAAAAAAGAGAAAAAGTATTTCGATTGAAGGAGGAAATAACAAAAGAGGGAGAATTTACTGCAGCTTGATATAGAACTCTCACTGCTTCTTAGTGAAGCAATGTGGGCCATTGATGGCATTAGGGAGAACTGAAATTCTCTTGATTACGGTGCCTCTATATTTCTTTTCACCACAAAGATTGCACGATTGAATACAGTGCCCACAATTTAATATCATAGAATGCCCCTTCTCTTGCCTCGTGAAGATACTTGAATTTGCCAACTTTGTGCTACAATAATGGCATGTATCATTTCAGTCTGTGCAACCAGTCTAAAAAAGTTCAGAAGTTATAGGGCACTTGTTCCAACTCAAAACAAAAATGTTTCAACTGCACAAGGAAATTGACCGAAAACTTTTAAATAAAAAGGGAATTGAAAAGCAAATAATAAAAAACATTCAAATTTCTGATATTTCATGAGACTATAAGGACTCCTATTCACCCACCTTAGGGAACCCCAGGCATATAAATTAGTAATGATAATTGTATACAACCACTCAAACCAGAATCCCTTTAATCTTAGTGTATTCATTTAAATACTTAGTTTGTATAATCATAAAAAACACGACCCTTACTTTCTAATCTTGAAATTTCATAGCAAGGCAAGAAAAGACAATCATTTGAGCTCAACAAACTGATTTACCAGAAGTTCAGAACATTAAAAATCTCATTAATTCATAGTGAAGAATGAAGATTCAAGTTGAAGATAAAACGTAAGTGCTGAATATTGAAAAAACAGACCAAGTAAAAATCATGAACGGCCGCTAAGCAGAAAAACAAAAGTAAACTAACAAACCGGCCAACAATTCATAAACGGTTGTTATGATTGACTCTCAAGTCAACATAGTGTCCAATAAATGAAAATATCCTATTTTTCACAAATGGTAAAAAACAATAACTCAACCACAAATTTCAAATCTACAGATGATTTTACCATCTTGAGCTCCAAAAAATAATCCTATAGGATAATAAAAGAGAAAAAAGAAATATATAGTTTCGGATAACTTACTGTTGAACAAATCCAACGAACAAGTAATCGTGACTTTGAAATATTTATAAAGAATATTTTGTAGGCATAATCAATCTTCAAAACCCAGATGATATCTCTTTGTTTCTTGAAGGGGCAAAGATTCTGATTTCTCGGACATTCAAGAACTCAAGTCAGAGAAAAGGGCTCAAAGGGAAACGAATTTTTGAGTTTATTCGAGAAAGTTTGGACTTTGGAGGAACAAGAAGAAATGAATTGCAAGCAAAAAATATTTGTCTTCAACTGGGTCCCACTAATTCTTGAAAAAAGGGAAAAACAATTATTTCTGCTTTCCTATTGTTAAAAAATGAAAAGTCAAATTCTTTTTTGTGTAAACTCTTCTTCTTATTATTTCATTAAAAGGGTTCATTTGTACGGATATAATTTACATGTGAAATCCGGAACAGTAGTTTCACACTTGGTACATGTTCATATTATCATACGGAGTATTTGTCTATTTGCGAAAAGATATTTTATTTATCATGAAATTAATAAAATATAATGTAATAAATGAAGCAGATTCTTAAAAGGATTTCGAGAATAACATTTTTCCTTTCGGGCCCGTTAGTTCTGTATTTTTTTTCAATTTGTCGTACAGCATATTTCATTAGTTATTTATTATTTATTAAATTTGGCAAAGAGCATATTTCGTTAACAAATATATTTTTTAAGTAAACCTCCTTTGATTTTGTAATGTATTTAATTTTTTTTATTTATTAAAATATACTCATTCTTCTTTCCTTTACCGCGTATGTAATAGATTCGCACACTTTTATATTTTTTTAATTGTCGATAGTATACAAGTTTTATATCTAAATTAACTCATTTCAGGATCGACCAATAAAACCAATTTAAACTGAAAACTTTGTAGAATGAAGATTTGAACATCTGACCTCTTGAATAAAATATAATATTCTTATCATCATAGCTACAACATTTTTGTTTAATTTTTAGTATAAAAATTTATAAATTATAGAAGAATTGTAACAAAATTTATTTATAAATTAGATTTCAAATTAATATTTTACACATTATCAATGAATATTAAAATTAATTTTAGTTTTATGACATAATTTCTTATTAAAAAAAATTCTTTAAGATATTTATCTCCATCTATAATATTTTTAGGATAAAAAGTGTCAAAGTTTGAAAGTCAAATCGATATATTATGCAAATTTGATTTTGAATATAAGACTTTTGTATATAATCATATTTAAAAATTATTAATATTTTGGTTTGTTGTGTTTTTAACTTACATTTTTATTTTTAATTAAATAAATATAATCATATTATATTTATTTGAGCTTACTAATTAGTATCATATTACCGTGATGATATAAGTTACATTAATATTATATTGTTTGATTTAAATATATTAAGTTCTTATATATTTTTAATCATATGTATATTGTTTACACTTTAAAATTAAATAAATTTATTATATTATTATGACGTCATTTCGGTCTGATAAGTGGTCTGACTGATTCGACTAATTGAATTGAACCAATGATCAGTTGGGTCATCGATTCATTATCCGGTCCAATTCTTAAAACATTGGATTTATCAATAGTAAAATTATATAAGGCGTTAGCAATTGGTTGTATTGTTACCTAAAATAAATATTACTATACGCTCAATGACCAAAAAGGCAAAAACTTTAGTAGTCAAACTGTAAAGTTTAGGCCATCTCCAGTTGAAGTAAGCAATAGTCCCATCCTGCCAGCATGTCTGTCTGTCTTGCCAAGTTAGTCATCTTCAACCGAACCAACAATTCAAAATATTTATTTCAATCTCAAACTTTCCCAACAACAACAACAACAACAACAACAAAAATAATAATAATAATAATAATAATAATAATAATAATAATAAGGCATTCATAAAAATAAAAACGAGTAAACACAATTCACGGAAAACAACAACAACAACAATAATAATAATAATAATAATAACTACTTGTGGGTTCAACTCCCACGAATGTGGGTATTTTCTATAGTTTCATATTCATACTAGTCTTTCTCTTGTTCAATACTAGTAATTAGTTCACTTTGTTAACATTTGAATAGTTTCGATTCAATATAGTGTTTGATGTAACAATGTATTCACCATCTCAAAAAAAACCAATGTGGGATAATAAGAGTTAAGTTTTTATCCCACATTGATTTAAAAATAATATTTGAGTGGTCTTCTAGTAGTATAAATATGAAGGAGAAAATATTGTATCTTTCAAAATTATGGTTAATTTTTTTTTAAAAGAAAATATTAAATCATAATTAGTTTATATATATATATATTTATACATTTAAATTACTTAACTTTTAAAACAAAAAAAAAAGGACGCATCAGTTAAAACAAAAACCAAAAAAAAAAAAAAAAAAGATAGATAGATAGAAAAGAAAGAAGGAAAGGCACGACAGTCTAGCTGGCAAGCCGAACAACAAAGAACAAAAAAAAAAAAAAAAAAAAAAACAAGAGGAAAGCGCATGTGGGAGCTGGGCAGGCAGACAGTCTGCCAGCAGACAAGCATCTCCCCCCGGATGCCTGCCCTTCCTTCCTGGGGGAGCTCTTCTCCAGCCAACGGGGGGGCTGTTGCTTGCCACCCCCTTCGGCTGGAGATGGCCTTATGTACCTTTCGATATGCAATATTACATATATCCACTTAGCAATGACGTGGACATAGAGAAAGTCGAAAAAGCAGTGATATTAATGTGGATATTTTATGTAGTTTAATATTAATATTTATAACTAATTTACTTTAATATTAATATAAATAATAAATTCAATTCGATATAATGTTTAATGTATCAATATATTCACCATCTAAAAAATCATATGATCATCATCACACCTCTCATGCATAGATTTTTATCATTTTGAAAAACATGTCATGGACCCAAAGACTCTCCAAATTTATATGCGTGTGTGGAGAACTAAAGTACGAAGTAGTAAAGCTGTATTTAAGGAAACACTCTTTTAATTGGCTCATCAAAATAGGTTGATGCCGACATTTTGTTTTTCAAAGAATTATTTTATTTTATTTCGGTACAAAGATGCTGACATATTACTTTATTGTCCCGAATTGAACATAAGAAAAAAATTGATTCATCTATTTTTTTTATCTACTAAACCATATACTCACAGCTCGAATCGGAGAACGTATTGGCTTTATGTCTCCTCAAATATGATGACTTCAATATAATTAATTGAACTTAAAAATCATTTGATACAACCACTTTGGATCATCCATATAGTTATACTGTTTCAGAACACCAAAGTCATTAAATATAATATCTATAAGTTACCAACTACTTTAGATTGAAATATATGATATCTCGATAATTTCAATCAAATGGGATTGTATGGCTAACACCAGTGTTTTAAAAATCGGATCGAATTGGTTGGTTCGGTTTAGCCGGTAATCAGCTATCAATTCGGTCCGATTACCCCTTTAAAATCAGCTTTGTTCCTGACCAGTTCAAACGTAAAAAAGCCGGTAAAAACCGATAAAATCAATTAACAAGTGAACCGATTGAATCATTGGTCCACTTATAAAGAGAAAAAATTTATGCATCGGAATTTTACTTCTCCTCAGCGGTCTTTAAATTTCAAAAATACTCTCACATCTCTTCTTCTATTTTTCACTTTGAATCAAATAAAAGCAACAAGAAACAAAAAACCTTCTATACAGTAAGTTATAGAAATATATATATATTTGAGCATCAATTTCATTAGAAAAATCATTTTTCCCCAACTTCAAGTATTTTCATTTCTTTATATATAATTTGGTGACAAAGTTCATTAATATTGTTTCTTTTCCATAAGTGATTAACAATAAAATTATTATTATTGATATGGTGTTTATTAAAATTTGAATGATTGTCTTTATATCATGTTATCATACATGTAATTTTAAACTCAAGATTTGTAAGAAAAATAATTGGTTAATAGATAACATTTAGCTTATGGAAATAAACTTGAAAAAATGAATAAATTTTTTTTTTAAAATAATTAATTACATACATTAAAAGTTAAATTAATTAAATTATTACTTTGTAATAATATTACACCCGTTGAACCAGTGCTTAAAACGCTGACACATGTGTATGAAAGAATCTCATTGCCACTTGTTGATCATACATCTGATTTTATGGTCGATACATGACCTCCATAAAATAACATTTTATCATCATGACCATGTGTCGATCGCACGATGCGGATTCAAGTCACTAGAAAACTTATTATAGCGATCAGATTAAACCTTATCCACTGAAAATGAATTTCCATTTCATTACCACATGCAACTTAATTGCATATAAACAATCAAACCAAACCCATACCTTCTTACTATTCAGAATTGAGCAATCTAACTTGAGGTGCAGAAAATTACATCATGATCTTAGAAAATTTCGCCCTCCGGTCTTTTGTGACTTTCCTTACTCTCAGAAGTTTTATTTTTAAATTTTTATTTATATTTATTTGGAGACAATCAAGGCCAGTCCTTTATGTTATATTTATTTAATCATTAATCAAATATATAATGATATACACATTTGTTTGACATTTTGAACCTTTTAAAATAATAAATGATCGATATATATATATATATATATATTATAATTGTATTTTATTTGCTTTATAATTGAATTAGTGCGAATGCACCAAACTCGATTTGAGTAAATACTTACTTTTTTTTAATGGACTATGTGGTCAAGTCACATTCCTGAAGTGCTCCTTTGGTGGATTTCCTTTTTAAGCTTTTTCGTTTCACTATTGGTTTGTGATGGTGATTGGCCCATGAATAAATGAACTTGGCATCGGCTAGACTGTTCTATTGGGCCGACAGCCCATGTTTGTTAAACCGACGTGTTTCGTAACCGTACCAATGTAGCTTAATCAAAATTCTGAAATCTTTCGTTTCTTATTATCAATGGAAACAAAAATAAAGTGAAATGATTTATTTATCTTGAGGCATTCGTGTTTTTTGAATTTTTTGCTGATTTTTTCCATATGTTTCTAAAGAATTTTCAATTTTTAATTAACCGAAATATGCTAAAAACGAAATTTTGATTCATGGAAGCATACTACAATGTAGGCCATGAGGGACATATATCAAGCCGCTTCAATTTTAGGATAGAGTAAAAAGTAAAGGTTCATTTACAAGTGACTTTAAATTAACGTTAGCCTATGAAAGAGGAGGAACAAATTTACTGACAATGATGTATATAAAAAACTATTATTGTCTGTTACACAACAAGCGCCCATGGCCTAATGGATAAGGCGTCTGACTTCTAATCAGGCGATTGTGGGTTCGAGTCCCACTGGGCGTGAGTTTTTCACCTTTTTGTTACTCAAAGAGTGTTGGACTTATCTGGCCTGAAATAATTCCCATAATGCAAAACTAATGGGCCTATATAAATTTTTTATTATGGTCTTAAATATTTCTACTTTTTTAGTTGACAGAAACGAATATTTTCATAAATTTCAAAATTGTTTGTTCACAAAAATCTTTCCTAGTCTATGAGCCTGAATGGTTCTTCAAAACTCTTGTTCATATGTATATTTATAAATTTTTATTATAATTAATATTATTAAAAGTTTTCCATAGAGTTATATTATGAGTTGAATTTCATAGATTATTTCACATAATAATTTCGTACATTCTTTTGTTGGTGTATACAAAATTAATTAGTTTGGTGGATAAAGTGAAGATAATGTAGGTATCATATGGAAATGCTAAAAATTATAATGTCAAGTTTCTTTTACTTATAAAGTTTTTCTATGTTTTGAGAAATTTCTATCTAATATTAATTAGCTTAGTGAAGCACAGAATATAAAGGACATCATTTTCCGTTGATAATAATTATCTCATCTCAGTTCCATTATCCCAATTCACTATCAAAACTTAAAAATTATAAGGTCGTTTGAAAGGCCATAAGAGATTGTGGGCTCAGTTTGATTAGGGGCTCATTTAGCCCCATATTGTTGTGATGGGTTAATTAGTTGGACTGACCTAATGTAGGTCAGTCCATTTGGTTCGAGCAATATGTCGAGCGGGTAAAGTACCTATAATATCCTCCATCAAGGCATTAACCTCGTAAATGACTAAATTCTTTCGTTGCCCTTAAACGTTCAAATCACAATTTTCGATATCTACCTTATAATACACTTGGGTTGAAAATCAAACTAAACTATTCAATATTCAATTCGAGCTCGTTCAATAAAAATTCCGTTGAGCTCGGTTTGTCACAAAAATCAAACAAAATTGAACATCATTTTTTGTTCGATAATATTTAAAGCTTGGTTCAAGCTCAACCAATAAGCTAAAAATTAATAAAATACATATAAAATATCAAGCTATTCAATACTCACCTGGAGTTCGTTCGATAAAAGCTCATTTGAGCTCAGCTCATTTAAAAATCAAACCAGACTCAAACACAAAATTTCAAACTTGATAAAATTTAAACCAAACTTGAATATCGTGTCGTTCAATACTACTCGACTCGATTACACCCTTGCTCATTCCTTAATTATGGCCCAACATAATTCACCCAAAGTGGAAACATCTTTTATCATAGGCTTTTGTGTATATATAATAATTTTACAAGATTGCTTCCGTTTTTCCCCCTCTAATGTTTTTTGAGAAATGATTGCTTATAACAAAAGAAGTATACATGTTTTGACTCTCTCGCACAAAAAAAATAAAAAACTAGAAGTACATATGAATTGTCTTTGGCCATGTCAAACGTTATTCACACCTTATAATTACTTTAAAATCAGGTCTTCTTCGTGTCTTCAAATTTACATAGATCAAACCTTCACAATATCATATCTCAAGTTCTATAAAAATCATTGATTTGAGACATGTCACATTCGAACAATTAATCTCAATTTAAATCGTATTTAAAAAATACGTCAAAATCATCTAATTTGATCAACATCGATCCATGTGAACCCTACTAATCATCTACTTTGCACATTGCCGTCTAACATTATTTTGCTAAAGATTCACACGGAGAAGGCAAATAAAAAATATCAAAATAAGAACTTTTAACTTGCATAACTTTTATAGCTAGCTAGCTATGATAATTTATGAGTATGACCATCCTTTGAAATCACATGCAACCCTTGATCGACTATGCATATAATTTACACAAATCCACTCCCAAAGAAAATGTTGTCCCAATTTTTTAATTCGTATCCATGGAAATTCAAGAAAATCATTATTATGTCCTGGCAAATTTAGCATGAAAATTTAGGTTGTGTTATGTCATAAAAGGCATCATACTCATGCAGCTTTATATTATATTAGGTCGGCCTCAAGTGGCCAATAGAGGAGTACAAGGACTTTAATTATTGATCAAAAACTCTTTGGTGGTATCAAATCTATAAACTTTTTAAATGATAATATAATTGGGCTAATGACATGTTATTAATTACTTACATCCTAAAAAAGGGTCCGATTGACCGACTGACTGGCAAAATGGTCCATTGTATTATAATGAGAAATGTTTATAGATCATAACTAACCCTACCTTCTAGCTAGCCATAGTTTTTCCTTTTATGTTGTACTCTTTATTTTGTGGGTCCAAAGATTAGGTTCCAAGCCGGCTGAAAAATGCAACTTCTTTTGGGACCACAAATTTCAATGTAAAATAAAAGAGCTAATGTTAGATATTTATAATAATTTCCTCTTTTATAATTTGAAAAGGAGCATTTTATTTCGTAAAAAAATTTAAGAAGCAATTTACCTTCTTCAACTGGTTGAGAGGAGAGATGAAAAATATTTTTGTAATATAGAGAGGTAAAGTGCAACATTTGTCATAATAATTAACACAGTGAAGTTATGTCACTAATGTGTCACATTTAACATAACAAAGATGGGTATAGTGCGACATATATCATAACACAGGGGGTAAAATGTTACATATAAGAAGAGTAGTTTTGTCAATTCATATATTTTTTAATTTAAAAATATCAGGGAGACAACGTGAAACTTTGTAATGAATTCTTAGATGTTACTTATAAGTATTTTTGGAATTCAATTTTTTTCTATGATGATATGAACGACACAAAGAAGCAACTATGTTGAATTCGATGAATTCAATACATCAAATATGGTTTGAATAATAACATGAATAGTGGTCAGGATAATTACACTAAACTTTTGGGGTTTTTTAAATAATTCTCCCTAAAATTAAAAATAATACTTATTGAAGATAAGAAAATAGTGTAATTGAAGCTGCAACAAGAATCACGACCAATATAATTATTGAAATTGCAATGACTTGACCCATGAATGAGAGCCAGCGCTACACATGACAAAATAGGGTCCCTTTACTTGGAAAGAAACAAAAACAAATATAGGGTCCCTTTTGGATATATTTAGACTTGCTTATAAATTATAATTAATGCTTCGGATTTCCAAAATTCTCTTACATATATATAAAATAAATTTACAGTTAAATGTACTCTAGGTGAAAGTATTTCCTTATTGTGATAAATAATTGAAAGCACTCCCTCTGTTTTTTATTTGTCATTTTGGAGGATTACACACGAATTAAGAAATACAATAAATAATAATTTTTAAGCAAAAATCTCAAAATATCATTTTAATCAAATAATAACAACATTAATTAGAAGTATTAACAAGAAGGGAATGATAGAAAAAATTAATTATACATTAAAATCCTAAAACGACTAATAAAAAAACGGAGGGAGTATATTATGAAGCATCTCCAAACACACATTATATGTGGGGTGAGCCCTATATTTCATATCAAACTTTCAGTACCATACCAAAAAGTCACTATCTACCAATTTATGAGATACAGTGACTTTTGGTATGCTTAAAATTATGCTCCAAAATTTTTACCATAACATGCTTATTTGCCTTATATAATATCTTAAAATTATTGTGCTATGATTCCTTATAGATGATGAGATGTGATTTAATTTTGATTAATACCCTGAAACTTTATAAATTTTCTGCGGATTATTTATTGTGTTTCATTAACTGAAACTTGTACCATTATGAAGCTCTCATTAAGAGCTTTCCGACCATAAAAAAACACAAAATTTGGTCCAAAAAAATGATGGAGAAAGAAAATGTGAAAAAAGTCTTTCAATTTCGGTATTATATGTGTCTTTTTAGAAAGTTTGTTATCAAATATCTAAAGTAGGTAAAAAATGCATTTCCCACGATTCTTAATTTTTTTATTTTTAGTTTTATTTTCTGCGAGTTAATCCTTTTTCTTCCATGATTTAACGGCTAAATATAAATTGTAAAAGGCTAATATTTTGATATCAAATATGTCATTTTGAAAGGTATAATATAAAATGTATAAATAAACTAAAAATTTGGTATGAAAAATGCAATACCCTCTTTAATTATGTAGCTAGTTTCTCATATTTAATTTCTTGATGGGATCAATTGCATGCCTAGTCATTTTGGTACACGTGTGTCGACATTCTTCAACATTCTTCCAAGGTTACGTTGGATGTTTATAATTATGATGATGTATTTATTAAACAGGTGAAAAGAATGAACCATGAATTTAAGAAGAAAAGTCCTCATGAAAGCATTATGCATTATTGATTTAAAAAAAATCTAAGTAAAGACTGGCCATGAAGCATGTGTATTGTTTTAAAACTTATGCAAACACACAATGAATTTTATGTTTTAATGATAGGTTATGTCAGTGTTAATCTATTTAATAAATAATTAAAGCACTTTACAATTTGATCATTGAACGGGTGATGGGATCGGATTCAATAGAACAAGACTTGGGTCAAAGAAATAATAGTTTTAATGTTTCATATCAAGAATGGAACGGGTCGAAAAATATAGACTCTCAGTCTGATTAAGGTCACAAGACTCACAACATGAATGATATATTTCCTTATCTTTTTAATTATTTACATTTTGTTTCCATAAACTATTTTTAAAACATTTCTTAGTTTAGAAGACAAAATCGTAATAGAGAAAGTTGAGTTGGATCGAATTTGAGTTTAGTACTTGTATTATAAATAATTTCTCAATATCGAGTTTGAATTTACTAACCTAAAAATTGGCTCTAGATGCAATCGATCGACCTTAAAGATTGCTCAATCAAGATCACAAATAAAAGCTGCCAAAATTGGTAGGGCTTCATGTATATGTGAGAGTTGAGACTCCACCAACTTAGATTCGTTATCAAACTTTTCATCCTTCATTTCATTGACTAGTAACCTTATTTTATTTTATTGGAATTATGGCCCCGATCGACCTAGCTAATATCTTGAATTTAATAGCAATTGGCACAAATATTATTTATTATAACCATCATTTTGGTCATAGACATTAGGCTTGTATGATCTTCTCATTCAAGTTAGTTTTGTTCTATTTCTATTATTATTCCCAAGATTTCCATATTGATTTCATATTTTATTTTCTTGTTGGACATAGAAAAGGGGGTAGGACAAACAATATAAACTTCATCAAACACGAATTTAAGAGTTTTTTTCAATTGATAAATATTGTCACATTCTAGTCATAACTACTGTTAAACGACGCACTTGTCGTGATAGCCCACAAAGATGACCTCAAACCTCTTTGACACATATACATTTAATTTATATAATACTATTGCATACAAATTTAGAATCTTGCTCATTTTACAAGAAACAATAGATCATGAAATCCAAAAAAAAAAACACCCCATTATTGAAAATATAAAGAAATTCACACCATAGGAAAGGTCTCCCATGGTGTCACTATAGATGTACACATACTAACTACTTGAGGTACTATCATCTCATCTCAAAAAAAATCTACTTGTGGTATTATAAATGCTTTGATAATCTTTTTTGCTAGTATATTTTATATGTATTTTAATTAATATAATTATAAAAGTTCCCTCTTTTAGGGGTGGAGAAATTGCCAATGGGTATTAATTCATAGTGGGAATTAGGAATCCAAAAGTGGACCTTCACTTAAAGCTAAAAAGAGAACTTACCTTAAGTAAAAGTATCTCTTCTTCCTATTAGTGCGAGCCCTATGATTATAATAAATTATTATAACCCAAAAAAATCAAAATGAGAATGTCTAAGATTTTATTCCTCTACTGTTTTATTGCTATTAATCATTATTAATTATAACTCTCATTCCTTCATTTATGTATACAATGATATTAATTTTGTTTGGTTGACCCATTGAGGTTCAATTTCATTTCTCTAAATCTTTTAAAGAAGTTTTAGTTGTAGTCTAAGTTGATTTGACTATTTTTCATGAAAATGAATGATCAGTCGTAAATATGGATGTATAAATACATTTAATATGTATCGTAAATGGATTTTAAAATTTGGCGTCAATATAGTTATATTTTCAAACGGCAACCAAGGCAAAAGTAAAATCAAGAAAATTAATTTCTTAAATCTACAAACCTCTAAGAAATTAGTTAGATTAGGCTTCATGACTTTTATGTGATGAGTTATTGCTCTAGCAAGCATACTATTTAGCCACTGTAAAAGTAATTAATTGCAGTGGGTATAGTATCAACTGTGTGTGCTGAAAAAGGCTGAAAAAAAGGTCTATTCCTATTTACTGCATGCAGTAGTTTCTCTTTTTTCATGAATGGTGGTGGAATTTAATTGAAAAAGGGAAAGGGATGCAGGTTAAGTGTTCGTTATTGTTATAATTGCCTGCCCAATTCAGACATTGCATCCTACCTATATTAAAGTAACAGCTGTGAGAATCAACTGACCTTTTTTTTTTTTTTTTTTTTTGCTGGAACAGAAAGTACCATTTCATTTGGTATATTAATGTTATATATGTTTCTTTGAGTATTAGTATTTCAAAACTTAATTTTCTAATTAAGCTTATTGCTTTAATTATTATAATTATAAGAATTTCAAAAATACCTTTAATTTTTATATGAATTAGGCCAATTAATTAATACTCCAAATATTGATGTGGGCTTAGATAGTACCTGCAAAATCCAATCAACAAATTTCATGAGTTTAAAATGAAACCTTTTTTATGTTAGGCCATTCATTTAATTTATGTAATTTTTTGCTACTTTAGGATGTGAGAATCATAAGCAAATTAATTAAAAATTACTTTTAGGAACCAATTTCACATTTTGATCATGAGATGACCGGCCGCCGGCCGGTACCAATCATAAGTTCCCTTTTCCTTTTTATTATTAATTATTTAATTTATTTTCTTTTGTTAGATTTGGGTACTGGTCATAAGTTACAACAACCACAATTGATGAAGAAACATTTAACTTTCCTTTGAAGAGAGTGCAACTCTTGCTCATTTTACCTTCCTGCCCAAGATATTTTCCAAATGTGGATTTATTTCCAACAAATAAATTAATTAAATAAAGAAAGAATGGGCTTAAATGTAGGAAATTTCAAATAAAATGTAAAATCTGCATGAATTTTTCATAATAACAAAAGAAAATTCATCACGATAAATACTTATTAATCATTAATGCATTTAACCAACCGGAAGCTACCAACAAAAAGGTTTAAAGTACTAATTATTAATAACAAATGTCCCAATTTGGTAGATCTTCATAATGCACCAAACGTTAAAAAAATACGTCGACGAGGTATTGTCATATCATATTGACAAAGATTAGACTAAGGGTTCTTGTTACGAGTCCTTTTTGAAGTGAAATAATTCTTTTTTTAGTTTCATTGTCATTGTAAATTGTTAATCATATATAATCAATCAATATTTTGATATAATGATGTAATTGGATATTTCACTAAAAGTTAAAATAGTGGAGGTGACAATTTTTTAAGCAAATTTTGGAGTATTTATGCACCCATCTCTTACTGAGTGTTTATTAAAAGGTTTTATTAAAGATTTGGGTTATTTCCCTCTTGGCGATATCGATCTTCTTTAATTCTTCTTTTCCTTTTTTGGTTTTAAAAATTAAATGTGGGTTTTTTGCACTTTGCACCCACGAAATATGAAAAAGAAGCATTTTGCACCCCCGAAATTTAAATTTAGCACTTTGCACCCTCAAAATATAAAACATGCAGCACTTTGCACCATCTTTTAACTGAAGGGCAAAATAGGCAATTCAAAACAAATTAACAAGCCATGAATTATAGCTTGTACAGATTAAACGTGCTATGCACAACAATTGCATGAGTAAAAATTGGTAAGTTCAATTTTGCCTTAGATTTTTTTCACCCCGACGGTCAACTTTGCCGGAGAAAATGAGGGGTTTGAGTTTTTTTTTTTTTTTTTAATTTGAAGGTGTTAAGTGTTAATTTTGTGATTCCATTTATTGTGCTTCGGAGGTGCAAGTTGCTGATTTGTTCTTAATTCGAGGGTGATAAGCGCTAATTTTATTTTGGGGGTGCAAAATGCCAAAGATTTATAATTGAATTACCTATTTTGCCCTTGAGTTTTGCTTGAAAATAAAAGAGGGTGCAAAATGCTGTATTTTTTATATTTTGAGTGTGCAAAGTATTAAATCTAAGTTTCAATGGTGTAAAGTGCCTATTTCCCATGTTTTGCGGGTGCAAAGTGCAAAAAATCCATTATATGTTAAAAGAGGCCACCAAAACATTGTACCATTCACTATATAATTACATTGAGTGTTATGTTGTGGAAAAAATGTACTCCTAATAAATTCATAGGATTATGGTCATGATATTTAAACAAATTTGCGATCATGACCTTATTTGAGGATTTTGACCACCAAGTAGTTGAAGGAAAGATAATGGGAGGACCCAAACTGGAAGTACACTTTTATTTATTGATCTACAAATTGTGTATTTATAGTTCAGATCAACGAGTGTAAAGGAAATATGTTCTTTCCAGTGTAATGTCCCCAGATTCGAATTTGAGTCTCGCCTAAGGGGATCACAAGTCACTGCCACTTATTCCAACCACCTTGAATATTAGAAGCACACTTTTAGATGGTCGCGTGCTTTATTAAATTCTAAAAGAACTAATCATTTTTTTGTTATATATTCGGAATTTGAAACACGACTTTCAAATTGGAAATAATAGTGTACTAAACAAGAAAACTGTGTGAGTTTTTTTTTGTTGAATGAAAAGAAATTAAGTTATTTTAGTTGAATTGAAGCTAGCCTAGTTCAATTAACATTAATAAAATTAAACTATAAACTATAAACAAAAAATTTAAAATAATAAGAAAATTTTATTAATCTTAAATATTGTAATATTTGATTCAACTCGAAATATTCTAACATAATATAATTGACAGCCAAACCATCGATTAAAGTTTCGTTTTTGATATATGTTTCGGTCAGCTTAATATAAGAAATTTTTCGAAAAGTTTCCGAAAACGTTACGGAATAGTTATGAAAAAAGTTACTATAAGAAAAAAATGAAAGTTTCAAGACAATAGAGTTTCGAAAATACATCTTATTTTCATTTCGATTGATTCAAAAATAAAAAAATTTCAATATTTTCAACGAAAAAAATGAAAATTTTGATCCATAGCCAAACTTCGATTCTTCAATCCTTTACACATGACCCATTAATCCATGCGCGGGAGCTATCATCTTAAAACAAAGTGGGCTTTAATCGATTTGTTTAATTCTCATAATTAAATAAGTAGGGTATAAAGTATAAACTGAGAATTGTCAGTGGTCCCCCTAGACAATTAATATTTAACAACTTGCGAAAGAATTGAGCAATTTCTCGAAAATTTAGGGTCTATTTGGATGGGTTTTGGCTCGGTTTCGCGGGTCTCGGTTTAAAAAAATTGGTTTGGGTGGTTTCGATGAAACCTTTGAGACCTCATTTGAATGGGTTTTGGATGTTGGGGTTTAGGGAAAAAAGTAGGTGGTAGGTGTCAAATCAATGTCTTTTTTAGTGAATTTTGGGAAAAAAAATAGGTGGTAGGTGTCAAATCAATATTTTATAGGTTTGAAGAGTTTGAGTGATGGTTTTATAGGTTTGGTAAAAATTCATTTGGAATGGTTTTGGCTCGGTCTCGCGAGACCCGCGAGACCGGGCCAAAACCCATCCAAATAGAGCCTTAGATGCATTCTACTAATGATATATATTCTTATTGTGAACTAACAATAATAAAGTAGATTTTAAAAAAATAAAAAATAAAGGATAAGGTAGATTTTTTAAATCGTATATTGCATGTACGGCGTGTAGAATCTAAGTTCATCCGCATTCATAAATATTAATAGTCTTTCTAAATTAATTATTTATCATTTGGGGGTCAGTAGTTTGTTTCTTTTGGTATTTTATTTTGGAGATGTTATTTTCATTTAATAATTATTACAGATACTGAATTTAAAAGATCATTTTCATTGGACCATACAGTTGGATCCACCTAGGGTACATTAAGAAGAAAATGAAACATTCTTGAAGAGAGAATTTATAGAGCATGGTATCCTCATAGGACGGAAATTGATGGTGGCCAAAGTTATAGGAATTAATATTGATTAATTAATCGTGAAACTTAATTAGAAAGCTTTAATTTGGTTTTGTATATAATAGTCTATATAATTAAGTATAAAATCCTGTGAATTACATTAATGGTTGGCCAAAGCTACAATTGTTTTTTCTTTTCTCATAAAACAATATTAATTTTGCATTAATAAAAAAATGCAAAATTGGAAATGTCCAACTATATTTAAAAAGAAATCATATTAGTTCAAAAGAATAGTTTAAATGGAAAAACAACTTTAAAACTGGATTTTGAAGGTTGAACTGCAAAGGGACATCAAACTCTTTCTATACGTACGTCTTCTCATTTTATTTGATCTAATTAATTTTAAATATGATGATTGTGATTATCACTAGTAAATGTAACACGTAGTTTAATCTCATTATTAACGCTATTATTATGTTTATAACTAAATCAAATATATAAAATAAGAACTTAAAGTTCTTCATTAAAAAAACGATCACTCCACCTTATGTAATTTTAGTAATAATCAATCTTTTAAGCAACATAATGAAGTCGAATTTGTCATGTTAAAATGCAACAATAAAGAGTGAATGAATATCTAGTGTAAGATTGTACACATAAATTAAAAAAAAAATAGGGATTCTTTTGTTGAGGTTTGGTTCAAAGAATAAGTGAAAAGTAAATTTTATTAACGAATTAAAGGTAATGGGTGAAATGGAAGAGTTAAATAAACTGCATAATTATATAACTTTAAATGTTAAAATAAAATAAAATAAATCAAAAAATTAGTATCACATGACATAATTTCTCTTTTTATTTAGTATAAATAGATAGATAGATGACTCAGTCTAGTAAAAACCGAGTTGTGTAAGGTAATTAATGACCTGTACATTAGGATTATCATACTAATACTTAATTAATTAGTAGAAATTAAATCCTGAAATATTTTATTTTACTCAAATGGAGTAGCTTAAAGTTTAAAACATTAAGAATGGAAAAAATATTTCAAATCTAATTGAATGAATTTTATTGCTCGCCAATAAGTTGATTGTTCACGTATATAATGATTAGCCAAAAAATAATTGGATAATCAGCATACTTAGTTCTGCAATTAAATTATACTTTTAATCTCGAGCATTTTTTTAAAGCATAAAAAGCCAAATGAACTCTTTATAAAATTATTTATTTGTTGAATGTCAAAAATAGTGTATATTTTTAACATCATCTCTTCGCATAATCAATTTTCGGTCGAATTTTGATTTAAGAAACATTAATTTTTAACTAAAACAAGCTGTATAACTTTAAATCAACTTAAGGAAAATCAATATTCCTCCCAAATTCCCAAACAAATACCATATTGAACCCCCCACCCTAAAAAAAAGAGAGGAAGAAAAAGTAACATAACAAAATATACTACTAGATTTCATCTTATAATTAGATGCAGGTGACCTAGGCAGCAAAGAAGAAGGGCGCCCAAATCAATAGTCTTAAATTTCGAACCATAGTTTCTTCAAATTCATTTTCCAATGAAATCTCAAAAGACCAACATCCTCTCAAATGTCCCATTCTCCAAAAACCCACGAGCACTCACCCTTTAAAATACTCTATGAAAATAATATAAATAAATCAATTATTAAAAATTCCTTGGTCCCCCATGAATTCAATAAACTTAATTTAGAAATAAAGAATAGGAGAAATTATTAAGTAGGAGCTTAACACTTAATGCTCCATTATTTTGATGTTATATGTTGACTTGACCTCTCATTTACGACCGAGTCTCATGACTTCTATTTATTCTTAATTCATTTTGTAGGTTAATTTATTGTCTATATATATATGTCTTAATTTCTAATAAGTACGCACTAAAGTTTTTTCGGATAATTCAACTTATAAGCAATTAAATGTAAAACACGGATTTTTCTCTCTCTCTCTCTAAAGAACAAAAAATTATGAAATGACGAAAAGGGGAACCATAAATCAATTAATTGTAGTAAATACAAAATAAAATCAAGTGGATTTTTTTTTTCTGAATCAACATTATTGATAGGTCCATATGGCCACTGATCAAATTGTATGCTTCAAGTATCATGTGGGCTTGTTCGTTGTAAGGTCTAGGGGGAGCATCATGCATTGTAAGACCCAAAAATAAAAAGAATAGGGTAAAAAATCAAGAAAATTATTGAGAAAAGGGAAAGAATAAAGAGGAAAAAGGATTTGGGTGGCCTAAAAAGACTGTTTTTTGCATTGTAGAAAGGTAAGCAATATAAATGCAAGGAATCCCATCATTCCAAAATCCCATTAAAAGGTGAAGAAATCAAAAGAAGTTGAGAAGTAACATTTGAAGTGTAATTATCTAGGAGAAAACAAAACCCCACAAATTTCAATAGAATAGAGGGGAAGTAAAGGAACAAAGTCAGTTGCTCGAGGAAGAAAAAAAGGAAAGAAGAAGCCAAGGAGCACTAAAATCTAAAGAGGGATGTTCTTATACTTGTGCCCATTAAGCCAAATGGAAGAAGAATTGAAAAGAATTAAGGGGAAGACTTTTAGTTTTAGGTGCCCAATCCCGGTCAATCTGGTCAAATATTTTACAATCCAATGATCTTGATCTTTTAAGTCATTTAAAACAATGCCAAAGAGGCCAAGATCTTAAAATAAACACAACTTGCAAATTTTTCTAATTTTTTAGTTGAATTTTGTTGGTCTTACTATCAGCTAAGATATGGGGTCGCACACTCAAAACATAGCTTATCGATTGTTGTTATTTAAATATATAGATCATATTGTTGCTATCAGTTATACCTTTTAACACGGTATATATTTTGACATACCATTGATATCATATGTCATGATTACGAATTTGACTCTGGGTGGAGCAATTGTTGAGGAGAGAATTGTTGACCAGGACATGACAACAAATTTCTTCGTGGTGAGAGGCCTAATATGTTGGTCTTGCATAGTTGGAACATGGCGCAAGCAGACACTATTTTCTACAAATTCAATTAAATCGAATATAGTCGGACAACACATTATGCAAATTTGATTGATTTTAATAAACTGTATCTAAAGGTTTGTTTGATAGATAAATAATCAAACTCAAATTATTTAATAGTTGCTCACACTTGATCATTTTTAGCCTATTACTTAAATCGTTATCAAATTAATTTTTTTAAATTATTTAATACATAATAAATATATAATTCAACTTAATTGTATAAATAAATCCAGCTTAAAAAACCTTTTATTAAGGAATAATAAACAATTCCTTTTACTAGAAAAAGTAAGAAATTGGAAGGGAGCTCATGAAGATTTCATGTCCCTCAAATTTGCCTGCCCCCCTCACACTCTGTTTTTAAGGCAGTTTCTTCTTCATAATTTTTGCCCCCCATTATTAAAAATTAAACAACTAAAAATGGCAGATTCAATCATCCTTCCCCCTCTATAGGAAACACCCATCATTACTCCCAACAATCTTTTTCAACATTGGAAATCTCAGCTTCCAAATTCCATTCAATTTAAATACCGCATTCTTCCTCCCCTTTTCTTCCTCCCCTTCAATTCAACCTTTGAAATTTCCCTTTCCCCTATGATGGATCCTTCATCTACCAACTCTGTAAATGGCTTCTACAATTTTTTAACTAGAGGAATCGATGATCTAGAACGTGTCTTTTTATCCAACAACTTCATGTCAATTCAATTTCTCCAGAGGGTTTTATCCCTCTTGAGATCTTTTCACTCTCAATTAACCCTTTTGGTTCAGAAACTTCATTTACCCGGCGGTGAGAAATGGCTTGATGAATATATGGATGAAAGTTCCAAGTTATGGGAAGTTTGTCATGTTCTTAAAAATGGTATTTCGGGTATGGAGAATTTTTACTCTGCAGGACTTAATATTACTTCCTCTCTTGATAGCCATAGCCATTTAAGTCCGCAGCTCTCGCGACAGGTAAATAATTCGATCTAAATTTTCTTACTATTTACTACTTAGTTACTGTATGTTTCAATCATTTAAATACTAGTATTAAATATTGAATACTTTTCGTTAAAAATAATAAAATCGAGAAAAACAAGAGAGTTTGAGCAGAGACAAGTGTCATTTTCTTTTCGTTTCCATTAATCCATTAATTAACAAAGAAATTTTTTAATCCATGGACTTTTTTTTTTTTTATTGGTTTAAAACAGGTAATTCGGGCTATATCGGGATGCAGAAGAGAGGCTGTGGGGCTAGAGGAAGAAAATAGGTCTCTAATGGAAACAAGGATCGAACCCCTTTCCTTAAAATTCGATGAACAAGTTTCGGTAGAATCGAAACTGAACGGATTCAATGGGTTCAGGGGAGTTTTATATGCAATGAGAAATGTTAGTTCATTGCTACTCATGATCTTGCTATATGGATTGGTTTACTCATGGCCCGAATCAAATTTTTCGAGAAATGGATACGAGGGGTGTTTGTTCTTTGGGTCAGCCTTCATGATCTCAACAGCAAGGTTGCAGCAGAGAGTTGCAAATGAGATGAACCAAGTTTCGGGCCGGGCTGGGGTTTTGCTGTATGAGTTCAGGAGATCAAAAGTCGCCATGGATGAATTGAGGGGTGAGATTGAGAGGAGATGCTCACAGCCACAGGGGATTGTGGAGTGGGAATCTGAAGTTGGGATAAGGGAAAGAGTTGAGAATTTGAAGAACTGTTTTGGTGTTTTGAGAAGTGGAAGTGAGAATATTATTATGCAGTTAGATGATTTTTTTGATGAAATTGTTGAAGGGAGGAAGAAGCTCTTGGATTTCTGCAGTCATAGGTAGAAAATTTTAAGAATTCAAGAAATGGAAATACAAAATTATTAGGTGGTTTATTGTAATTTTTTTTCTCTTAATTTTAATTAGTTTGCTTTTTCTTTTTCAAGTTCTTCTCTTGTGTGGATGGATCCTTTCTTTTTACAACAGCTAAAGTTGGCGAGGGATTAGAATTGAAAACTATGACTAAAATTTGATCTGTCAAAGCTGCAAGTTCGAGTTTAATTAGGTTATATGTCGAAAATTATATGTGAAATCGAGTTTGATTCGACGTGTTAAAAATATAACAACAGTTTAAACTTTGAGATGTGTTCTTCAAGTATTCATTTTGATCTTTCAAATACTAGGAACAAAAAAGACCAAACAAGATCATACAGTACAACATGGTTTTGAAGATGATCAAGAATGAGAATCCAATGGCCAACAGAAAATAAAGCAAACTAGTAAAAATGGGAACATGACATGACCCCAACAAGCTGTAATCCAAGAAAATTAGTTTTCAACCAAGCACAAAAGTAAAACCTTCTCTGTTTCTGTTTCTGACTTCCATAAAAAGAAAACAGTAAATAAAATGGAAACTTCTTTTTACTCATACATGGGGGACACAAAATCTCCAACATGGTTACTTTTGAATTATTATTTTATTTGCATTATTTTACAGCAGTCATTATTTCTGCTACTGCTTGATCATTTCAATTGAAGAAAAAGAATGATGAAATTAGGACTGTTAGATTCCTGGATTTGGCTTTAATGTCAAAAGTATATGCATTTTTTTGCACTCTGGTAAGCTTTTGTCTGATTCAGTTCCCCTTTGATAGCAATGGATTTGATGATGAAATGTTTCTCAAACGCAGATATCAACGGATGATTAGTCCAGTAGAAGAATTATCCCACAATATGATGAACTCATGTTCGAATTTCTCTTGACAAAAGTTTATCACATAATGTTTTAGATGCGCCTCGAAAAAGATCAATCATCATATTTTTGGAAAACTAAAATAAAATATATTATACAAACATCAATTCCAAGAGGATTTTACTGATCTCCTTAAGCCATTTTCTTCCCCTTTTTTGGGGTGGACTGTGGAGAGCAATAGAAAAAGTAAAACAGTATAAAATACTTAAACCAGTCCTTTTCCAAGTCCACTTTCTAACCGGATCTCATGCTTTTTGTCCCTCGCCGGAAATTCATGCTTTGCCTGCCTTAAGGGGTTTTCTTAAATAAGATTAGTAATTAAAAAAAGGACTAAAGAAATACATACAAATAGTGCATTGTGTTGGTGGTTTAGGCAACACATTTGTGTTCCAACAAACCCTGTCGAAGACCGATTATTCGCACACTGATCCGTTTTACTCCACCCTCAAAATTTTCTTGGGTTTGCATAAAAATGAAATAAAATGATAAGGTCTTAACACTAAATACTCATCATGAGCCCAATTCTAAAGTCCCCAACTCAAAATTCTACTAAGTAAACCCAAAAAAGACTAGGGTAGTTCGTGGGTCTGATTCAAGTCAGATCAACCGAGATCCAGATCCAAATCCAATTAAATAAGAACTCACCATGTTAAAGTCTCAAAGACCTATCCTTTTCTCATACCGCCCTAGTTGTTGGCCTTGTGGCTTCTGACAGGGGACATTTGGATTTCTTGCATTTGCATGAAAGTGAAATAACTTACAGTTGAAGCACTACATTATCGCACTAAAAAACCACACGGACATAATTCTACGGCTTAAAAATGTCTATATTTTTCTATATTGTGATTGATGAAGAATACCCATCTTGGACCTAATTCGAAAGCCCCAACTCAAAATGTTACACATAACCAAAGTTGAGTTATGTGAGGCCCAGTTCACAGGTTACATATCGCAACACAACTGATAAGAGACAATTCACGAAGCACAACGGTCCCATTACAGATAAACACAAGTGCTAAGATGACTTGCGGCAAACTTCCTACAAATGCCCGCATAACCTCATCATTAAGAACATTGTTATGATTCATGATCTAGTTATCTACACTGTCTATATCTTTTTATTAAGCATGTAGAGATAGTGTTGAGAAGCCGCAGGCCCAAGTCAACTGCCCAAGACCCAGATTGATCTCACCTCATCAATGTTGTATTATAGGAGGATCAGTAAAAAAAAATCAACCAGAATAATATATGAAAACAAGATGGTCATAAAAAATTCCATTTGTAGTTTTTTTCAGTGGTAAGAATTCAAAATCGTTAAACAAGTAAATGCAGACACGATTCACTGGAAGCATAGTGATTGTTAAAAGCTCGAGATCTTGAAACTAATCCGTGGAGTACAACAAAGAAATCGCAACACAGCAATGCATTGAAGAATTGATATGTATTAAAAATGATAACTTTAACTATCAATTACTGATATGAGAATGGATAAAGTATCAAAACAATATGTGAGAGCAAATCACACCCAGTATGAGCATCATACAAGCAACCTTTTAAAATACTCCTCAAGAACAACTGCTAACAATCTAACCTAAGAATAGGATGATGTTCTGACAGAATTCAAGAATAGGATATATCTCGTGCAATAAGAAGTTTCCTGGTAGAGCAACTCTCTTCAAATGAACACTTTTACAACTCCTAGCTAGAATGATCTAAAACCTCAATTACAGCAGCAATAAACAGAAGAGGCGAGAAGGTTTATGGCACACCCATCTTGCATCACGTAAATTACATCTAAACTGTAATCTGAAGTGACCAGTAATAATAATCAAAATACTCCCAACTAGAGAAGAGGTTGTTACTCAAGAAGAATATCCGAAGTTCTTGGTTTTTTATGCCTACCGGCTAACAATTTCACAACTCACTAGTCCAACGAAACCAATATAAGATCACCTTGTCGCATTCCAAAATCATAGAGGAATTTTACGGAATATTATTTCTAGATTTACAGAAACCAGAGTCGACTGATCACATAGTCATCATCCGAATCTCCAACTTCATTTTATGGGTCATGCCTATTATTCATTCATTCACATTTCACACCCTCTTAATTACTTTGTAAGAAATAAACATACATTACTTACTAAAAAAAGGGGCTTAATAATTTTTTCCACACGGACTAACACATAGATATAATCAATCAATATACTGGCAGAACGCCACCACCTCAATTTGATCAAGATAACACTTTGAACAAAAACCCATACCAAAAATAAATAAGTAATCTACAAACGCACAAAAGCTAGAAACTGCTAAGCTACAAAAGATGGCATATTTTATTCACTAATTATAAACAGGCACAACAGTAACTGAAATCGAACTTAAGAGGCTTATATCTATCAAACATATGAAGAATATTTTTTTAAAAATAAAGGATGATTATATTTACAATGAAATACAGTATATCTTTAATTTATGGATAGGAATAGAAGCAGCAAAAGCATCTACAACAGCGTCTGAAACAACTGCAGTAAGAGTACCGAAAAGGGCTTCTACCATTTCCAGGGTTAGAAGAAACTGATGAAGAATTGTGGGTAGCCGGTTGATTTTCCATTTGACTGATTTGTTGTGTTGCGTGTATGTGTGTAGAGGAATCACTTCTCCTAAATTTCTGTTGTGTTGCATTTTATCGCGTTAAGAAAGGCGCGTCTTTCTTACTAGCGTTTTCTTCTAAGTTTTGAAATTATGCAATATTCAATCCAAGCTGTAAATATTTAATTTAGTAGATTAAAAAAAATTAATGTAACTATCGTGATAATTCTAAAAATATAGGGCCTGATTGTTTGGCATTTTTAAAATTATTCCGTGTTTCGGAAATGCCAAACAAATATGTTTTCTTCTGAAATTTTTCACTTCTCAATTTTCTCATACTACTCTCTCAAAATCAAAACAAACAACAATTTTCTTATCCCTAATCAAAACGTATACATACTTTACTCCGATTTGACATAAGTTACATATCTTTGACAAAATTTATTTCATATAACAAACATGATTTGACATAAAATCTTATACATCTTACACTTAGAACATAACTCTTCCAAAGAACACCTACTTTATTTCTCAAATGACTCTCTGAAAACTCAAATATAAACAAAATTACGTAAATCGAAATTATTTCGACTATGTTTGGTTTATGAATTTGAGTGAGTAAAATAATAAGTAAAATTGCAAATGAACAAGAAATGAAGCTCAACGTTGCTTCACTAGATGTAAGAGAAAACATTTTCCATGGCGTTTTATTCACTGAAATTCAAGAATCAAACATAGCCTTCAAAAACCTCCACTACTCTTCAAAACTACTTTTCCAAACACCAAACAAACAAGTTGTTAGATTTTATTGAATAAATTCCTCCGAGTCCATACATGATCCGACGTACTTGTAAAAATTGTGAATCTGAGTAAAATCTCACTCTGTCCAATAGAAATGGATCAAATATGAGTCAAACCCAATCTGACTAGAATCCTACCCGTTGGGCCATAAAAAAACAGGCCCATTCATTTTTCCGGATAATTGTCTAGATAATCATAAAATGAGTTCTGTAAATTAATTTCATTTCCAAATTATTGATCCATAAAATAAGTCCAGTCCTTGGCATTACCATCCAACTTTAGCAAACATTTTCCCAAAACTCTAATCAAACACCATAACGTCGTCGTACCTCTGCAATTCTCGTTGAATTAGGTTTGCTATGGCTACGGGGCATTCAACCACCGGCTCTGCCGCCGCATCGTCGTCTTCCCAGTACACTTACCCTGCCTCCACCTCCTCCTATTTCCCGACGCCGTTCCATCTTCAGCAAACAACGCCTCCTCATACCGTTTCTTACATCGGAGCCGCCCCGCCGCCGGCTGTTCAGCTACCCGTTTATCCTGCTCCCCCAACCGTCTACTCCTTGCCACAATATCAACAGGCAAGTATATTTACTCAATTTCGATTCTCATTAATAATGCATTTATATTTATGGTGTGCTATAATCTAATTCGTTTAATTTGATTGTGTGAATTGAAGTCGGAGGAATCTCTAGTCAGTTCGAAGAGTGTTCATTATCTTTCTTTTTATTTTAAATTTAGGAAGTTCCTCGGATGGATGTGTTTGTCAATTTGAAAGCTGAGTTGTTTTTTAAAGTTAGTTTGACCGTGATGGATTACAAATAGTGAATAAATTAGATACCTCAGACAATCTCTTAATTCAAAACTTTTGCTTGTAGGACAGAA
This sequence comes from Penstemon barbatus, assembly GCA_003313485.2. NCBI lineage: Eukaryota > Viridiplantae > Streptophyta > Magnoliopsida > Lamiales > Plantaginaceae > Penstemon > Penstemon barbatus. Next base: position 17,653,613 of record CM064878.1, on the reverse strand, counting down.
TCTTGCATGTTTGATTGTCATTGTGGCTTTGTCTTTTTCGAGTGTGAAGAGTAGCCTATGTCTGTTATTTTGAGGATTAATGTTGGTCCAATTGGAAGTGAAAATGGACTGACCAGGAGAAATTTTACTGGAAAGTGATGATTGCTTTTCAATTGTGCTTTTGATTCTATTGATGTTAGTAGCTCTGATGGAGTGGATGTTTATGTGGACAGGCACAACAGCTGTTTCAGAGGGATGCACAAACAATAACACCAGAAGCACTTGAAAGTGTGAAAGCTGCACTTGCAAGCAGTGAGATCGAGCACAAAGCAGAGACTAAGAAGAAGGCAATTCCTAGGAAAGCAGCGGGACAGGCATGGGAAGATCCCACTCTTGCAGAGTGGCCTGAAAGTACGGTTCAGTTGCTTCTCTATTTAAATTTGCCAGCAAGTTTCAATTGATAAACTTTTACATACTTCTTTGCTTTCCTCCCTTGCTACACTTTGTTTTTAGATTTTTGTAGTAAAATACAAGTAAATTTCCCTTTATGATGTTTCCCTCATATGATCTTTCTCCTTTCTGAAAAGGTAGCCTCATTCAGGTTCTTACACCTAAGCTCTATCACTTACAGAAACTTCTGCATCTTTCTATCTCCAATAAGATTTTATCCTAGTTTCTTTCAGCAGTTAAAGCTGTTGAAGCAACTCTTATACCTTGACATGTTTGGATCTTGCAGATGACTATCGTCTATTTTGTGGTGATCTTGGGAATGAGGTGAATGATGATGTTTTATCTAAAGCATTTGCAAGATTTCCTTACTTCAATATGGCCAGAGTAAGTTTTCTGCCAATTTGACCTTTTGTTAGGATCATGATCTGAGATTACTTTCTTCCTATTGTATTAATTTCATATGTTTAGTGGTATACATGAGTATTTGCATGTCCTCTTCAGATGTTAATTTGAAGTTCATGGAGCCCTCAATTGACTCATTCATTAAGGTAGAATTCTCTTTGGTTATGTTGTGGCATGCTTTCCACGATACTTTCAATTGGTGCAGATTCACAGTTGAATTAACATATTTACTATCTGTTGTAGCTTCATAGTAATGTTAGAATAGGTCTAAATTTATTTGTAACATATGAGGCCTGATGCTTGACATCAAATTTTAAAGCTGTATAGAAGTGGATTATAAAGTAGCTTGATTTTGGCTACCGGAAGATGTTTGTTACGTTGGTTGACATAATTGTCAGGCTTTTTTTTACCCTAAAATGTTAAGCTACTTCATTACCTAGTTAGTATGAACATGATCTGTTTTTGTCATCAACTGGTGGTAATAAGTTGCATGAAATTCGATTAAAAGCTTTTCACGCTCCCTTCTAAAGCTGTAAGAACCGAAACCTGAATAATACGGAGTATTTAAAACTTCCTGTTGAGTAACTACGACTCACACGAGTAAATATGGCAGAAAAGAAATAGGGAGTTGGATTTGAAGTATTGTGTGTGTGCGTGTATGGATTTTATGCATATCACTGACACTATAATATTAAAAATAGACACGAATATGTTCCCGTAATGTTAAAAAATGGGATTCAAAACATAACTTTTTGCAGTTTAAGACTTTTTAGTAAAAGTTAAATAATTAATTGGTTTACAGACAACTTTTTTGCGTGCTTCACAATATTTTGGCCAAAGAGAAGAAATAGTAAGTTGAGTATAATAGTTGTGCGCGTCCGCTTAGAGTGTCTGTGCAGTTGTGAATCTGATAAATCTGTGAAGAAGATAGTGTTTTAAACGGATATATATCACGATATTCGTGACACATCCTATTACTCTTGATCAATTTTCGCTTAAGAATATCTGTTCCTTTTGCCTTTTTGGCATCTGCATATTAGTGTAGATTTTCTTTTTATAATGTATCTTGCTTCACACTAATGCCCGTTACTAAAATTTTCTCATTATGAGATTTTTTCAATAGAAACATGATTAGAGAACATTCAGGGTCACTGATTTTTATTTTTATATTTTATACAAACTGATTTTTTCTTTGTAAATGGTATCTTGCACAATCCGCGTAAACTGTAAATCGTATCATGAATTATCTACCGGTCATTAAATTCATCTTAATAGGAATTTTTTTTCGACGTGACCCAATATTCTTTTTTTAGAAAAAAAAAAAAAAAAAAAAATCTGTCATTAAGATGAATTACATATGAGTTCACTATTTAATATATTTGTGATTAAATTTTTTGACATAGAAGCGAAAGTTATATATAGTTTTTTTGATTTATTGTTTATAAAACGATCGTTTACTGAGAACGGTATAAGAAGTCCTCGTTTCCAATGGCTACAAGTTTATTATTAAAAATGTGCACCGTGCACCTCCGATCGATTCTTATTATTAATATTCTGCAATTTAAACCTTAGCTTTTCCCCATTTGTATGTGTCTGGAGTCTCCCTCTAAAAATCGTGCTATGTTGATCATTCCCACATTTGCTGATGGGTGCATATTGCCTTTGTTAGTATTTTTTAATATAACGATGTCAATTGTGTGCTTATTTTGGATCAGGTTGTTAGAGATAAGAGGACTGGCAAAACCAAGGGTTATGGGTTTGTTAGTTTTTCCAATCCGTCTGACCTTGCTGCCGCAATGAAAGAAATGAATGGTAATTAGCATTTAACTTCTACTCTGATCTTATTTGGCTTTGGTGTACACTTCTCTTCTTTTGTATGCTTTACAACATAACATGACAGACCGTTCAGTCTGCTACGAACGATGATGTGGTTTGCATCTTATAGTTTGTATATTGTTGATGAGATGAAATGTATCTGCTTTCAGGGAAATACGTTGGAAATCGACCAATTAAACTTCGTAAGAGCACCTGGACGGAAAGGACTGATCACGAAGCCTTGGACAGACAAAAGGTTAGTTTGGTGATTTTCTTGTGCATTGTCTTTATTGGTAGTATATGGACTTTATATATCTTTACTTTTTCGTCTTTGATTGTTCTACCAGTTTAGTAGTATCTTATTTCTTCCACATGCGGCCTTTTTGTTTGTTTGTTGCAGAACCATTCTCAGAAGAAGACAAGGTTACCAAAGAAGAGTGTGCTGCACAGGTAAGACTTAGGAGCCGAGGTCATAAAAGCACAATGAAGATCTGATTTATGCATGTTAATGGATATCAATTTAGCTCGGAAATTAATCTTTGTATGTGACCAAAATCTTCAGCACATTGTATTAATCTCTAATCCTAGCATTATGTATTAATCTCAAATTCTAGCACTATGTATTAATCTCAAATTCAAATCTATGTTTGTGAGTACATTCGTTCGTATGGATATTTGGGTGTGAATTTTTTATGGATTCTTGAGAAAACTTGTGGATTTGCTAACGGTGAGATGGGCTTAGGGTTTTTTTGATACTAATCGTATTTTAGTTTTCCAAGTTTCGAGTTTGGGATGAATGTAAATATATTTATTAGAGATTTGGAGAATATTCTATTAAATCAACAGAGATAATTTTGTTTATTGTATTAATTTGCTAATTCTCAGGCATAAATGATTATAGTTAATATTTTATCAAATGAAGATCGTTGATAACAATTCATGTGTTTAAAGGATACTTATTTTCTACATTTATGAGAAAAATTTATATTTCAGTCTCTTTTATTTTGTCATTCTATCAAAACACCAATTATTCCAAAAAATTAAGTCCTCAATCAAAATCGTCTAGCTCCATTCCCGATTGCTAGAACTGATTTTGAAGTTTTTCGAGATGACAAGAATCTTCAACCTACCTCAAATTAGTTGAGTAGATACACAATAATGACACCAATCCAAAAAATTATAAGACGTGATTAGACCGTGATTAGCAAGAAGTGTCAACAGTAGAGAAATTATATTCAGAACAAGAAAATATTTCACATCTTCGGCCTTTTTATTATCTTTTGTTTACAGAATTTTCGTAATACAAGATTTTCCAAACCATAAAACAAGTATGAATGTCTTTTAAATCTTGAAAAATGAATGTCATGGCTCTGCATTGTAGCTACTACTGGCTATTAAATCCAGCAACTGAAGTAGCCTCCTGCTCCGGAACAGATTGAGGTTTCCTTTTACCTGGTCCAGATGAAACCTTAACCATTGCAGGTCTTAACAGCCTCTCTCCAAGATAAAAACCTCTTCGAAGTTCTTGGATTACGATTCCTTCCTTGTACTCCTGTGAATCCTCACGTGCAATAGCCTCATGCATCTATACAAACAAACAAGATCACAATTTAGAGAAGCAAAATCAGAAAAGGAGGGATGAATCAAAAAGCTTAGGCTATCTTTGATTCTGACATTTTAGCAAGTACAACATTAGTGATATTATGACAGGACATTGAGCTTTATTTTTTTGTTACTTTTATTTTCCTCATCATTTACATGCTAAAATCTAATAATCAAACAAAGACTTCTTAAGCCTTACCGAGGGATCAAATGGCTTCCCCACGGTGGGGACAGCAGCTACACGCAAGCTCCTCATAATTTCAACAAACTGCTTATAAATGCCTTGGTAACTTGTATCGATCTTCTTTTCCATTTCAGTCTCTATCTTGATATGTTGCTTGGCTCTCTCAAAGCTATCAACCATAGGCAAGAGGCTCTCGATTACTTCTCCTTGTGCATTACTCCTCGCTGTTAATTTTTCTTTTTCTGATCTTTTTCTATAATTATCAAAATCCGCCTGCAACCGAAGGTACTTTTCCTTTCCTGAAGATATCTCTGCAGACATAGCTGAAACTTTTTGCGCCAGCTCTTTATGTTCTTTTTCTACCACGAGCATTATATCTTCAATTTCATATATAGTCTTCCGATCTCCATTTAAAATGGCTTCCTTGTATGCCTGCACAATAAGCTTCAAGGATGGAAGCCTTTTACCTGCTGCATTTTCTGGCACTGATCCATCTTCCTCGTTTGTCTGCAGTTTTAATTTGAATAAAATCATTCAAGTAATAAATAGTTTCAATTGATAACTTAATCCGACCTATTTTTATACTCCTTTTCACTTGTGCACTTAGTGACAATTGCGAGTTAAAACTATCACAGAACATTACTAAGATATATAATACTCCTACAAAACAGATTGCATTTAATGTATTACATCAAAGTTATAACAAAACAGAATGCATAGGTATCAGCACTTTTGGAATTAATATTACATCTTCCTACTGATTTGTTGCTTTGGAACGATTATGGCTTTGCGAATATTCATAAAGGCTCAAGTGATGATCTTTCCCCAATCCCTTCACCCTTCAAAGTTACAAAAAATTAGTTTTATCTCGAGCTTTTTGTCATATTAAAGTTGGATAATAACAAAAATAATTACATATCCTCAAATTGTCAATTCCAGAATCATTACAGCTAGACAGTGTTACAATTGCAGCTAACATCATTCCAACAACACTAAACCATTTGATTATGAACCTGGTCTTTTCATACCCTCAATTTTGACCTATAATTTAGGATTAACACAAAATAGCAACAGATCTTCAGAAGAGAAAGTGTTGGTACAATACATCTTTACCAAGTAAAAAAACATTCAAGTAACAATATCTACTCTATATACCAAATAATCTATCAAAAATTAAATTACCAAACTAAATCAATGTTCAAACAATAAAAAAGCTTCAGCTATCTATGAGTGTGTGTGTGTGTAGAGAGAGAGAGAGAGGGTAAATACTTGGTAGGGTTGAGATTGTTGCTGCGCCGAAACAAAGCGCCTGAAAGAATAGGGCTTTTTATTGCTCATAATTCTTGAATTCCAACTTCTATCATACGATTTTAATTGAGGAAATGAAGAATTGGCGGTGCTCGAAATGGATTTGAGGGGATTAAAAAAGCGGCGTTGGTTGCAGCTGTTTTGAATAGGTGAAAATTTTGAAGAAGAGAGAGTAGAGCGGTCGGAAGTGTGGAGAGAGAAAGGGCTGGAAAGAGAAGGTGAAGCTGCTGCCGCCATTGTTAATGGAAGAAAAATACTCGACCCTCACAAAACTTTTCTCCTCTTCTCCTCCGTTGTAGAAGTTGGACTAGAAGAGACTAGAGGAGAGGGGGGGCGTTTCTTTTTCCTTTTAATTATTTATTTATTTATTTATTTTTTTTCTTCCAAATAAATGGACTTTTAAATTCTTATCATGAAAAAATTCGAGAATAAACTGCTTTTTTTCCCCAGTCACTTTCACTTAATCACCTATTGGTAGAATATAGCTACTAAAATACAAACCATAATTGGGTCAATTTCTGTGATAAGCCAATATTTGAAATTTTGCTAAGAGAGATCAAAATTTCAATTTGATGAATCCTAACAAAATTGTTCATTTATTATAACACAAATGCATCTAATAATTAATTTATAGTATAGGACGAGATTGTTATTTTGTAGTGTTGGCACCAAAATTATCAAATTATCTAAAGCTTTGGTTGCGTCCTATAAGGGTAAATAAATTTGTCACATTTAAATATATCCTACATTTGATAAATATTTTAAATTATAATTTTTGTGAACCTATATATTAAACTCGTCATTGAATTAAAGGGAGCATAGAAGTGTATTCCGTTGATTGTTACATATCAATATTTTGAAGATCTTGAAGAAAGTACATATTTTTATTTTTGCTTAAGAATTTATGAAAATTAGAAAACAAATATTTCTACCTTAGAATAAATTGCATTATTTATCCAAAAAGAGCTTTAGTTGCATTGTTTGTTTTATTCTTTTCAATTATTTTAATTATTATCACTTATCCACAATAACATTTACCTTTTACAAAATCAATTTTTCACCAACAAATAAATTAATCTAATGAAAGAAACTAGTATCTCCTAAGTGCTGATCCAAGGTCGAATCTCCGCTAGAAGAGACTCTCATAGAATATATGCCCGATCTCAAAAGAGATTAAAACCTTGAGAAACCAAAAAAACATCATTTTCTCTCTTCATTCATTGAATTTGCTTACTCAACACAAAATCGATAAAATCTATACGGGTAAATCAATAATTAATTTCTATTCACATTGTCATGCATATAAAATTATTAAAACACACCAAACAATTAAACAACTATATAGTTTTTAAAACCTATAATTTCACTCATAATGCATATAAAGTATCAAATATATGTGTTTCTTTGTACAATAAAAGGGAAAATGCAAATAAACCACAATAATATATCATATGTCTCAAATGATTACTGCCCTACACAAGTGTGACCCAATCTGAAAGATCACTTTTTTGACAGCAAAAACTATGTAGTTAACATCTATTTAGAAGATGAAACCTTGTTGTCTGCTAACTTATCAAAGGTTGCCAGAAACAAGGTTCTAATCTTTCCTAGTTCAGTTACAATTTCCCTGAAGTTGATTCTCTCTAATGGAGAAGTGGTTAAACATTCCAATGCCAAAACAAGAACCGACGTCACACATTTCTCCTCTACAGAGAAATTGTTATCATCTTCACTACTAAACAAATTGGTATCCACAACTTCAAGAATCGCATTTTGATGTAATGATTGGGTCACCCAACTCTTCAAGCTCGTTTCCTCACCAAAGACTTCGTCTGTTGGCTTTTTTCTCGTGTACATCTCCAAAAGCATTATACCAAAACTGTATACATCACCCCTCGTAGATACTATGCCTTGAGTTCCATATTCTACATTAATTGAGATCAAACATCAGTAAAAAACAATTAAATATTCGACTATAAGTATTGGAAAATTGGAACATCACCTGGTGCCATGTATCCTATTGTTGCCAAGGTTTTGGTTTGAGCCATTAGGTCTCCTTCACCAAAGAGTTTTGAAATACCAAAATCACCAACTTTTGCAGTCATATCTTCATCTAACAAAACATTACTTGGTTTCAAATCACAATGAACAATAGGGAATGTATGCCCAAAATGAAGATACTCTATAGCTGAAGCAACATCTATCGCTATATTTAATCTTTGTAATAAATCCAAACAACGGTTATGGGAATATAACCATTTATCTAGGCTTCCATTAGGCATGTACTCTAAAACCAAAGCTTTGAAATCTACATTATTACAACATCCAATGATTTTGACCAAATTTCTATGTCGAATGGAACTTAATACTTCAATTTCTGTTTCAAAACTCTTGCTCACTCTTTCTGATTCCATATTAAATACCTTAACTGCAATTGTCAATCCATCAGACAGTGTTCCTTTGTACACTGAACCAAAACTTCCACTTCCAAGTATGTTGCTTTCGGTGAAGTGATTAGTCGCCCGTAAAAGTTCAAAATAAGAACTTCCTCTCCATGCATGAAGTATTGAGGTCTCACTATCACTATCGGGTAGCTCTGAATTTAGTTTTTGTCTTTTCATCAGCAGAAAAATCATAATGAGCACAACTGCAGATACTATAAAACAAGGTATAATGTATTTCAAAAGTGAGACAAGAAGCTTCAATCTTGTTTTCTTACGAGCTTCTTCACAAGGTGGAACCTGTAGACTAGATGCACCACAAAGACCGGAATTCTTGAAAAATGATTCAGCCGTAAAATTTGCAAAATTTCCTCCTTTAGGTATCTGTCCAGTTAATCTATTGTTAGACACATTGAAATGTTGCAAGAAGTCGAGCCCCTCTAACGAGTTTGGTATAGATCCAGTAAAATCATTAAAGGAGAGATCCAAGGTTACCAAGCCTTTTAAGTTCCCCAGAGACGTAGGAATAGAACCTTGAAATGTGTTATGTGCCAGAGATAAGTAAACTAAAGACTCTGCACTGTCAATAGAACTAGGAACATTACCTGAGAACTGATTCCACGATAAATCTAGTTCTGTAATAACCTTAAAGTTTCCGATCTCGGTTGGGATAGAGCCAGTCAAACCATTTGACGACAAGTTTAGGCGCAAGATATCATAAAGGTTCCACAAATTGAAGGGTACATTAGATTCTAACTTGTTGGAATCTAAGTAAAGTCCTCGTAGAGATTTTATTTCACCAAAGCAAGCAGGAATTGATCCACGAAGGCTATTGTTACTTAAGTACAAATCTCCCAAACGGCTAAGTTGGCAAAGATCATCAGGGATGTATCCTTCAAGCTTATTATGTTCAAGATATATACGTATAAGTCTACTTAATCTCCCTACTGAGCTTGGGATGAATCCTGTCAACTCATTGTTATCTAAATATAAATCTCTCAAATTGGTTAAATTTCCAATCTCACCAGGAATAGAACCTCTAATTCTGCAATCAAATGCTCTAAAAATCTGTAAGGAAGTGGAGAGATTTCCAATCGAAGCTGGGAGGATACCACTTAACTGATTTTGTGATACTTCTATAGACTCCAAATTTCGACAACTTGTTAAAGAAGATATAAACCTCAGTTCTTGATTCCAAGACTCTCCAGTTAAGTTGTTCCCTTCAAGTACAAGGCGCCGTAAAAGTCTTAAGTTACCAAGGTTAGGAATTGAACCCCTAAAAGAATTATTACTCATGCTTATGACAGTAAGCTTAGATGCATTGCTTATAGAGCTTGGAATTACTCCAAAAAGTTTGTTATCTCCTAAATAAAGCTCTTCAAGATTGGGAAGTGATAGTCCCATGGTCGAAGGTAGCTCCCCTGAGAAGTGATTGGCCGAAAGCTCCAACATTCTTATTGTAGATATATTGAAAATGGACGATGGAATCCCGCCTGATAAGCCGTTTCTACGGACATTAATTTCCACAAGATTAAGATTTCCAAGATCAGATGGTAATTCACCTGCAACATTGTTTCATTAGAAGAGACTCTTCAATAATTTGATCTGATATAGCTAATGACTAATTGGAGTCCTCGAAACATACCTGTGAAGTTGTTATTATCTAGATATAGAACTTCCAGACGCGTTAAATTTCCAATATTTGGAGGTATACTACCTGGGAAATTGTTATTTGACAATGATATGACCCGAAGGCTTTTAAAGTCCAGTAAGTTGTCCAAAATTTGGCCAGTTAGCTCATTGGAATGAAGAAATAGCCTCTCGAGCTGGGAAAGGTTATTATACCCAACCACAGGAACACTTCCAGATAGACTATTATTGGAAAAATCAACCCCTTTCAGAGAAGCCATGTTGAAGATAAAGGATGGAATTTGACCAGTTAGGGAGGCACCTTGGATGCTTAACAGCTCTAAACGCGATAGATTCTTTAGCTCTAATGGAACCCCCCCTGAAAATGTAGTCGAAAAGGGAAATAATTTATGGTACAGTCGTATATATTGCTATAAATATTCATAAAACAGAAATATTACATACCGTGAAAGTTGTTTACTCCTAAATACAAGGTTTGAAGCTTGGCCAACCTGCCAACTGAACTGGGTATGCTTCCATTGAAATGATTAATTGATAACGACAGGTCTTGAAGCTCACTGCACTTGTAAATATTAAATGGAATATTCCCACTAAGTGAATTCATGGAGAGATGAAGTCCAATGAGTTTTGGAATATGATCACATGTATCGACTGGGAGTTCACCTGACAGGCTATTACCCGTGAGATCAATTCTTTCGATTGAAGACATGTTGAAAATACCACGTGGGATGAAACCTGTAATCTGATTATAGCGCACGTTCAAGATTCTTATTCTTGAATTGTTACCTAGTGATGGAGGAATATTTCCAGAGAAATTGTTATTGTTCATACGAACAAGTTCAAGTTCAGGTAAGGTTCCAAACCAAGATGGGATTTCTCCAGTTAAAGAGTTGAACCCCACATCGATAACTTGTAAACGACGTAAATTAGAGAGTGCTTGAGGTAAGATGCCTGTGAAATTGTTGGAGCTAAGTACTAAAGAAGTGAGAAATGTTAAGTTTCCAAGATTTGGATCAACAGTGCCATCAAAACTGAAACCAGAAATATTTAAGGATTCAACTCTTCGTTGGTTGATGTTGCATGAAACACCAATCCAGTTACAAACTGAGGTGTTTGTAGACCAATTTTGAGCCAAGATTTCATAAGGGTCTGAAGTGATTCTAGCTCTGAAAGCAACAAGTGCTTCTTGATCTGTGGTAGAATTCAAATTTATACTGGCCGAGATTACTGTAATGTTGGTTAATAATAAAAGTAGAGCAGCAATAAAGAAGCACAAATTATCCATGAGCTAGGTGGAGAAATTGGACTTGAAATCTATGAATAACTAGCTATGGCAAGACAGCAATTTATTGAGTTCATCTGCCCAGTGGGTTTATTGAAGTTAAAAGTCTGATAAAACCAGGCCCCACTTCATTAATCCCATTTAAGTTGAGGTGGTTGAGAAAGAAAAAAACAATTATTTTTTTGCTAAGGTTGCATCATTGTTGTCTATGTCACAAAATGCAGTTTTATTTATAGTAGACTAAAACTTGCTAGGCTGTTCTAGTGCTGAAATAAAACCAATTCAGTAGATGTTTCATTGGAGTTTTGATGACAAAAAATCTTTTAATACATATCAAACTAAACTCAAACAATTTATTATTTGACAAGCTCTTGAATTTGCTTTGATAAACTAAAAAATGACAAGGTACATGCAAAAAAATTGAGTAACCCGAGCTTGACTCGAACATCAACTTGATCAAAGCTCGTCGAGTTTGATTCATTTGGAAAACATACAAAATACTCAAAATATGTTTTAGACTCCACCATGGATGTAGCTATGTATATGTAAGGGGCCGGGGGTGCAATGACCCCAGTGAAAATTTGGTGCATGGTGTAAAACTAAAGGTGAAATCTTTATTAAAATTTATGTTTATTTTTTAAAAACATTGAATGAACCCACTCAATAAAATTAAATATTCTATAGCAAGGGTCCAACTTTTAATTAAAGTGTATTTATTTTCCATCACTTACAAAATAATAATGAACAATTGAACCATTGAGAAATCAAAAAATTAAAAATAAATAATTAACTTCTTTTCATGATTCTTTTTTAAAATTTCACAACAATTATGAATAGGGCTTATTATGCTATGAAGTATATTAAAAATAATTGAGAAATCAGATGAATAGTTCTTTCTTATAGAGTTAAATTGGCTTTAAATTAATAAATCAAAACTCGATCCCGCCCCGAGCCGGGTCGTAATTTGTAGGCCAACCATACCTGAGTCCCAATATAGACCCGAGCTAACACAATTTTGGTGCAGTTTTCCGAATGCTGACTGAGTCTACCTTAATCTTAAATATGAATACTTACCAGCTCTTACTGAGAGAAAAACGCTGTGGAAAGTCGCCGTAGAAATTTATTTTGCAATTGCCGACATTTTCGCTTAGCCGATTGCTCTTGAAGAAATGGTTATGGCGGTTTGGTTTCGACCTGAATTTACCTAGAACCAAATCATATTTAAATTTAATTAATTTATTTGTAATTTTATTTTGTCGGATGGAATTTGGATAAATGTATACTTTTGGGCCTACAGTCATAGTACCATACACAATTTCGGACTTATTTATTGGCTTATTATAGGCCCAGTCCACAAGCTTAACAAAGAGGGCAAATAGTTTAGCAAGTCCAATTATACATATGAGGGCTAAATAGTAAATATTAATAGGAGTTTATCTAACTGTCCCAAAATGTAAAGATTTTGCCTAATTGCGAGAAAATAATTTTATTTCCGTAACATTAATTTTATTTAGATGTAGCATTACGATTACCAGATTTATAAATTATAATATTTAGTGATTATGTTATTGGAGCTAAACACCAAAAATGATAATAAAGCTAAATTATTTTGATTTTAATAAATATAATAATACATCATTGTTTATAAGGAAGTTATTATTGGGGCTATAAATGATGTAGAGTATGGAGTTATTATTGACGATATCAAATTCATCAAATAGCCTTTCAATTTTTTTCACGCTCAACATATCCATCGTGAAGGAAATAAAGCCGCTCATGAGACGGCTAAAATTCATTTGAATAATTCTTTTGATGTATCAAACTTACTGTCTTTGATCCAAAACATTCATTGTAATCGCTGATTTAAGTTCTTGACTGATAGTTCGTTTTCCCTAAAAAAAAAAAATTTGATAAAAGCTACCACATCATATTTAGTTCAAATTTCATTAAAGCGCATAACAAACATATCACATAGCATGTACTCCGTATAAAAATTAAATAGCATTTCAAAAAATTGAAATGAAACGAGCTATATAACATACATTTTTCTCATATAGTATATAGAAAAGGAATAAAAAAACAATTTGAAATAAAAACTACTCGGAAAACCATTGAGAATAGCAATGAGGAAAAAGATGCACTCCAAAAAATCAAAGAAAAAGACACAATTGAAAAAGAAATGCCAAGAAAGAGAAGAAAAATAAGTAATTGCTATTTGCTAATGACAGTGACTACATGCCAAGGGCAAAAGTATCCCAAGCTTTAAAAAATATCTGATTCACTCCAAGATTTAATCAATCTCATTAAAACTTTTCCAATTTCCCAAATTTCCAAGATATCTCATTGAGATCTACACATAATATACTATTTGATTATCTAATAATAGTAACTTAAAAAAAAAAGCTCCTTTCACGTGTTTAGCCAAAAATTACTCCAATAAAAGTTCGTTCCAAGATTTCCAATTCACTCAGTTTCTGTGACTTCTTATAGAAAAGAAAAAGACTGAACCTTTTTTTGCAGTTCATTCATTGCAATGGACTGTCCATGTATATTGCACTCCAACTTTTCTTCTAGTTCTAAAATTATGAGTTCTGGTTGTCCATTTAAATTACTTGGCCAAAATCATTCAATTTCATTGCCACATACAAGAAATTTTGGATTCTTTTCTGTTAAACCCATCAAAAGGGGCTCTCTTAATATGGCAGTCTCTGCTGTTTCTTCAGTTGAAACAAGGTAAAATTTTAAAATAGTCTCTTTTGAATTTTAGTTGTGTTGGATTTAGCTTGGGTCTTTTTTAGCAGTAAAAATGAGATTAGGAACTGGGCTTGTATATTGTACATTGTTAATGGAGTATGGGTTATGTACTGTTTTGTCACTTTGCACTCTGGAATTGAAATATTGGCAGCTTGCACACTCAAATTGCAATTCTTTGGCAATATAGTGAAAATTTTGCACCCGAATAGGGGACACTTTGCCAGAGCATATGCAACTTGAGGGTGCAAAGTGCTAATATTTCAATTTCAGGGCGCGAAGTGCCAAAAAGATGTATTTATGGGTTGCAAATGTCAGTTGCTCATTGTTCTTTATTAATGGTGTTAGGGAAGAAGTGAATAAAAAAAGTTCAGGTGGTGACAAGGTGAAGATAAAGTTGAGGTTAGACCACCAGGTCGAATTTGGGGAACATGTTGCGATTTTGGGGTCCGCGAAAGAGTTGGGATCATGGAAGAACAAAGTAAATATGGATTGGACAGAAAATGGATGGGTTTGTGATTTGGAACTGAAAAGCAGTGAAGAGCCAATTGAGTATAAGTTTGTAATAGTAGGGAATGATAAGAAAAAATTAACATGGGAAAATGGTGAAAACCGTGTTTTAAGGTTTCCCGGAAATGGAAGTTTTAATGTTGTTTGTAAGTGGAACACAACTAACGAGGAGGTAAAAATATTGTCTTCCGAGGATGTAGCTGAGGAAGAAACTGAGGCAAAAGAAAGTGGAAATGGCAATCTTGTTAATGCTGCATTAGAAGAGGGTGCAACCAAAACTTCTTTTGTGGAGCAATGGCAAGGGAACGATGTCTCTTTTGTTCGTTCAAAGGATCATTTGGATTCACAAAAGAAGGCAAGTTGGGACACTTCAAATCTTGAAGGGATTGCTTTGAAATTGGTGGATGGTGACCGCAGTGCTCGGAACTGGTGGCAGAAGGTAAATAAATTTTTTTCTTTAACTTCTTTATGATGAAAAACTTGGAGAAAGAAGACGAGAAATAATGTATGATTTTGGAATATAGATTAGACAAATTGTTTGACTATTCTCGTACATCTTTGTTTGATGCATATGCCTCCACTATATGTTGAGATATTCGTCTTTTATCTCCATTAGCGCATTCATCCAATATCATGTTGATTACTATTTGTCATGTATACATTTTCAACTTGATTTCACTTTCATCATCTAAAGTACACTTTGATGTTTAGCTCTAGTGATGCATACTATGTTCATGAGATTCTCAAAATAGATAAACAGATGACATACTTATCCTTTAAATGGAAATCCTCTTAAAGATCTTACGGTAGAAAGAGCACAAACAAGAAGTAATATGCTCAAGCATCTATGATATAACGAACTAAAAAACTTGAGTTTTTGTTTTATAAATGCCATTTTATTGGGAACTATATTCAAGTAAAAAATTACTTGTAGGTTATAAGATTGTTCTTATTTTATGCACGTGTACAGTACTAAATGGAAGCTCATTGGTAGGACTAAAAACATTTCTTTCTTGAAATCTTTGTTGCTGAAGCTTGAAGTTGTTCGAGAGCTGCTGGTTGGAAACGCTGAGAGTAAAGAACGTTTGGAAGCTCTTACTTATGCCGCAATATATCTGAAGGTCTTATTATATACTAATTCTTTTCAGTTGCCTTCTTAATTCATGTTCTTATATAATTGGAGTGTTCTTTCATGTAGTGGATAAACACGGGTCAAATTCCATGCTTTGAAGGTGGGGGCCATCATAGGCCAAACAAGCATGCCGAGATTTCCAGGCTTATATTTCGTGAACTAGAGAGGATTTCCAGCAGAAAAGACGCTTCACTTCAGGTCACCTTCTACTAACTGTAAAGAGAAAGAAAAAGAAAAAAAAATGATACCTTAAACTTGATTGTCTGTGGTTCTTTAGTTGAGCTTGCTGTTTATCATGTTCTCTTTTCTCATAAGGTGTCGTGTGTCTTATTAATGCAGGAAATACTTGTTATCCGCAAGATTCATCCTTGTTTACCGTCTTTTAAGGCAGAGTTTACTGCATCTGTTCCATTAACTAGAATTCGAGATATTGCTCATAGGAATGATATCCCTCATGACCTTAAGGTTATCAAATTAGATCATCATTTTATTTCCCACAGTTACTGTGCCTGATTTTTTTAATTAAGTTTTTAACATAGTAATATCAATATTATTCAGCAAGAAATCAAGCATACAATACAAAACAAGCTTCATAGGAATGCTGGACCTGAAGATTTAGTTTCCACTGAAGCAATGCTTGCAAGAATTACCAAGAATCCAGGAGAATATAATGAGGCGTTTGTTGTGCAATTTAGAATATTTCATCGAGAACTTAAAGATTTCTTCAATGCTGGAAGGTGTGATATATTTAATTTATTATTTTCAGCATTTATTATGCTAGTAGCTTGTACGAGTACTCATGTTCGATACAGATCAATTTGCCCATAATGCAATCATAATATTAAGTACTAGTAGTTCTTTAAGCAGAAAAGGATATATATATATATATATATATATATATATATATATATATATATATATATATATATATATATATATATATATATATATATATATATATATATATATATATATATGTAATATCTATTTTTTCAGTAGATCCTTCTTTTTTTTCCTCCAAGTGTTGGAAGTTTCCGAGTTTTCAAATGTATCATTTGACATTAAGTGAAATACTTGTCTTTAATTACAAGGTAAACATTCTATTGGCTAAGTGATGTGCCAACATAAGATATTACTTACTAAACTCCATTCCTAATTCTGTAATAAATTATATTAGTTCTGAACTAATCCTTCATTTATGTTTCCTCAAAATATTTCAAGTTTGTTTTGCTATTATGTTATAATCAATTCTACATTGAAAAATGATTGCTTGGGAACAGAACTTAAGGTTAACCATCAGTCGGATTTCTCTAATGCTTATATTTTGGTCGACATTTTTAAAGTCTTGAAGAACAACTGGAATCAATAAGAGAGTCACTGGATCAGCGTTCAGAAGCTCTATCTCTGTTTGTAGAGTCGAAAAAGGTATCACTTCATTGTAATTCTGACAAGTCAGTATTTGAAATTACGTCGTATCATTGAAGTTGCTTTTTTGTCTCATCAGATATTGGATAATATGGATGCAAGTAAAAATATATCAGAAAGTGAATGGATGAGAGTGTTGATGAAGTTGATACAAGCTATGCATAGTCTGCGCAATGAAATTGGAAAGGGTCTTGATAGTGGACTTCGAAATGATGCTCCTGATGCTGCAATAGCCTTGCGGCAAAAGGCAAAATCTTGTTCTAATTATTTCTTGTTATTCTTAATAATGATCATATATCTAATGAATAATCTGAAAATCTGTGCAATCTCAGTGGCGACTTTGTGAGATTGGACTGGAAGACTACGCGTTTGTTCTTTTAAGCAGGTAATACATTGCTACTATATCAGAGAGTTATTTGCAAACACCCTATATGTTTAGTTTAATTGGAGAGTACGTCCTTGTATTATATTACTCAGTTTGTACCCCCTCGTATTCATAAATATGTAGTAATGAGACATCTTGGTGCAGTAAGTGTCATGTAGACTCGACTAATTGCGACCGATGATTCACTTTACCTCTAAATCTCGGTGTTATCTTGTCAATGCATGATACTTTAGTGTAGTATGTTTATGATAAAATTCTTCTAACACCAAGTACAGAATAAACTATCGATTATATTTTCTTAAAAATGTAGTCATAATTGTATCTATTTTTTTTATGAAATGATATAATATTTGGTAAAATTATAGATGAGTAATTCGATACTTCATTGAATAATTAACGTATGTTAGGGGTAGTGAGCTGCATTTCTATTAACATAAGGGGTATCTACAATTACATAATAATTATAATGCAGGGTGTATTTACCAATTAGAATGATATTTTTTTGCAAATAACCCGTATATATGATTTGGAATTCGTTGTTTCTAAAAGTAAATAGTAAGATTATCCATTAATGATGTTTATGATAAATATTAAATCTTCATTGATTAATTGAATTATAGGTTTCTAAATGCACTTGAAGCTATTGGAGGAGCTCGTTGGCTAGCGGAGAATATAGAGCAAAAGAATGTTAAATCTTGGAATGATCCTATTGGAGCTCTACTCATCAGCATCAATCAATTGGGCCTATCGGGCTGGAAGCCCGAAGAATGCAAAGCTATCGGCAATGAACTTTTAGCATGGCAAGAGAAAGGTCTTTTAGAAACTGAAGGTACCTATATTTTTCATTAAATTCTTAATATTAGTTGTTTAATATATATTGACTTTTTCTATGATAATAACTACAAGGCAGTGAAAATGGTAAGAGAATATGGGGTTTAAGACTTAAAGCTACACTCGATAGGGCTAAGAGACTGACTGAAGAATATTCTGAGGCACTTCTTCATATATTTCCTCAAAAAGTCCAGGTAAAGGAAGCTTCACAAGTTATAATAACGATGAATGTAATTCATAAAGTCGAGCTTTGGTTATTCGAATATTGACCATATTTTTGGGTCTTTCAGATATTAGGAAAAGCTTTGGGAATTCCTGAGAATACTGTTAGGACTTATACTGAATCCGAGATTCGTGCTGGGTATGATTAAGTTACTTTTTGAGATTCAAATTTACTGTCATTTTGTCATTTTCTATAAGAAACTGTGCAAGCCATCTGATTTTCAAATGGAAACAGAGTAATTTTTCAGGTTTCGAAAGTCTGCACCCTTCTTTTGAAAGCTGTTAGGAGTGTTCTTGGATCTCAGGGTTGGGATATTCTTGTACCCGGAGATGCTTCCGGAACCCTCATCGAGGTACTCTTATCTTACGTCCAACTATTCATTGCACCGGTTTCCAATAAATATCTATATATATACCGATATATATAGGGTAGTCTCTATTTAGGGTTGGTGTCATTTTTGAGACTTCAAGTGTGATTATGCAAGTCAATTTCAGGTAGAGACCATTGCACCTGGGTCAGTTCCTTCGTCTGTTAAAGGACCGGTTATTCTTGTGGTGAAGAGAGCTGATGGAGATGAAGAGGTTCATCCTACTTTACGTATCTTTGTTTTAAAAAATTATGTGACAATAAGATAAACATTGATGATCAACAAATAAATGTAATATAAACTAAGTTTTCGATTGAAAAATATGTCAGGTTACGGCTGCTGGGGCTAATGTAGCAGGAGTAATTCTAATGCAGGAACTGCCTCATTTGTCTCATCTTGGTGTTAGAGCTCGGCAAGCAAGTCTTACTTCTTTTGTGACGTTATTTTTTATTATAAATGCCAACTGAGAATATTAGTATTAAACAAGTAATAAAATGTTACGAACTGCAGGAAAAGGTTGTATTTGTGACTTGTGAAGACGATGATAAAGTTGCAGATATCAAAATGTTGAATGGGAAATTTGTGAGGTTATATTCTTGACTTTGTCCTTTGTTCGTCTTCTGTCGCACCTAGGTGTATAATCGAGTAGTTTTGTGTATAAACGAACTGAGTTCAAATGATCTTAATAAACATTCGTGCATATATATTTTGTTTACTTTATGGTTTATCGAGTACGCTTGAATGCATGTCCAAAGCTACTAAAAGATAAATGCCATTCAGACTTGGTTTGATATGCATAACAATATGAGCTCGAAAGAGTTCTATAATTCAAACTTAAATCGAGTATCAAGTAGTTTGATTTGATTTTCAGTTCTGGTTATACCACAACAGTCTTTGAATCTTACTATTGCACGTACAACTTAGCACTTCCATTTTTTAGTTTCTTCTCCTAATATATATATACTTTTTCCCCCTACTTTTTTTCAGGCTAGAAGCATCATCTTCTGGTGTTAGTCTCACTCCAACTTCACCTGAGAGTAACAATGGTAATATTCAACCGGAATCAACAACTAGTCAATCCGAGGCTGGAAAATCCTCAGAAAATAATGTTTATCAGGTATAACCTGCTAGATTGGTGAATTATTTCCATGCATGCCAAGATTTATTATACATGTCTGCATTTTACAATTTTTTCTAAGTAAACACATCATTTAGGCTGGCTCGACTGGAGGTGTTATACTGCTCGAGGATGCTAATTTACAAAGCTCTGGTGCAAAAGCTACAGCTTGCGGTCGCCTAGCTTCTCTAGCTGCATCTTCTAATAAAGGTATTAATTTGTGCTCGATTTAGCATCTCTTTTAAACTTGAATTCAAAATGTCGAATTTTTGCAATTCTTGAACGCAGTGTACAATGACCAAGGAGTTCCGGCATCATTCAAAGTCCCCACGGGAGCAGTAATACCTTTCGGTTCCATGGAAATGGCATTGGAAAGAGACGGGTCATCAGAGTCATTCAAATCGCTCATCGAAGAAATTGAAACAGCTGAAATTGATGGAGAACTCGACAAACTATGTAACGAACTACAACAACTCATTTCCTCCTTACTTCCTCCAAAAGAAATAGTCGAAAGCTTATCGAAATTATTCCCCAAGAATTCCCGTTTAATAGTGCGTTCCAGCGCGAACGTCGAGGACTTAGCCGGAATGTCAGCTGCGGGTCTCTACGAGTCCATACCCAACGTAAGCCCTTCAAATCCGATAGTCTTTGGGCAAGCCATTGCACGAGTTTGGGCTTCGTTATACACACGTAGAGCAGTTCTGAGCCGTAGATCTGCCCACGTGCCACAAAAGGAAGCCGTGATGGCTATTCTAGTGCAAGAAATGCTTTCTCCGGATTTATCCTTCGTGTTGCACACTCTTAGCCCGACAGATAGGAACCACAATTTGGTTGAGGCCGAGATTGCTCCCGGGCTTGGGGAAACTCTAGCCTCGGGTACTAGAGGCACTCCTTGGCGTCTTTCGAGTGGTAAATTTGATGGGATAGTGACAACCTTGGCATTCGCGAATTTTAGCAAGGAGTTGGTGGTACGAGGTGGTGGTCCTGCGGATGGGGAAGTTTTTGAGTTGACGGTGGATTATAGTAAGAAACCGCTTACGGTGGATCCCGTTTTCAGACAGCAGCTCGGACAACGACTAGGTGCGGTTGGGTTTTTCTTGGAACAGAAATTTGGGTGTGCACAGGATGTTGAAGGGTGTTTGGTGGGGAAAGATGTCTTCATTGTGCAGACTCGTCCGCAACCACAATAGAAGGAGGGGGCATTCTGTAATTTTGGTTTGTTCTGTTCTGTATGGAATAATTGAGATGTAACTGTGATACCTACTCGGACACTACTTTTTGTAAAGTAATATTGTGACAATCGATATTTTTAACATTAAATTTTTGTTCGAATTTAAAAAAAAAAAAAAAAAAAAAGGATTGGGTGTAGATAGTGGTAGATATAATTCCATTTTTGTCGATTGAGAAATCAAATGTGGATTTACAGCCAACAAATTTGACTATTACCAATTCATTGAACGATTCCAGATAATTGATTAGAGGAATGTTTTCAATCAAAATTCAAAATAGTTTGTTGTTGCATATTCTACTACAAATTAATCTTGCTAATACATATGATTTAGAAGAATATGCTGAGTCCAGAAACATATGATCTCGTTCCTTGAATTACCGGGACACTCAGAAATATCCAGAAATGCATTTTATAAATTGGTCTAATATATATATATACGAACAAATCTATAAAACTTTTTGCTTACCTGAATATATAATCATGAAAACTAAATTAGACTATACTCAGTGAGCAAATTTATTCTGTATTGTGCTAAATTAGATTTTCAGATGTCCTTCAATGTTTCGTTAAAATTGAATTATCTCCTAATTAAATGTAAGAAAAAGAGATACATTGACAGAGAGGAAAAAAAGAAAAAAAAAATAATCAGACGGTTTAGAGACTGGTGCATATGCAGAAGCCCAGAGCATGGTTTAGAGGTTGTTAATATAATTATAATTTATTAATTGTTTGATTTTGTATTGGATGTCACTATAAGAATGTAATAACTCATTATAAAAGGCATCAATGATGGCAGGCCAACAAATCAACATTATAATGTCAAACACCTCATAAACACGGTCTAATGACCAACAAAGACGAGTTACATAGTGAAAATTCCAAGCTAGACCATAAGGGCCTCATAGCACAATATAACCTCCTAAACCACTTAAAACATGTTTCAATGCAACATTAAGATAATAACACTCTCACGGTGTGACGCAGCACTTATTGTAAACAAAGCACACGTAATAAACCAATAGAAAACACTACTCCATAGAGTTCTCACTCGTCTTCGGTTTCGGATTCAGCACTCTGCAGCCACTCCACAAATGGCTTCACATTCTTCCAAATAGGGGAGCTCTTATTGCCACCATTCAAACCCTTCTCATACCACTCCACAATAAACTCTTCTTCCAATACATCATCATCATAAAGTGCCTTGAGAACTAAAGCCACCTCTTTCCCTGCCTCGGGGCTCGCTTTTCCACAGAAGGATTCAATGGCATTGAGCAAAATCAGCTGGGAGCCCTCTTCTTGAACTACAGCTCCAAGGAATTTCTTCTTCTTCACTACTTCCTTAGATAAACCTTTTCCGACTCCCTCAAACAGTGCTTCAAACAAGGCATCAATGATCAGTTGGGGAGTTCCAGAGAGTGAGTCCAAGAAAGATTTGAGTTCGCTTGCAGGAGAACCCTTCTTTAAATACTCCTTGATTGTGACAACTAGATCATCGTGAGGATTGCTAGACTTCACACCATTAACCTGTCCATTCGATTTAGGCTTAGCTTCCCTTCCAGGAGAGTTTTTCCCTGATTTTGGCTTCTCTTCTTCAGTCGAAATCATAACCATACTAGCGGTAACAGCATTCAGCTGCTCTTGAATTCTTTGTTGTGCAGCCGCCGCAGAGGTGTCGGTCTGCCACTCGACATCATCATCACTGTCTTCAACAGCTGCTGCTGCTTCACTCTCATCTGCTTGACTGCCAGGTGGAGAATGGTCTTCGTCAGAGTGGTTGGTTTTCTTCTTGCTGGATACTTTTGAGACCGATTCTTTTGAACTACCACCTTTTTTCTTAGCAGCCTCTTTCTTCAGTTTCTTCAGCTCTTCATCAGCTGCCTCTCCTTCCTTCAGCCGCTCTTTCTCAGCCCTCCTCATTGCTTTCTTGTCTTTAGATCCTTTCTTTGACTCGGGAGGATTTTTGAGAATGAATGTCGTGAGCTTGTCTCTCATGTCGACGTCTGAGATGAACCCGCAAGCTGCACACTTGAGATTGATCATTTGTGATTTCGAGATAAGAACTTCAGTTTCAGGGTTCCCACAACCATAACACTGGACAAACTTCTTGATGAAGTTCTCGAGGAGACCAGCAAGTTTAGCAGTATCATGGGCCCCGTTGACATGAGAAGTACCGGTCTTCTCATCAAACTTTGACTGAGCCCCAAGTTCACAACCAAAGTATTTTGTTGTGTAAGAAGCAGGCCTGGCCAAAGCCTTTGCAATCTCAACCATATTGACTATATTGGTCTTGATGCCATTCCCACGGCCCTCAATTTTTGTTATCATTCTGGGCATTTTATACCTGTAGAAGGCATCATCTTTGTTTCCAGCACCAATATTAAGCAAAGCCATTTTCTCCCAAAGACAAGGGATCACCTTATAACAAACTATCAAATAAGAAGCAAGTTGTCTTCTTCAACAAAGTTTTCTGCTTCAATATTGTAGAAGTTCCTGGCAGAGAGGACAGGCCGCATAAACTGGGAACCTTGACAATGTATGCTATACACTTGGAGTGGCTCGAGAAGCATGCAGTCAAATTCAAGACCAGAATGTATACCTTTGTCTCTTGACCAAGGACAATACTCTCCAAGCAACCCAATCAATGATAAAAATTGAGAGGCCCGTTCAGACATAAAAGCTTCCAACTTAATAGACTCCACTTTTGCTCACAAATCACCACAAGTATACCCTACAAAACACTGGAATAAAAATTAACTTTATTAGAAAGCGTTCTACTCAAGTAATAGTAATAAAAGTTGATAATAAATAGCAGATTAACAAACTTTGTATGGGAAATTCAACAAATAATTTCTCTAGACAGCAATCTAAGCAGAAGGATTCACAGATTCAATTAAAGGAATATCTACAAGTATTTCATTATAAAATACAGTTGAACCAAAATCTAACCCTACTAGCACAAACCAAATATTTTTAGGGCATCAATTTGCAACCTCCTAATCCAAAAACACCCACAAGTTTATACAAGCAGCTCAACATACAAAAGATACAATAAACATGGCAACATGAGTACAAATCTTCTTGACATTGTACAAACTATCAATAACTAAATTAACTATATAACATAGCATTCATAAATCAAAATAAAAATCTATTAGAGTTTATGTATAAACAAAAATCAGTATCTCCCACACGACTCATAAACCCTTTCCTCAATTCCCAGATCTTTAAAAAATCAAGTTCCACAAAAATAAGAACTGGTAATAATCCAATCACATCCACTAGCTATAACTACAAAATCCAACAACAAAATAATTATGTATCACAAACACACAAATACAAATTTTAACCTATTCCCATGATTCTGTAGCAACAAAACCATTTAATCTTTTTTTTAGAATGGTGGGTTTGTATACCATGTTTTGATTAGTGGGTTGTGTAAGAAGAAGAGAGTTAAATTCACAAATTAACTTTCTTCTCCACAATTAACTGCCTTCTGCCTACACAAGCCACCAATAATAAAAACCAGTAAATCTCACAACACACATATCGTTTGTGATTCTTCCAATATCAAAATATCAATAGAAACAGTCCAACACAAAGTCCAGATTCAATTGGATTCCAAACCAATTCGAAACTGAAATCAAATAACCAAATTGGACCTCATCATCTCAACAAAATAACAAAGCCAATATCAAATTTCAATACACAGATCTATAATTGATTACGATTCGATTAACAAAGTCATTTACAACATCTAGATTCAAAATTTACAGTCTAGAAACATAATCGGAAGACTGTAGTTTCGAAATTACCTTAGATTATAAAAGAGAAATGGTGAAACCCTACAACTGAAGAGAAATTAAGCACTTTCGAGTGGATGGTTGATGTATAGAAGAACAAGATGAGGCGAAGAGATATGCGTATATATAGGTAAAGACGAAACCCTAGGCGTTAAGGATTAGGGTAAAAACAAATCAGAACAAATTAAACCGACTTTCCTAGATATTTCGCTTTTTTTTTTCTTCCTCCTTTTTTTTTAAGAAGAAATTTTCTTTTACTTTTCAAACAATATCAGCTAGAGTATTATCCCACATGTCTCCACTCTAATTATTGAATGTAAATGTATTATTTTTTCTTTTATTTTTTTTAATTGTTGACCAAGTATTGATTATCGATATGATATGATCTCATGTAATAACTTGTTGAATGTAAATGTTATATGTATTATAAAATTATTCTTAGAAATAATTTTTCATCTAATCCTAAATCTCTCATAATATTATGATTGTGAATTTTAATAATTTAAAATTATAAATTAAAAAATGCCTACGAATTCAATATTTTATTTTAGTAAGTGGGTTTTTAAATATCAATAGATGTATACGACATTCTTTTTTGTAATAGAGTAGAGACTTGTCATCTAGTGTCACGTAAAGGACCAAATCCTATATGATTCTCGATTTATAACGGAAACCTGAAGTTATGTCGAAAATTGAAACAACTCTATATTATTTTGGAATAGTCATTACAAAATAGTAAATGTACTTAGATTAGAAAATTTATTTTAGCAACTCTCACTAATGTAAGTATTTAAGCCCATTGATATGGGTATTTTTTTATGGCTAACGTTATTGTCAAATCAAGAAATATTATTGTCGGACAATTTTTTTAACTTCTAATTTGCCCCTTTTAGTCAAATATCATAATTACTATATTTCTCGGTTTCACAATACACAAGTGTATTTAATTAATAGGTTCTTAAATACAACTAAATTTCTCTCTCATAAATAAATTAATTTTTGTTCTCAATTAGAATCCGTTATTGTGGATTTAATTACAGCAAACTGAGATGTTTTTCTCTTGGCATGCCCGCAATTACATGTACCCACCATTCATGGTTATTTGTCCTTTTTCTTTCTTCTTCTTCTTAGATGTGATTCATATTAATCTGATGGTTATATACAATCAAATTTCACTCTTTGCTTTATATTTATTTTTATTTTATTTACATTTTTCATAGCATTTGAAAGTTACAAATAACCTTATTATTCAGAAAATCTGCAAATTCTAATATAGTAATCTTATCTATTTGTTTATATATATTATTACATAGTATTTTTTGTATAAGAATTGTCTGTTAAATTCCTTACACAAAGTTTAGAATTCATATGTTGGAATTATAATAATTTTACTGATTTTAGTTTCTAGCCGATATGGAGGAAATGAAACAGTTGATATTGTTGTTTATGATTGAGAAAATCTACAAATTCTTCAAAAATGAATTTGATGCAGCATATGAAAATATACACGGTTCTTGATTTCCATTTAAAATTTAAACTAATATCGCCTTCGGTATGTAAATGAATGGGTCTGTTTGTTTGGCATTTCTCAAAGAATTTTCGTGTTTAAGAAATATCAAATATTTTCTATTTTTTGAAATAAATTTCTCATCTCTCAATTTTTTCAAATTATTTTATCAAAAACAAAAAAACAACAATTTTCTTATCTTTAAACAAAACATATACAAACTCTACTCTGATTTGATATAAAGTAACATATCTTTTACACAATATATCTCACATAACAAACATGATTTCACATAACACATCTTACACTACAACTTAACTCTTCAAAAAAGAAAAACATACATCTACTTTATTTCTCAAACCACTCTCTTAAAATCCAAATAAACAATATTACACAAATCGAGATTATTTCTCAAACATCTACTACTCTTTCAAACTACTTTCTCAAACACTAAATAAACATGCCTATTGAATTTGGGACGTATGGACATATATATGGTGCATTTTAAATTTGCAATGAGAAATAAAAATGTTTATTTATGAAAGAGAATTTAGTTGCAATCATTAAAACTGACCTATATTCTCTTAGCATTTATTCCTTGCTCTAACAATATCGCTAACCACTTATATAGTTTATCATTAGTATTCAGTAGTTGTGTTTTAGGTTGACCGATAGACTAGTTGGACCACCATCGGTCAATTGAGCCTGTATTGGCTAGGGCGTACAAATGATGCGTGCTCACGCATTGAGCGGTGGGCGTATGCATGCCATAACGAAAATGCATTTCCCACCCCTTGAATCAAAATAGTTCACACATTCCACCCCCTAAGTTTTCAACCCCTTCTTCCCCTTGCATCATAAGAGATGCCCTTGGAATTATTCGGGTAAGGATTGAATAAACACACAAACAAGCCAGAGAGGTAACTCAAATCATCAATGTAATAAGTATATAACTCAGATCAATGTAAAACCATCAAAACAAACATAGAATTCTGATGCATTAATCAAAATAACAGATGCTGGTCTTATTTATAGTGGTCTAGAATGCCATGACTTATTTCGTAACACGAGACGCTAACTTAAATCACAAACTCCAATCAAACAAGATAAAGATACTTCAAGTAGCAAATGGATTAAATCCGGAAGATTAAATGTAAAGCTCTCAATCCTTCCCACACTTGTCACCAAGTCCCAAAATCTTCAATTGCCCTCCTCACATGCTATTATTTCCAGATAATTTAACCACGACTGCAAATGCCCAAAACACAACATTAGTTGATATTAATGGAAGGTCAAGGTGGAATGGAAGATAGTAAGTCTAAAAAGAAATGCATTAATAATAATAGAAGAAATTATACAGACCTCAAGGAAATTCCTCTATTTTTTTCAGGCAGCTTAGTCTGAAGGGCACGATCCGCGAGCCCTCGCGTACCGGTGCAGGCCTCCGGCTCCATTCCTGCACCGGAATTGGAGAAGTTGGTTGATTGCTATTCAGAATCTTCATAAAATTCTCCATCAGAAAGCTCATCATAAGCTCGAACATCCAACTGGTAACGAAGCATTCCTCCTATCCCTCCAAAACCTCTGCAGAATTGAGATCCTCTTGAGATTTATTAGTAACAAACTCGAGTGTGCAACCAAATCGCTTATACTCATTGGCAAACCATTCAAGCAGCGACAACTTTTCCTGAACCTCCAATTCAGCATTTGTAGCTTGGTCACGGAAGTTAGTCTGATCAGCGTCCTGCTCCTTGTTCAAGTGTTTTATGACAATCTCACCGGTGGAGCTATTCTTAAGGACATACCTAGTCATGTCGAGATTTTCCCACACAATAAGTGTCTCAACAGCACCCATTTCCAGAACTTTCAATGTATCATCGACCCCAAAAACATACTTGCCAGTGTCCTGACTTATCTCCTCAAAGTACTTGCCTATTAAACGCTTCTCTTGAATAAATTTCACATTAGATAGGATCTCAGCAGAAAGCTCAATCGCCTGGTTGAAACCATTTTCCCCGCCATAAGAGACATCCACTACATTCAAAATCTTGGCCTGAAGACGAGGATCGAACATATCAGACTGACTGAGCTCAGTCTTGAAATCAGCTGAACCAGCAAGTATGAGTCCCTGACACATTAGGCTGACTAGTCTGAGGATTGATGTAAAATTGTGTGGCTAGCTCAGCAGTTTTCCTAACATAATTGTGGCGCTTTTCCATACGAAGACGAGCAAATCGCAAAGCAGACTGCCCTCCTCTTCCATGTTTCTTAGGAAGGTCTACAGTGAATTTGTGAAGCACCTCCCGGGTATTACCACTCAATGTCCCGAATAGGGTCCCATTACCATCCATAACAATAAAGCCAAACTTGTCATCAGATTCCAAAAGTTCATTAAGTGCCTCAGTGTGGAACTTGTTGTCACAAAGATAGAGTGATGCATTTATAGGCCTGAAGGGCTCAAAGTCAATTGTTACTTTCTTTTCTTTCCCATCATCAGTAACAATGGTTCCAGTGTAAAGCACGAGTCCATTTGGAGGAACCTTGTTGTACAATTTGAGTCTCTGCTGAGCAGATGTAATTGCACCAAGAACAGACTGACGGTTAACTCTGCTTTTGATGTTTGATGCAGTTCCAAATTCATCTCCAAGCATCTTCGTAACACGAGAAATTTGATCGCGTGGTGGCATAATAAGAGAAATCATGCTGGTACCATTGCCCCGAGCAGCTTCCAAAGCCTTGATAAGCTTCTTGATTTTCCAGATCTCAATGTTCTTGTCAGTTTCATGACCATCCCCACTCATTTTCAAATTGTGATATTGATGCCGCGGAAAGTTCTGAAAAGAACGCAAGAAATGTAACAAGTATAACTCAACATAGGAGGACATTAAATTAGGTGTGACAAAATTAGGAGAAGATGAAATATAGAGTTTCTGAACATCTATGAGGAAAGTAGACAAACAAAAATGTGCAATGAGAAATCTGAGAGAACATCACCTATTACAGGGATTCAAAATGAAGAAAGACAACCTAAAAAGGATGAGTTTAGTAGGAAGGCTGAGCATCTAATAAGAGAGTACAAAACAAAAAGTTATGGGCAAAGATTTTTTTTTCTCCACCGGTGTTGCACTGTATTTACTAACAGCTGAAATGTCATACTAACAAGTAACTTTGTTTACTACCTCAATGACTCATGTCACAACATATAACAGTTCATGGTTACAAATTAAGTGCACTAGTAACCTTGTTTCAGGAAATTAAACTAGCATATGGGTATAATGTGAAAACTAATTAACAAAGTCTTAGAAAAGCAACAAACTTACTTTTACAGGCTTATTACTTTCAGTCAATCCAAAAGTATTACAACAAACAAAATTACACCATACTTGCAACAACATCAAGGTATACAGCATGAGATTCGTAATTTGAAAGAATTGAGCTTAAATTTCAAAAACTATAGCTAAAATTCGTTTAGCACATAAAAATATCCGCTAATAACAGGAACCTAAATATCAAACTAGTCATTGATCAATTCATCATATATAAATGAGATTCAGAATCCGGAAGAATTGTCCTTGGTTTTTCAAAAACTTTAGCAAAACTTCGTTCAGCACCTTAAAAATTCCGCAAATCATAATTCAGCAAACTAGTCTTTCGATTACTAAATTACTTATAAATAAACCTTTTACTCCTCGATCTAAGCGTTCAATAAAAAAACTCTCCAACAATTAAAAGATATACATATCAATCCATCAAGATCACGTGCTGGATTTTAACATACAAATACATGAAACTAAGTGATTTCAATAATAAAATTACCTTTGACGATAATTCGAGAGCAAAAACAAGCCAAGATATGTGCAAAGCTTAAGCTTAAGCTTTACGCAGCCGCAGCAATAGTTGTAGAGGTAAATGAAAAACAATATAATGGGAGATTTTTCCTTATATATAGGGAGAAAAATGGGAAACGAAACCCTAATCCGAAATTGAACCGTAATCAATGAATTATCCAACCATCTTATGAGTGTTTTGATTTTTTGCATGGAAATTAATTTATTATATTTCCGTATCAAATCCAGACGCCTCTAGAAAATAAAAGAGAGCCCATTCTGCAATGGGCCAATTGAAAGAGTTTTAGGGCATCTTCAACCCAGGAGGGGGGTGGGTGGAGATGGGCCTAGCCCACCTCTCCTGGGTTGGAGAGCAGTCTGGGCGGTCCAAATGGACCGCCCAGGTCTATGGGCTGGGCGAAAAATCGCCCAGCCCACCGCCCCGGGTCTGGGACGCGCTATCCCAGACACAGTTCATCATGGGTTTCCTTTTTTATTTTTTTTTTTAGTTTTTTAATGTTAAAAATTATTGTAACAATTGGGATTTGAACACTAAACCTTTATAGTGAAACATGACTTCCTTATCATTTGAGCTACATCACTTTTGTTGAACTTTTAGTACAAATTAAAATTTATAAATTATAGAAACTTGTAGCCAAATTTATTTATAAATTAGATAATTAACTCAAATAAATATTTTACACATTATGAATGAAAATGAACTCAAATAAAATTAGATAATTAACTCAAATAAATATTTTAAAATCATATATTTGTCTATGAAATAATAATTTATTTAGCCACATTTAAAATTTGATTTGAAATATTTTAATTTTATTTAAACTCTAATATAGCATTATTATTATTATTAATTATTATTATTATTATTGGTACTACTACTATTATTATTATTATTATTATTATTATTATTATTATTATTATTGGTACTACTACTACTATTATTATTATTATTATTATTATTATTATTATTATTATAGATAATATAGGTGAGAGTGGGGAAGACTTTTTTTTTAATTAATTGGAGGAGATAGCCCTACCGGTTGGAGATGATACTCAGGGGGGTGCAGATTCCCCGGGTGGAGATTGACACCCCAGGGCTGTAAATAGCCCTACGGGTTGGAGATGGCCTTAGACTAATTGTGTCCTTCTTTGTAGGGGCGGATTTTAATTCGATTTTATTTTATTAAATACGATATATCTTTTTTTTTTTTTTTTTTTTTTGTAGAAACAAATCTGGATTTAAGTTTAAGTCAACCTGACCAGGTATAACATGAATTGATAATAAAAAATCAAAAGTATTCATACTAAATTGTTATTTACAAAAGACGTGTTAGTATTTTATTAATGATCTTAAATTTATACTATAATTTTCATCTAGCAACGTGTAGTAATATTTGATACGTTGATATCATACCTGTATTTTCCAATTTCATATATTTAACTCATTTAAAATAATTGTTAAATATGTTGAAAGTTTATTTTTTTTATTTATTGAATCATGTGGGCTCAATATTCTTATTTATAGGTATGAGTTATGACAAGTCGAAAATAAAGTCCACATGATTTAGAAATCTTGTTAAACATATGGACTTGATTTCTATATATCCAGTTAACTTTCAATTGGGTATCAAGATCACGGAATTAGTATATGTTAAAATTGGAATTTGATGTGATCTCCAATTTATCAACTGCGGATTAGGATTTCAAAAGTAAAAAATAAAAAGTTATAATGTTCTGATAATTTGTGTTTTGTTCGAGAAAGTTGTGGAAATTTATTAATGAATCATGCAATTTAGACATATTAAAATTAATACTAAAATTATAATTATACTGATTCATTTATCTCTCTTAAACATATTTTGTAAGACCATAAGGTTTTATTAATTTTAAAACATATTATTGCATGTTTATCCCTAAAAACTATGGATTGAACAATTTAACTAAATTTAATATTGATAACTATATATTTACGCCCAAAAACATGTTTTAAAATCATAGGCACTTCTAGTGTTACAAAATATGTTTATGATGGATTAAAATAAACCACAATAATTATAATTTAAGGTGAATGGACGAAAATGTCCTCAATTAATGCATGTGCTTTACTATTGAGGCCGTCTCCGTCGTGTCATAGTCAAAAAATGAATTGGTGAAACACTATATTGATAAGAGGATGCATCTGCTACGAATTTTTTAAGGATGAATGTGCAAATATTGATCCATAAGTAGGACGAAAAATACGATTCACTCAAAACTAATCTATTTAGCCGACAACAATAACTCTCCAAATTTTTGTATTTTTTGCATCAAAATTCTTAGGCGAAATCAGTTGAAACTTTCCTTTTCCAAACATCAAACTATATTTTATTTGAAGGATGCATATTAAAACTAATTATCCAACTATAGAGTAACAGATTGCAGTTAATAAAAACAAACAAAGCTTTAGGGTTGTAAAGGTGTAAAAAATATAATTGTACATGTAAAGACAGACCAACATTGTCGTTAACATATGATCCAAAACAATATGGACCAAACGTGACCTGTAAGAATTTCTTGTTCATGGCTACATTTAAATTAATCACTCCTATTCGAATTTTACAAGAAGATGACTTATTCTTCTTTGCTTACTGCTTAGTGAACAGCTGTAATTTAAATTTACATTTTCAATTACTTAACAAATTATTATGAATTTATGCATCCAAATATGTAATATCATTCTTTATTTGTAAAATCTTCTCTCTGAAAAAGGCCACTTAATTTAATGTTTAATCCCATTACACAATTAATTGATTTGTACCTCCTAAGTCCTAACTCTCTACACATCTAACAAATAAACACCAATTAGCAAATTGATAATTAATTAAACCATTTTTTTCTTATTATGACTTGTTGATAATTAATAAACGTAAACAAGTTGCAAGTAGTTTTTTCTTTTGATTAA
Source organism: Penstemon barbatus (assembly GCA_003313485.2). Taxonomy (NCBI): domain Eukaryota; kingdom Viridiplantae; phylum Streptophyta; class Magnoliopsida; order Lamiales; family Plantaginaceae; genus Penstemon; species Penstemon barbatus. The sequence goes on along the minus strand of CM064878.1, from coordinate 17,620,432 downwards.
ATTCATTTGACATTTGACAATTCCCCTGAAACACGGTTCAAAGTCCAAATTTCCAAAATTCCATCGACATTCTTCATTTTCCAGCTTCATCTCCGCCCCATCTCTCACGCAAAACCCTGTCTACCTACCTATATATATATATATATATACATTAGATGAGATTCTGAACATATTCTTGACTAATAATCCTGGGTTTTTCTTTTCTTTCCTTTTACTATCTTTAGAAAGGAAAGAGAAAAAATAAATTATGAAGAATAAGAGCAATGGGAAGGTTTCTGCAAAATGGATTCCCATTTTCTCCATTTGTTTCTTCTTCTTCGGAATGGTATTCACCAACAAGTACGTATAGTTGAAGAATTCCCATTTTTCTTTTCTTTTTAAAGTTTATTGGGGGTTTTGAAATGTGAAGATTTTATGATTAATTTGATCTGGGTTTTACAGATTGTGGGCTCCTTTGGAATCCAATAACCAGCTCATAACTCAACAAAGACGAGACCAAGAGTTGCAGATCGTCTCCGAGGATTGCAGTACTAAGAAAAAGGTTTAATCTTTATGATTTAATGCTGGAAATTTTCAATTTTGGAGATTACTTTTTTCTGGGTTCTAGTCTTATGTCATAGATTGAATTTTTTTTTTTTTTTTGTAAATAGAAAGCGGAAGATAAGGACAAGGATGTAATGAAAGAGGTTTACAAAACCCATGAAGCAATCCAGTGAGTTTATAATTCCCTCATTTTAATTTGTCCATCTTTGATTCCTTTCTATTATGCTTTGTTGCAACCTAATTATATTGGGAGATTTATTTAGGTCATTGGATAAGTCAATTTCAATGCTCCAAATGGAGTTCTCCGCATCTAGAAGTGCCAAGGAGAAAACGAGACCTCACGAGTCATCTCTACCTTCTAATGAGGTGCCTTCAAGAAAGAAGGCATTTATGGTGATTGGTATTAATACAGCTTTCAGTAGTAGGAAAAGGCGTGATTCTGTCCGTGAGACTTGGATGCCTCAAGGTATTTACTAACTAGTTGTGATCTCAATCGTAGCATAGTCCTTACGAAAATGTAAATAATTTTATGTTATGTTTCTCTTAGGGGAAAAACTTCGCAAATTGGAGCAAGAGAAGGGAATTGTAGTTAGATTTATGATCGGGCATAGGTAAATTAATCATGCATCTTTATGTTGACATCTTTATCTTTAGTTTTATTTACTTTTATCCATGTTAGCCTAAATGTAAATATTTTCAAGGAGATACATTTGGTTTGATTTTAAATTTTGTCATCACTAGTTATTTAGTTCTTCACTTAGTTTTGAACCTTGGGGCTTTTGTTTTTGATTGTTATGTTTTATGATCTGACCACATAGATGTATTTCTTGATTGATCCAGTGCAACATCTAAGAGCATATTGGATAGAGCTCTCGACTCTGAAGAAGCTCAACATCAAGACTTTCTCCGGCTGGTAAATATTTAATAGATCAATCACCTGACTTTATCTTCTGAAAGATTCTATTTGAAGCTCTGAGTTTTGAACCATGTATTAATATAGGAGCACGTTGAAGGATATCATGAATTATCAGCAAAAACAAAGATTTTCTTTGCCACTGCTGTTGCCAAATGGGATGCCGATTTTTACGTCAAGGTTGATGACGATATCCATTTGAATTTGGGTAAGTGCCAAATATTTTTACTAGAATAATTAAGAGTTTTAATCACAAATGAACTGCATTAATTGATTGTTTTTACTCCTGTAGGTACATTTGCTGCAACCCTTGCCCGTCATAGATCCAAACCCCGAGTTTATATCGGTTGTATGAAATCTGGACCAGTTCTTTCTCAAAAGTAATCTATACACTTTTACAACACTTTTATTGTATGTTTCCTGTATTTATTTTAGTTGTTTTGATTTAATAACGAGATTTGTTTTTCCAGGAATGTTAAGTACCATGAACCAGAGTACTGGAAATTTGGAGAAGAAGGAAATAAGTATTTCCGGCATGCAACTGGACAGATTTATGCTGTTTCCAAGGATTTAGCCACATACATCTCAATCAACCAGTAAGGATTGCTTGTTTTGATTAAGCTCAACTTCATTCTTGTATTTTGGTTTCCTCCGAGTTATATATTTGATAATTCTGCCTTGCTATTTTCTTGAATATGCATTAACCTCGGGATCATTATTTCAATATTTAGGCCCATATTGCACAAGTATGCCAATGAAGATGTGTCACTTGGTTCTTGGTTCATTGGTCTTGAAGTCGAGCACATTGATGAACGCAGTATGTGCTGTGGTACTCCACCAGGTATGGTTTATTTAGATAAGTTGTTTATGTGATTATGCTTAAATCAGAGGGTTACACTAGAGGAAAACGGTAGATTGTTTTGTGCAGAATGAGAGTACAAATTACAAGATGAACTCATAATTTTTTCTCAAAACCATAGATCGAAAACCCGTTTGCCAAATAGCCCTACACCCTATAATACCGAGAAATACCAAAAACATATTAAAATCAAGTCCCTGTAGTACATAGAATCCTAAACAATCTCTTGTGTGCAGAAAGTAAATCAGGCTTTCCTACAGAAAAGTCAGCAACATTTTAAATAGTTACAAAAATAGCAAAAAGCCCGTTTTGGGGCCCCAAACAGTGTCAGATTGCCAGAAATCATTTCGTGAGGTTCGCTTCATCATTGACATATTGGGACACCACATCTACGTTTTTGTTGGTCTATTTACTTCACCACCTTATATTAAGTCCGTAATTTCTTATTTATTTTGCTTGCTAATGTGCAGATTGTGAATGGAAGGCACAAGCAGGGAACATATGTGTTGCTTCGTTCGACTGGAGTTGCAGTGGGATCTGCAGATCAGTGGAGAAGCTGAAATTCGTACACGAACAATGTGGTGAAGGAGAAGAACCTCTTTGGAATGCATTATTATGAATTTCCTCTTCTCAAAATTACAATAACAGTTAACACTTATTCTGAGCCCCCCAATTTCAAGTAGGATTCGATTCACAATGAATCCAATGGTATCGAGGTTAGTCTTCGTCATGGCATTGTCAAGTCAGAGAAACCGTGCAAGATTTTGTGTAAATTAAGGTTGTAATGGATCTGTATACGGCTGGTACAGGTTCACTTGAGTCGATGAGTATCTGGGAAGGTTGGATATATGTACAACAAACTCTTTAAATATTTGAGATATATGCAATTTTGAGGCTGATTGATTGTAAAGGGGACACATTTAGAAGGATAGTCTTTGTTGATCAGTGTATTTGAAGTAGCAGTATTTGTGCTCAACTATATTAAGTTATTGACTGATTATTTCTTTTTCTAAGTCCCATTCTGGATATTTTAGTGGGAAAATTGCATGTATATCCTTAACTTTTAGACGGTTTACCACTTTACCTCAAACTATTTTGTGTCTGTACTTCTTTTCCTCTACTTTTTAAATTATCGCACCTTACAATCTTTGGTTGTTCGTGTATGAATAAAGCACCTAATATGTAATAGTTGGAATGTTAGATAGCGAGGTACAAAATAAATGGAAGACACTAATACTGCATAGTTCATGAGATAATAAGGAAACTGTTGCTGTGCAAAAGTTATAAAAAAGAAATATGCATATTTGAGATTATGTAGTAAAGTGAAAATAGCCATAGATTTGAGGGGGTAAAGTGAAAATGGATCATAAGTTGAGTGGTCAAACTGCACTTTTTCTATTTGACATCACTGCTAGTCCATCTTTTTCTCAAAGTTTAACTGGATTGGATTAGCAGTCCAATTTTAGCTCGCAAAACTGCTTTCAAAGTTGGTTCCATTTGTCACACTTTGGTCTTTAAATTGGAATAGGAATAATCATTCTGGTAATGCCAACTAATTTAATTTATTCATCCGTTGATAACATATAGAAGGCAAAAGGTTAAATTTATAATTAAAGATCAAAATTGCAAAAAGAACAATTCCACTGCATATAATTTGTGAGGCAAAATATAGATTAATTCAATTATAGTCCTATGTATGGAGATAATATTTGATACAAATGGATTATATGGTGCGACAAAGAATTAGAATTATATGAAGTTACTTTTAAGATCTCATCCCCACCATGTATTAGTAAACAAATCAACTTTAAATAAATCTCAACCATTTACTACATCACATTTTTCATGAAACGATTGTACTAAATAATTATTCACGCCGTAGATGAAAATGGAAATTAATTAGTTGTGTTGCATGTTAATTTGACTTGACAAGTATCAAAAAATTGTGGATGGATGATGGCACGCGAATTATGAATATGGGAAAAGGTTTATTTAACTCCGGCCCAAACAAGATTGGGCCTAAAAAATGTTTGTATTGGGCCGACCAAATTGTTAATATCTATTTTGGTTTTGGAGTCATAGTTCCGTTGCTCGCTAGTTGACTCTGCACCCAGCTCACAGCAGAGAGAAGAACGAATCGAAGCCGATCCGATCCATTGGCGATGGAGAATTCCGACGCGTTCAGCTCGTCGACTGCTCCGCTGACGTGGCACGACTTCCTTGAGCGCATGCGCCACCCCTCCGCTGCCGAATTCGTTAAAGCTATCAAAAGGTATCATTACTATTATTCATACACAGTATTATGTATTTCTGATTATCATTTATTTAATTTAAAGGATAAATTAGAACCTTTATCGCGGAAAAATGAGTTTCTTTCAGTATTAATAGCTGCTAGCTGCAATCTTCGGTTTAAATAATGCAGATATTATTGTATGTATTTAGTGTAATTATGGAAATAGTATATTATGATTCAACAGGAAATTAATTTTAATTGATGTAGGCTAAACTGCTAAGGCAATTTATGCATGCATTGATGATGCTACAAGATTTTAGCTTCGTGCAGTGACTCAATTTACATGTACTTTCCAATTTCTTTTGTGTAATTAGATTATTAGGTTTAGCTTAGTTTCTTGTTTAAGGTAATGAGGCAATGACTGCAGATGCAGTTCACATGCATCCTTGGACTTTAAAATTGGTAATGTTGTATGCTACTTTAAATCCGTAAAAAAGCCACTTAGTAACAGCCTATTCAATTCTTTCCTTATTTTGGGTAGGGAACAGTTTTTGTTTAAGCACGAACTGATGCAAATACACCCTCGTATTATGTGGTCGCATCAATTTTGACTTTTCTTGATCTATGATTTATTTTAATTTATTTTCTTGTCTTACAAAAATATGTATATCTAATTTGGAATATTTGCAGTTTTATAGTGTCATTTATGAACAAAGCACCAGATGCAGAAAGGGACGGTGCAGCTGTGCAGGAGTTTCTTGGCAATATGGAAGCAGCATTCAGGGCTCACTCTCTTTGGTTGGGATCCTCGGAGGAGGAGTTGGAGAGCGCAGGTGAAGTGAGTATCATTTTCATTCCGTAATACTAATTCATATGTTGATCAGGTTACTAAAACATAAGAATCTTGTTATTCTGTGAATTTTTTTCTTCCTCTTAGAATTTCTTTCTGTTTATAAGTTTACTTTTATGATGTAAACTTGTAAAGGTAGGCCAGTTTGCTGACCTCAATTTTTAGTTCTCTTTGTATCCTCTACTTTCTTGAACTACCTTCTTAAACTAATTAAGTATGAATGTTTAAATTGTTGAATACATTATTCTAACTGGACCGGTGGGGGGGGGGGGGGGGGGGGGGGTTGACTTATCAATCTTAGAAATTGGCCATGTTGAAGTTATATACTCATAGTAGGTTGTTAATCGTCGATATCTGTCCGCCACAACATGAAATTGCTCCATTTTAGAATGTCAACTAGCTGTAAAAAATCTTAAGGCGTCAAACTATAAGACTGAATGATCTTTTTTATGACAAATCCATGCCAAAAATTTATACATGTCAGCTGTCAGCAACCCTTACTGGACTGGCATGCTGGTCCTTTTTCACTTCTTCCTTTCAAGAGTTGTTTTCGCCACTACCTTGTTGTTTGTCTTTACGTGCTGAGCTGAATCTGACTACTTATTCAATTAAAATGTGCTTGATAGTTTATATTTGCTTAACTTTTTGTTATCACGTGATGCTCTTATGTTTGGTCTGTTGCAGTGATTAGAGAAGTAGGTTTTAGAATTTGCTTAGCTCTACATACTTATGCTTGTTCTTTCAATTACAGGGACTAGAGAAATATGTCATGACAAAGTTATTCCCACGAGTATTTGCTTCAGTTCCAGAAGATGTAAAAGCTGATGAGCAGCTTCATGAGAAAATGGCTTTAATTCAACAATTTATCCGACCAGAGAATTTGGATATTAAACCGACGTTCAAAATGAAACTTCATGGTTGGTGAGTGAAGGAATGAACCCAATGGAATTATTTTTGTCAAATGCTCCGAACATCACAAAAGTTTAATATGTGATTGCCACAAACGAGTCAGTGTAGTCAGTTGGTCATAATATGTGATTTTTTGGCTGATCCACCTACACCTTATGGCTTGGGTTTCAATTAGAGCATATCAAGTTGTTGATTGTTGCAACATCTCACAGTGTTGAATGATTTACCTTGAAGAGGGATCTGCATTAATGGCGGAAAGTAACACCTGGGAAAAAGTTAAGGCTTTCATAGTATTGATGCTGGAAAGAAAACTGCTCACGATGAGAGAGAATATAACTAGTGCATACATCGCCCTTATTTTGATTAGAGATTTACACATATCCCTAACAATTTATTGATAATGATAAATCATTACCCGCTAGATTCTTCATTGAAAAATCTAACTCTAGTTTTCTACTACTATTGTGTCAGCTTGCCCAGAAAGAGCTGCAAAAGATTAACATGTACAAGGCACCAAGAGACAAACTTGTATGCATTCTCAATTGTTGCAAGGTCATCAGTAACCTACTGATAAATGCCTCCCTTGCATCTAATGGAGATCATCCAGGAGCTGATGAATTCCTTCCAGTTCTTATTTATGTCACCATAAAGGTAATTCTGCCTTTCTGAACCTTATATTCTTTTTACAACTTAGTAATTATAGTATCAGTTTCCATGCGTTATTCTTTTTTAGCTTTGTGGTTCTGTTGTATGCTGAAAGTTGACTTGGTACTAAGTATTTACAACAGCCAACTGAATAAGACAACAATCAACTTATTATTTACATTGTCGAAAAGTACAACTTAGTATTAGTGTTTGAGACTATTGGATCTGGTTTGGATTGTTTGTATTTTTTGCTGAAATGCTGGATATGAATGTGCTATAGAATATTTATATAATGCTTTTTCTTAGAGGCAGAATATTATTGTTTTTTCACCTAAAATATCACTGAACACTCAGAAATTAATTTTAGCATGGTATCTATATACAGGCAAATCCTCCCCAACTGCATTCTAACTTATCATACATACAACGGTTTAGACGAGAAACTCGATTGGTAGCAGAAGCAGCTTACTTCTTCACAAACATGCTATCTGTAGAGTCTTTTATAACGAATATCGATGCCAAAGCTCTCTCAATGGATGAAACTGAATATGAAAAGAATATCGAATTTGCTCAAGCACTTCTTTCTGGCCTGTCCGAGAGCTCAGATAACATATACAATCAAGCAGATCAAAATCTTGGACATGTTCCTAAGACAGAGCCTGTGGATCCAAATCAAGCTTCAGGTTATAGTAAGCACCAGCACTCAGCAGCACAGCCTCAGGTTCCACCCGAATCATCTGAAAGTAAATCCAGGAATGAGGAATCATACGGGAAAGATCAGGTATCACTAAACAAAAGTTTTTCAATCTCAGATCTTGAAAATAAAGGTGCAACCATGCTGTTGAAAGAAGATGAGGCGAGCCCAATCTTCGGGATTTCCCGTTCTTGTATTCCCAAGCTGGTGATCTGACGGTTGGCGATGTAGAAGATCTCCTGAGCAACTATAAACAACTCGTTTTCAAGTATGTGTGCCTTGCAAGAGGATTAGGTGTGACAATTCCATCTCCTTCATTAGGCCAAAATTCAGAGCAGCCAAATATTGCAAAAGAATCAGAAAAGGAAAGTGAAGCGATAGTAGATGATAATAAGCAAAAGGAGGATATTCCCTCTAGCGTAGTGGAAGATTTGGTTGAAGGTTCGGAAAGTACAAAATCGGAGGTGTTGGAAGTAGTAACAGTACATACTCGAGGCGAGGAAGGGGATGAAAATTCTGAAAGATGACAATTAATTAGCTCATAAGAAAAATGTGAATGTTTTATGATTCTGATTTCTGATGCATCCTACACTTGTTTTCCATTCTTCTGTGAATATCTTTTTGTAGGATATTGTAATCACAAGAAAAAATCTTCAATTTTGTTCGATCACCTATGAATCTGAACTTTCTTTTTACTTTATTAATTATTTCCACAATTCCTTTCAATTTGATGCTATTTAAGTTATAAGAGAACAAAATAAAATAATATTTATTTACAACCTAAAATTGTAGGCTGTGTTTAGGATTTACAATTGTAGAAATAGAGGCAATCTTTTTTTCTCGAAACAAGTTGGGTCCAGATTGGATCCAAATTGAGTCCATTTTGTCAAATCCACTACTACAAGAGATTGATGTAGTAGGTATTCCAACTTTTCCTAAAACATGAACAATATACACGTATGCTTGTCTGCTTATTGATTGGATCATAGCTAGAAAAACTTCGAATTAATCTCGCAGTCCATAATTGGGATCTGCAAATTAATTTGATATATTATTGGGTCAGCTTTAGTTCACCTGTTTGGTCTCCTCCACAGCCAGGCAAGTAAACCATATTCTCAACAACTGCAACACTTTGCATTATTATTTTTGTAACTTTAGTAGTTTCCAAAATGCGTGCATGTGTTATTAGGAATAGTGGGATGTGAAATTATTGATTCTTTCTTGTGTATAATTTAGTATGTTATATATAATATTGTAATGCATGCATGCTAAAGATAAAGATATATATATGGTGTGTTTGTACATGTGCCCAAGACAAAATCTGGCAAAAGATCATAGTATGTCATGACACCTTTCCCAAGTTTATTACCACAAATATATACATGAACTCTAATTCTAACGAATTATGTTTCATAGATCTCTGCCCAATTGAGCATGAGGCGAGAAAGGGGTTGGACCAAAGTTTTTTACAATTAAAAGTGTATAACTTCTGTTACCCTTTCTTAGTACAAAAGCTGTTTACTAAAACGCGATGTTGTTAATTTTAATGCTATGTAGTTTATATATCATGCATTGGAATATATGGTTTCAAAATTTTGGAAAATGTATGTATGTATTAATTGATATGTTGGACTAAAGTGTATGTAACATATATGTTGAAATTTTATTACTTTTCCATTGATCATGAACAACAATTTTTTTCTTGAGTCAATTGAAAATAAAATGTTAGAGTAATTTCTATTTGGATGTGTTTATCTAATTTATATTTTTGTTTCTAAAGTTTTTATATTTAACTGATTAAAACACATATAAGCAAAATTTTAATTCAAGAGTACATAACGAAATTTAGAGATGCTTACAAATGTTTTCTTTCTATCCTATGATTTACAAAGAAATTAAGGTATGATTGATGTGATTGTGATTTATTAGAAATTGCATTTTGGCTTATATAAATGAAATATCTTGAGAAGTATAAGATCAGCTCCAATGACTAAGTTCAAGACTGGACTTGACTTGAAAATGACAGAAAAAAATTATCTTTTTTGACTCAAGGACATGAGGTGTTGGGCTTGTGAGACAAGTTGAGTCCGGTTTAACTTACCCATTGATCAATTCATGCGTCGGACCCTGGCCCAACAAGTAGGTGGCCATCTACTTGTTTTTTTCCTTTCAATTAGTTTTTTTTTTGTTTATTTTTTAATTAATATATTTTTTTTTCTTTAACTCTAGATAATAAATACATTTTTCTTAACTTGTACATTTTTCTTTAACATTAATTAATTAAGAAATGTTGGATTACTCTTGAGATAATTTTAATTACGACGATTTTGAAGTTCAATTTTAATGCCAATGTTAAATTAATTTAGAAGTATTCTTAACTATTTTTGCATATTATTTTTGTTTAATTTTTATTATTATTGCTATTATTGTTATTATTATAATTTTTGTTTATTAAAAGTTAGAAGGTGTTTGACTCTTTCATTTTACATGACTTAAGAAAATACTTCCATGTTCCAACGGAGAATTACTCAAATTATTATTGAGATTCATCTCCATATTTGAAAAGTTACACAAATTATTTCTTGATGCATTATTTATTAGATTCATTAAAATTATTAACTTACAACATTAATTTTTGATGGCTTATGCCTACGTCAAAAAAAAGAAAAAAAAAAGGTAATGTGAAAAAAATGGGAGAACGGGTGAAATTGGTATGATACCCTTAATGATTGTGATTTTTTAGATATTAATTAATAATTAGGGGTGTTTTTGAAATTCAAACTTTTTTTCCTTCAAATGTGAAAAGTGATCGGTGTGAATATATTAAATTTAGATGTAGGTTGAGTAATTCTCCCAAAATATAAGAACATTGAAAGGAATTAAATTCTTTTTTAGACTATCAGATTAGGATAAATTGATAATGAAAGATAGCATAAATAATTTTATATATTCAGAAAGCGTAAATGGTCCAGGACGGTGGACTTTATCACGTGCACGGCACATGCTGGGAAATGTGATGTGTCGGCAAATAAAACTGCCCGAAGCGCCATTCATGTGGCTTCTTGTCGTCACTCTCAGCACTCCAATTAATTAACCTTCTCTTGTTTTTCATAATTTGGCCACGTCACAAAAATTAGTCTTTTTTTATTATATTTTACGTTTGAAAGTTCTAGCAGCCGAATTAATAATTAAATGATAATAAACCCAAATTAGAGTGAACTTCAAGCCACAGGGACATCTTCGATTCAAATATATTTCTAAATTTGTAACGCTTCAACTTGGCTTTGTTTATTTTCTTCTTCTAAAAGTTCAATTTAATTCTGATATTATCTATGTATATGGTAGCAAAATTAATTTAAATTAATGTAGATAAGTGATTAAGCTAGTTCTAAGTTCTTAGGAAGTTAGTCTTCAACCAATAATATAACTAGTTAAAAGCTTCAAACCATCATTAATTCTTCATTATATTGCTTCGGACATATCAAACTATGACTCTTAAAATGCCATTTTAGGCTAACTAAAAGTGGGACCCTTCTCTAACAATTTTGGAGGATAAAACTTTTACTTTTTATTGAATTTATATCCAACTTATTCATTTAGACAATGAAATACATTTTACTCAATCACAATTATATATGTGTATAGTACATAAATGTCAAAATTACTCCCTAGCTTAATGTAAAAGTATGTAAATAGTTTAAGGTCAAATATTTATTTATTTTGTTAAAATGATGAAGAGGTCGGGTGAGTGTCAAAGGAAGGTTTTTTTTTTTTTTTTCGATGTACAAAATATAACCTAAAATACGTTATCCTCCAAATCAAGCAAAGTTTGGAGCGCGTCGTCTGCTGACTTCTCCCAAAGCTTCAATTCTCTACCAATATTATGACACATCCCGACAAGTACATCCACTGTCGAATTTACACTTCTTATAATATACGTACTTGAATTGAACCATCCAAGATCTTATCAAGAATCTCCTACAATCCTCAAGAATATAGTCCAAAAGGTGATGCCCTATGCAATTTTTTTTACCAACATATATATAAATATAACTTCAGAATCAATTTCTTTGCCTTAAAAGTTAGACAAAGTTCAATAGCATACTCCATGGGCAAAACAATGGTGCCCAATTGAAATGAGAGGCCATCAAACACTCAAAAGGACCCCCCAACCCCCATCTCTCCCCAAAAAAATTGGCAAAAAAGGTGAAACTAATTAATATTAAATGTTGCACTTCACATGTTTATACATGGCATAATAAATGTTCTTTACATTACCAATTAATAATCCAGTGCTGATTAATTAGTTCTCATTCAAGAAATTAATTTAATATTTGGAGGTATGATCAATGTTGAGACAGGTGGAAACAGAAAGTAAACAGAAAGTAAATTTAATATATATATAGTAGCTAGTACTTTAAGATTACTCCAAAAGGATGCATGAATATTTACTCTTAAATTATAGTTATAGTGATGAAAATGCATTGGAAGAATAATAAAACAATTGCCATCATATTGGCATGGCATACTTTACTCTATCTATTGAGCCATTTGGTCCATATAGATAGCAACCTTTAGTTTGGACCAAGACATTGTAACGCCTTCACTATCTTTTCTATGAAATAATAATTTGGGAGCATCATTGCTGTTGCAACATATATATATATAGATCATATACATTACTTTCTAAATTGGTAATTTATTACTTGGTATGTTGAAGATAATTATGTACAATGAATTGGGGTTTTTTGCAAGTTAATTTTATGTGATATGTCTAATGAGCAATTTATCTCTTTGTGATATAAAAATGGGCAATTTACCTCCCTGTGAAATTAAATAATGAGCAATTTAACTCCCTATGATATGAATTAATAAGCAATCTAGAGAGAGACAACGTGCTTCTTTTATAAAAACACAGGGAGGTATTTTGCCTTTTTCGTTATCGCAGGGAGTTAAATTGCTTATTTAAGATATCACAAGGAGTCATTTTACCCTTTTATTTATCACAGAGAGTTAAATTACCTATTTAAAATAACACAGGGAGTTAATTTGTTGTTCACTCCAACGAATTGTTTGTAAAATAAGTATGTAGAATTGAAAGAATATTTCACGTTGTATGGTGTCACGTCTTTGAAATAAATTTATAAGTGTATACGTACGTTGAGCCAATTAATAAAACATACTTTATATATACAACATATTTATAACACCAAAATACACTAATTCTTTCTCTAAGTTTGGGATTTTATATGATAATAATATTTGAAAATTTTACCTTTGTAGTTTCAGCTACATTACATGATGTTTTCCTACTTTCAATGCATCTATCTATATATACTTTTTCATTTCGAGACCTGAGTCTTCATTTTATATTCCATTATTTACATACCCATACACGAAATATTCCCACATACACATATACTATTACTTCTTGACCAACTTACCCAGTCACAAAATGAATAATTAATAAGATGCGTATGTCTTATGATTGTTCTAGAAATTTAAACATATGAATCGCATTTGTCACACGAATGTTTTGAATTTGAGGCTTCGAGCTACTTAATTTCTGCAAGAATTGTTGGTGATCTAAGAAAATAAACATAACATATATGTTTTGATACTACAACGGTCACATAATTCTTTATTCATTCTTACGATTGACCAGTCAACTTAAATAAATTCAAAAACAGTATAAATTATAAAGTTAGTAATTGATTATGATAATATTCAAATAATCTTAACTAGCACTTTTTTAAAATTCAAAAAGCTCATGACAACGTAAATAGATAAGACTCCACATAACAAACTACTTAAAAAATCAACAAAGTTGACTCGTGGCAAATAAAATGAAAATTTTAGGTCTACGACAAAGGAAGTACGTACTCCATTTATGTGAATTTTCCTCTATTTTGCCACTATTTTTCATCTCTCTCTCTCCCCTAAAATACACGCACTTCACACACACACACACACACACAGACAAATCTCTCTCTCTCTCTCTCTCTTTCTCTCTCACTTCAAAGTTCACACTTCACTTCACACTATTTTCTCCTCAACACACACTGACTTCACACTTAAATACACAATTCAAATAGCAACAAAAAACACACCAAAGTGAAATAAAGAAAATGGGCAATGGATATAACAATCACCATTTTCACCAGAAAAGCTTGTTCTTCCCAATGCTATGCAGATTATCAATCAAAGACATAAACAACGTCCTAAACAAAGATCATCGAATACCCACAGCCGCCGACAACGACCCCTCATCCCCTAAAGTCAGTTGCATGGGCCAAGTCAAAAGAAACAACCGCGTCATCGGCTTCCCCACCACCACCACCACCGCCGCCGCCGCCGCCGTCACCACTTACCACCACAAATACACCAAGTTGAAGAAACTCTTTTCAAGCAAAACCCTTCTGCCCCCAGCCCCAACCGTGCCGGTCGCCGCCGCAGCCGGCGGCGGAAGGAGTGGAAGCAGAAGCTGCAGAACTAGAAAAGAGATGTGTGTTAATAATTTAAGAACGTTGAGGTTGAAGAATGAGTGTGATGGTGATAAAGATTGTCGTGTTAAGGTGGTGGTGAATATTGGTGAAATGGATCCGCCGTTGCCGGTGGTGAAGAAGGTGGCGCCGCCACCGAATGAGATTAATATTTGGAAGAGGAGATTTAATGGTACCGGGCTGAAGAGCTTGCAGATTGAACAGATTAATTTGCCGAATTGCAAAATTCAACCACCGACAACCGTTTAATGATATTTCAGGGAGATTGTTATTATATTATATATATGTAAATAAATATAGTTAAAAAATTCTTAGGTATTTTGCTTTTCAATTTATTCTTTTTTTTTCTCTTTTTCTTATACTTGCTTTTAAGTTTTATTTTAGTACAACAATTTTGGCGGTGAAGGTTCAGGCTCTCTGTTTTTCAATACAAATTGAGGTATACAGGTACTCAAATTAATTTAAGTTAACAAATAAAAAACAATACGGGTAATTATATATGCATCTAGATTTACGCCCATTGATGAAGAATAAGTTAGATCTAGTCAGTTTAAGTGTTTAAATATTTAAACTGTCAGTATCAATATCTGAATTTACAAGTAATAAATGATTCAAGAACCGAACCCTTTTTTTTACCAGTTTCCAAATGCATGAATGAGTTGTGAAAATTTAATAGTGTAAGAATGTGATTATGGATATATATCAAATTTGGTCAAAAAACGCAAATGTCACACAGTTTCTTGTTGCGAAGACCGCCACAATTAAATCGTGTTTACTACTTATCTAGATCTAGACTATCTGGTCCAAATTGGTAACCGGGTGTCTGGAGCTATCGTAATCTTATTTTTCAACATTTGTTTGACATTAACAACCAACTCATAACTCCAGAACCGGGCCCGCAATTCTTAGAGTTTTTTTTATTTTCTTTAATATTAAAAATATTTCAATAAAATTTGTAAATGGAGAAATTTAAACGGCTTCTTGAATTAAGTAAAGCATCATAGCCATTTGGAATAGAATCTTTTTGAAAACTTTTAAGACAATAAATTTATAAAATATGGACTTCAGTAACCTAATTTTTTTATAAATTAATTTATTATAATTAACTTCGAACAAGCATTTTACACTTTATTAAAGGAAAAAATGAATTAAATTTTAGGAAACAATTTTTCATTAATTTTTTTCTAATATATTGAGTATCAAATGATTTTTTTTTCAACTATATTTTTAGGATAAAAAGTTGCAAAAATTGAAAGCCATATCGATATATTATCCAAGTTTTATTTTTGAATATTTTGAGTTGCAAACACTGTGATTAACATAATTCAGTAATAATACAGTACACTCTCATACATTACATATCCAACATTATATAATTCTAGTTAGAATGTGTTAGTAATTAACATAATAAGTCAAAGAACTGAATGCCTAAAGCTACCACCAAAGAGGTCAGGTCGATTGATGTATAGCTTGATAACTTTGATATATACAAACCGTAAAGTTCAAAATAAGTTAAAAGATAGTGGCGAAGGAGGACGGAGCTTCAGCCTTGCTCTTTATAAGGAGTCCATATCAATTTACTCACATCAACTTCAAGACCACCACGGCCTGCAGCTTTAAGATGGCGATCCAGGACCTTAGGATCTGCACATATTACATGTTGCCCTTACGGTATTGAATCAACTCCAAGCTTTGAAGGGTAGACAAAATATCCTCTGCTTTGATGGCTGTCATGTCACTTAGCTCCTGTATAAAGCAATTAAACAAGGAACACGTGTAGTATATCAGAGTCCAAGGGCAGGGCAACGGGGAAAATCTTTTTTCGAAAAGATAATATAGATTATGGAATGTCGTATCCCAATTTTTTCTACCAATTGTTGAAATATTCTGAAACTAGCTATTCAATACTAACCTTAATGGAGATATTTCCCTTGTGCTTTTTTAATATATCTAGAAGAACACGTGTCCAATATCCTCGGTAACTCAAGAGTCCGAGGTCTGAGAGGGGCCGTTCTGGTGTTCCAACTTTACTTTCCTTCTTTGAAAGCTCGTATGCTGCACAACAATACCAGTTGTTTATGCAATTTTGTATAAAAGTTAGAAACCCATGCCACAGAGCTTCAATAAACTAAGCAGAGTTCATTGATTGCATTTACTTGCAATATATGGTGATAAGGTGAGGCCTATTTACTTAATCCTATACAAGATTGTGGCATGTAGGAAAACAGAAGCCCGGTGATAAATGAAGAGCTTACAGAATGCAATCAGAAATTTCCCATAACCCTTTCTCTGGTAAGGAGGAAGAGTAAGAATGCAAGCCAAATTGTAGGACTCCTCCGAATGCTTCTCCTGCATATCCAGAAAATAGAAGTTAAAAATAAAAAAGTTCTAATCTTCGGATCCTCTTACAATTGGAATATTGTTGCAGTCAGACAATGACGAAAACCTTGTAATTCATAATTACTGAAATTACTTTTCAGATATTGGAGAGCTTCATATCACATATACCATAAGTACAAAAGAATCAATTGATTTTCTCACCCCTCAGTGACTTTGGAAGTGGATAATCAAGTAAAAACCAAATACTGATTGGAATAAGATGAGGCGTGTAGGAGAATAAACATATGGTACTGCTTATGCAACAAAAAAACTCGGCATATGAGCTACTTGAATGGCATGTTTGCACTATACGATAAATGAAAAGCCAGTCCGTAATTGATGCTAATTGGCAAAAGGTGAGTATATGCATCAGGCGACTGTGCGAAGCTGCATTATAGTACTACAGAACAGACTTCACTCTCAAAAAATACAACTTTCCTGAATCTGGGATATAATAGTAGTAGGCAGTTAAGATCACATCGTCTACTAAATGGTAAAATTTACCTTTGAGAAGTAGCCAACCATGTGGCATCCTCGATCATCGCACTCACACAACACATAAAATAGAAACAGGTCTACGTCGTAGTACAGGGTCTTGTGATCAAGAAACAATTTAGCCAGGTAGCAAAGATTCTGCCCATAAACTTTATTCTTTTTGCCATCGACCTGTTTCAATAAACTTCAAATTTAAATACCATCTTCAACTAGATGTTAAAATATGCTTCAAATCTTCTTGTATACCTTAACTCTAATGATCTAAATGATTGGTGCAAAACAAATTGAGGTATCAAGTGGAGGACCTATGTAAATTACCAAGAGCAACCCAATTAAAGGCATACAATTTCTGACGCTTCACCAAAAAAGTACTCTCTGATTCTCATAATAAAATAGCTCTGTTTGACTTGAACTAGGTGAATAGTGCAGTTTCTTACATATGACGACCAATAAGTAAAGGGTTTTCAGCTTCAGGAAAAGAAACAAGAACCGACTTATCAACACAACCGTAAACCATTAGAAACAACGGATACCATATGCTTGCAGGTTGGAAACTAAAAAATATCAGTAAGCTTGCAGGTTGGAAACTGAAAAAGAAAAAGGTCCTCCAAAACAATCAGCAGATTTACATCATTAAAGCCACCACCAAGGGGTCGAGAAATTTAGCAAAAATGGGAAAAAAACCTAGCTTCTGCAACCACAGTTGCAACCAATGCATAAGATGTGCTGGTAGGAAAATCAGATTGCAATTTGAAATAAAATTAGTTTTAGTAGCCTTTTTTTAGAAAGATAAAGAGAAGTGAAATACGAGCCAAAAAATGGAGATGGCAACAGTGCACAATAACAACTCTTTGGGTGAACAAAGCGGGTGGAATAGGAGCATGCTTTCTATGGGCTAGAGAAGAGTGTTGTTTGGGTTTTGTGGAGGTTCTGATGATTGAGCAGAAACGCCCATCTTTCGGTTTCGCTTAGCTCATTTTTTATATTGATTTAACCAAGCCTATTAAGAAAAAGGTGTAAAACACCCTAGCAAATGAAAATTAAAATGTGGTTCCACTATAATAATAGAAGAAGTGTCTTCCTATGCCATTTCACGTGTATAAAATTTTCAGTGCCATTACAGCCTGATCCACAGTTGGGGGTCAATATGAGTTATTGCAATAACAAGAATATTTATACTGAAGCTCATAGCTTAGAAGTTTCATCTTATTTATTCAAGTATTAGACCGAACCAAACATGAGTTTCAACTACATAATTCATTCAAAAACTGAATAACTGAATGTACAATCATACCTCAAACATTGACAAGGTTCCATTTCTATATATCTCATCACCAGGAGGATGCTTGAGATCACATTTCCTCTACATTTAAGATAGATAGAAACAGGTAAAAAATAGCAGAAGAGCTATTCAATACAAAGCACACACAATTATGCATATGACATTTTTTGGAAAGTAGAAAAAACAGAAGTAAACTCGACTAACCAGTCTAACATCAAACCACAAATTGAATGCATGCTACCTCAGATATGTGATTACTGAATTGTCTAACTGATCATCAGAGTTCCATCAACATACAAATGATCACGTAAGAACAGGGATTGATGGTAGACATAAAGGTAGAACTCACCATATGCCTCTGAAGTTGTTCTTTGCGCTTCATAAAATTGAGGCAGAACTCACAAAAGAACAGCTTTGTGCAGTCATTGTATTCTGGTGGAAAGGGGGAAAAATACCAAGTCTCAATTTCATATCTTCCAAGTTCAATTGTTGCAATATTTTTAACTTTTGTAAATTCTTCATGTTCACGCAAGCTAGCAGCATCAAGCTCCTCATGGCCCTGTATAATTTCAGATAATACCTCTCAGAGATCCAAATGAAAATTTGAGGAACCTTGTGAAGGAAAAGATATAATGATCCACCTTTTTTCTAGTCAACTTATGTTAATTTGACCCCTTCAAATGTCGGAACCCATGAGACTTTGTTCAGGACATCCATCCATGACCAATAAATGATAGTATTTTTTATAATTACACTAGAAGATGACAAATTGATGCTTTATGTCACACTGTCACACCCCACAAATCAGAAATATGCTCGGTCAACATAGTTTAAGCTCATTATGGTAACATATTACCGTTTTCCGTGGCATGAACTTGCAAAATGTTTGTTACATAACCAGCATCGATTCTGTAGTTATTTTTTATCCTTGAATAAAGTTCACGACCTTTAACTTGTACGGATTAGGAGCCTCCGCCATACAATTGAGCAAGACCTCAGTGGACACTACTATGTTGTATTTATGTACCAAAAAGTGACGATATGGAGGAAAGCAGGAAGATTATAACAACACTAACAATAATCACATGCATGGTCATAAGAAAACAAAGTACCTCAACGTGTGTCTCGTCAATCTTCCGTTTTTGATGGCGTGTCATCTTCAAGCTTGTTACCTGAAAATTCAAATGTGAGGATGTCTCCCATGGAGACGAAAGAACTCAAATACGCAGATAATGCAAACCTATACTTGAATAGCAAATAAGTTGCAATTGTGTAATTTGTGTACAGAAAGAAATGCCAACACTTTAAAACTCCTCAGAGGCGAACCAGCAGTTAAAAAAAATTACATGTTAATCCGGTGCATGGTATGCTTTTACAGCTCTTCCAGGATTACTTATAGCTTAGAAAAATAAGTAAAAACTAGAGGGCAAAGCTGGAAAACAATGATATGGACAATATGTTACCTTGTCCTCAACCTTTTCATCCACATCAGTTTCTACAGAGT
Source organism: Penstemon barbatus (assembly GCA_003313485.2). Classification (NCBI taxonomy): domain Eukaryota; kingdom Viridiplantae; phylum Streptophyta; class Magnoliopsida; order Lamiales; family Plantaginaceae; genus Penstemon; species Penstemon barbatus. The sequence continues at coordinate 17,600,623 of CM064878.1, read as the reverse complement.
TGAGATCAAGTTGATCAAGTTTTATCCATTCATCAAGTCTGCGGTTGACTGCCCAGGGAAAGAAGCAAAACAAAGGCAAATCCAACCAAAATTAGGGGATATAAGAACCGCAACCAATTTCATGAACATTAAACCAAATCAGCTCCAGCGACAAGCTGAAAACCCAGACCCTAATAATTTATATCCACTGTCAATGAGGAACACTGATGAATCACTAAGCTAAAATAAAGTTGACATCAAGAACAGCTCTAACTGGATACTAGACTAGTTTTATTTCAGTATTAGAAAAAAATTGAAATAATCACAAAGCAAGCAAATTAAAGAGAATAACCAAATCCAACCTCCAGCAACAAGCTGAATATCCAGACCCTAATAATTTATATCCACTGTCAATGAGGAACACTGACGATTCACTGAGCTAAAATAGAGCTTGATATCAAGAACAGCTCTAACTGGAAACTAGACTAGTTTTAATTCAGTACTAGAAAAAAATTGAAATAATCACAAGCAAGCACGTTAAAGAGTATAACCAATCGTATGCAGCTATCCAAAATGACTAAATTGGCTTTTCAGTATATTCATATGTTCTTAACCCTAACCCTAATTCTATAATAACCAAATAACATCATCAAATAAAAGGAATGTGAATTTAGTACTGTTCCTCACATTCAGTGTAGTGGACGTAGTACTCGTAATCATTGCCACCGAAGGGAAGCTTTCGGCGCTCGATGACCTTGACAGGGTGGTATTTTCCATCACGCCACCGGCAATTGACGCGCGTTCCGACGTCCAAGGGTAGAATCGTCGATCTTCTTTTCCGAGGCAAGTCGATCTCCATCTGAGTGCCGTTGGATACGTAGGCTGGGGTAGCAGAGGCTGCTTCGGCGGCAGCCGCTTTGGCGGCGGCATGACCGTTCGCCATGACGGTGGTTGTGCCGTTCTCAATTGAAACCATATTGTCGGTACCAAAATATTGGTTGGAATAATTCGTATATATTTAATTTGATTGCGGTTCCTTATTTAGTAAGCTCCCTTTAAATTTTAAATATATCAAACCGCCCCCAAATTGCTGAAATTTGTTAGAAACCCCGTCTAGAATCTGTATATTATAACTAGGACAATTGACACTTAACCACCCAGAAGTTCTCAACTTTTAGACTAAAACACCTAAATATGAAATATAACATAAGTGCCCCTCAAAATTCTTACATTGCTACATTTAACCCCCATTGGAATTTTTGGTGGAAAATTCATCGGAAAACAGTCTCTTGTTGCGGATGCCCATTTTAAAAAGGGCGATATCGTCATTTATTCATTTTAGCAATTTTGTCTACTTAATTTTCACACCAAAATTTTGTTTACTTTTTTCTGCGTATCATTATTCACCTTAATAACTCATCACAAACAACATGATTTTTTTTATATTCTGTTTTTTTTTGTTCTTTAAATGAAGATATTAATTTCAGTATGAAGTATAATTCCACTACATTTTTGTTTATTAAATTACGGGCGGAGGGACATGGGGGGTGCGAGTGGGGGCATCCGCACCCCTAGCCCGTGACTTATTTCTTAGTTTCAATGTATAACTTCTCATTAATTATCTGATTCACCGTTCAACATAAGTGTTTTTTAAATATTCAAGTCTCCAAAGTGATTAATGTTGAATTGGGTACAATGTTTATTATTCACTTACATATTCAAGTAGAAATTGAATAACAAAGTTCCTAAAGTTTGTTAAATTAAAAAACTTCTATAATTATTTTAGATGAAGAAAATTTTCTTACACATAAACATAATTTCCTTCTTAAACTTCTTGTTAGATAGTTATTCTTTCCTCTTTTCTTCACAAACTAGGTAAGTTAATCATCAAAATATTATAAAAAACGATTGTTAGAAAATTTTCTTACACATAAACATAATTTCCTTCTTAAACTTCTTGTTAGATAGTTATTCTTTCCTCTTTTCTTCACAAACTAGGTAAGTTAATCATCAAAATATTATAAAAAACAATTGTTATTCTAAAACTTTAAATCATGAATATTTAAATTTATTCTTATTTTAATTACTAAGGAGATAAACTTTATAATGTGTTAGATGACTTGCTTGATCTACTTTTTTATTTATTGATAAAATATATGGTAGAAATCGGTTATCAGATTTCATGAAAGAGCGTAGAACACAATTTAACATATCTAAGTTAAATTTTTGTTGTTGATATTTGCCTTTCGTCAAGTTACTTCAAAATTTTCTTATGTCTAATGGTTGCTTATCTCATGTGATGATTATATATTATGCAATAGATTTACCTTACTTGATTATATATATATATATATATATATATATATATATATATATATATATATATATATATATATATATATATATTATCGACATATTGAAGAAAATGTCACCTGAAAATCTCTAGTTAAGTAATTTTTTTTTTGGAATAATTATGATAAATCTTTATATATGAATAATTGCACATTTAGTTATAATTTTATCTCATGCTAGAGGATATACTGCTATATGACAATAGAATATTTGATAGCAATAATTAACATTTGATATTTATCATTTCAAAACTAACAGAGAGAAGAAAATAATCCATAATCCATTAAAAGAAACAGAAAGAAGAAACGAGTACATAATCCGTTAGGACTACATTTAAGACTTTAAAAAAAAGTAGGGAACTGCACCAATATTTTACCCAAACTCCTTGGTAAATAGTGTAATTCACCGCTTTGAATCTATCACATTTGGCAGAAGGATCACCTAATGTAATCATAATCTCATATCATGGTCATTGAGAACAAATTAAATTAGATGATTCTGTTTGTAAAACTTTAACCTATTGAGAACAAACTAAATGGGTTTATTTCTAGATCTTTCTTCCTTGCTCCCAAGAAGCCAATGTCGATATACTTATGCTATATATCTAAAAAGAGTTCTAATATAATTTTATTGCAGAGACCTCTTGGTTTATCAGAGGAAAACACCAAAATTTAAAACTCGAGCGAAAATACCATGCTAAAAAAAAAAAATAGTAAAAATGCCTAGAGCAACAATGGTCATGAAATACATGCAAGTTACAGAAACAAATAGGTGTAACAAAATGTTCTACATAATACAATGACTTTCCTCCACAGCGCTGTATTGGATGTCCATGAAAATGTCGATAATTAGTTCATATGCCATATGTGAACAAAAAGTGGCCAAAAATTGATCAGTTAATGCCTTATTCTGTCCCTACATTGCAATGAACTTGCATAAAGAAAATACTCGAGACTGTCTCAGGACTTCGGTTTGCAACAGCAATGATGCCTGCTTTTGTGCCATTACAATCATAAAAGTAAATCCAAAACTCACTTTCTTCCTTTGCTAAGCCTCTGAAGGTGATAGTTAATACTACCCCAAGGCTTTCTTTTATTGGCAGTCTGAACAAAGAAAAGAGACTCACATTATGTTTCAAAATCTATAAGTGAAAATACTTCATGTGAATCAATTATCCACTCTAAACTCACCTGAGCATCCATGCAGGCACTCAAGAGCGATTTTTGCCGAGTACATTTTTCATCATTTCCTTGAGCTATAGCCAAACAATTAAGAAATGAAATCATTTCCTTCATACAGGGTTTTTGAAGATTTCCAAACCTTTTTGGATTGATATACAAGGAACCAACTTTCCTGCCCATTCTTCCCTGCTTGCTCCAACAGTGCAAAGGCTAGAGAGCGTTAGTGCACAAGTAAATAAATATACAAATAAACCGATGCTTAATTCTTACACATGACCACCCCACCCCAGCCTACGCAGATTTCAAGAACTGTTTATTTAACTTCGACAAGTTCACAAGGCTCGTACCTACTTGCTTATGTGCTGTATTAGGCCTGATGCATAAGTGCGTTAACTACTATTATATAGTTACCACTTACTACTTATGTAAACTGCATGGCTACATCCAAAATGCAAACAGGAATACTTAATCAGAATTTTGATAATTTCACCACCAACGACGGCCTCTCCAAACAAAATCAAAGCACACACTATTGATCATACTTGACACCATAATGAAGTTTACATTATGGTTTTTACTCGCATATATCCAGTAAAAACACATCCTCACGTCTGCTTATATGTCTCCAATATCAAATCAAAGGTTACGAGATCCTTGGAACAAATGCAGTAACAAACTTATTGATGGCAATAAGTTAGATATAAGTTAGTCAAAAAGTAAAGGATTAGCGTGAAACTGATTTGATTTGTACACAAGGAAGAGATAGGTCAGTAGAACAGGCAACAAGCCAACAATATCAATTTAATGATCACAAAAATGTGACAAAAAGTTGAAGCTGATCTTCACAAAAGGCCTAAACAAGGAAAATTTATTCTGTGCAGCCGGTGCATGTTATGAATAACATGGTACAACCTACCAATGAGAATACATTATTTCCTAAATTTAAGGAAAAAGTAACTCTAGTTCCAATCTCTACAGTGTAATTTGCCACAAACAACCAAATTGGCTACAACAGCCATTGCACGAAAAATCCCTTGTATTCAACACCAAAAATCATATGGCCATCCGCCCAGTGTAGCTCAGTAGATTATACAATATTATATCACTTCCTCTCTATTTCTTTTCTATTAAAAAATTGTTAGGGCAAAAGATCACTAAATAGCAAATACAAACACTATGCAAAGATTACATGTCAAAGAGGCAGACAAAAAAAGTTCAGCTATTTAACTTTCGCAAACAGCTATACACAACGTGAAACTAGAAATGCAGAATAGACATAAGCAGGGCCGGCCGGACATATTACGGGGCCCTAGGCAATATTTAAAATTGGGGCCCTCTTTTACAAATTAGATGTCTAGATGATACTTTATAGATTCAACTGTTATATATTTTTATGACATTTCATTCTTAAACTTTCTCTTAACAAAAGCAATGTACATATAATATATATATATATATATATATATATATATATATATATATATATATATATATATATACATATACTACTATCTTAGGTAGGGCTGTGCAAACTGTAAAACCGAACCTTACCAAATTTCGTTATACCGGCTGGTTAGGTATTTAGAAATCTCGAACTGTTTGCCAAACCGAAAATTTTGGTTTGGTTCAGTAAATTACCGATTCAGTAAGGTTCGATTTGATTCAGTACAAAAAAAACAGAAAAATTATTGAATCAAAAATAATTTGTCTTGAATACATAGGTAAATTATAATATGCTTCCTACCACTCTAACCACTAACCATCCAATGAAGTTGAATAGAAATTATAAAGAATACATCAGAGACTCCCTAGCCTCAGTCCCCTCTCCAAAAATTACTTTAGCATCATTCAGGCTCTATTTGGATGGGTTTTGGCCCGGTCTCGCGGGTCTCGCGAGACCGAGCCAAAACCCTTCCAAATGAGTTTTTACCAAACCTATAAAACCATCACTCAAACTCTTCAAACCTATAAAACATTGATTTGACACCTACCACCTATTTTTTTTCCCAAAATTCACTAAAAAAGACATTGATTTGACACCTACCACCTACTTTTTTCCCTAAACCCCAACATCCAAAACCCATCCAAATGAGGTCTCAAAGGTTTCATCGAAACCACCCAAACCAATTTTTTTAAACTGAGACCCGCGAAACCGAGCCAAAACCCATCCAAATAGACCCTCAAGTTTTGGGTTTTAAATGCAATTAGAACCCAATTAATTAAGAGAAAATCAGAAAAAGAATAAAATTGGGCATTTAGAATTTGGACTGTACCTCCGTAAATTGAAAATCTGGGCCGAGAAAGAGATGGTGGAGGGGCGATGGTGTAGGTGGTGCGGCGGCGCGGTGGGATTTTGAATTGAAGAAGAAGAATATTTGGGTTTTGCTCTAGGGCACCGTAGAAGTGAAGGATTGGAAATTTGGAACGTGTCTTTACCTTGTACGAATTGGGATTAAAAAAAAAATTGGGGGTATTGGATGAATTATGTAAGGTAAATCTATAGTTAATATAGAAAATCAAAATTTATATAATGGTTCGGTAATGGAGCTCACTCTGTATATTAAATAAACTGAAATTTTAGTTTAATATACGATTTATCGGATCGTGCACAACCATAATATTAGGGGTTTGATGTTGTTGTATTCAATATAGCTAAATCGTATCAATTTTTAATATCTAGTCTGACGCGATAATTTCAAAATTTGTACAGTCCATCAAACCAAATTATTCAGTTCGATTATCAAACGGTTCAGTCCGTTACAAATAAATGAGACGTGTATGTAATTTGAGTATTCTTTATAATAAATTAATATTACATCAAATTCTAAATTTTATTAATTAAGACATAATAAAACAAAAACACTTGTATATTCTTTAGCATATTCTCCCTCCGTTTTATTTATTCGCTTTGGGGGATTGAACACGGATTAAGAATTATAATAAATAACCACTTTTTTAAATAAAACTCTCAAAACACAATTTTTATCAAATAATCATAGCAATAATAGGAAGAGTAAAATTGGTATAAAAATTCTAATTCTACATTGAAATTCTAAAACAATAAATAAAAATACGGATGGAGTAATCATTATCATTTGACACCAATAATATAAAATAATCATTTTTACATAAATTAGATCAACAGATCTTACATAAGAAGAATTTCAATAGAATGTGTAATGTTAATCGAAAAGTTAATTTGATAGGTTAAATCTATTTTAATGTCGCGCTACAATCATTGTCCAACGCATGACGCATTAATGTTAATATAGTATGATGCAATTAAAGGGGGACATACATAGCATACATACATACATAGCATACATACATAAGCCCTAATTAAAGGGGGGACATACATAGCATACATACATAAGGGCTAAGGATGATGTTAGATCGGTCATTTAAAAAGTATATTCACTATCTCAAATCCATTGACGTCACATACTTCTTATTTAACCAGGAAAACACACAAATTATTGATAATTACCAACAACAAAATTCACAGAAAAGATGAAGAAAGGTGGATTATAGAGCTAGAGGCAAATCGAAGGACTTCCCAATTTCAGATAAAACCCCACGAGGCACAATAATTACTCCAGTACTAAACGGAGTAGCTCATCTTAAAAGCATAAGTCTCTATCACTAAACTACAATTAACCAACAAAAAATTGAGAATAGTACTCTTTCAGTTAAAAATATAAGAAAAAGCTCTAACCTGTGAAAGTTAATCGTGCGGCCACAACGGCGTACCGGCGTGGTTTGGGTTGGGACTTGTGGCTGGAGAGAGAGAGAGAAGGGTTTGGGAAGAAAATGGAAGGGGGAGGCCTTGTAATTGTAATTGTAATTGTAAATGGTAATGGTTGTAGATCCAGAAGCAGTCGCTCGGTCTAGGCTCAGAACCGGTTTGGATTTTGATCCAACTCCATCTATATTTGTTCGGATCCGACGTTAAATTGAATAGTAATTCATGTCTTCTAGACTAATAACAAAATATTAATTAATGTACTACTTCTTAAACTAAAAATGTGTATATTCCATATGCTCTTTGGCATGAAGTATTAGATAAAATGTAAGAATGTAGGGTTCATTGGTTGTGTTTTGGTGTGATTTTGTAGTTTCATTTCAAATGAAGAGTGACCATAAGTTTTGCAAAATACATGTTAAAAAATATTCAAACTATAAGTTTTAACACTAACAAACTACCTTTTTCCCATCAAATCCCAACATATGGACAAATTATTTCTTAACTTTTTAGAAACCACAAAACTCAAAATCTAAATTTAATGCAAATGGTGTTTCAAAGATTTTAATAAAACCGTTTGAACTATTTTTTCAAAAACAAAAATTAAGTGAAACCGAGCAAACCATATCCAGTTGGACCCTATAATATTTAGATAACATTATAATTATGTCATTAAAGTAGTAGTTACAAATTATTAATGGAAAATCACATGTTGATCATGGTTTTGAAGTTAATAATTTCATTTTAGGAAATAAAATCTTATTTTGGAACATTAAAAAAATGAAATATGAGAAAATTTTAGTAATGGACAAAGTTTACAACATTTTATTGTTATTAGATTGGTAACTAGAAAAATAGAATCAATCTAGATCTATATTATTTTCATGTATTTCGAATTATGAAAAAAAATCGGCTTTATCCCATTTAGTACCTTGCAAATAGGCCTTTTTTTTCACTTCGCACTCTGCAATTCTTTTTTCACCTATTTTGCACCCTAGATGTGTTTTCGGCCATTTAACTCGTCGGAACAAGGGTATTTATGTCCATTCAATCTAATTATCAGCTCACAATCACATTTCCTCCAACATAATATCACGTGAATGGCATGTGCAATATGGGTTAAATTAATATATTTACCACGTATTATAGCAGGTCCATTGTAGCACATATTTACGGCATATTGTAGCAAGTTGCGAAATTGAAAAGGAATCTATTGTAGCAAGTTGCAAATTGGAGAACTCATTCTATTGTAGGGAAAATTCTTGTCCAAGGCTTGGCCAAACTCATCCAACCACCAAGCAAGTGTATTACACTTGCTTTGTGATTGGCACTTTCCTGAAAGTTACACTTGAATTGTAATTAGTTTGGGTTCAACCAAACCCGGTCATGATAAGAATAGCAGGTCTTATTCCATCCTTATTAACTGGGCCGGGTCCTGGGCCTAGACCGAGTGAATTTTCTGGGTCCACAGCCATTACCATATAAAACGCCTCCCTCCTAAACCCTTTTCTTCCCGCTCTCTCTCTCTGCCACAAGTCCCATTGATCACAATCTCACAGGTTAGGGTTTCTTATATTTTTAACTACTAGTGCCGCGTAGGTTATATCTGACATTCAGAAGTAAGAACTTTTTGTTAACTTTTTTGAAGTTAAATTGTCATGTAAGATACACGTAAAAGTTATGGTAACATTTGTTTTCTGCTAAAGAGGAGAGTAATGGTGAAGATATTTATATACCTCGTCACCATTATGGCTTGATTTCCATTCAAAAAGTAACACAGGCAAGCATGTATGGCCCATGTTCTTTTAATACTGCACTTTTTGTCGTACCGACTTAATTTTGGATCGTGTATAGTATAAACCATTGTTTTTTGAATAATTTGCGCTTTGGTTAATAATTGTAGTCTGGAGGACTTATTTCTGAAAATATAAGTTATCTGTTAATATTTTTACTGATCAGTATATCAAAAGTACTATTTTGTTACACCAGTAGCCTGAATCACAAAATTGAGGTGAAAATACTAGCAGAAGTGGATGAAAGTATTAGTGATTTAGTGGTTTCATTTCCAATTGCATATAATTAATTCCAAATTTTGGTAGAGCTGAAGGAATATGTATGCCCAGCGGTGGTAACTGCAAACTTGGACTCTCTTTCTTTCTATTTTATGGCTTTTTTTTAATATCTGCAATTGAACATGTAATCAATGTTTAGATATTGATTGCCGTTGCATTTATATGTTATATTTCTAATTATTTATTTTATGACATATCATGTATAAATGGTCACATAACTTGTTAATGTTAGCCAAAATTGCTGAAGGAAAAAAAAAAAAAAAGAATTATGGCATTACTGGCTGGATCGTCGCATCTCTCCCATGTTAATTTATTGGCTAATATAACTTGAAGGAGAACGCGTTTGGTGTTTTCCTGAGATAGTGAGATAGTAACTTTAAGTTAAAAAATTGTGTTATTTTCTTGCTTATTTCTGATGATATGTGCCTATTGGCAGCGAAAAGATGGTTATGTCCGACCAGGAAATCACACGGCTCCACAGAGTCCGCAAGACTTTGATGCAGATGTTGAGGGATAGGGGTTACTTGGTGGGGGATTTTGAAATTGAAATGACAAAGAATGAGTTCCTTGATAAGTATGGTGAAAATATGAAGAAAAAGGACCTCACTATTTGCAAAAGTTTGCGCAGCGATGACTCTGAAAAGGTCATTTTCTGAAATCTTTGGGATGTTTTCATGGTTTATGCTATACTATGACAATTGCTCTTGTGGGTTCTGGATATGGCACTTAATTGAATGCTGTTTTTTTTCTAAGTTATAGATGCAGTTGTGAGTTATGAGAAATTTTACTTCTTAGCTAAAACAAGGAAATATAGGATTATTTCTATCAAATAGCATAAATGATGTATCCCTGACCTATAAGGTAATATGTTGATTTTTTGTTTATTTATATTTTGAGTTTGAGGGATTTGAGGAAATACTAGCATATTTGCAGAGCATACTCAGACTTCAGCATCTTGGTTTCACTGATGGCCCCACTGTAAACCTGGTCACATTGATGGCTAGGCCTTTCATTTTGATGAAAAGAGCTTATGTTATATGTTTAAATTTTTTTTTCCTTGAGATTAGGATTTAGGATATTTATAATGTATCTACCTTTAGTCTGTTAATTAGAAATGGTTGTTGTACTTTTAATATGCCTAATAGCACGCATTGACTGTATTGCTGCAAGCCGAAAAATTCTGATTCTCATGTTTGATCTCTATTACTAATTGCTATTTCATTTTGAGTATAATTCTGCCAGATGGTTGGAAATGTTTATGCAACCTATTTATCAGTTTGTCTTTGGTTGTCGACTTGTCACCAGATATACGTGTTCTTTCTTGCCAAACCAATCGTTGGTCTCGAAATAGTAAGGAAGTATATTCACCGCATGGAAAAAGATGGTGTTCCTAGGGCAATTTTAGTTTTCCAGGAAAGATTAACTCGAATTGCTTGGAGGTACATAGGTGAAACATCTACAAAGTTCCAGTTGGAAGTTTTTGAGGTTATTCTTGAGCCTCTCTTTTGGTTGTGTATTTATCTTTTTGTTTGTAGGACAAATAAGTCATTTTAACTTTTTGTTTTGAAAATATTTAGGTTACATGTGTATAATCAACTGCTTTATGTTCTGCATAAACTACTGCCTGAAATCTTGCTTTCTTGAATTAAATTTATTATTTGATAGTTCAATATGTGATTGTATCAATTTACTTTAATTGTGTTGGATCTTCTATATGTTGTTGAACTATTCAAGTACATATGAGAATTACATGCTATTTAAGTTCATTTTTTTTTAAATATATATAATGAAAACGAATACAATTTATCATTGATTAATAAGTGGATGACTTATTATTGTTGGCTATGTATTGCAATTATATAGGAGTCTGAGTTGTTAATCAACGTAAAAGAGCACGTTCTTGTTCCGGAGCACCAGCTGTTGACTCCTGAAGAAAAAAAGACTTTGCTGGAAAGATACACTTTGAATGAAAACCAGGTTAGTGAGTGCTAATTTTATTGGGAAATGAAGTAATATCTAATGGGATTACTACAGCATGGAATTGCCTAAAGTAAAACACAATTGGTTCTAGTAGCCTAATTATTGTTAAAAGAAGAAACTTTTAAATGTAATGTATTACGTTTTATTAACCTCTTATCTTGTAACTTAAATAATTTGGCACTGAAGCAGCAAGTATGAACGAGATATATCCTTCGTCATCTTGTATCTCTAGTAATTAAATCTCTTCAGCCATAATTGTGCATTGTGATTTCAAAAATTTTCTTGGCCTTAATGTCTAGTGTTATTGTGTAGTATGTTTGTGCTCAATTATTCTTTTCTTCTGGATCAGCACAGAAGTGGGCGCTGCTCCTCCTTCTTGTGTTTAAATTGACAATAGTTCTGAGAATCATCATCATATTAGAAATATTTTAGTGCTTGGAATCAAGTTATACAGATTAAATTATATTTTTCCTGGATCAAATGGGTTGCATTTAGTTTACTGTAGATTTTGTTATCTCTTCAGTTGCCCCAGTGTTCATGGTATTACATCTACAGGATATTAAAATCTTGATTATCATTTTGATGACTGTTTGTTGATGATTGACCTAATAGTTACACTATTGTGGGTATCTATCTACTTGCCTTATATGCTACATGAGTTCAAAACTTGGTTTTTCTTGCCATTGTTGTGTGCCTGACAAGCTGTTTCTTAATTCCTTTGATGGAACAGCTACCTCGTATCCAGGCATCTGACCCAATTGCCAGATATTATGGACTAAAGCGTGGACAAGTTGTAAAAATTATCCGACCAAGTGAGACTTCTGGAAGATATGTCACTTACCGATATGTGGTCTGAACTCTTTTACATCTTTGTAAGTTTTAGATGAAACCTTAAAGAAAGAGGAGAACAAGGCATGAAGCACTAAATAACTTGTCAAATGGAGGATACAACCTTTTGAGCGTGCAATGTTAATATGTTGCCCGAGTGTCTCTTTTAGACTTTCTTGTGCCATGTATATTTCTAGTCTATCTAATATTGTGTTCTCGACCTCGTGTGACGAGCCCGAGTTTCTAATATTTCCACAGTTTATAGTACCATCTGCCTCAAATCTTCTTTTTACTGCTGAAGGCTATCTTTAGTGCTACATACTGATTTCTTATGCCACTTCCCTATGAACTGCAAAAATATGTACTATCTCAAGTCATGATAGTATTCACATTAAGAAATTATCGACCCGACAACCCTAGTAACTCAACGAGCAAGTACAATAAATGTTATGATTTTAGTTTTTGGTCGATTTTTTTTTTTTTTTTTTGGAGAGTAGGTTAGGCAAAGGTATTATAACCAGCATATCACATGTAGTAGTGAAATATAATGTCATATCTTGATCAGGTTTATTTAACCATTTTCTGCGTTGGAAAAGGATCAAAATGAGTTGGAATTCCATCATTATGTCTAAGTGATAACAAAAAGTGGCCGTATATCGTATTTTGAGTAATGCTTTTTGCACTACTGAATTTTTAGTTATTTATATGTGGTTAATTTACACATGCATTTTGTGAGTAGTACTTCATTTTACAATTTTATCTATTCTTAGTTTATTTAACCATTAATTAACTAGTTAAATTGTTAGGTAGGAACTGTGTCTTATGAGCTCTTTAGTGGAAGAAAGAATTGTCTCTATTTAGGTATAAATATAATCGAGTTGAATAATATATAATTCAAGTTTGATATAATGAAGTATAATGTCATATTTCAACTTTTTATGGTATGTATGTATAAACTGAATTTAAGAAAGCATTTTTATCGAAATAACACAGGTCCCATGCAATTAAGATGGTTACTTAAATGTTGTAATCCGTTCCTAATATCAGCCTACCAGAACTTCTTTTCAGAATCTGTGGATATATCTTTTCTCAAAAAAAAAAAAAGAATATATGGATATATCTTAAAGATTATGATAAATAAATTGAACTTGCATATTCATAGCATTTCAAAATTCCAGCTTCTAATTCTATTCTAGTAAAAAAATGGGATTATAGCATTTTTGGAGTCACGATTTAGATTTGATAGCGTTTCTACATCACATATTATCATGCTAGTATATTTGGTGTCACACTTTTAATTTCGTTGGCAATTTTAAAATTTGTGTCAATGTGTGGGTTAATTTGGGCCAAATATGAAATTGGGCTTCAATGTGAATCAAAATTGCAACTCAAATTGAAGTTGTGACGTCAAATTTGTCAGTCCGATAAGATGTGGGGTGGACATGTCAGCGAGCTTAAATTGTAACACCAAAATTCTCAAATTACAAATCACGTGACCCGAACGTGGGTTGATTCGGGCCAAATTTACCATGATGTGGACGACCAAAGTTGGAGCGAAATTAAAGTTATGTCACCAAATTAACCAATCCAATAAGATGTGGGCTTATATAAAAGCTTAGAATCTGTCACTTCAAGTCATCATTTTTTTACCCCATCTTATAGCTCTAACAGTCCATCACAATACACTATGTTTTACTGTATTACATTATATTGATGCATACTAATTTTATTCTTGTTCTTGGCCCTCGAGAATTGCTAATTAATTCCAAAAGATCTTGATTCTTGATCACACATACATTGTATACGGGATACATGCAAGAAACTTTTTTGTATTATGCAAAATATGCATGAAATAATCTTATAAAGTGTTTATTGCAAATATCCTTTTCCTTTTAAATATTTGGCACGCGTACTATTAAATATTTAACACGAAACCAAACACCCTCCCCTACAGCCTAATTTGTATATATGGGGAATTTCGTTCTAAATATTTAATAGTAGAAGGGGATTATGCAATAAATATTTACATTGTAGTTTTATCCATATTTCTCGCATAACACAATATATATAGTATATCTTTTGGTTGTACATATCAAACTCAAATGATTTTCTATTCTGTGAGACCAACGAATTCAACTCACCGCACCGAAAAGATCACAGAGAACGTAAACCTTCATTAAAATTTAATCACCAATGAAGTCCAAACAATGCCATCTTAATTGATTGCGTTTAAGGTTTATTATAACAGAGTACGCGCGTTGTAAGTGAAGATGATTAGGTTTATGTGAAAGAGATTAAGAAATTAAGTTCATCAAATGTGGGAGACAGCAAGAGCACACTAGTAGTGCACAATCTTATTGTAGTGTGCTTCTTCACAGCTGGACCACTTTGTGGGACAAAAGCGCCTCTAAATTTTTCCTCTTTTTTTTTTTTTTTTTTTTGTTGTGGCTATATGAACACGCTTCTCTTCACCTACTACAAACTCCTATATATACTCATCAACCCATGCAATGAAATTCAGAGTTGAGTTATATCACTTCATTAATTTCCAATGGCTTCAAACAGAGTTTTTAGTGTCCTTTTCTTTGTGTTGTTTGGTGTGGCATTGTGTTCAGCAGCTAGGACTCTCCTAGTGGCTACTAGCTACAACCCTCATGGTGGGGCCGGTGGTGGAGGACACGGAGGCGGTGGTGGTTCCGGTGGAGCCGTTGTTGATCATGGTTATGCAAGTGCTACCGGAGGTGGTGCTGGTGGTGGTGCTGGGTATGGTGGTGGTGCTGTAGGTGGATATGGTGCTGCTGGTGGTGGCGGTGGCGGTACTGGTGGCGGTGGCGGTGGTGCATATGCTGGTGGTGGTTATGCAAGTGGTGGTGGTGAAGGAGGTGGTTCTGGGGGTGGTGGTGGAGCTCATGGTGGTGGTGGTGGAGGAGGAGGTGGAGGTGGAGGTGGTGGTGGAGGAGGTAATAGATATGTTTGTTTACATGTTATAATTATCATTTGAATTTAGTAATACATAAATATCAATATATATCAATGAATAGTAAAGTGTGACACTTATTTCTTTTCTCTTCGACAGGAGGTGCGGTAGCTGGTGGAGGACATGCAGGTGGGTATGGTGGAGGTGAAGGAGGAGGTACTGGTGGTGGATATAGTGGAGATGGAGGGTATGGTGGCGGAGGTGGTCATGGTGGTGGAGGTGGAGCGGCGTCTGCTGGAGGAGAGGGAGCTGGTGGATATGGTAATGGTGGAGGTGCTGGTGGTGGTGCCGGTGGAGTACATGGTGGAGGTTATGGTGGTGGAGAAGGAGGTGGGGCTGGTGGTGGTGGTGCATATGTTGGAGGTGGTGAACACGCCGCGGGTGGAGGCTCCGGTGGCGGTGAAGGTGGTGGACATGGTGGCTATGCTCCTTGAGATACTAATGCGGCCTTATTTTGCTACGATTTAATTATCCTAATATGGATAATTATTTTATTTTATGATTTTTATATATGACTGCGCGAAGTGTAAATGATTACACGGATGTGTATTGTTGTACTTTTAATTATTAAATAATATGTGTAATAATATCAATATTTGCTTAATCATATGTTGGAGTACAAAAGATTTTCATTAATCAATAAGATAAATTCTTCTATACAATCGAAGTCTCTTGCTAGATAAATTCATCAATTCATCTAAAACTCGCAAGCTTTGCTAAAGAATGGATCACTTTGTTACTCCCTAAAGACATGGTTCTCGAAGTTAAGACTAAAAAACTTCATTAGTAGCATCTAAAGCAATATTTTTAAAATCGGAACGGATATATAATCGGTGTATCAGTTAATGGTTTGACCTGTGGGAAACTAGTCCAATCGAAAATATAATTATGATGCAAAATTAATATATATCATTTTAAAATATATAGTATGTTAAAAAGTTGAAACACTTTCATTTTAATACATACAAAAACTTAAATTTAGTTTACATGTTTCAAATTATCATATAATGTAATTAATTTATGTCTATAATGATAATAATTTAAATACAAATTAATTAATAAAACAATATAAAAATAACAATATTTAAATTAAAAAAATGAGAGATTAATCTACAATAAACTTTTGGGATAAACAAAATATAAAATTTATTCTCTTAAAAATTAAATTTGCATTATATATAAATATATTTAAATTTTCGCTCCTTTTTTATCTTAATATTATAATTTGAAATGAAAAAAAAAAAAAAAAACTTATTTTATATTTGAAAAAATGTATCACTTGAAAGAGTTAATTAAGGGGGGCAAACGGTCGGGTCGGGTTAGAACATATCGGATCATTAATGGGTATGTGGTAATGGGTCATAAATTGGTCGGGTCTTTATCGTGTCGGGTCTGGTTGGGTCGGCCCTTTAATCTTCCTCTTCTTTTTTTCTTTCTAAAAAAATTCACAAAAAATCTTTGTAACATGGGCTGAAAAATGGGAGTAATTGATGCCGAGATTTGAAAGAATAAAGTTAACATGCAAATTAGGAGATATTAATTACATGATTTGAAAATATAATTTTTGTTATTCTCTTATGTCTAAGAAATATAATGCGTGAAAAGAAATATAAGAAACCCTTTCGAGAGTCGATACCAATATTTTATTAGTCAGAAGTGGCCATAAAATTGGTATAAAAAAGACGAATGATTTTAAGATATTTTAATAATTTAATTTTTTTTCCAAAATAATGGGTTAGTAATTACAAAATAAGAAAAGTCGGTTATAGAACTTCATATATGATTTTCTTTTTGGAATTAAAGATAGTAGCCAACTTGCTTCTAAATTGCGCCCATTAATGAATTTTCTTTTGTTTTTATAAAACTCATTAACTGACCCACTAGGAGACTCATTAAAGACCCATTAATTATAAAACCGACCCAACTCATGCAAACATAAAAATTAAAAGGCTGGGTCTGGATGGGTCACGAGTCGGCCCACAGATCCAAACCCATTTTGCCATGCCTAGCTATAATTAATAAAAGCTACCAAAAATCTTCTATATGATGAACTAGTGTAATATTAGGTTCATCACTAGTTATCACAAACTAATTATGATACATTACCTTGCAAATGTTTGTTCAGAAAAATTTAAATAAAAATAATTAGGCTCAAATGTTGTAAGACGTTGCTCAAATGTTTCGTTAATGATTGACTGGTTCATTGTCAGCCTGATCCTCACTGATTAATTAAGGGTTCCTGATTGGTTGGACCACCGGTTCGCAGTCGAATTGTCCGGTCCGGTTTAATAACATTGATCTAAAGAGGAGAAGTCCTAGTTCTATATGGTTTTTTAGCTTGCCCAAAACACTTTTGCAATCTTCTTCTGAAACCATCCGTGGCCATCATTTCTCAACGGTGAATCCCATAACCATTTTTGCTGTTGTAGCTGGCTTCCTCGACTCCCCGCCTAATTTTCTTGCAAACCAGTCCACTACAAGACCCATTTGGACCACTCACTTTCTAGCCTTTTAGGGCTTGCTTGGATTGATTTGGCCCAACATTCGGGCCCAGACCAGTCACTACAACATTTGGGTCATTTTTTCCAGCGAGAAATGCGTCTCACCGATGGCCCAAACGCCTTAAAAATTGGGCCATCACTGATTTGATCAGACTGTCCCTTCCTCTCCAAATTCAGTTTTTTATTTTTCTTTTTTGAGGGGCCAAATTCAGTTGTCTTTCTATATCTCCTTCCTTCTACTACTAATATTATTTTCTCTCTCCAACCCTTTCTCTTTCCTCTTTAATTTATTTATTTATTAGTATCTTTATTACATATTTTCACCTTAGGATTCTTCTCAGCTTTCTCCTCTTTCCAGTATTTTAAGCTTCGAAAAATGACCTACATAATTTTTTTATTTTAATTCATTAACATAAACTTTTTCTCTCATTCATTGATCTTCAACTATTCCTCTCTCTATCTCACTCTTATTTTTTTTTTTGGTTTCCCAAGGGTTTAATCCTTTCGAGGCGCGACGGGCACATAAAGTGGGAATTCGAACCTGAGTCCGCTACTTTGTAGTGACTAGTCACTTCCACTAGACCAATCACCTGTTGGTCTCTATCTCACTCTTATTAAAGTTATGTATAAAAGAACAAATCTATTAATTAATTATAAACATAAATTCAATTATTATTAATTATCGAAATTAATATTACAATCATAATCTCAGTTATTACACTATATAATATTATAACACAATTAGTTCGATAAAGTATATGATGTAGCATCTGTCATTAACTTTTCACCCCCAAACACCAACATCCAAATTCATTTGAAATCATATCTCAACTTTTCAAAACTCATTATCTATTATTTTAGTAATGTTTCATTATCTCAATATTCCAACCAAAATAAATTTAAATCGTGTTTCAAATGTTTCGTCTAATTCTCCCAAACTAATTGGAAACACCCAAACATAACAAAAATCAATCCAAACGAACCCAGAAGGCCGTAACTGAAAATTATTTTAACTTATACCATCAAATTCCAAAAATGACAACGAGTTACGTTCTAGTCAATTACAAGGATTTTTCTAGGGTGTGGGCATGTGAGTTACGCCCTCACATGCGGGAAGCCTCATTATGCCGTTCATTTGACTCAAATTGATTTGGGTTGTTGATTAGGTAACTTGGTCAAATTTAATCTTTAATTTAATTTCAATATACCTAATTTACCCTTTCACTTATTTTGCTTCTAAAAATAAAAATTGCCTCTCATATAAAAAGACCGTTTTACCCCCAATTTTTATGATAATTGATTTTGACATTCTGCAAATTGACCCATATGTTTTGCGATTTTACGAATTAAATTATTTTACTTCTAAAAAAAACGTCTCACAATAAAAAGACCGATTTACCCCGAATTTGATTAATAATTGACTTTGACAATTTTGCAAATTGACACCCTATGTTTTGCGATTTTTACGAATTGAATTATATTGCTTCGAAAAAAACCGCCTCTCATATTAAAAGACCATTTTACCCCCAAATTTGATAATAATTGACTTTGAAAATTTTGCAAATTGACCCCTGTGTTTTGCAATTTTACCCTACCTCTTTCATCCAGCGATGTCTTTATCCCGTTTTGATCTCGTCCGTTGATTATGTAACTTGGTCAAACAAGTTAGTTTACACAGTTGACTTTAGACTTTAAATTAAATGACCTATTAACCCTTCATTTGAATTTATTTAAAAAAAACAAAATTTGTAGAATATGCAATTGACAAAATACCCTTACTTAAATATTAAGATCTATTTTCCCCTTTTCATCCATTTTAATTTGAATAAATATTTGTTTCCTCTTTCGTAACCTCCCCACCATTTTTAAACCATCTTTACACCTTCTATAAAACGTCTCCACCATTTTTATTTATAACGTTTGTCCCAAAATCAAGAATATTACATGGTCCACCCTTTTGCAGAGCAAGCTTAAATAATACAGAGTAATAAGAATTTGAAAATTTGTAGATCCTATAAATTTTAATCCTCGAAACGAAAATATAGAGTAACTTTAGAAAATGAAATTTCAATTCACGGTCACTATGGGTCTATTTGAATGGCTTTTGGCACGGTTTCGTGGATCTCGGTTTAAAAAAATTGGTTTCGGTGGTTTCGATGAAACTTTTGAGACTTCATTTGGATGGATTTTGGCTCTTGAATTTTGTGGTTTGAATAAACCCCACTTGGATTGGTTTGAATGTTGCGGTTTAGGGAAAAAATAGGTGATAGGTGTCAAATCAATGTCTTTTTTAGTGAGATTTGGGGAAAAAAATAGGTGCTAGGTGTCAAATCAATGTTTTATAGGTTTGAAGAGTTTAGGTGTTAGTTTCTGAATAGATTTTTAATGGTTTTATGGGTTTGGCGAAAACTCATTTGAAAGGGTTTTGGCTCGGTCTCGCGAAACCTGCGAGACCGGGCCAAAACCCATCCACATACACCCTATGATTTTTATGAATACATGCATGTAATATTGTTTGTTTGATTAGGGTTTTTGGCATTTTGCACTCTGAAATTATAGGATTTTGGCACTTTGTACGCTAACTTAAAAGTTTTGACACTTTGCACCCTGGAAATATAATTTATTTGGCACTTTGCACCCTAGTGTGTGTTTTAGTGAGAAAATTTATTAGTAGAAGGGTAGAATAGTTATTTACAATTTTTTTTTTTCACTTTGCACCTTGGCAATATAGATTTTGCACCCTTAAAATCTAGAATATTGGCATTTTGCACCCTAAAAATATAAAATATTAGCATTTTTCACCCCAATTTAAATTTAATGATACTCTGCACCCTAAAAATATAATTTGTATGACATTTTGCACCCTATTGTATTTTTCTTAAAAGAAACAAACTCATGAATGTCGGTGATGTAGAGATAAAATAGTCATTTCTATGCACTATAATCATAAACTTGTTATTCTAAATTTATTTTACTTTAATAACTTATTTTAACATTTTCTCTCAGTAAAATTTAGATTAAAAAAAAGATACTTCTTTTTATTTCTAGTATCCTCTAAATTATTTACTTTATATCTAAAATACACGTTTACATATTTAACATATTATTATATTGCATGTTATTTATATTATTTAGATTATCATATAAGTCGGGGTTGAAAATATCAGAAATTATATTTTTTGGTTGCAAAGTGCCAATATTCAATATTTTAGAGTGCAAAGTGTCAAAAACTATATTTTTGGGGTGCATAGTGTCAAAAATATTCGAAAATAACTATTATGCCCTTCAATCAATGAATTTTTTCTTCAAAACACACACTAGGGTGCATAGTGCTAACACTTTTAAGTTAGGGTGCAAAGTGCCAAAACCCTATAATTTTAGGGTGTAGAGTGCCAAAAGCCCGTTTGATTACATTCAAATTTCTTACTTTTTTTTCTTTTTTCCCCACATACTAAGAAAATCATATTGGAATTAGATCAAAGGCAAAATCAACAAGCAAAATTCTTGGCAGCGGCAATAGGACAAGGCGTGATGAAGAAATTAAAAGAAAAAGAAGACCAAATCCAAAGAATCGCCAAATCAAATCTATTCCTCCCAGAAAGAGTAAAAAGTCTATACGTACGTCGAAAACCAATAATGGCGATACTTAGCCCAATCAAACGAGGACACAACCAATACTTTCCGGTCCAATCTAGAACAAGTTCTGTCCCACATTGGCGAAAAACCACGCGCCACCGCCGTGGAGGACGATGTCGAGTCATGCTGCGGCAACACCGGGGATGAAAATGACGGTGAGGAGAATAATTGCTACAGCGACAGGAGGTGCAGAAACTGTTGGGAAAGGGAATCTTCATGAAGATTAATTTTTCTTGAGTGATGAAGATTAATCGTGAGGCGTGAGGCGTGATGAATAATCATGGAGAAGAAATTGGTTTAACCCATGATAACTATCGATTTAATCATGAAAATAAATCAATTAGTATATTTTTCAATTTTTTGATTAAAGGTTATATTTGTCTTTTACTAATTGAAGATTATCTTAACTTTTATTTAAAATTAAAATCAAAAAGGGTAAAATGGTTTATTTACAGACCGAGTCAACTCGCCGAGTTACATACTAATTACGCGCGCCACATGACATGATGTCAGGGCCATCCCGCATGTGAGGACGAGTTACCTTGTCCGCACCCTAGATGCTCTGCAGTTACAAGCATGGATCAAAATTTCCATGTTTTCCATCGAAAACATCGAAAAGTTTCCGTTTTTGAATCAGGCGAAACGAAAACAAGATGTAATTCCGAAACTATTTATTTGTCTTAAAATCTGTTATTTTCCTAAATTTAGTAACTTTTTTTACAAATTTTCCTTAATGTTTCCGAAACATTTCCAAATAATCTCGAAAAGTTTTCAATATTTGACTGACCGAAATATACATTTGAACCGAAATTTTGATCCATGGTTACAAGTCGGATATATTTTACTTTTTGTTTATGAATAGTTACAAGTTGAATAATATAATCACAAATTCACAATCAAGTTATGTTCAGCAATTTACCTATATAAATATTGGCGATAATAATATAACATAAAAATTCTTTTATATACACAAGTTGATTTCTAAATGCAATTTTTTTGTCTTTGATGAGAAAGTTTTCCACAAAAACTTCCAATTTTCAGCAAAGGTTTTGCAAGGAAAGGTTATAACTTTCATAATCTCGTAATTAATCTATTGCATGTGCTTCCTTAATTTGAAACTCAACTTAAAAGTTTTTTTTTTTTTTTGGATACTCAACTTAAAAGCTATCTAGTATAAATCAATAAATGTATAATAGTACTCAAGTTCTAGCGCTCACATTTAACAACAAAATGAACTCATGCTTCCGTTTGAACGAATTCAATGTGAATCAAATGTAAATAATACAATTCAATTAATATTTGCTTTTCTTAAGATACATTTTCTATGTTGATTTCATTCATGTTTTACGTTAAACATATTTCTTAAAATCTTAGTGACTACAAATTAGCGGACTCAGGTTCGAATCCCTGTTGGGAGAGGTTCCCACATTATGTGCCCGACGCGCCTCGAAAGGGATTAAACCCTTGGGAAACCAAAAAAAAAAAAAAAAAAAATAGATTTTGTCAATGTTACAGTTTATTTGTTCCATTGGAACATACTAAGTTTGACCCAAGAGCAGTGTTTTTAAAAGCGGACCGACCTTAAAATCGGAAGCTCTACTGGTTACTGGTTCGATCGGTTAGATCGGTTCGATCACTGGTTCGATCGGAATAACCGGTGTGACGTAATTATTATATAATAATTATTTATATGTATATTTAGACTATTTAAAATATAATTATAATTAAAAAAAATGTCATTTTTTGTCAATATAAATTCAAATTGTTTCATACAAATAATTAAAGTGTCTCAGATAATTTTTTCACAAGAATTGCACATATTTTCAAGTACAAAAAATCTTTGTTGAATGGGCTTGACCTTACCCAAGGCCCACTTCCACCCCAGTCAAACTATAATTAAAAGGAGAAACCCTAATCTAAAAATTCCTCTGCAGCCGCCTTTCATCTTATTTTCTTCAAACAACCCCTGCCATTTCTTTCTCTTCTCCTATTAGTTCTTTCATTCATCTCTTCTATTTACTGTAAATCTGGTTTTCTCAAATTAACTATTAGAATTGATTTCATTATCCTCTGCGCCTTTCATCTTCATTTCTTCAAACAATCCGCTGTCAATGTTAAAGTGTAAATTTTTTTTTTTTTTTTTTTTTTGCAAAATTGAAGAACCGCTGGTTCATCCGGTCGGGCGAGCCGTCGGTTTCACCGGTTTTTGACCGGTTATAGCCGGTTCGAACTGGTTTTTTACACATCTGGTTTTGGGGGTTGATTCGGACCGAACAGGCCTCCGGTTAGCGGTTAAACCGGGTTGACCGGCCGGTCCGATCCGGTTTTCAAAACACTGCCCAAGAGTTGCAATTTCTAAAAAAAATTGAGTAAAGTTTAAGAAATGTCCTAGATCTTTTTAGCATTTTTCTAAAAATAAAACGAATAGTAAATTCTAATTATAAAGAGAGAGGTACGCAAACTATCCCCGGTGTTTAATGTAATTACACAAATCACTTTTCATGTTTGGTAATTACACAAACTATCCTGAATGTATTTGATTCATTACAATCACCTCCTAGGATGTTAATTTCTTACGGGTAAACACCACTTTTGGTCCCTCTTATCATTAACTTTTTCCCACTTTAGTCCCTACTATGAATTATTTGTTTCACTTTAGTCCTTTTCAAGTGGTCCAAGACGATTCCGATAACATGTGATATGCTCATGAGGGTAATTTTATCATTTCAAGTAAACTAATAGGGATATTTTCGTCTTTCTAATTATTTAAAAAAAAAAACTAACTATATAATCTCTTCCAAACTAGGCTTTCATTTCAATTCAACTTAATCGTACATTTCGTTCCAAACTAAAGTTTTTTCCTAAAATCTTTTTCAAACACCAAAATTGTTCACCAATTAAACAATATCTCAAATAGTCTCAATAGTGAACGGACGAAAATGCCCTAAAAAATATTCATATGCATGTCATGTGTTATCGGAACCACCTTATAAGGACTAAAGTGAAACACATAATTCATAGTAGGGACTAAAGTGAAACAAATAATTCATAGTAGGGACTAAAGTGAAAAAAAAAACATAAGAGGGACCACTCTGTAAAAAAGTTAATGATAAGAGGGACCAAGAGTGGTATTTACCCATTTCTTACTGTACATGATGATTTCATCAATAAATAATCTTTTATTTTTAAAAGTATTCCTTGATTTGATTTGATTTGGCTGTTTATATAGCAAATTCAATTTTCGTAATGCTAGAACAATTTTTCATAATACCAAGCTATATGACTGCAGAGTTTTAGCCATGGGCTGCAAATTGTTGATAGCATTGAAAAACCATTGAGGATTAATTATGATAACAAATCCCATAGATGTATTCTAAGAAAAACTGCAGTTCATCAAAGTCCAAACATATCAACATCAAGTATTTAGTTGTTAAAGAAATATTTCAGAATGATAAAGTGTCAATTGAACAAATTAGTACAAACTTCAATATAGCTGATCCGCTCACCAAGGGTTTGCCACCCAAGGTGTTTCATGAGCATGTAGCTCGTATGGGTGTTTGTCTTTTGGACGATGTACCAAACTAGTGGATGTTAGGAAATTTAATTTTTTAATCATAATTGGACTATTTAATCAATTATGATAGTTATTATAATTAGATTAATATTAAGTGGTCTAATTAGTTACCAACTCCAATACGAATGTGGACTAAATAATGGGTACATGTAACACCCCAATCTCACATTGTTTGTTGATGAATTGTTTGAATGATTAATAAAGACTTGACATACTTCTACTTGTCAATATAGGCTTAAGCATTTTGGGCTAGTGGACTAGAGCCCAACAATATTAACAAGGCCAGAAGTGGATCAAAGTCTTTACAAATGTTATCAGAGCCGACTTCGTGGTGTTATCCATGAGGGCGGTCTTGGGCTATTGATCTGGACTCGACGAAGACTTCGAGTATTTGAGTTGGAGAGATTGTAACACCCCAATCACACATTGATTGGATGAATTGTTTGAATGGTTAATAAAGACTTGACATACTTCTACTTGTCAATATGGGCTTAAGCATTTTGGGCTAGTGAACTACAGCTCAACAATATTGACAAGGCCAGAAGTGGATCAAGGTCTTTACAGTACATACCTATTTAGGAGAGTTCTAGGGAATTATGAGAACCCTAATTCTCTTCCTATATAAAGAGCACAAGGGTTATGGTCTCCAACACACCAAATCAATATACTATTCTCTTCTCCCCATCAAGAAGACGATCTTAAGACAACTAAGACGATTTGGTTGAGGAAGGCCTCGTACCCGATCGATCCGATTCATACTAGTGATCAATTCTATAAATTTGGCATCAGACTAATCGCTCACTATGGATACTGGTACGTATTTAATTAATTACATATAACTCTTAATGATTTAGTATGAGATAGATCTTTGGGAATAAATTCCAAGAAGTGGCATCAGAGCTACTCTTACGTTATATCATTAGGGTTATTCAATTTTCTTTAAATTCAATTCGTAGATATATCTATAGTCTTGTGTTTTCTCAATTAATATGCGCTAATAATAAATTCCTGGGAGAAAACATAAGGATTTCATGTTGTGATTTATTTTCGGTTATTTCTACGGATTCATAATCAATTAAAGAAATTAAAATTAAAGAAAACCGAATCGAAATCTGTTCGGGGAGAAAACATTAAGTTTTTAGTTTATTATGGGAATATGTACTAATTCTTCTTTTAGATTTGTATACTGTGCCGCGAATACTTTTACGGTGATATACAAATTAATTGCACTGATTCTTTTTTAAATCCTTGCTTGATGGAGAATATAATGGATATAGCATGGGTTTCAAAATTTAGCTTGATTAAAGTCATTAAATTTTGCTTAGTATGTCTATGATTTTAATTGTTGTGCTATATGAATCTCATTAATATGCTTAGATTCAGTTCTTACTTTCAAATGAGCGGCCGACACAATTTCAATTGCCTTCTAGTTTGCATCATTTTTTTTTATTTGTTGTTGAAGGAAGATTATTGTTTTACCATTGAGGATTAATTGTCATAACAATTCTCAGAGATATATTCTAATAAAACTGCAGTTCATCAAAGTCCAAACATATCAACATCAAGTATTTAGTTCTTAAAGAAAGAGTTCAGAATGATAAAGTGTCAATTGAACAAATTAGTACAAACTTATATAGCTGATCCGCTCACCAAGGGTTTGCCACCCAAGGTGTTTCATGAGTATGTAGCTCGTATGGGTGTTTGTCTTTTGGACGATGTACCAAACTAGTGGAAGTTTGTATATAGATATCTTTTGTATATATATTTTCTAAAGTTTGACATTATCAAGTGAACAATATTTTCTTATGATTTCATACGTACTAAAGTTTGTTAATATTGTGTTTTATGTTTTGATAACTCTGAGATAATTGTAATGACTTATTGTTGTTGTTTAGCAATTAGTGCTTGTAAGTATGACAAACAAGACTCTCTTGAGTCATAAAGATGACCAATTGAAAATATGCATGTAAAGATCACATTACCTGTAATTTTCATGCTACACATCCATATTTGATCTTTGTCATTGGCTGAATCATATTGTGATCAATGATGGGTCCCGTTACATAGTAATGATGACCTCTTTGATCTTTTATTAGTAAAACTATTAGACCAGATTGTATAGGAGTATTTCTGATATTAAATAGCACTCTTGAGCTCAATAAAGTTATTCTCTTATGTTATTTATATAAATAACCTAAGTGGGAGATTGTTAGCAATTTTCTATTTTGTGGGCTAACATGTGTTATTATAATATATAGACCAACAACTATTTAATTAAGGCCCAAAACCCACTTAAGTGATCTGATGGAATATGAAGGATTTTAGAAATATTATTTATTTATATAAATTATATGGGTTTAATGTGTAGAAAACCTAAATGTCTAATTTGTTATTATTGATGGGTCAGTTTCAAATTAGTCAATAAATTGGAAGAGCAATGGATCCTAAGGAGTGAATAAATACATGTGATTATTCTTCAATCCCCATCAGAAAATAATTAGTCGTACATGTCCATCCACCTCCTTAGAAGATTCAGTGCTTTGTCTCTTGGTGAAATTCGAACCATGACACCAATGGAATCAGGTTAGGATCCTTGTTAATCTACATCTTTTATATATCATACTCAAACAATAAAATATGATCCTATTATATATATTTATATGTAGTTGTTCATGATATTATACTTTATTTTTGTGATTTAGAGTATGAAAGGTGAAAATATATTGTGATTTGGTTAAATCCATCAACTTTTTCTTTGCTTTTTTTGGTTAGTTTGATATATCAACTTTTTCTTTGTTTTTCTGCTTAAATTGATTGATGAAAATGAAGAAATTAAATTACAAGGTCGTATGAACATTTAGCAGTTGAGAAATATGAAGAAAAATGAATCTAAAATTTGTTGGGTTCAATCTACTTCCCCTTTTTATTTTATTTATTGTCAGAATTTTTGGTTGCTTAACCATTCTCCAATCTTTCTGTTGAAATATTAGAAAGGGTGATGAGAATTTTTTTATGATTAATTCCTTTTATAAGTATAAAATCACAAAATATAAATCAAAGAATCTTCAAACTCATAAACCTCTCAAAACGTAATTGAACGGAGGAGAAGGAAAAAAAAAAAAAAAGAGGAAAAGGAGAAAAGATTAATATATATGGCATGAAAATTCGAAATAAAGAAAGGACAACTCCTTTTATGAGGGTTAATTTGGTAATTAGAATATTGTACGAAGTTGTTTACATGTGGTATGAAGTAGTTTTATTTGGGTATGAAATGATTTTAGTAAAAAAGTTTGTATATTCTCTTTGTACTCATATGTGAGGTCCAGATTTAATCATATAGCTATTTTGATGGTGGATATAGAGTGTTAAAGGTTATATAGGTACAAGTTCAATGAACCATAGAAATCCCCATTTCAGTTTTACATTATATATTAAATAATCTAATAAATGCTAATCTCCAACAATATTTAAAAATAATTAAAAGCACTTGTTGTATTTTAGAACTTGGATTATTATTTTTCGATTTAACAAAAAATTACGTAATAATTAAAACTCCTTTTTGTAAGAAAGAAGTGGAGCAAAAAAATTGCTCATCTATGGAGAGAGAAAACTTAAGACTACATAAATAAAAATGATGTTTCTTACCATTTTCTAAATGATTGTTTGATTTAGGAATAGAACATCAATTTGGTAAAGATAAAATAGAGATTAACAAAAAAAATTGTCACAGCAATAGGATTTAGGAATATTGATCTGGCTATACTAACAACCAATTAACTTTACTAATTTTTTAATTATTTAAACTACCTTTCAGTTTAGTGTAGTTATAGTGATCATCCTTTAAGTTCGAAAAATTATTCAAACTATCCAGAAATATTAAATTCATTACAATTATCATTTTACGGTGTTAATTTATTGTGACACATGTTAATGTCATAAAAAACAACTATAGGAAAAGAGAAAGGGATGGGGTGGGTTTTGTGCGGGTGCCGAGGAAAAGAGGATGGGGATTGTAGACGATCGGGATTTCTTTTTAAATATTAAAGTTTTAGGAATATTAAAAAATTTAAATATATATATTACTGACGTATATATCTTTTAGGATTATTAAAAATGATTTTTGACAAAAAAACCCCTCAAATTTTACAAAATAAAAAGGCCAATAGTTTCCCCATCTAATAATTAACCGACCTTTTTCGGCCTCCAGAAAACGCGACTTCTCTCTCTATATACAATGCGAAAGAATCCAAAAACACACACCGAAAAACGGACCCAAAAGTCCAAATCACGAAACTGACCCAAAAATAAAATAAATAAATAAAGAATTTATTATTTTACCCCAAATCAGAGAAAAGGAAACCCTAACCCTAGCCGCACCCGAACCAAAAAACACACACAGAACGCCACGCATAATCTATATTTCATCTGTCTTGCACCTTCTATCTGCGACTGAATTTGTAGAATAGATATTGGATCTGATTAGGTTTTTTCGATTGATGGTACGTTAGGTTTAGGTTTTTGGAGGAAATGGAATGCTGCGGGACTGGTGGTGGTGGAATTGGGCGGTGGACGCGATGACCCTCGGCGGCGGGGGAGGTGGAGGCAGATGCAAGGTACGGAGGAAGGCCATGGCCGGTGGTAGGGGCACCGCCGAGACGAAAATAATCGATAGGAATTACGATAACCCTAATTTGAATTCTGAAATTACAGAAAAGCCCTCTTGTTCTTCGAAAATTACGAAAGTACCCCCGACTCCAATTGTTGAGTTTGATTTCTATACTCAAGCTCGTAAGACACTCTCATTTCTTTCTCCCTTCGGTTCCGACGAGTCACCGGCTCCTCCGGCTTCCGTGCCTGGTCCAAATACTCTGCCTAGTGGGGTGTCACATTTTTTGAGTGGTAGGCATTGGGAAAATAGTCGCAAACGGCACAAGAAGTCGCATTCTAGCTCAGAGAAAAAGTCCTCGGCTCCAGGGAAGTTGCGGGGGAGCAACATTTGGGTTGAGACTGAGGATTATTTTCGTCAACTGGTTATTGATGATGTTGAGAGACTTCAACAGGTATCAACTGTTGGGTTTTCCGGCAAGGAGAAGTGTTTCTTGATTCCGGCCTTTGATGGTGATGACAATTCACACATTCGTTACAGTGGGATTAATAGGATGCTTGCGAGTGCTTGTGAGAAGGTTAGCTCTAGTTTGGAAGAAAATGGGGTTGAGTTGAGTAATGATGGAACAGGTGAGGTAAGTGAAATAGCCCTGGTGCAAGAAGAGAATGGGCCTAGTTCTATGGATGTGGATGGTGATGAGGGAGCAATACATGAGGTTGAAACTAAAGAAGAAAGGGATGAAGGAAAGAGAGAGAATGGTGAGAAAGTTCTTACTTCTTTTAGTGGCGTAGAATGGCTTTTAGGTTCTAGAAATAAGGTTTATTTGGCATCAGAGCGTCCCTCTAAGAAACGGAAGCTTTTGGGGAGGGATGCAGGTCTGGAGAAGCTCCTCGTGGCTTGTCCAGTTGAAGGGTTAAATTCTGTTTGTCATTATTGTAGTTATGGGGATATGGGTGACCCCTTGAATTGCTTGATTAAGTGTGATTCTTGTGGAATGGTTGTCCATCAAAGGTGTTATGGAGTTCAAGACGATGTTGACAGTTCTTGGTTGTGTTCATGGTGTAAATTGAATAGTGGTGTCTGTTTGAATTCTGAGAGACCATGTTTGCTTTGCCCAAAGCCAGGTGGTGCACTGAAGCCTGTGCAGAAAACGGAATTAGGTAGTGACGACAAGGGTTCTGAGGTGGGTTTTGCTCATTTATTTTGTTGCCAATGGATGCCTGAGGTTTATTTGGAGAGCTCCAGGACAATGGAACCAATAATGAATCTTGATGAAGTGAAAGATACAAGAAGGAAATTGATTTGTTATTTGTGCAAAGTCAAGTGGGGTGCCTGTGTCCGGTGCAGTAATGGTATGTTTTGCTGCTTTCTTATCTTACAACCCTCTACATTTCTTTGTTTGGATGGTAGGACAGAAGAATTTTCTTATTTGAACTATGGATATTTGCAAGTTCTTAGATGCTGTAAGAAAAGCATTTGATGCTATTATATAATTGAATCATTAATTTAATTTGTCTGGAAAAGCTCTCACATGTTTCTTAGATCATTTTTCTATTGGCTTTTCGTTTTTTTTTTTGGGTGTAAATAGGAGTATTTTTTTCATTCCAAATCTTCTATTTCTCCAGACCCGCATTTATCTCTCTTAGTTAAGTAAATAAATGTATGCAATGTTTGCATTTAAATCAGCAAGTCTTCGAGGATTACATGAATTGTTCAAATTCAAGGCAACCCATATTTCTGTTAATGGGATTTATTTGTCTTTTTTTGGGTGGGCGGGGGGTAGATTTTTTAATGTAAATAGTTCCAGTTACTTTCAATGAAATCTTTGAATTTTTTGCTGTTTACTCTCTCCTATCATCTTTAAATAGTTCACGCTAGTAATCAGGCTATCCTCTAAAGTTTTTCTTTTTCGTTAACTGATAAAATTTCCTGATGGTTTTTCTGAATTTGTTGTCCATCAGAGAAACTGTTCTAGAAACCCTTATCTCTTCCTGGTCTGCTTTATCTTCTGCATGTAATTTGGGACGGGGTCCTGGAACAATATATTTCTGAAAGAACTTTAATGTTTACGCTAACAGAATATATATTATTCCTTCTGGGAGTTCTCCGCATTAATAATTTCCCTGTATGTGCCAGAGATAAAAGGAAATAATGTCCTCCTAAGTAATTGCTGAATCTGGTAATCAAGGAGAGATTTAGATAATTAGTGGAAAATGGTTCGTACCGCCCAATTCACTAATTTCCCTGTAGTAACAAAGAGTAATATATTCTGCTACCTAATAATATAGCGATTCTGTTAAATCATCAAAGTAGTAATTTGAAATGAAATAATAATTTTTGCTTACAAAATGCTTGCTGTAACCGAAGACTAAGTGGTGCCTATCCCTGAATATTAATAGGCTATTGGGATTACATTAATGTTTGCTATTCCTTCTAGCTTTTTTAACCTCGAGCGTCATTCGCTTCTAGGGTTTGTCTCATGGTATGAATTTATCATCATGCTTTACCTTTTTAGTGTTCATCCAAAATCCTCAGGAGTTGGATGATGTTGGCCGAATGAGATTGTCAAAATAGAATTCTGTAAGAATTGATATTTGTATAACTAATTGTTGTGACTGTCTTCGTTTCATTTAATTAGGACCTCAGGAATGGGAACTTGATTATGATTTCTGTCTTGATTGGACTTTCTTTTAACCTAACTCACCTGAATACATTGTATACTGGTATAATTTTCATATAAGAAATAATTTGTTTGTCGTTCTGGGGAATTTTTATTACTATATTTTTATGGAAAAAACTATTAGGTGCCCTTCTTCCGCCAAAACTTTCTAAAGCAGGCACTTTACGATTGTATTATTACATTTGTTACATAAACAGTGGGCAGGTTTCTCTGTTAAGCCTTTGGTTTTGGAAGCCATGTCGTTAAGCTTGGTTAGACAGTAAGTCATCTAGGCCTATGTTTCTGTATGGGAAGAAAGCTACAGCTGATACTTTCGAACAAATCATTTGGAACACTTAGAATTTGGGATTGATTTGGTTTCTTGGTAACATGAAATGCCATGATTGTTTTGTACAATTAAAAATGAGTATGTTGTATTCTTTTCTTTATTTTCTGAATAATGTTTGATAGCACTCTTTGGTACTCATTTAATGCTTGGGCTTCATTATATGGTTTATGTGGTTGGCTTGTAGATTTTTGTAATTTCTAAATATGCTCCTGGGATAGGTGGCAATTCGTTGCCAACCATTGGATTTTTCATCCATCCTTGCCTATAAATTTAGGGTTTCAGGAGCTTGGAGAAGTTAAAGAGCGCATATTAATTTCTAGTCTCTGTCAAGCTAATAGTTGGAAGTTAATTGATGGAGAATTTTTCATTGGTAGTCATCCTTAGGTCTCAGAAAGCATTTTTATGGGAGGTTGTACGCCATATATGCCATAGTATATTTATTAAATAAAAATATGTGAGAAAAATGCTAATTTATTTGCATATCTTTATCTAGATAATGATTCTTCTTTCTTTATTCATCTATATGTTCATTGTTCTTTGTTTGGTTTTTGCTGATTAAACATTCATTTGGTGTTTGCTAGGAGCTTGCAGAACATCATTCCACCCTATTTGTGCGAGGGAAGCAAGACATCGAATGGAGATATGGGGAAAACTTGGATATGATGAGGTGTGTTCTATTCTTTGGTCATTTAAAAGTGATATAATTGAAATTGCAAACAGTCTTGTTACTATAAATCTCATTTTTGTGGTCATAATCTTGAAAATGTTTTATTCATTTTCCATGTTTCTAATTTTTCTATGTCTTGCAGGTTGAATTGCGTGCATTTTGCTCTAAACATTCAGAAGTACCATTTGATAGTGGATGTCGAAAAGCTGGAGACCTTGTCTTAACAGGTAATTATGTTTCCCATGTTTATAAATCGTAGACTGATGGTTATAAAAGTATCTGTATCTCAGAAATTCAAAAATGGCCAAAGAAACGGTGATAAATTGGCTATTCGTATTGAAACAGCTGATGTAGATACCGGCAAGCTGAATGGCAGTGATATGGATGGAGAGTTACTTGATAATAAACCGGATTCTGAGTCTCATCCAGAAAGCAGTGATGAACAGACTGCTGATAAGGATGCTGTTGATGCAAATGGCAATGCAGATGTTAATGCTTGCAGTGGTCTCAATTACACTATGATACTTAAGAAGGTATTAAAGCATTACCAAGCTGTTCTTGTTTCTTTGATGACATAGTCAGTTACACTTGTTTTTGTGCAGTTGATTGATCTTGGGAAAGTCAATGCGAAAGATGTGGCCTCAGCGATTGGAGTTTTGCCTGATTCGTTGAACACAATGCTCTCTGTAATGTTTTTGTTTTATTTACGG
Organism: Penstemon barbatus; assembly: GCA_003313485.2. Lineage (NCBI taxonomy): Eukaryota > Viridiplantae > Streptophyta > Magnoliopsida > Lamiales > Plantaginaceae > Penstemon > Penstemon barbatus. The sequence continues at coordinate 17,566,810 of CM064878.1, read as the reverse complement.
CTTTTATATTTCTGTTATTTGGAATAATTGATTAAATACAAGTTGGAAATTTAATTCAATCCAATTAATGCTGAGAGATTGTCAGCTGAGAATTAACTCTATAAATCAACCTGTTAACGGTAAAAGATTCCTTACTTTTTCTGCTTGCTTACATTGTCTGATCTTTGTGCAGGATAATCACTTGATTCCTGAGTTGCAATATAAACTACTAAAATGGTTGAAAAACCATGCTCACATTGGCAGCTTACAAAAAACTCTGAAAGTGAGGATCAGATCACCTAGAGAACCCAATGCTGAGGCAGATGTAGCTGAAGGTTCCATTGCTGTTTCAGTAGAGGAATCTGAAATTTCTGATGCCATTCCTGTTAAACCCATTCCACTTCGTAGAAGAACTAAAAGCACTATAAAGATTGTGAAAGATGACCTGTCATACTCCTCCAAGGACAATGCTAATGATGATACAATAGAAGGTGATGATTTGTGTGGGAAAGATTCAAATGGTGTGTGCTTGGAGTCTTTGCTTGATGTCACGAAGAAGGTATCACTATCATAATCAGTTGGTGATGCTTTTTCTTTTCTTTTCTTTTTTTCCTGTTTGGAGTTTTAACAAGTGCAATAGTTGTGCATGACTACCACACACAACATTTTGTGAGGGTTGTGCTGTAGAATGTATCTTGTCTGCTCTTGTGAGTTGTGAAGTAGAATTGTCATGTGTCAATGGATCCATTTTGTTCATCTGTTTTCTCTCTTGTAGAGTGTCATGCAAGTTGCTCTTGAACGTTAATCTATATCACTTCGATCATATTGATTTGAAACTATGTATGGAAAACACCTTCAGAAAGACTTACTTGTTGTAATGAAAAAGAGGGCCTCTTCTGTTATAGCAGAATTTGTAACCTTTTCTAGCTACTATTCAGTGAACGTGGAGTTGTGCTGTTATCACTTTTACGTTTTCTGTTACATGTATGCTGCCACATTAAACCATTCACCAATGGGTAGTGTCCTCAAAATTTGTAAATTGTATTTTGATATTTTCAGTTTTCTTCCTGGGAAATCTGATGGAAGAATTTAAATTCCCGGTCTTGTCTTTGATTTGTGTTGAGAACTGATCTGCATGTCTATTTAGTGTATCTTATATAACTAGATGTGTGACTGTTTAATATTCAATGCATTTGTTGCTAGTGTGACCACTAATTGTTATTTGGTTGATTTCCTACAGGCATTACTTAAAAATCTAGAAGTTTTACCTCATTCTTTCTGCTGTGCAGATGTCGGCTGATCCGGAGAAGAACAAAGATAATTCGGCAAACGATCTTAAAATTGAAGGTGTGCTGTCTGATCAAGCGTGTGATGACCTTTTCCTTTTAGTTAAGATTCGTGTTTGTTAAACTTTTAATCACTCCCTTTGGGAAGTGTTGATGTTTTGCTATATATATTTCAATATCAATGGTACTTATCTTAATTTGGTTTTGACTTGTCAGATTGTTCTTGTTTGAACTTGGTAAAATTTGTGACTACTATTAATGGGTGCAATCTGTTTATTTAGTGTCATTGATCCTATTAAGAACCCAGAATGTAACCAATCACTTCATCAACAATTCCCAGGCTTTATCTGCCTGGTTACTCCCATTCATTGCTTCAAGATGTTCACAACCCGATTTAACTTCAATTCTTGACTAAGTTTTTTTCTGATGAATTACTAATTTAGACTGCATTGTTGATCATAGTTGAGCAGATGGGATTTTATACTGAATCCTCTTTGACGAATTCAGTTAATTTTTTTAATTGTTCAAGTCTTTTTTGTGGGTGTGTTACTTTTCCACTCATTCAAAAAGTTACTGTTCACAAACCCCTCTTCATTACTGAATCCTGTTTGGGTTTTGCTCCCATGTCCCACTGTTTTGCATTTTCACCGAGTTTCTTTCTTATCAATCTTGCGACCACAGATGATCTGTCGAGAACTCTATCTTGCTTCTGTGAGGATGGTCTAGTTCACGAGGCTAAACAATCTGAGCAGACTACTTGCTCGCTTATCCTATCGTAAGTTTTAGCTGGTGTCATTATCTGTTAATTGAGTATTATTATGTAGCTTTATGAGCCTTTGGGGTCATAAATAGCTTTTTTCTTCTTTACCATTTTTAGTTCTATACATATATTTCCTGAGGATTCTGAGCTTTTCTTTTTGCTTTCATCCTTTAGAAATGGGGAAGTTATGCCCAGTGCATACATGCATCCCTTAATCTACAGTGAATTGTTGCAGACAAAGAATGGCATTCTTAAGACAACTGAATTTTGCGACTCTGCTGGTAAGTTCCTGTCTGATTGTCCTATGTTTGCCCACTGGGGTCAGGTGGTTACTTACTTAAATGGGCAGGTGCTCGAAAAGATTCACAGTTAGAAGCATCTTCCAGTTTAGGCCTATGTTGCAACAACTACAACCTGCAAGCAACTTCTGGTGACTGGATTTCTAGTTGCAAAGGAGTGAATGATCAATTGGTTAAGGCAAGAAATGTGGGTGTGCTAGAATTATCTCCTGTAGATGAAGTGGAGGGAGAACTTATATATTATCAGCATAGGATCCTTTGCAATGCTGTTGAAAGAAAACGCATAAGTGGTATCTACCTTTTCTTATTTTCATGTCTTCTTATTTTTTTGGGGTTTTTCATTTTAAATTCCTGAGAGTATGTTGTGGAACTGGATTCGGACCACAGCTGGTTAGGATTGTACTGATGATTTTCTTTATTGTTACTATCTGGCCAGATGATTTAATTTCAAAGGTTGCGAGGAGTCTTCCTCAGGAGATTGATGCTGCAGGAAAACTTAAATGGGATGCTGTGTTAGTTAGTCAGTATAATCATGAGCTTAGGGAAGCGAAAAAGCTAGGGAGAAAAGAGCGTCGGCATAAGGAAGCTCAAGCTGTGTTGGCTGCTGCAACTGCTGCTGCTGCAGCTTCTTCTAGAATATCATCAACTAGGAAAGATGCCCTAGAAGAATCTGCAAACCAGGAGGTTAGTTCTGCTTAGAATGCCTTATTTAGAAGTGTCTCTTTCTATTTGTAGACTTTAGTTAATTTATATATTCCTTTTCAGGATCTTCTGATGATCAATAGCTCTGATGTAAGGTCCGGGGTTCACCCTCAGCTGAATCCTCGAGCCAGAGACAATATTTCTAGGTCGGCTATTGTAAGGCCCTCAATAGATGGAAACGCTGAATTACTCCAGATATCTTCAAACATTACGAAAGAACATCCCAGGATCTGTGAGATATGCAGGCGTTCTGAGACCATTTTGAATCCAATTTTAGTCTGTACCAGTTGCAAGGTGTTTTACCCGATGTTAATTTCAAATTTGCATGTCCATATAAATTTCTGAATTGTGTTACCATTTTTTGCTTTCTGTCTCACAGGTTGCTGTTCACTTGGATTGTTACCGAAGTGTTAAAAGCACAACTGGTCCATGGCATTGTGAATTGTGTGAAGATTTATTTTCTTCTCAAGGTTCTGGAGCTATGACAACAAATTCTTGGGAGAAGCCGTACTTTGTTCCAGAATGTGGTCTATGTGGTGGCACTGCTAGTGCTTTTAGGAAGTCAGTAGATGGTCAATGGATTCATGCCTTGTGTGCAGAAGTAAATAAATATCTTCTTATCTTTTTCGCTCAATTTTCGCTTCTGGGCATTGTTATCTGTTCAAATTTCCTAGGGTTTATGCATTTCCATTTTGATCTCAATTCAGTGGGTTTTAGAGTCAACATACAGAAGGGGACAAGTTAATCCTATCGAGGGAATGGTTAGTGCATCTATAACTATAATACATTTTCTTTTGTGTCCTTCACTGTCTACAAATATGAAAATATTGTGCTTTAATTCACTTCCAGGAAACTGTTAACAAGGGCCTAGATGCTTGCAATGTTTGCCGTCGTAAACATGGTGTCTGCCTTAAGGTGAAGGCATATTTGATTTTGGTTCATTGAAGTTGACTATTTTTTCAAGGGTCATGATTTGTTAATATATTTGTCAACAGTGTAGTTATGGTCACTGTCAGAGTACATTTCATCCTACTTGTGCTAGAAGTGCTGGTTTCTACATGACTGTGAGGACTAGTAGTGGCAAGTTGCAGCATAAGGCTTATTGTGAAAGGCATAGCATAGAACAGAGGGCGAAGGTTTTATCTGTTCTTTTACCTAAAAACTTTCATATGTCCTAGTATTTTGTCAAAATTTGACGTTGGTTGTTTTATCATCTTGTATTTGTTCAGGCTGACACTCACAAACATGGGATTGAAGAGTTTAAGAGTCTTAAGCAAGTCAGGGTAAGTGATATCTTATCTTTGTTTGTGTTTTTTGTAAACTCTGAAGCTAGGTAGATCATGATTCCGTTTTTAATTTATAGTGCTTTGGTGGGAGACTTTTTTTTTTTGGGGGGGGGGGGGGGGGCTAATGTGGTAGACTGTTAAAATCATATGCCTTTTTCTGAATGATTATGTGCAGAAATTTTAGAAAAGATCTGAATATATTGATTTTTAGTTCAAGTGTTGCTGTAGACTGTAGTTCAAGAGTTTAAGAGTCTTTTAGGAATGTTAAAATCATATGCCACATATTGTATTTTCCTCATTAAAGTACATTTGATTCTGTTACAAATACTGCAACCTTTTTATTTTGTGACTTGTGTGATTGACTAAACATCAAAATCATTAAATGTCTTTCCTCTGTTACTTCTGTTTCTTTCTCTTGGTGCTGCTTATACAAATATTTGATGCTTGTCCTTTTCTACATTGATTCATATAGGTTGAATTGGAGAGATTACGTCTCCTATGTGAAAGAATTATCAAACGAGAGAAATTGAAAGTAAGCTTCTTCTCACATTAGTCTTTCATGGAGTTCTTTCTATTTCATTTGTCTGTTCTTTAAAAGTTGTAAAATGAAGGTCTAGTGCTGCTGCTACTGCATTTTTTCTATGTAGTTTACCTGAAGAAAATCCAATTTTTGCTTCTGTCACTAGTTTATAGTTACATCAGTCTTCTGCTTTATACCTTGCAGCGTGAATTGGTCCTCTGCTCACATGATATTCTTGCTTCAAGTCGAGACTCTGTTCTGTCTGCTTTGGCTCGTCACCCTTTTTATCAGCCTGAAGTTAGTTCTGAATCAGCTACGACCTCTATTAAAAGATCAGGCAGCGACACAGTGCAAAGATCAGATGACATAACAGTTGATAGCACAGTTGCAGGTAAAAGGCGTGTTAAAATTCCAATGTCCATGGAAAATGACCAAAAAACAGATGACAGTTCTACATCCCAAAACCTTTATACGCTGAAGCCTATAGAAAGGGTATCATCTTCTGGCAAACAAATTCAGAGAGTCTCTGGTGCATCACAAAATATTTTGGAAGATTTGGAAACACGATCAAAATATAGAAAAGTAAGTGTTACGTTCAGGTAATTTTGATTTTTCTTTTTTGTATTTTCGTATCCTCTATTAATAAAATTTGATATATATAGATGAAATTTTGACCAGTCAATGATTGCTACAGCAGACCGAAACCTTCGAAAAGGAACTAATAATGACATCAGACCAAGCAACTATGAAAAATCAGCGCCTTCCTAAAGGATTTGTTTATGTTCCTGTTCGATGCCTTTCAAAGGACAAGGATACTGTTCCAGATGCATGTTCCCGAGAACCAGTGCAACGTAATGGGTAGACAGACTTAATTATGTCGGATCTGAGATAAGTCCTGATGTGGAATTTATCTTGCCTTGGAAAATTGATGTTGCATGCTTTGAGGATGTCTGGCTTATATAGTGCCAAATAGGACTGACCCTGCCAGTTCAGATGAATTTCGGCATCATTGTTGTATTTGCATTGTGAGGGCACACTGTACAGTGGCTTGGGTTTTTTTCCCCATGCATGTATCTCAAGCAGCTTCATTTTGTTTAGTTGTGTTACCCTCTTTTTGTTTTAAAAAAAAACAAAAAACTTTTTTACCTTTATTTTTTTTTTAATATTATTATTTTTCATTTTCTTTTACTCAGTTAGAAATGGCAGTGGGAGTTCTGCTTCTTGTAATTGTATAAATCATTCTGAAGCTATTGCCTATTGTGGGTTGTGTAAAGTTGGTGTATATAGTCAGTCAATTCATAATCAAAGCAGTTAGCCCCCCAGCAGCTTGATCTATGCTTTAATATTTCCTTTCTTTCTTTCAAAGTGTTTCGGATATAGTCGATATGATTTCTCCATATAATGTTTTTGGTTGTATAAAGATGATGGAATTATTTTTTGCAGCTGCAATGTACATCGTTTACTGGTTCATGCTTGTATATCGTCATTTTTTTTCACTCTATCGTCTAAACTGGCTCACTAATGCGCAAAGGTATGTCATTTTATTCTTTCTAAAAAAATTAGTATTTATGATGAAAATATATCGAGATAATTACACTTTTAGTCCCAAATGACTGGATCATCAGCACTTGTGTTCCCAATTATTTTAGATGGAGCATGTGAATGATACTAAAAAGACAAAAATTTCAGAGGCTAATACACTTCGTCATCTACAGCCTTGCAATGAAACTAATCTCCCTTTGAGAGTGGTAGGATCTAAATTTCCCTGTGATTACCAAAATAATAAAATTATATAAAATAGTTAGTAAAGAAGTATAGAAAAGAAAGTTAATCACCTTTGTTTTTTCTTACCAAGAAAGTTAATCACCTTAAACTAAAAATTTTACTACTTAGTAACGAGTAGTCACATAGCAAACCTACTTTAATAGCTAATTATTACAGCGAAAGAGCTTAAAATCATATATACTTATGGCCGTTTGGTAGGATTAATAGGATTAAGGTGGATTAAATTTGAGTTGGATTAAAGGTCATATAAATATTGCGTTTGGTAGATTTGATTGAGTCATGTTATATTAAAACAATATATCGTAATATGTTTTCTAGAGTTATGAGTTTAGACATATATTAATAATTTTTTACTACTTAATTGAACATATTATGTTAGTTAAGATATATCAATCCATCGAAGCCATTTGTTTAATATGTATAAGACTATGAGTTGATAAATGTTTGTTCAATATTTTAGTTTGAATGCTTCCATGTTAATTGTACATTGATATAGATTCTAATTTCTGATTTATTTATGTGTAATGTGTTTTCATTTCCAGAGTTTTGAGAAGAATTTTTTATATTTAATGATATGTTAAAAAAGAAATATGTAAATTTGAGGTTAGTGACATTTTACTTAATTCATATTCACTCGAATTAACTACTTCACCCATGTCTGGATGGATTATAATCTAATTTTAATACCGGGTCGTAAGGATTTAATCAATTTGACCTAGTATTAGAGCAATGTTAACAAACGTTGTATTAACCCATATAAAATCATATAATATGACGTAATACTCCCTATTAGGCTCTACCGAACGACCCCTTATATAAATATCTTATAGTATTGATGTGAGATAATATTGATTTCACAGCTTCCGACTAGAATTACTACATTAACCTTTCCTTAAAGAGATGATCACAAATAATATTTGAACCTATAGAATTTTAATTCCGAATAAAAATTATTCTAAAATAGCAACAAGGTTTACCTAAGAAGGTCTTTTTCCCTTAATAAAACTCAATTCTAACCAACTTTTGTTGGCCCAAATCTGGTGGTTTCGTAACTATTGAATAAAAATTAAAAATTGTTGGAAATTCTATAACTAGCTCTTTAGTTCAATTCAACTAAAAATTAAATAACCCTATTTTTTCCATATCATCACTGCGCAGAATGGATTTGGGAGAATTGCTAGCGATCTTCGGACCCGGCGTCTCCGGCGCCGTCTTCGGCATGGGCTGGTGGTTTTGGGTCGACGCTGTCGTTTGCAGCTCCGTCAAAATACCCTTCGTCCACTATCTACCAGGTATTATATATAATAGGCATAAGTATTCTCTATTTTTATGTTTCTTTGATTTACCTGAAGTTTTGTGTTTTTAGGGATTTTTGCATCTTTAGCTGCTCTCATGTTCAATTGCGTGAGGAAAGATGATATTGATTATTCGCCCTATGAAGAGGGTGAATGGAGGTTACTTTCAATTTCTTAATTTATTTATACGTTTTATTATGACATAGTGATCTCATTTCTGTTAATTGTTGAAACTAGAGTTTTTAGGATTTTTATATGATGCAGTGTATGCTTAGAATTTCTATTGAAATAATAAAAAAAATTAATATTATGTTACTACGTTTAGCCTTTAGTTTAGTTAAATTTGGAGGTACTGAGATGGGATCAGGATGTTGTGGACAGTTCGGTTCATATCTCGTGTGGGCATTAGGGAACATTGTTGAAGTGAAATTCTAGTGCTTTCTTTAAAAAATGTAGACGAATATAGTGGTATTAATTTTATCAAGAACTCTTACATAGTATGCATTTGGCATGAACTCTTGTATCTTAAATTTCTGTAAGTTGAAGTAAATTGCTGATTGGTTTTGTTGGTTCCAAAATAATTTAATATTCTGAATACTTTTTCAAGATGCATGCTTTAGCAACTTGCTAATTAAAATTCTCTACAGTTTAAAGAACCGTATCACAAGAACTTAGATGCTACACACGGGTGTATTCTTAAGATGACATGTATCCTATTTGTTAATTAACACTGGCAAAGTTCAATTTTAAAAGATAAAAACTAAAACAAATCCAGGAAGATGTCATTTTGGAGAACACACCGAATCATTGCATGCTGTGTAGGATCTAAAATTCCCCGTTTCACTGGATTTTTCTGTTGGTATACATTCTGCAAGCGCCTGCTATGATTCCAATGTGACTTCTTGTGGGACTGGGATTTTTTTTGAACAAGTTTCAGGTGTGAAATATGTATGTATGTATGTACATCCATTTGGTTGTGGTCAAATAGATGTATTTGTGGTACAATATACATTCGTGCATGACTATGGCTACGTCTCTAGTTATTGCCAGGGGATGGTAGATTGTTGATTATGTCATTACTATTGCCTGTTAGTCATTTTCTGTTTGATAGTAATCTCTTAGATTCATTAGAATCTGATAATAAATATTGATGAAATTAAAATCTCGAAAGTCAATCTCTTAGCAGACAGATCGTTTTGTAATTTCTGGATTATGTTCCTTCTCTTTAATTAATAATTATTTTATTAGGATAATATGCATTTTCTGCTCTATGCCCAAGTCTTCATTTGAGTTACTGCATATCATTAACTAACAAAGTTTGTCCTCTAAATAAATTTTGCAACCAAATATCACATTGGAATTCTTTTGGATTTTTGAGTACCTGTCACATGCTCTTACATGTTTCTTACATGTTTTATCCTATTTCATGTTGTGATTCAATTAAGTCCTATGTCATCTCCGAGACCTTGTTGCTTAATTAAAAGTGAATTAGATATGCATGCAGTTGATGCATGTTTTGTGTCCTCACAATTGTGATATCACAAGTTTAATGATCTATTTAATTTCTGTAATTGCAGGCTGAAACTTTGGCTTTTTATTGCATATGTTGTGTCCTTTGTCTCATTGGCTGCTTCAGTCGGTCTATTGATACAAGATGCCATGGTGACATCGGGTCCTTCAGCGTGGGCAGGAGTTGCAGGCGTCCTTCAATGTGTGTTTGTACTAATCAGGTAATTTCAAGTTTCCTTTTCCGGCGCTATATAGTTATGCAAAAACTTTAATATGATAAGACCCACATCAGTATCTCATACTATAAATGTGGGATCAAGGTCTCATACCCTTCAATTTGGATCGTAACATAATATCATTCACCTAACAGTGCAATCTTTACATTTGAAATATTGTTTGCAGTGGCCTGATTTATTGGATTTCTCATTCAGAATAACCTGGCATGTGCAGAATTCTCATGTTGATAAGTTGAGGTTATGTGTGTTGTTCAATCAAATATGTAACTTTCTGTATTCGTTGTTTTGTTGACTGGGCAGACGAATATAATTACCATCTGCTATTGTTTTTTCATGTCAAACAACAGTCAAGTGGGTGTGAAAAATAACTAGTTTGAATTATTTGTAAATTACTTCACGAACATTTTCCAAATCATTCCCGCAGGAGATAAGACCCCCTTTTTTCTGATCCTTCTAGGCCACTCCCACATATTAGGGGCTGGCCTCAATATGTCGACTCAGACGAAATTTAAAATAGGGGCCTTACAAAAACAAAACATGTATTATTAAATTTATTTTCTTAATGTAAAATATATATCGAGTATTTACATGTTTTTTCTCTTGACATAATTATTATAGATAGATAAAATCACAAATCATCTTAGTTTTTTGATAATTCAATATTTAAAATCGTAGATTCAACTTATATTTATATATAACAAACAACTCCATGCCCCAATTAATACACAAATAACTCTTAACAAATTCAAATCACCAAGTGGCTAAACGGAGCTTACGTAACAGGACAAAGAGAATATCAATAAAATGTTGTATTATATTCAAATAAAAACAAAGAAGAAGAAGAAAAAGAAATGGGAAATTTATTTTCGTAACTGTATCTGATTGCAAGGATCATTATATACTGATATGGAATCAAATCACATTTTTTTTTCAAGTAATTATGGAGAGACTTCAGGGTCGGAGAAGGAGAGAAAATAAATTATTCGGCTGAATCAATATCTGATTTCCTTAAATAACTGGGCATGAGGAATCCTTGCCAAGAGATGAATGGTTGATGGAGGAAGAACTATAATTTCGGGTACTGATTTTGTTTGATAAATCGATCTGTAATATCAAAATCGAAATGAATAAGGTTAAATAATCATGCTAGTAATATTTTTTAAGCCTTAGACAACCTTTTCCTGCAGTGCAGTATTTACAATTGCACTAAATTGAAGTTGATTTGCTCACAAGCGAATATTAGTGTCAAGACTTATGTTAAGTTCAAATAAAACTTGTATGAGGGCATTATGGTCACCCATCATCCATCGACCAACTTAGAAATTTTATTTAAAAAAAATCAAACTAAGGATGATGTTTGTATGATTTAGCTTGCCTCGTTTATAAACTATAAGCAAATGCACACTAAAAAAGAACAATTTGAAGCGAAAGAGAATGGCTAGCAGTCAGAGCAACAATTTTAAATTATTTTCCAAGAAGCCCTTACGACACGTTCATCTCATTAGTAAATTTGCTAAGTTGTTCTACATCAATGAATTTAAATCTGTTTCTATAATAAAACAAAATACAGAATTAAGATTTTTTTTTGGGGAAAAATTAACAAGAGCTAAAAATAAGAAAAGAATAGTAGATGGATAGCTTGAGACTAGGGCTGTAATCGAGCCGAGTAGTATTGAATGACACACTGTTCAAGCTTGGTTTGATTTTTATCGACCTTGAAATTTTGTGTTTGAGCTTGGTTTGATTTTCAATCGAGTCGAGCTCAAACGAGCATTTATCGAACGAGCTCGAGCCGAGTATCGAGTAACTTGATATTTTACATGTATATTTTCATTTTTAGCTTATCGAGTCGAGCTTGAGCCAGTTATCCAACGAAAAAAGATGTTCAAGCATGTTTGATTAGTGTGACGGACCGAGCTCGAATCGAGTAGCTTGATTTGATTTTCAGCCCTACTTGAGACGCTATGGCAAAAAAAAGGATAATTAAGATATCGAAAATATTGTTTCAATCTTACTTAAATTAAAAGGGCGTACTAGACATATGTAAAAAGGTACTTTGACAGCATTCATTAATGAAAGAGAATAGCCAAACAATTGAACAAGCCAGTCGAGCAAAGTGGAAAAATGCAAGTTGTAACTTGAGGCCATTATCACCATTCGCCCGCCTAAGTGATCTACTTAAATTTAGCTAATTCACAACAAATAACAGTAATATCTTCATGGACGGTTATTAAAATGATATTTTGTAGCATCAAAGAAAATCATCAATCCATGCTTATTAATCATGTAAATAGGTAACATCAAAAAGATAAAAAGCCAAAAATAATTTAAAAAAAATGGAATTAATGACTTGACGTATAGCTACGATTAATTTTCATTTCTTTTCTTGCCGTAAAATTGATCAAAATACTGTAAACTTTCTTTTTCCACCAATCTGAACTCTCAGAAGTGAAGGGACAAAATATATGAAAAAGATGTGCTACCAATAAACGCAAGCCTAGTGCATATCCTAGTCTATATGTTAAACTTAAGCAAACCCCCATTTTTGCCAGCATCAAAATCTCAAGCTCCAGAATTTTATTGTACTGTTCACCAACCCACGACATCCAAAAACCAATCATCATGTCGTAAACAAAGACGATGAAAAGAGATACATAGTCTGCCAACAACATTGAGTTCCACAGGTCATCCGGAATCAAGCTTCAAGCTCAGATTCAGAGGAGCTCGATTCAAGCCTATCTTTCCCAGAAATAGATTCAGATTGAGTAGAGCATTCAGGCTGAGAACTGCAACACACTTTCAAAGATGGCCTCCTTTTCATGTACTGTGGAGAAAGATGACAAAAAAATAAGATTTCTTTATAGCTTTAATTAGTTTCCATTTAATGGGAGTTGGGACAAATGAAGAAATATATAGGATTTCGCTTCTTAAAAATATATATCTATTGAAAATTTGACCAGTTTAGTATTAAGCCCACACTCTCACCTCCTGATAGAAAGCATTGATCTCTTCCTCTGTCAAGCCTTCATCTTCCCCACCATTCTCCTCCCAACCAAGTGAACGAAGAAATGCAGCTTCTTCTTCATCTGGATAAATTGCTCCATCATCATACAATTTACTCTCTCCATCATCATCAGAACTTTTAACTTTCTCTGGAATGTCATGTCCATCACCATTGCAAATCACCTGGCTACCATTTTCCGTAGCACAAGAACTTATGAGAGCATGGCCTTCTTTAAATGTTGTTTCTCCAGATGTCAGATCAGTGGGAGATGAACGATCAAATTTGACTCTGAGAGATTAGTTGTGCCATTGGGTGAGGTTTTCCTCCTCATGAGCTTAAAAAATTCGCTTCTGCTACGGGCCAGAGATTGTGACAATTTCTTGTCAACATTATTTCGGGAACCTAATGATAAGGCAGCAGCTTTATTTTCAAGAGAGGAAATCATAGAGTTTTTTGGACTCCTTGATGCAGTTGGAATTGATGGAGCCATCGCATGCTGGCCATTAGACACTCTGCTATTAGAATCTCCAGTTGGACTAGATGCATCCTTTGTCCCAGTGGTTGCGCCATTCTCACGTCCTGGTTTGAGAACCAGAAATTTTCCAACATGAGAGGCACTTGAAGAATCAGATCTGACTTGTCCAGCACGAGACTGATTAGAAAGATTAGATGAATGGGGCTGTGGCTGGACACTCCTTGAAACCGAAATCGTCTCATTAGTTCTGACTGCAGTCTTTGGTTGTTTTGATTTATCTGCAGAACTAGGAACCTGAAAATAATTTATTACATTAGAATACCCACCATCTCAATCTCAGATACCGGAACATAAAAACACTACTCTCATCCAAACTTTGTAGCATGAAAGCTGCGCCTAAGTGGCAGTACTGATAGTTACATACTAATGCACGAATGAAAGCAGTGCACTTAGCACATCATGAAGAACAACAGTTTCTGCTAGATGGAATCCATAAAAGCTCATCAATAAACAATATTTTTTCCTGACTAAAGAATCCAGGTAGCCTCCAGTTAACGCAAAATTGCAACTACAAACAAAGCACAGCCTCAAAGGTTCACAAGTATTTCACCAAGATTTGGGAGATAAACGGGAGCTGGTGAGTCACAAATGTTTTAAGACTTAATGCTATAAATTTAGCTTCTCATTACGGCCTGATGCATCCCGTGTATGGTAGGATTATGGTGCATACAGAGAGAATTGAGGTGCACAAGACCCCTGTCACAATATTATAGAACGATGCCACCATAAATCCACTTAATCATCAATATTGAAAACCCTAGTCAGGAAAGCAGTTCCAACGGGCGTTTATCAGCACTACTAGTAATTTCTTTGTTAATAGAGAACCATATTGATTTCTCACTTCCAACAAAGGTAAACCAAGGGGCATATATCATTAGAATGATATGCATTATCCTATCTAAGCAAACTACCGAAGATCGACCATCAAAGGAACAGAAGAGGAAGTCTACGTAAGATCAAACTATGTTATGGTCTAAAATAACTTTGTCTTGACAAGCAACATCATTACTTTTACAGCTAACAGAGTGTTAATAGAGAAGGTGGTGGTTGTTGCTCTAGCCCATAAGTTTTCCATAATTGTCTCGCATTCAGCGTGAATGATAAACCAAACCCTTCTAGTCATTTTGTTTGGTCCTCTTAATCAGTCACATTTAAAGGTGCATTTTTCAACTCATACCCTCTTTTTTCATTACTTATTATCATTATATCATTGTTCTTTCTTCTATGTATATTTATCTATTCAATTTAAGGAGGTATAGAAATATCAGAACCATTTAACAATCAATATTGGTATGGTTATAAAGGGTAGATGGTAAATTCACTTTATCCTCTCAAACTGCAATTAACTTTGTTTTATGCGCATTTTAAACAAAGTATAAAGTTCAATAAGGCAAGTGAGACTACAAGGATTTGCTTGGTCATTCACAAACTGGGCAGGTCCAGTCTTAACCAATTAGACTAAATATGTCAACATAACTTCTGTTACAAACTAGTTGAAATCCTTCATAGGTTTCCAGAGTAATATGGTAAACAAGATCCTATAAATCGAATGTAAAAAACCTCTGCTCTTTTTCACATAAAGGTCTTTTCCAAAGCTAAGATAATCTCTGACCCTCTGCTGCTACCTTGTCCAAGTAAGAAAACGCCTTTTGGAAATAGAATCTTAATTATCCAAAACAAAATGCCTTTTAGAAACAGAATCTTCATTAACCAAATGAAACGGCTTTAGGAAAAGTATCTTCATTATCCACAAATGCATAATAACTAGATTGTCTGTCAACCAACTTCTGCCTTAAACTTGATTGAACTATTAACTAGACATACTTTTTGCTCTCAGT
This sequence comes from Penstemon barbatus, assembly GCA_003313485.2. Taxonomy (NCBI): domain Eukaryota; kingdom Viridiplantae; phylum Streptophyta; class Magnoliopsida; order Lamiales; family Plantaginaceae; genus Penstemon; species Penstemon barbatus. The sequence continues at coordinate 17,551,776 of CM064878.1, read as the reverse complement.
TATCAAGGTAAACAAAACACTACAAGTAACAATTTCAAACAGCCTTCTAAAATTACCGGGTTCGTATAAGTACAGCAAAGAACACTAATTAGACGCACATAAAAAAGGCATGACCTAAATTAGACAATAAAGGATGAATAGCCCTCCTGGGATTTCCCAGGTACATGTTCCTTGAGAAACAAACCCAAAAAGTTACATGAATTATAATGAAAACTAGAGCATAAAAAGTACAAGTGAAACAACCAGAAGATATTCAAGGGGACAAATGGAATTAGCAAACAATACCTTGTAAAAATGCAACCGAAAAATAGGAAAGTAACAAGTAGTAGTCTAAAATATAGAAAGCTAGCATGCTACACAATAAATTCTTTACCAAGGGTTTAGGCATTGACGGGGTCATAGGAATCAATTGTCTGGACTGCTTAATGGCCAATTCCTCAAGCCTCTGGCTTTTATCAGGTACCTGCAAGTTGTATTAAAGTGAACATACGTATACTAAACATGGTTCACCATTAAAGGTAAAAGGTAAAAGCACAGACACAAAAATGAGTAGCAAATTATTTACCAGGGGAGTAGCACGAACTCGTGCTGGAGGCTGTGACAATGCCTCAGCCATGTTAAGACCTGCTGTATTAGATGCTCCAGATGCTGGAGTCAAATTCGTTGAAATGCTCTGTTGAATAGGAGGGTGACCCGTACTGTTATGGGTAATAATATCAGGCACCTCTGCTAAAGCAGAAGTCCATTTCTCGCCACCACCAAGAAAGCCTGAGTTGCCAATGGGCAAACTTTGAACAGCAGAACCAAAACCAGGAGACAAGATTCTCCTGATTCCATTCACACCTTGCTTCTCTTCAGTTCCAAGTGATGGAAAATCCTTTTCAAAAGTTGCCTTCTGAATGCCTCTAAGATTACTTACCCCAGAAAGCACACCATTGCTGCTCTTTGGACTGCTAACACCATTTTTTGAGTCCTCTCCTCTGCGAGACAACAATTCAGCAGGTTTTCTTGAAATCATCGATTGAGAACGCCTCAAGGAACTCCTCTCATCCACACTGGTTAATATACTTGTCAATGGGTCAGAAGTGTCGTGGTCCCAGATATCCTCCGAAAGAGACTTCTCTTTCTCTCTGTCACGGATTTTGTCACGGTGGCTCCTTGTGAAACTACTATATGGATGCTTTGCAGATCCATTAGTATTTGAACTACGCCTAGAATTGGAAGATGAACTTCTATCTAGAAATCGATGGCTATCTTTGTCACTGTTGCTCCGAAAAGATCTATTTTGTGAGGAATGCACGAAGGAAGAAGCATCTACCAATAAAAAAAGGCACATACAATCATAACCTGTAGAAAAGGGTATAAAATGAACAAAATATACAGGAAGTTGAGTAAAACAGCACGTTGGAGTAGGTAATGATACCTGAATGGTGGACGGAGGTGCCACCTCCAGCAACATTTCCTGGACATCTCAACCATTCTGGAACTAATGTGGGTTCAGTTCTTTCCATCAGCACCATACATGATCTAATTATTCTATAGGGAAACACAAAAGGAATCTAACCCAAACGTTTCCTTCTCTCAACTAAGACCTTGTCTTAATGGGGTATAAGAACTCCTAGGACCTAACCCTGCCAATCTCACTCTTCGAATTATACCCAAAGTGCTTGTTAGCATCCGACACCAATTGAACTGAGTGTTTTTATAAAAAAAATCCACAATCCGCCTATCAAGGGAACTGCTCAATGACCCAAAACCGAAAATCCTTCTATTTCACTCCAACCATCACTCTTGAGCAAAATTACGAGGCCATCCACCACAGTTACAACCTTAGAGTCAACCACACATTCCCCCCAAAAAAAATGTAGGCTATATAAATTGAAAATGAAACCCTCAAACTAAATTTCCCCAAAACCTAGGGTTTTCCCAAAACAAAAACACAGAAACCAACAAACAAACTGATATGCGTAAAACAGATAATCAATATGACTATAAGAAAAGCGATAGGAAGCGGCGTAGCCCTACCTTCGGGGTAATAATCGAAAAAAGGGATCCGAGAAAGGCCAAACCTATGAAATAACCGTCAAAGTTCAGCAAATGAAAAATTAAGGCAATATTTTATATGTTGGGGGCGATTCCTTATATTTGTTCGGCGAAAAACAAACGAATGCGCGTAAACGGATATTGCATGTATGTACTTATGCGGTGCTCTTTGAGAATGAAAATGCAGGCGGCGAATTTGAGAGAGATTAATTATAATTAAATATTCGTAATGTGAATGCAGAGAGTATAACGAGTATTTGTGGAAAATATTAGGGCATATACAGAGAGAGGGAAACGGAATTCCTCTGTTCTAATGAAACTGAAAAGTGAAAACCTCTACTCGCATTAAATCTTATTTAATTGTGCTAATTAAATACCATTAATTTATAATTAATGTAAATTATTATTTCAAACTTCTTTTTATCATGCCTTTACTTGGAAGAATTATTTTCATTCAAGCAAGATAATACATAATAATATATATAGTCATTCATCAGAAGATTAGCAGTATATTATAATTTGGAATTTTATTAATTTCAACGTGGAAACTAAAAATGTGCAAATACGTAAAATTCTATTTCAAAACATGGTTTGATCATGTGATCGGTCGGAGTTATATCTAATTCTGATTTCCTGACTTAAAAAGAATTTTATGTTCGATAACTATAATTATTTTTCTTATGTGTGTAACTTTTATTAACTAAAATCAAAAGATTGGAATTTGGAAAGTAGCAAACAAATAAATTGCTAGACGTTAGCCATCTCCAGGGCTGGGGTTCGGGTAGGCGGGGAAATGGTCACCACTCACCAATGGCAGGGGCGGGCTCCATCGTGGCTCAGGCCCACCTGATTGTTCTACATCCAAAAAAATTTTTTGTTTATTTTCTTATTCTTTATATATAAAATGGTTTTAAATGATTATTTAATAACATTAAAATTATTATTTTAAATTAAACCATTAATAATTAAGTAGAATTATAACTAAAATATTTAAATTCATAAATTAGTTAGAACTGTAATAAGAATTAATTAGAATTTTAATTTAGAATATTTAATTAGAATTGTAATTAATATTTAAAATTAAAAATGTCTTTTAAACATTTTATTTTAATTCGAGTGTGTGCCGTTTATCTAATCTTCTTTGTTATAATTCCTCTTTTGAATCAATTTTATTTTATTATACAATTCTCTTTAATTTTAATCTTTAAATATTATTATTATATGATTTTAAATTTAAATACACTATTAAAATAGTTATTATTATTATTATTATTATTATTTCTATCAATATTATTATTATTATTATTAATATTAATATTAATATTAATATTGAAATACAAATACAAATAAAATTATTATTATAATGGTGTGATAAAGGAAGAAACTAAATTTGAAATAGTTCGAGTTCCGAGTCCTACCATTGGAGACGACCAGATTGAGCTTGGGGCAGGGGCAAGGCTCTAGCGCCCTGACTCTGCACCTACGATTGGAGATGCCCTTATACGCGGACCGTAAGGGTTGTAAAATTTTGGTTTTTTCTTGCAATCACAAGTCATAAGGATAAACAATCATAATAAATAAACATTTTGACATGAACTTTAAATTTAAAATGTGGAACAACTAGCTTGAGTTACGCCAATAAGTGTATTCTAAAAAATGGTTGTTTTCTGTCATGCAGATGGTTGATCACTATATTAAGATTATATTTTATAGTGTTTTTGAAGTAATTTTGTGTGAGAATGTTAACAGGAAAACAGAAAATCAAAATTTATCTCTAGTGTTAAAAAAATACAAATAAAAATAAATTTTATTGGACCACTATATCAAGTTAATACTTTATAGCATTTTTGAAGTATTTTTGTATGAGCATGTTAACAGGAAAACTAAAATACAAAATTTATCTTCTAGTGTCCAAAAAAAAAAAAAAAAACCTTTTAGTGGACGCAAACTATATATAGTTAGTGAGTTTGTGTTTTTAAGATCCCTCACACACCTATATTGCATTTTATGACACATAATCATTATGATTATATACAATATTAATTATTTTGATATTTTGATATGAATTTAAAAAAAAAAAAATTTATTTGCCTTGCGTAAGTGAAACCTCCAATGATACGTGTGACCTATATCCTACATAGTTTCGCCTTGCGTAATTTCTTAAATAATATGACACATCAAATATTTGGTTGTACTGTACATTTTGTTTGGGAAAAAAATTTACCCAAGTGATCCATGGCAAAAAAAAAATCATCATCCCGAAAAATAAAAATACACAGCTTTTAAATGTTAACATTATTATAGCCGATGAGACCTTAGCCAAGTGGTTAAGGATGAGGCTCCATGACTAGAGGTCATGGGTTCAACTCCCACGAATGTGGGTATTTTCTCTAGTTTCATACTAGCATTTCTCTAGTTTAATACTAGTAATTGTTCACTTTGTTATCATTGGAATAGTTTCGATTCGATATAGTGTTTGATGTAACAATGTATTCACCATCTCAAAAAAAATGTTAACATTATCATAGAACCCAACAAAAAAAAAAATCAATCCTGCCGCTTGATACAATTGAAGGTTAATATCATGTTTAAGCAGTGTATTCAGATTTCATCGATCTTAAGTGACTTTAAAGGTTAATATGATGTTTGAGAATCCTAGTTGATAAACATAATAGTTTCAGATCAATCGCTTTTTAAGATAAACATTATGGCCGAATTCTTAAGAAACACTGTTGAATTATCAAGAACTAATAAATGTGTCACCAAGACCACTGAAAATTATTTTTTCAAAATCAAATCCCGCAAAATCGAGTAAGAACTCTTTTATGGAAAACCTTATGATCTTATTTGAACATGTTATTTATATCTCAAAACACTGAAATATTACAATTTGTAGGGTTTTTACTTTGCACTCTCGAAATATGAAAAATTAAGCACTTTGCACTCTCTTTTATTTTAAGCAAAAATTCAAGGGCAAACAAATAGGTAATTCAATAGTGTTGGCACTTGCACCCTCAAGACTTGAGAATTTCGCACTTTGTACAAAATAAAATTAGCACTTAACATCCTCTAATTAAGAACAAATAAACAACTTTCACCCCCCAAAACACAATAAATGGGTACTTTGCACACCAAACACAAAATTAACACTTAACACCCTCAAATTTAAAAAACCCAAACCCCTTCGTTTGTTTCGTCAAAGTTGACTATCGGAGTGAAAGAAATCTAAGGTAAAATAGGTAATTATTTTTTTTTACTTAAATTTTGCAAAATATAATTATAAATACTTGAATACTCATTTTCCTCTCAATCTTTATTTTCAACAATATAATCATAAATAACTAAATAAAGTATAAGTAAACTTCTCGAAGTCCCATTGTCTACTTCAACATATCAAATATCCATAAATAATTAACTATTTTGCCTTAAAAAAGTTTCACCTTAATGGTCAACTTTGCCGGAAAAAATGAGGGGTTTGAGTTTTTTTTTTTTTATTTGAGGGTGTTAAGTATTAATTTTGTATTTTGGGGTGCAAAGTGTCCATTTATTGTGTTTCGGGGGTGCAAGTTGTTAATTTGTTCTTAATTAGGGAGTGTTAAGTGCTAATTTTATTTTATATTATTTTTTTGGGGGGGGGGGGGGGGGGGGGGGGGGGACACCAAAGATCTACAATAGAATTATCTATTTTTGTCCTTGAGTTTTTGCTTGAAAATAAAAGATGGTGTAAAGTGCTAAATCTAAGTTTCGGGGGTGCAAAGTGTCTATTTTTCCAGTTTCGGGGTGCAAAGTGCAAAACCCCAATTTTAGTACTCAAATTTTAAATTTTATAAGATATTATAAATATTACAAATAATCTCTGAGAGAAATATTGGAACTATTCAGGTGTAAGGGACTAATTGTAAGATGATGACAGATCTGAGAACGATTTTATTAATACCAAAACGTGACAGATCTGAGAACAATATAATTATTAGTAATTAAAATAAGATCTGAGAACGATTTTATTATTGTTGTACTGTATATTAAATTCACATAAGAGCAACACATGGAGCCATTATGCATTATAATATAATAAAGAATATTTTTCGTTGAAATATAAAATTTCTTTAGTAAAATAGATTTATTTTACCCTACTATTTTGCATTTAGCTTATATATTTAAACTGTGATGTTTTTAATTTAATGAGTACATCTGCTAAGGTTCGTCAAACCCCTTAATAGTAAAAATAATAATATATTATATTTTGTTGTAAAGTTTTAACTCTTCCATATTTGGTAGAATGTCCCAAACAAGACTAATCTTCCATAAATGATTTATAAAGTAACTAGACTGAAAGATTTTTATTTGAAAATGATTTTAAAAGTAATAACTATAATATTGGGTGAATTTCAAATATATTACTTTGCTTAAAATTATAGCAAAACTTCTATAATTTCCTAAGAATAATTAAATTTTCGATCTGATTTACGTGATAACATCTCCTAATAATGATTTAATTATCCATATTATGAATTTCGTTCCACCAAATTAGAGCTATAAATCTGTTCATATAATTTTGAAATCCATAACTTAAAATCCATCAAATTTTTAAATTTCATAATAGGGTAAATTACGAATACCACCCTTAGGTAAGGCCTAATTATAAAAATCACCCTCACGTATTGGATATTACAAAAATCTCCCTGAGATTTTGCCACTTTCTTACAATTAACCCCATGCCCCTAAAATATTTCAATTTTGCCCTAGGGTGTTATTTGTATTGTTTTTAGTATCTTATAAATGTTAAAACTTGGGATCTAATTATTATATCCATGGATCAAAATTTCGTTTCGAGTGTATGTTTCGGTCAGCCAAATATTGGAAACTTTTCGAGATTTTTCGGAAATGTTTCGGAAACACTAAGAAAAAATTGTAATAAAAGTTACTAAATTTAGATAAATAACAGTGTTTAAGCAAACAAATAGTTTCGAAATTACATCTTATTTTCGTTTCGTTTATTTAAAAACGGAAATTTTTCAATGTTTTCGAAGGAAAAGATGGAAATTTTGATCCATGATTATATCTTATAAATTAGAAAAGAGATAATTATATATTTACCACCAGAACAATTGATAAAATTTATAATTTCCCATGTGCTTTAATAAATATTGCAAAAATAAAAAAAAAGGTATTTATATATTTATTAGCAATTTAAATTGTAAAATATTAAATTAAATAGAATTTTAATAATATATTTTAAAAATATGAATTGTTTACACATTAGTTAAATGAATTTATTTTATAAATTAGTAAATTTATAAATTATATTGTATTATAAATAAGATATTTTAATTTATTAAAGTTTATAAATATAAATTTAAATGTTTATTGAAATTTATGGGAGATTATAAATTATTTAAATTATTTTGGTGGTAAATAGATTATTATTATTTTTATATTTACAAGATATAACAACTAACACCCAATTTTTAAAATTTATAACATATTATAAACATTACTAATAACTTCCAAGGGCAAAATTGGAACATTTTAGGGACAAGAGGTTAATTGTAAGAAGATGACAAATCTAAGGGGAATTTTTGTAATACCTAATACGTGAGGGAGATTTTTATAATTAGACCTTACCTGAGGGGTATTCGTAAATTACCCTAAATAATATTCCCTTTGGTCTTTTTTTAATTTATTGTCAAATAGTTTTGCCTTGAGTTTCCTCCAATTGTAAACTTGACCTCATTTCTGATCCCCTCTGGCTTTCTTGTATTTTTATAGTCTGGGGTTATCCTCGAACACGAATTACATCGGAATTTTTATTAATAATCAAAATTAGCTGCTTGGAAGTTGGAACACATGGAGACCAGGGACCAACAAGATTCTAATTTATTTTATTTTTATTTTGGTCATCTCTTTCAACTGTCATTATCCACTTGTTGACTATATTATGAAATTTATTGATTAAACAACCTTACATTTTTAAAACATGCTTTTTTTCTTTTTAGTGGCATAAAGCCATAAAGTAACAATGTGATGTTTGTAATTTAGAAAAATAAACTCACTCTAAAGATTAAAATATAACACCATTTTTTTTTTCATTTTCTAATTATATACTGGCAAAAGAAAATGAAAATAATGAGATGAGTGACGATAATTCTTTTTTTTTTTTTTTGGTTATTTAAAAAAAAATTATATAAAAAGTAAATAACGAAGAATTATTGCTGATGTAGGAGGATACGTCTCTGGCACCGCGTTTCTCCAAATTCCACGTCAGTTTCCTCTCTCTCTCTCTCTCTTTCCCCAAAGACCAATAATTTCATTTTTGCTCAAAACCCCAAAACAAAATTCTCACACGCAATTTCAGAAAACCAGGAACAAAAATTTGAACCAGAAATTGTTGTTCTTTTCTTTTTCATGGGTTTTTCTTCACGCCATTACAATGCATCGCATACCGAAAATTTTCACACATAATTCCGACCGCCGTAAAACTCGCATGGACCCCGCTTCCACCTCCAGCCACCACCAAGTTGCGAAGCCGAAGCCACGGCTGGACCGCCGGAACGCCGCCAAGAACATTAACTACGAGTTCTCTTCCTCTTCTACTTCGTCTTCCACTTCAACATCTTCATCCTACTACTCATCGGAGGAATCTCTTCGCACGCGCTCGCTGGACTTGTACGGTGACAAGACGAGCTTCCGCATAGACGGAGTCGAAGGTGAGATCGAAATTATCTGCAAAACCCTGGGTTTTTCGGGAGTCGATGAGTTCGGTATATCTCCTGAGGAGTATGAGGCGATGAAGGTGAGATCTTCTTCTGCTCCTCTTGTGCTTACTGAGATAATCGAGCCTTTACTTGACCGAGAAATCGATAGGGATTATAATGCATACGTTGGTAGGAGTAGTGATGTAATTAGTACGAAATGTGAGGAAACTCGTGATTCGGGGTTTTCTCCTAATTATGTTGAAACCAATAGGCCAAGTGGTTGTTGTAGCGGTTTTGGGGATAGTGTACGGGTAAGAAGAGATATAAGTTTGAGTGATACTGCGAGTGGGAGATTGAATGAAAACCGAGCAAATGGTATTAAGGGGGTGCGGCCGCCAGTTCTGGCGCCTCCACCTTTGATGACCTTACCTGTGATTGATAGAGAGTGCTCGACATGGGATTTGTTGAGAGCATTTGCGCCTGACAGTGATACAGTAGTTTCAAGGTTGGAAGATGAATTTTGTTTGGATGAGGATGGGGAACAAACCGAGGAAGTTGCTCTGAAGAGGAATGAGGGCAATGACAAGGAAGATAGGAGGGGAAGGGTAATGAGAAGGGAAGAGAAATGTGTACTGGCGGAGTCAGATTCTTTTACCTCAACTTCGAATGATGATGATTCTTCAAGTTCATCTACAGATCCAGTGTCTAGTATTTCTCCTAATGGGACATCTAGACGCTATATTGTGGACTGGCAGAAAGGGGAGCTCTTGGGTCGTGGATCATTTGGATCGGTTTATGAAGGAATTGCCGAGTAAGTTCTACATAGTTTGTAGTATATAAAAATTAGTTTTGCAGATAAGAAGAAATGACTTTTGAGCATGAAGCCACATGCGGTTTGTTTGCCTTGGACCTTTAGACTCCTTAACTGTTGAATTCCTGTTGTTAAAATTAGGCAACATAATCTGTAGAACAGTACTAGATTTCAAATATCACTAATTTTAATTACTTTGAGGAAAATTCTGACATTAAAATGACAAATCACTAAATCAGTAACATATTTGTTATTTTATATCATTGAAATTGTGAGAATTATTTGTTCAGTAAATGATGAATACGTGTGAGAATTATTTGTTCAGTTTACACATCTATCATGTACCGTGGTAGACAATTTTTTTGGGGAATTAGTTTAGAAATGGTAAAAGACCAAAGGTTGGAAGTAAAATTGCAGCAATTTTTATTTGCTTTGAGAACAAAATTACGGTCTGGCGAAGATTCCAAGCTTTGGAAGAATAGAAAAGAAGACAGCAAGACCATTAGTCTAACAAGTGTATATCATTTCAATTTTTCTAAAGTACTTGAAAACTAGAGTGATGGGGAGCGGGTCTCCAGGTTCTACATCGTTCTTAGTTGTAGAAAGGAGGTCCACTCTGGAAGTTCCTCGTGAATCCTTTTTTTCTTATTCAACTGTGCTTTTCTTTATATATTACTCACTCTTTTCTGTTTCATTGTGCGAAATAATAAGGAAATTGATGGAATTCTAGGTAGAACATTATTTGACATGTCTTCACTTGTTTTTTCATCATCACACGAATTACGCAAACTGATGCTCTTCATGTAAAAAGTATATGCTTGATCTGTCGGTTGACAACTCAGACTAAGGTTTCCTTTAGTTTTATTAAATTGGCTGTTCCCTCTGTTGCAGTGATGGATTCTTTTTTGCTGTGAAGGAAGTCTCTTTGCTTGATCAAGGAGATGAAGGAAAGCAAAGCATTATCCAACTTGAACAGGTTTAGCAGCCCTAACAATTATATTTTCCAACTGGAACTTGTTGATGTAGAATTACATTTCCAGATTTTCCGGCTGTGATAACTGACTGGTTAGGAATTTTCTGGGTTAATCCCCAACTCTTCTTATCTTTAACAATATATTTTTCTTCAAACTGTTCAGGAAATTGCTCTTCTGAGTCAATTTCAACATGAGAATATTGTCCAGTATTATGGCACGAAGAAGGTACTTTTCTCTTGCATTATGGTTCTACCGTATATTGAGGTGATTATTTATTTTGTGAGGCAAATTTTTGGCTCTTCTATAACATTTTTTGTGTCCCTGCTCATTCGGCATATTTGTTTGTTTTGATTAGAGTTATTGTTTCTTCGTTAGCTAGATACATACCTGATGAATAAATATGCGAAAAAGGGGTTACCCATATACTTCGGGAACTCATAGAACTAGATTTAAAAAGTTATATTTCGATTCCTCAATCATATTTTCTAAATAAAACTGAGAACTCTGTACATAGTTTAAAGTCTGATATCTACATTTTTTTTCTCTTGCTGACACTCAAAGAAGTGGTGAAATCTACACTTTCTTTCTTTGTAGGATGATTCACGTCTGTATATTTTTCTTGAGCTCGTTACCAAAGGCTCCCTTTTAAGCCTTTACCAGAAATATTACCTCAGAGATTCACAAGTCTCTGCTTATACACGGCAGATTTTACATGGTTTGAAATATCTACACGAGAGAGATGTAGTCCACAGGTAATTAAACCAGACACTTCTATGTTTTATGCTTTTCTGGTTCCCTTCAATTTTGGTTCTCCCATCCTCCAACCAACCAAGTAAAATGAATAAGAAAATACTTATACGTTTTCATATTTTTATATTTTATCACACTATCGCTCTTATATGTATGTTGTCTAGTCTATCTGGTATATGCTTTTCTCATGCTTTTGATAAGTTGTACAGTTGCACATTTCTATGTCTTGCCACCATACTTCTTAGCTAATATTTTCTTCAGTAGAAATCGAATTCAACCTTTATTTTTTTTCCTTTTGTGTGCAATAAAGAATGATTCCGGATTTTATACAGCATGATTCCAAGACTTAAAAAAATTACTATTATTTATTTTGCGGAGAACATCTTCTTTGTTTGTAGTCACTATAGTATGCTAATTATGTTGATACCACTACATATTGCTTTAGTCTCATGAAAAAGAATTCTTCTGCTTGTCCTTTTCAGGTATTTGTACACATATATCTGTTCTCTATTTAGCTGTTCATATTCCAGCAACCACATGTTTGATTTTGTTCTGAAGTCAAGCATTACAGAACATGCGATCTTGTGTTAAATCCATTGTCCAAAAACAGTTCAATTAAGTGGGGTTGCATTTGAATATGACAAAATGGTTTGAACATGCTACTATCCTAGACCCTACTCTGCTGTGTTGAAGTCTCTTATCTCTCTGTCTCTTGCCTATTACAGAGATATCAAATGTGCAAACATATTGGTTGATACAAATGGTTTGGTGAAACTTGCAGATTTTGGTCTTGCAAAGGTTTTAATTTCATAATCTTCCCTTTTTTTCTCCTCTTTGGTTTACCACTTTCATGTCATTTAAAATGGTTTATCTCTTCCTAATAGTATAACATTTGTTTATTGATTTATTGTGCAGGCTACTAAGTTGAATGATGTGAAGTCCTGCAAGGGGACTGCATTCTGGATGGCTCCTGAGGTTTGCCCTGGCCTTAACCTTTTTTTTTTTTACCAGAAAGTATAACTTTGATATTTCACCCATAATATTTCTGTAAATTTAAGCAGTTTCATCTAGTTTAGAAAGAGTTGGTGATTGATGTAAGTACACTGTTCTAGTTCAAGTTAAGGTATAAATTCTGGCATTTCATTTAGCTCGAGGAATTCATTATTGGTTTTAAAGCATGACTCTTGTTTTCCAATTGGCTGTTTTTGCATTAATTGCTACTTCAGACTTTGTTTCTAAGTGTCTGCTTTTCTTTTTCTTTACTTTTCTCCTTCCTTTAACTATTATGTATTTGAACGACTGGTTAAGTGGCCATAATTGGAGTTGGTGACAGCCAAAAATAACTAAATTGAGATTGAAATGTGCTTGAGAGTATTAATCAGACTACCATATCATTAAGAGGAAGATTTATCTTCGTGATGTAATAAATGCTTTCTAAAGAATTTGTTATTTGGAAAGCTGTTTAAGGCTTGTCGAAAATGCCACTGAGATATGAAGAAAGAATCACTTGTTGTTGACGGTATAGATTTTGTTTTGTGATTCAAGTTTGTCTTGCTAAAGAACTTCATCATTACGAGTATATGTAGTACAGAGCAGAAAGCTGCAATTTTTGTTCAGCCAGAGTTGTTTTTGGTGTAGCTTCCTCCGGCCATTATTATACCAATTTACTCTTAATAATTATTTTCCTAAAAATTGCATTTGAGCTGTTGATGCTTATCCATCAGGATAACTAATCATGTGCTGTGAAACTTATTGTACCACATCCTTTTGTGGGTACATCCTGTCACTGTTTAGTTCCTTTATTTCTTCTCTGCCTCAGTGTCCTACAAATTCCTATCAAATAGATTAAACTGCCATTCACTAAATTGATGATATAGCTACTGGAGTTTAGTTTGGAAATAAAAGACTTAAATAAAAACCATTTGATGAAATAGTTGCAAACAGAAAGGAAATACAAGGGCTAAGAAGTGGGTTTAGCATACTAGTATTTTTTTTTTGTGAAGAAAAATGTTGGAAGCTTATTTTTTATTTGCTAAGCCCCAACCTAAGTGAAACTGGAGTGCTTATCTCCTATGTATGAAGTGGCTAATTCTTGAAAAGGGGAATGGAGTAATGGAGAGAATGATTTGCCTAGCAATGAGGAAGACTGTGTGTTGTCTTTGATTACTTTTGTAAACAGTACATCAGTTAAGAGAGGGCATGCATACTGAGTAAGAGAAGCAGAAAGAAGTGACAGCTTCTTAAGCTTAATCATTGATTCTTCCTATTATTTTTGTCCTCTTTTCTCCCCGTGTATAAATTCCTATTTCGGTATCTATATTCACTAGAAATACCACTTCCTTTTATTAACAATATTGAATAAAAGAAGCAAAAGAAGTCACAATGATTGAAGCCTAATATGTCTTCCTGTTATTTGTTACCATCTTTTCTCCTTGGTAAAAGAGACAGGTTTCTCTACTTCTCACATAAATTGCACTCTGCCCATTGCAATGTGATAGAGATCCTTTCAACACCCTCTTATATTTTACAACTAACATTCTCAAATTCGGGAGCATTAGACTTTCATTAGAGGTCTGCATTCTTCAAGCTTTTGCCAACTGTTGCCAAGTAAATAATTGACCATCCTTGAGTTCCTTGCATTATTCAATATGTTAATTGATCTTTTCAGCACAACTACTTTATTTTCCAATTATTGTCGAGAACAATGGAGGGATATATTACTTAACAATATTGTGCAACTTAAACCATTATGGTGCCACATTTGACTGATAATGCATCTATATGGTTGTAGGTTGTTAGGAGCTGGGGTTATGGACTTCCAGCAGATATATGGAGTCTTGGATGCACCGTCTTGGAGATGCTCACCAGACGTTTTCCGTACTCCAATTTTGATTGTGTAAGTAAAAATAAGCCCATTGATTTAAACTTACCAAATAACTTGAAATATCATCCTTTTGGATACTTCTTTGTCATCTTTGTATGCTATAACTTTTGTTCTATCTTCTTATACTTTCATACTAGTTTAAAATCTGGCGGGTTTATCAGTTTGTATTTGTAAGCCACAAAGGGGTTGTTTTCTGGATCGCCTATTCTGGAGTATATAATAATTAAATACCCAAATTTTTATTATTTATTCATTCCAATTTGTTGATATATCTATCTATTGAAGTTTAAATATTGGATTAAGGCTTATGACTTGTACTTAGCTCTCAAAAGATTACAGTGGCGACAAAAGTCAATATATGATATCCAGATGGCTAGCCTTTCCTTAAGTGATCATTTAAATGAACTTTTGGGCAACTTTTTACATGGTTCATCTGGAGCTTGACAGTTCTTCTCTTTGATCCAATAGATGGAAGCAGCATTATATAGGATAGGAAAGGGTGAGAGACCATATATTCCAAGTTCTCTTTCCAACGATGCACGGGACTTCATATTAAAATGTTTACAAGTTGACCCAAGTTTGCGACCCACTGCTGCTCAGCTCTTGGATCATCTCTTTGTCAAACGACCTCTTCCACGGGCATAGCTTCTCCTCACAATTTCAGCAGGCAGAGTTAAGCAATGTAGAAATTTTCAGGTAAGCAAACAACCCATTTTTCCAGTTCCAATTTTTAGTGTAACTTATCTTCCGCTGTTGAGTATTGACCTATAGTAGAGCCTAACATGTATATCATATATCTCGACACATCTACTTGGGAAGTTTTGATTCGTATTTCTGTAATTAACATCTATGAATT
Organism: Penstemon barbatus; assembly: GCA_003313485.2. Classification (NCBI taxonomy): domain Eukaryota; kingdom Viridiplantae; phylum Streptophyta; class Magnoliopsida; order Lamiales; family Plantaginaceae; genus Penstemon; species Penstemon barbatus. The sequence continues at coordinate 17,536,763 of CM064878.1, read as the reverse complement.
GTAATGCTCCCCCCCCCCCCCCCCCCCCCCCCCCCCTCTTTCTCCACCAACCAAGATGTCAAATAATGAAAAGGAAATGAAAAAGCAAAATGGATTACCGGTTACGGGTAAATATGCATTCCATGCTGATGTGTGTGTTTTGACTTGAACTATTTGGTGATCTGGTGTTTACTTTTTGACACAGTTCTTAAATTATTTGAGTGAAGATTGAATCGCAGTTCTTTCTGTCTGAGGTGCAGGTCATCAATCTTTCACCTGTGTGATTGGGATCTTCTTGATTGTCCAGGGCCGGACAACATATTAGGGGACTCTAGGCGAAATTTAAAATAGGGGCTTATCTTTTTACAAAAACAAAATGTAATTATTTTTTTTTCTTAATGAAAAAATATATATTAAGTATTTACATGTTTTTTTTCTTAGCATATTTATTACAGATATATTCACAAATGAACTTAATTTTTGTTGAAAATTCGACATTTAAATCATTGATTCAAGTTAAATATAACTAACAACTTCATATCACAGTTAATACCCATATAACTCATACACATTCAAATCACCAAGTGGCTAAACGGAGCTTACAAAACATGGACAAGGATAATTTCAATAAAATGTGTAATATATTCAAATAAAAAAAAGCAGAAAAAGAAAAAAAAAGATTTAGAAAAGGGAACTTTATTTTCAAAACCGTACCTGATTGCAAGGGTTATCTATCTACTTATTATAATTAGAGATCAGTCTTTTAATTGTCATCTACTTATTTATTTATCTACTTATAAATTTGAGATCAGTCTTTTTTAACTGTCATATGCTTGACTCAACTTTAATTTTATAGAATTTTGAGTTTTATTATTTGTCAAAATATGTAGGAAAAAGAAAATCAAACCAACTGAAACTAAATCACTCTCAATTTAGAAAAAAAATTACACCACTCGCTTCACGTCACGCTTCAATTTTCTCAAAGCAAAACCGCCCACACAACTACATTCTCCATGGTTTCTCTAATTCTCTCACAAAACAAGAACTTCTCCATGAACATCTCGCCTCCATTTTTACATAAAAAAATTCCCCATCAAACTTCATTTTTCCTCATATCTTTCTATTGTGAAAACCTAAAATTGAGACTGGATAAGGAAATAAAAAAAATGAAAAAGTCGAATGCATTGTGCAGAACGAGAAGATGAGGTTGCTGAAGAGAGGAAAGATCCTACTAGGTTTTTGGTGGGTTTTTCTCTATTTTGATTCAGATGGAGTTTTTTTAGATTTTTCTACTTGTGAGGACATATTTTTTTTTTTTTAAAATATATGAATCACTACTTTGTAATTTTTAGAAGAATTATTTTAAAACTATATGGTATGTAATCTACATCATCTTTATATTTTAAATTCATTGCCTATCCCAAAAAGTATGATTTTTCAAGATAGATGAATGAAAATTGGTCTTTAAGATGATGCTTACTACTGTGTATATATATATTGAAATGATTAGGCAGATATCTGAAATATTATAGAGCCCGAAGTAACTATAGAGCAAGCCGAGACATTGTGCATCAAAAACTTCGGCATTGAAGCCGAAGGATCAGTGTAAGTGATTTTATGATGATGACTTATTATGGTAGTGAATTGGGGTAATTATCAATTTTTTTAAATGGAGTATTGCTATTGTAGTTTTGTTTTGCCATGTACTAAATATTCATGGTGTATTTTAACAAAATATGTATATGCAGAAAGAATGTTTTTAGAATTGTTTTTCATCTTACAATGACCATGACAAAGTTGATCTCCATAAACAATTCAAATCTCGCAAACCCATGATTGAAGCAATGTATGTCTTATCTAGATTTGGAGCATAGGGTTCATCATTTAATATTATCTTTCCTATTCTCAAGTTATGATCATGTTAATATTCCTATTCATAAATTTTAAAGGTGATCTAAATTTTCATTCTTGAACTACGTTTCAAGTTAATATATATTGTTACTTGGATTTATTTTTTTCATTTTATTGGCAAATCTAACATTACCATCTTCTACATGATTTAGTAAGAGTAGATTAAAATATTTATCCAAAGTTTGTAATATAAATGAAAAGCATGATATAATTACTTGATTTTGAAGTATTAAAGAGCAAGTTAAAATTTTCAAAAAATCTTTTCAATATTTTATCGTTGCAGGAACTTCCTCTATTATGTTGCCACTATGTGGATGTATCTCTTTTGTCTTACACACTCTTCGGATGGACTTGACTAGATGAATGCATTTTACAAGAGTTTGCACTTGGTGACAGAATGAAATGTCCTTTGATCTTGATTTTTTTTTTCAAAATCCATCAAGCATTTTAGGAAGTCTATATCATAGCATAATCAGTTAAGATTTCAGCTTTGGTCACCTTTGGCTTTCATTTTGAAGAACTTCCCCATTTCGGTTGCACGAATTGATCTTAGAAACTCTAATGCTCGCTCTATTCCCAATAAACAATCATCAGTTTGTACGGTATATTGAGACTTTCTTATTTGTACTCTCACGATGATTTATAACATACTATTCATTTAGCATTATCTTGATGTTAATTTGTGCTGCAATTTCGTTGTGCTTTGCTTCTATATTTCCCCATACTGCATTGCTTTTTAAGGAACATAGAATTTGAAAGGTGGTTCAAAGGAGGTGATTATCCAATCTAATCAAACCATCGAGGTAGTGGTTCTATATGGCTTGAAGATTGGTGGTGTCTTCTGCTACAATGAGACCTGATGTTATCAAGTCGTATGCAAGCCAATACAATTTTTTAAAGGTAGTCGTGGTCATACAGTTTTGTTGGTTTCAATGGTGGAATATTTGAAGATTTCTTGAAGATATATTCTCAGCATTGCTCGGTTATATTTGTGCATATATAGAGTTACAAAAAATGTATGGAATCAGGTGAAAACAAATTGGATGTTTAACTTAGATTCTCTTTGTAGAATCTCTTATACTCGGATCATTTAATTGCTAAGAGAGGAACGGTTGATGAAGGGAGGACTATAATTTCGACTTACCGTTTTAGTTTGATAAATTGATATGTAATACCAAAATAAAAAAGGAATAAGACTAAGTAATCCATCGTTGGTTTTCCAGTTTTGATCTTTTATCATGCTTACTCTTGCCTCTGGTCTTCGCCAAAAAGAGTGAGTGAGCTTATTAATATTTTCCGAGAAATGGTCTGACTACTGAGCTAATACTAAAACATGTTTTCTAATATTTTTAAAATGAGTGAGCAAATAAATCATGAAATTAGTTTGAATTTAACTTTTTTATTATACGATACTTTATTTTTAGATCAAGTCAAAACCTAAAATCATATATGATCGAACAATTTAACTTTCATCCGGTGCAATCTTAACCGTTTGACATAGTGATTAAGAAGGCTTAACCCTCATCGACTTTACGAAAGAATTTTTGAGATTACCTATCGGCTATCAATTGACAAATTATCTGATTTGTAGATAAAATACCCAAAATTTGTCTAGATAGGCAATAATTTGGGAAAATACCCCTAGTTAAGCACTACAAACGCATAAAAAACTACATAAAAATAGTGAACACAAATGACATGAAAATGTCATCACAATGTGGTAAAATGTGATCACTCATTAACCTAAATCCGAAACAATTTTTAAATGGAATTTTAAAAATAAATAAATTAAATGGCTGTTTACAATCTTACCCTTTGCTTCTATACAAATACACCCATCATCCAGAAACTTAAGGGAGCTACGTGCGCCAGTGTGTGAGAGAGAGTGAGAGAGGAGAGAGAACTTCCACTCTTCTCTCGTAACCCTTCAAATCCAAGGAGAGATTTACCATTCTTATTTACTCCACTACATACACCCATCATCAATTCATTTTACTTTTTTTCAGTTTCAGGTATTGTAAAATTTCAATTTTGTATTGATGAGCTTTAATTTATGTGTATGTTTTTAATTTTTGAGGGGATTTATGTGTATGTTCAACAAGAGCCCTTTTACCTGAATATGAAATAACCTATCGGGAGACAATATGTATAGAATGGTTTTCAAATCTATTAATTTGATGAGTTCTCGGAAATTGATTTATGTACTGTCTTATGCGTGTATTAATTTTCTGTTGCTTTTGATGAAACGGGGTAATTTAGTAATTATTATGGTAAACTAGGGTTTTTGTTCACTTGAGTAATATGCATATAAGAAATTTTGTTAAGCTTTAAATGAATATGAAATTGAAATGGTATTTATTGATGTGATTGGCTGCAATTGGTGATTAAAGTGAGATATGCTGAGTATTGAAGGTATCAGATCAGTCTAGGTGAAAATCTGTAGTTTCTATGTGGTATTTTGTGTGCTGCTTAACGTTTTACTGTATATTTTTTGTGGTGCGACATATGGAAAAGTTATTATGTAGGAGCATTAGGGTATCAGTTTGTACGAAGATTCATATCATGTTCTTATGTTAAATCTCTTGCAAGGTTTGTCCACTATAGTTCCAGAATTTTGAGGGGAGGAGAGATTGGAAAGGGGGTTGATGGGGATTGGGGACGAGGGAATATAATTTCGTACAGACTATTGTGACATGCCTTTTGTCACCCTTCACTTGTTATGCCTTAATTTGGATACTGTGTCTTCCTATCTTGTGTTGGGTTATAAACTTATATACTTTACATTACGTCAATTAATCTTTACTATTAAATATTAGTAGGTTTATAGGCAATTTTCTCAAGTCCTTCACTCAAGAAGACACCATAGTTCTGATAGTTGTCTTGCTATTTAGTTACGCATGTATTATTCTGTTTCCATTAGCCCTGGACTTTTTGCTCTGAGATTTTCCTCATGATGGTATTAGTCAGATTCGCAAATTACATCCAAAGATATTTGTGAACTTTGTTCTCAAGGTTATTTCGTAACATGATCAACTTATTCATGTTTCCTCATTTTCATTTATTTCATACTGATTTTCAAGTATTAATTTTGTCTGGTGGGTCTGCGGTGTTTTATTATCAAGGTTTTGATGTTAATGGCAAAATCCAATAATCTGCACCGGAGATCTGGTTCCCAACACCTTGGAATCAACCTGCGTAAGGTGTCATCTCGAGGTTCGAAGGTCTGTGGAGTTGCCAACCATGAGAAGAGAAAAGTGAAAGCATCAGAAAAGAAAGAATGGAAAATTGCAGTTTGCTCAGTCTGCATGGAGTTTCCCCACAATGCTGTCCTCTTACTTTGTTCCTCATATGACAAGGGCTGCCGGCCCTACATGTGTGCTACTAGCCATCGATATTCTAATTGTCTTGAACAGTACAGGAAGGCCTACACCAAGGATAACTCAAACCAGAGCACACAACAATTTCCAGGGTCAATCGATGATTTAAATATCTCAGACAAATCAGGTTGTCCAGATGGGAAGAGTGATGCTGAGCTATTATGTCCCCTATGTCGAGGGCAGGTCAAAGGCTGGACTGTGGTGGAACCTGCACGTAGATACCTTAACGCCAAGAAACGAACCTGCACTCAGGATAATTGCTCGTTTGTAGGAACCTACAAAGAGCTTAGGAAACACGTAAAATCTGACCACCCTTTTGCACGCCCTAGAGATGTGGATCCTTCACATGCAGAGAAATGGAAAAAGCTCGAGAATGAGAGAGATATTAGTGATGTGTATAGCACAATTAGATCTACCATGCCTGGGGCAATTGTAATTGGGGATTATGTTCTAGAGAGGAACCATAGCAATATTCCTATGGACTCTGATGAGGATGACTATTTGAACAGTACATTTTTTAGGTTTCCAACGTATGTTGGGCGCTGGAATGGCCCCCGATTCTCTCTAGATAATCTTGGGGGGGATTATGACTCTCTTGATGATGAAGAATTTGGCAGGATTCAAGCTCGAGCTGCAGTTGCATCTAGACGCATAGGAAGTAATGCTACCCGTAATGCACGCTCCCGCACAAGATTGTTGGTTCCTAGGCGAGCTGGAAGGCCTAGACCAGGCAGCAGGTAATGTAGTTGATGTGATGGCCACAGAACTAGGACGGATTATTGCCTTAATGGCATGAACTTAGGTACTTGGTCTATATAATGAAAAACTGTCGTTATATTGAAACTATTGTGTTTGGTCGATTGTTTGGATTCTCGTCTGTACAGTGGTGCCTGAGGATTAATTTTTCTTTTTTGAACAGGCTGTGCAAGACTCTTGAATGGTGATATGTAGGTTTAGGAATGAGTGGTAGTGTTCATCCAGGATTATGTGGATGTCCTTTGTTTATCATTTTCTAGCTGATAGACAATAAATTGAGATTACAGAACGTATTTCAGTATTATCATGAAACTTTTGTTATGGCTTTTAGCTATTCAATTCCTTCCGTTCTGCACTTTTTTGTTCCATCTCTTTGATAAATCTCTGGAGGGGCCGGCCCGACATTTTTGGGGGCCCTAGGCAAAATCCTAACTCGGCCCTGCTCTATAAAAATTATCATTATTTATTACTTTTAAAATTGTAAAAATATTTTATAAGTATTTACATAATTCATTTCTCACATATTTGTTTTAGATAGATAAAACGACAAATCAACTTAATTATTTTTAATATTTCAATCATAATATGCTTTTAAATTATAATAGTTAATTATAAAACCATTCTTAAAAAAAAATAGAAAAAACAAATACTACAAGTAGTAGTGTTGTAATTATATAATTAATGTACGTTAATAGAGTCAATTTTTTACTTGTCAAAATATCAAATAAGGATAATATATAGTATCATTATGTTTTTACAACTATGTTACTAAATGAACTCCTATATTGTAGAGGTGTGTCGGTAAAATCTAACCGAGCCGTAACGATTTTGGTATCTAGACATATTAGGTAGTTTTGGGAAATTGTTCCATACGCCAAATCGAATAAATCGTAACTTGACCATAAAATCAGAAAGTGTAGTTTTGAGTCTTTTTTGTAAATTTTCTGTAGATTATTTTTAAAAGTTCACAGTTTGATCTAAACTCATTGAATCAAATCATATATCAAACTTAATTTCTAGAGTAATTCCAAATATTGACACCCCCCTGTCCAGATAATTCTTGTATGTCTTCAAGTCTTAAAATTGGTATTATGAGTTAAATTCAAAAATATAATGAGGACTCTGTTGCACCACTTGCACCCAAGTATTGCGCCTTTGGTAAAAATGTAAAAATTAGCTCAAAAAAAAAAAAAAAAAAAAAAGAAAAAAAGAAAAGGAAAGAAATGCCCAATCACTCAAGAACACGTAATTGACATTTTACAACCCCATGAATATATTTATAAAATTCAAGAAAAAAGATACGTGGGAGATGGGACCAATCAAAATAAAGAGCATGATATATATAAACATATACAGAGTGAGAAAGCAGACATAAATAAATAACAGAGAGAGAAAACCAGGTCGTTATTTTGTTTTAATTCCTTTTCATTTCCTAACTAACAAAAATGGAAGGTGGGGCTCAGCCGGCAGACGCCGTGATGTCGGAGGCGGAGCCACCTAAGCAACCGCCATTAGATAATCTACCGGCGACGCTCAGCCACGGCGGCAGATTCATCCAATACAATATCTTCGGCAACATCTTCGAGGTCACCTCTAAATACAAACCCCCAATCATGCCAATCGGTAAAGGCGCATACGGCATCGTTTGGTACCAAAACTTTAACCTTTTTTCCCCCTTTATCCTCTTCCCTGTAAATACGCGTGTTAATTTTAATTTTAATTTTTATGTTGTAAAAAGCTCGGCTATGAATTCAGAGACGAATGAACATGTGGCATTAAAGAAGATAGCTAATGCATTTGATAATAAAGTAGATGCAAAGAGGACTCTGCGTGAAATCAAGCTTCTTCGGCACATGGATCATGAGAATGTCAGTGAATTAATCTCTTTTATATGCATATGTTGTTATTATGTTTGGTATTGGTGGGTAAATGAAATGCTCAATCCGCCTAATGGATTGATATTTATAAATGAAATGAAAGTTACATTTATTGCACTGAAGAATATACTGTCGAAGAATTGGAGATGTTCAACATTTTATGATGGTCTTTTTGATGATTATTAGATTTTATCTTTCTTATTATTAAGTTTATATTTTGTCGGCTTAATGATTAGTATTGGAGTTTACCTAATCTAGAGGGAGTGATAGCATTTGAGGACTCAAAGGTGGCTTTTCTAGTTAAGGTATTTAATTTTTTTGGTTGGTGGAGAAAAATGATCCTGTTTGGAATATTTGCCTCGGTAGACCATCGATACGAGTATTTCTGCACGCATACGGCAATAAATGTGATTCAGTATTAGTTAATGAAAATCCTTGGTTCAGTTCAGATGAAACTTTTTTGGGGAAAAATGTTTGTGCAGATTTACTTTTCTGGAAAAATTTCATTTTAATGTATAAGATTCAATTTCATTTCTTATTGTTGTTTCAATGTGATATATTGTACTTTTAAGCACTTATATTTAGAATATTTAGTTTATTTAACAAGATTGCTTGTTTCTTGTTTGAATTCTTTGTCATAGTGTAGGTTACATGTTCGTAAAAATATGGTGGAAATAATCTCTTCGTGCTCGCCATATATAAGTTGTACCTAATGATATCTTCTTTTTTGCTTGTGATCCAAGTTGTCGTTCAATTTGAGATATTAGTTTTCTTTTGATTTTGTACTTTTAAGCACTTATATTTAGAATATTTAGTTTATTTAACAAGATTGCTTGTTTCTTGTTTGAATTCTTTGTCATAGTGTAGGTTACATGTTCGTAAAAATATGGTGGAAATAATCTCTTCGTGCTCGCCATATATAAGTTGTACCTAATGATATCTTCTTTTTTGCTTGTGATCCAAGTTGTCGTTCAATTTGAGATATTAGTTTTCTTTTGATTTTACTCCCCTCTTGTTTCCTATCTAAATGGATTTTGGCTATTGTTGATGCATAAAAATCAGAACTGGAGTTGTCGAGAAGTGGCGTCAAATGTTACCGAGTCAATGTAACTTATTAATGATACTATAGGACAAAATGGTCAATGAATCAATTATACACCCTTATGAGAATGAAATTTTCTATTGGAGTTGAGTGTTGTAATTCATGAAATAATGATTTCTTTGAATAGGTATTCTTACATAATGTGATCATCTAAAACAGAAATTACACAGATACTCACAGTTTCAGCTCAATTGGTAACATTTAAATGTATGTGTATGGAAAGATTCATACATCCAAGTATGAAAACTTGTAAACATTAACTATTAAATGACATAGAGTTTAGACTACTATAGGCTTTGTCTTATTTAATTTATGTCGTCAAGAGCACTCTCCCTGAATCAAGTCATCTAACTGAGTGAACAATGATATTGCCAACTTTATGTCATCTAGAACTTTTTTAAAGCTGCGGAAGGTTATTCTGCTTGATATATGAAGTAAAAAAACGTCGCCTTATTCTTCATAGTCACATTTATGCATTTTTTCAGCTTTAGATTTTCGAGTTCTTCTTAGGATCATAGACAAGCTTAAGGAAATGCTCACTCCAAGTATTTATAATTTGAGCTGAGTGTATCTTTTAGTTGAGCAGTGGAGATCTTTAGATAAGCTCAGATGATCTCAAGTTGCAAAGTAGAACTATATAATGTCAGAATTACTGGTAATACTTTTTTTAAGAAACTCTTCTGCAAGAGGACAGTTATTCAGTTTTAATTAGATCGTACTCACTGAGATTTCCGCAAAGCTAAACATGAGCATCATCTTGTTATGTGATGCCTCCAAATAACTTTTAGATAGTTCCAAAAGAAATTCTTGGTTCAAGATGTTAATAATAATAATATGAGAGGGAAACTGTTGTCGCTGGGATTCGATGTTGTCTCTGGTATTCGATAGTATACAATAATAGTGGTAATATATAATGAATAAACTTGTCCCTATAAGGAATTAATATCACAATAATTCTTCACCATTATTTGTATCTTAATTACTTAGACAATCATTGTACTAACCTAACACAATATTCCCTTACACTCCCTCAAGCTAGAGCAAACTGTGCTCTAAGCTTGTTACAAAAAACTAAACTATACGAATAACAAAAGACAATTTGCTATTGAATGCCACTCAAGCCCTATGGTTGGTCACCATCTTTTTTTACCATTATTTGATTCAAATTCTATTTTCATAATCTACAGGTTATTGCAATCAGAGATGTAATTCCACCGCCTCAGAGGGAGGCATTTAATGATGTTTATATCGGATATGAGCTTATGGACACGGATCTCCATCAAATCATTCGTTCTAATCAAGCATTGTCAGAGGAGCATTGCCAGGTTCTATCTCAAACTTTGTTCTATATTCTACAGATTGTTAGCCTGCAAGTCTTTAGTCGACAACAGCCTCAGACTACCCTTAATTTTGATGGAACTGTAGGTAGATTCTTTTGGAAGAGAATTTTAAGTTTTTTTCTTTAAAATCTAGTAAAAAGCAGCACTAACTGACTAGAGGCTGCTAGTAGTATGAGCTTAATAATAAGAATTGAAGTCATATATGTAAAACTGCTCTGTAAAAGTTACCATAGGTATGATACAATATATGAATCATTTTTTTTTTTTGGTTATAATAACCATTTTTATGTCTTGGTGCAGTATTTCTTGTATCAAATCCTTCGTGGGTTGAAGTACATACATTCAGCAAATGTTCTTCACAGGGATTTAAAACCCAGCAATCTTCTTCTGAATGCTAATTGTGACCTAAAGATATGTGATTTTGGATTGGCACGTGTCACATCTGAAACCGATTTTATGACAGAATATGTTGTTACAAGGTGGTATCGAGCACCAGAGCTGTTGTTAAATTCATCTGATTATACTGCAGCTATTGACATATGGTCAGTCGGATGCATTTTCATGGAATTGATGGATCGGAAGCCATTATTTCCGGGTAGAGATAATGTACACCAGTTACGTCTTCTCATGGAGGTATCTCTCCCTTCTATTACAATATTTTTAATGTAAAAACTCGTTTGGTTCTCCAGAAATCTTGAATCAATATATGTTCATTTTTGTTCTAGTAATTTTTATTTTTCTAAGGTTAGAACATGGTCATATTCAATACCTTCACTTTATTTTGAAGTATAATGAAAAAGATAGGGAACAGGCTTGATGAAATGAGTTTGTTCTTGATACATGTGCTTGAGTTCATTCTGCACATTACTGTGACAATATATAATGGTCTTCTCATATGATGGATTGGCCATTCAAGGACTCATACTTTGAATTTATCCTGAGGGTTAGGTCAAGAAAGGAATAACATGCACATATGATCTTTAATTTAACGAATATTTTGACCATTCGTCCTAATGATAGTGGAACAAATAATGAAGTCAAGATAAATGTAAGGCTTCGTGTCTGGAAATGAACTTTATTAAACAGTTTGATATCTAGAGTAGATTAATTGTGTTTGAATCATAACAGGGAAAGACTATTTTTTTTTAATTTTTTTTTTGCGTTAGCATTATGCTATGCTAGAATAAGAATGTGTAGGACTTTGTGACTGTGAACTGGTAACTTTCCACCTTGCCAGAAGAGTAATCGATCTATGGATTTACTCTACTGAGTTGGTATCTCTATATGAAGATACCGTAATCTATCTTTGATCTCATTCTCCCTCAACCCTCCCTCAAAGTATAAAAGAAATGCATGAAGTAGGCTAAGCCGATCCTGTTGGAGATTCCTCATTGGGATTTTGATGTCGATAGTCTGTTTTTGAAAACTTGTTGTTGGATTTAATACAACATATTGCCTCAGCTATGACCGAAATGGAGTGATTTAACTTGTACATAATGACACTTGGCAGTTGACTCAGTGGGTATTTGATAACATATACTTCTTAATCACATGTACCTTCAGAAAGACTAGTTTGTTTCTTGTGTGGTCTATATATGATCAACTGTTGTGACTAGGGAGTTCCCTTGCTTTGCAGCTGATTGGCACTCCGTCAGAAGCTGAGTTGGGATTTCTCAATGAAAATGCAAAGAAATACATCCGGCAACTCCCACCCTATCACCGGCAATCATTCACTGAAAAGTTTCCAAAAGTGAACCCTCTTGCTATTGATCTCGTTGAAAAGATGATGGCATTTGATCCTAGACAAAGGATCACAGGTCAGGACCCTTCTCCCTTGGAAGATTTTATTCGAGTCCGAAACAGTATCTTTCATCTTTAAATGATGCTCATGCTGTATTCTTTTTACATTTATCGTATCAATTACATTGGTGATACTAAGTGGGCTGCATTATTGATTGCCAGGCCAAAGTCATCAAATGCATTATATTTCTAGTTATTAATTCAACCACATATGTAATAAGCGCTAATTTCTATATCACAGTAGGCTATAAAATCGTGAGGGATTTTCCAGTGAACCTCTGAACCATAGAAATATAACATCAACCAACATTTTTTGGATTAAAAATAGGCCAAAATTTAGGATACATACTGAGGAAAAAAAGAACTCCCATCGAAAAAAACCTCTTTTGTCGGACTTGCCAACTCATGACAGTTCTTGTTAGCTAGATTCAATATTTTTTTTCCGCTCTTCTAGAGTTTAGTTGGCTTGTATAGCAAATTCGTGATAGAAGATGGAAAATTCTTACATTAATATTTTGTTCCTTTCATATCTCTATAACAGCTAGTAGAACGATGATTTATCCCTGATTATGTTGTGAATATTTTCTGGTTTCAGTTGAAGATGCACTTGCGCATCCATACCTAAACTCGCTGCATGACATCAGTGACGAGCCAGTTTGCATGACACCATTTAGCTTTGACTTTGAGCAGCATGCATTGACTGAAGAACAAATGAAGGAGCTTATTTACCAGGAGTCTCTTGCATTCAATCCAGAATATCAGCAAATTTGAAGAATTATTCAAAGCCAATGTTGTATGTGATCTAGACTAAGTTCATGTATGTACATACTGGTCCATCTGGAATTGGGTGGCTTTGTTTATTACAACATTTGATGAAGTCATAAAT